>JAKSZU010000003.1:108457797-109057797 GCA_026018925.1 Tupaia tana
CAATTAGAAGTTAATTAACCATTAATGTCGCCCAAACCTGATTTAATAAATTATATCTCCATCCCAATACACCTTATGGTTTTAATAACCTGAGTTCCAAATCTAATAGGAGAATCCAAAATAGGAACAAAAGTATTTCATCAGTAAAAATTATTTAGCGTTACTAGGGATTTCGTATTAGCATAACTTCCGTGGTGTGCGAGAGGGTTAGTGAATGTCGATTTCTAAGGCAGCACCTTAAAGCTAATGTTTAAATGATTAAAACCAGAAACGACTCCAGTTAGTCAGCATACATTCTTTAAGAGGATTAATCTGCCTGCAAGTGGTGTGAGACTACACAGAAAATAGAACGGCTAATCCTGGAGATGTACTTGCTGTGGGATCCCACAGTCGGTACTTAGGATGATGAGAAGCCTGTCCGGGTGGAGGGCGACGGAGCGAGGGTTTGCACTCATTCGGGGGCCCTGTGCTTCTACCAGACAAATGTGCATGTTTCAGTTGCCCGGAAGAGAATTATGTTGTATGATAATGTGCTGGTCTTCCCCATTTATTCAGAGATAAGCATAGCCCGGGGTGAGTATTATGTACAACTCATGATTTAAAGGGATTGTACATGACAATTTTTTCCCCCAGGAGAAACTCAACATTTTCTCTTTTTTCCCTTTTAATTTTATCTTCTCCTTCTTCATCCTAAAAATGAGCACGATCTCTTAATTGCCATCTCGTTCTTTAAAAAAAAAAAAAAAAAAAAAAAATCAAAAAAACCCTTTTATTTCTTTTTTTTTAAAGGTTTTTGCTTTTAGAGCACATGCACTCACCAGAGAGAGATGGAGAGAAAGAGAAAGAGAGAAAGTGGGAAATCATCCCCTGGGGGGATGGCCACAGCACAGTCCCTTCTCCTCCATTCTCCTCTCAGGCATACACACAACCTGGCGTATTTTCCATGCTGCCAGGTCTAGGACTTGAACTGCTTGCTTGGCCATGTAGGATCCAGCTGCCTTAACCACCACACTGACTGGCTGGCCCTGCTGCCTCACTATTGCCAGTAATCTATGTATACTTAGGCTGTACCAGGCACTTTCTATGCATATTTCAGTTAACTCTCCCTCTACATTTTGAGGTAAATATTGTTGATTTCATTTTATAGTCACGGAAGCAGACTTGGGGAAGCTTTGTGACTTTTCAAGGTCACTTAACAAATACATGACAAGCCTGGGATAGGAAGCCACCTGTGTCTGACTCCAGGTTCCACCTACTTTCTTCCCACTCTTCCTGGCTGTCTCAATTGTCATTTCTTGTCATTGTATTATTTTCCATGTAACCAGCTATTTCAGTGAATGACCTAGTGAGATGCCTTTTTGTGCAAAAAAAAATGTAGATTAGATTTCAACATCATACATTTCTCCCTCTCTAGGAAAGGAGCTCCCATTTATTTTGGGGTCATTAAAGATGGTCACATTTCTGTTTAAGCCTGTGTCTCTGAATCCAAGGTGAAGCAAAGGGAGGATCCAGGGAAGAAGAAGTTAAATCTTTTATTTGAGTTAGAGATTTTTAATCTCCTCCCTCCTGTCACACACACACCACACACACACACCGTCCTGTTTGCAGGGAGCTTAAGAACTTGGCTATGAGGCTAGTTAGGGAAATCCTGGCCTCCTGGGGGTTGGAGACAGCTATAGGATGGGCAAGGTGCTATGTTAGGGAGCTCTAGAAGGGGGCAGGGGGAGCCTTTCCTAGAGAGAGCCCCCCAAAGTCCTGAGGAGTACTCTACTGCTGCAGGTGGCCAGTGCCCTTAGCGAGGGGACGCTAGGCGATGGAGGTAGCTAACTAGGTCCACTCGCGGATGGAGGTCCGGGGACATTCGGCCCACCCCTGGTAAAGAACGAGCTAGGACCTTCAACCAGGGGTCGTGGATTAGCAGATCAACACCTTTCTTCAGTAAAAAGTGAGATGTGAGTCTGCACAGGACCCAAGTCCCCCAGAGGATCCTGTGTTTTTCCTTAGGATGAGACAAGTCACAGCATCTGCAGGGGGTCTTTGAAAAAGGAGAGCAGGGCATGAGGGGGAAAGAAGTGAAACCACTTAGAAAGCCTCTGTGTGCCGGTGACTTGAAGTCCACTCATTCGGTTAGTGAGCACTATGTAAATGCTGCCTCTCTGCAGGCTCTGTGACAGGTGCAAAGCAGGTGCCAGGCAGGCAACACGCTCCACTGAAGAGCTTACTGAGGCTCCATAAGGACACTAGAGTTAGAACAGACCCCGTGGAGGGTCTCTACAACGCCCAGAGCGGAGGGACCCCAGGTGTACCTCGTGCAGATTCTCCAAACTGCCAAGGGAACCCAAGTGTTTCACTTGTCAAGGACCCAGAAAGACAGAAACATACTGCTCGGAGAAAAAGATTCCTTTCAAAGGAGTACTGCTTATCGACAATGCACCTGGTCACTCAGGAGCTCCAATGGAGATGTACAAAGAAATCACTGTTTTCATGCCTGCTAACACAACATCCACTTGGCAGCCCATGGACCCATTGGGGCTTCTAAGTCTTATTTAAGAAAAAATTTTTCTAGGAACCAGCAGGAAGCAAAGTGGTTAAGGTGCTGGACTCCTACATGGTCAACCATGGTTTGAGTCCTTGTCCTGGTGGCTTGCTTTCTCACTTTCTCTCTCTCTCTCTCTCTCTCTCTCTCTCTGGTAAGCACTTATGGGGACTTCTTAGGATTAAACACTCCTGTCTGTGTATCATGTATAACGCTCCGTGGTGGCCAGCAGCAATAAAGGTTGGGACTCTACCTCCCCGGGAGCTATCAGTGTACGTATGTTAGGATCCTCATGTTGGGGGCACTCCCAGGACTATAGCAAATTTTAAAATAATAATAGTAATAATAATAAAATTGAATAAATAATTCTTTTTTAAAAAAAGAAGAAATGCATTTTCTACAGCTATAGCTGCTGCTGCTGATTCTCCTAATAGATCTAGGCAAAGTAGATTGGGAACCTACTGGAAAGGGTTCATCCTTCTCGATGCCATTAAGAACATTCGGTATTCATGGGAGTAGGTCAAAATGTCGGCATTAACAGGGGGTTGGAAGAAGCTGACCAGACCATCATGGATGACTTAAAAGTGATCAAGACTTCAGTGGAGGAAGGAACTGCAGACATGGCAGAAATAGCAAGAGAAAGAGAGCTAGAAGGGAGCCCAGAAGGATTGAATTGCTATATCTCATGATAAAGGTCTGATGAGGAGTTCCTTCTTATGGATAAACAAAGAAAGTGGTTTCTTGAGATGAAGTCTACTCCTGATGAAGAAGCTGTGGACGTAGTTGAAATACAAGAAAGATTTTAGACGATCACATACACTTAGTAATATAGCAGCACAGGGTTTGAGAGGACTGACTCTAATATTGAAGGAGTGCTGTAAGTAAAATACTGTCACACTGCATAAATGCTACAGAGAAACCTTCCATGAAAGAAAGAGCCCAACGATGTGGCAAACATCATTGTTACCTTCTTTTGGGAAATTGTCACAGCCACCCCAGCCTTCAGCAACCTCCACACTGACCAGTCCGCAAGCCCCACCTCAGCAGCAAAAAATTATGACTCACTCGGATGATCATTAGCATTTTTTAACAATAAGGTGTTTTTGTTATGTTTGTTTGTTTGTTTGTTTGTATACTTTTGCCATGTAGTGTGTGCACTCACAAGAGAGGGACAGACAGAGACGGAGAGAGAAGAAAACTGCAAAACCACCTCCCAAGGGGATGGCTATCCCACACTCCCTTCTCCTCCATTCACTCTCAGGCTTTGGGGCACACACACACATGAACCCAGGATGTTTATCAAGCTGCCAGGTCCAGGACTCAAACCACGGAGGTTAAGTGGGATCCAGCACATTAACGATCACACCAGTTGCTCGCCCCTAATGAAGTATTTTTTTAATTTAAAGTGTATCCATTTTTTAGACATAATGCTATTATCACATGCTTTATAGATTTATACTACATAAATGTATCCACTAAGAAACCATAAAATTCCCATGACTCATTTTATTGTGATACCTGTTTTATCACTGTGGTCTGCAACCAAACCCCAGTTCCAAGACGTGCCTGTAACTAGACAGTGTGTCTAAAGCACCTAGCAATATATCTGGCTGTGGAGGTGCTCAGTCAGTGGGTTTTAGGGTGGCCATGACCTGGAGCCACCTATGGCAGGGGGTTCAATTCCTTCTCTGTTCCATGGGAAGCACATACTGTTTTTTGTTTGTTTGTTTTTTGTTTCTTTCTTGGAGAGGTTTTTGCTATAGGGCGCATACTCTCACCAGAAAGACAGAGAGAAACAGAGAGACCGAAAGCAAGAAATCACCCCCCAGGGGGGATGGCCAGGCTGCAATCCCTTCTGCATTCTGCTCTTGGGATCTTGGGCACGCACACACACATGCCCAACATGAGTTTAAGCCACCGGGTCTGGGACTCGAACTATGGTCGACTACATTGTAGTCCAGCGACACAGCCATTACGCTAACTGCTGGTCCTGGGAAGCACATATTCTGCCTCCTTTCTTCATCTGTAATGTGGGGAAATAACAGCACCTACTTCGCAGGGGACTTAGGATTAAACGCTCCTATCTGTGTATCATATATAATGCTGCATGGTGCCCAGCAGCAGTAAAGACTGGGACTCTACCTCCCCGGTAGCCATCAGTGTACGTATGTGAGGATCCTCATGATTCGCAGGACTATGCTTCCAGGACTATCCATGCTCTTCCTGCCAGGAGGGTGATCCAACCCGACGTGGCCCTTATTCGCTCTCCTCCCTGTGGAAGAAGACTCCTAACGACAGCCCCATTGGAGGACAGTGGATAAGGAATGCATTTCTGTACTGTGCATGGCCAGGACACCCGTCTCCATCCCCCCTTATTATGTTGACAGGTCACGCCAAGGGCTGGGCAGGGCTGCCTATGAGGCAAACTCTGAGCCGGGTCCCCTAAACCTCCCTACCCGAGGAGGGGCTCACTGCACACCCTCTCAGGGCTGACATCCAGACCTGGGGTCTCCTGAGCGGTTCCCCCACAGACAGAGCTGAACATCGGAGACATCAGCAACTATGCAGCGAAGAAAGACGGAGAGCCGTCTCTTTGCACAGCCATCTGTGAAAGACTAGCTGGCACTTACTGTACGCAGTCCTTATAGTCACCAGTTTACGGGAAGAGTTAGAAATGCTGGAAATGTCCACACTTGCATAAACTTTGCCTTTTCTTCATAACTGTGATACGTATGTTTCCATCTCCACGCAGGAAAGCGGGTTCTGCGTTCTGATTTGCTGTCAGCTGCTCCCAGGCACGCTTTCTGTGGATCAACCCCCTGCACATGCTTGCCTGATGGGCATTTGGCCTCCCTCCAGTTTTTTCTGTTGTGAGGAGCACTGCAATAAACACCCTAGGGTAAGATGCTTTTTACTTTTCCTAACCCCTTTACATATCTCACGAGAACAGAGCTGTTTTCCTTTCCTCTTTTGTTAGAGTCAAGGAAGAAAGGGTTTACTCAAGTAACAGAAAGGGCCCAGGTTGTGAAGGTTGCTTGGGGCAGCAGGTGGCAAGGTGGTTAAGGTACTAGATTCCCACATTGGTGACATAGTTTGAGAACCATACCTGATGGCTTGAAACTCATGCTGACTGCAGGACCAGTAGATGCTGTAATGGTTACATCGCTGGACTCCCACATAGTTAACCATGGTTCAAGTCCCGGACCTGGTGGCTGGAAACTCATGCCAGGTGCATGAACATGTTGCATGCATGCCCAAAATCTCAGGAGGAGAATGGAGGAGAAGGGATTGCGGCATGGCCATCCCCCCTGTGAAGTAATTTCTCACTTTCTGTCTCTCTGTCTCTGTCTGTCTCTCCAGCGAGCACACACACCCTATAGCAAAAATTGCTTTCAAAAAAAAAAAAAGAAAAATAGGAAGAAAAAGAAACTTCTGCTGATTACACATGCGTGTGTGCCCCAAATCCCAGTTGATAAGGGTGGAAGGGAAGGAATTGCAGTGCGGCCATCTTTCCTGGGGAATGACTTCTCACTTTCCCTGTCACTGTCTCTCTCTGTCTCTTCCTGTTGAGAGAATGAGAGCATGCACCCTATGGCAAAAACCTTTAAAAATAAAAAAAAGACCCCTTGTGAACCTGCTGAGGGACGAGGCAGAGGATACCCTTGGAGTTTGTGGCTTCTGTGGGACCCACACCACCCTCAACATCCTCCCTTCTCTCTGCATCTTGTACTGGCCAGCACCTGCCCCCTCAGCACTGGCCAGCCAATTTTCTTGCAATATCCTTTCTACTTTTTTTTCCATTTTCTAAAGTTTATGTATTTATTTCTTCCATGAGCAAGAGAGACAGCATACCCCAGCAAGGCCCAGAGGCTGTGACACACCTCTAGCCCAACAAGCCCCAGATCATGGGCACACATGTGTCTGGCATTCTCGGAGGCCTCAGGCACAAACCGAGAACCTTCCCATGTGGATCTGCCTCCCAGAGCATGACGGAGCGTATTTTATCACTGTGCCACTGTCTGGCCCACCTTGCAGGTGTGGTTCTCACTGCACGCAGGCTGTATCTTTCAGATTCCATCATTCAGATTACTAAGATGGGCTATCTCTTTAGTTTAACTCAAACTTTACTCAGGCCAGGGGCATAGGCAGTGCCTACAATGGGACAGAAGAAAACCAAATTCAGCTTCATTTTATCTCCAAGTGGAATTTCATACTCTTGAAACTTGGTGACTACAGACCAACAGCATCTTAGCTGCACACAGCTTCCTGGGCCCTTGGGCCTCGTTGGCAGTGCATGTGCTGGCCTTGCCTGGAGTCCTTTCTGCACCACAGCAGAGCGGAGGTGGGCTGGGCGCCACCAGGGCTGTACGGCCCAGGGGGCCTGCATGGGACAGCCCTCTGCGTTTGCGCCCTGGTCCTCCAGCAGGCTCCCACGGGTCTCAGGGAGGCAAGAAGGCAAGAGATTTCAAGCTCCTGATTGTCACATCGGCCAAGGTTGAGCTGGCCAAAGCGAGTCCTATGCCAAGCCTGCTATCACCTCGGGACACTGATCCTCAATGGCATGGGCAGGCGATTGAGTGAGGTCTGGGGGCTGTTGCCATAACACCCCACCACACACATATGTGAAACCCCATCGATAATCTGAAAAATTCAAAAGAAGATACTTTTCATACTGTTTTCCACATGTCTCATTTCTGGATCTTGTCATTGTAAATGTGTATCTTTCTTTTAAACCTTATAATTATCTCACGGATAGCATGATATTGCATCTGGGGGTCTACTTTTCTTAAAGGCCTTAATATGATCCATATAAATATCGAGCGTATACTTCACATTTCATAATCCTGCTTCAGTGTGTTTTTCTTCCTTTTTTTTGTACATCAGGTGCCTCTGAACATGGAAGTGGCCTCAGTTGCCCCTGTAAACCTCTGGTTGTAGGTCTGGTTACAGGGTCAGCCTGAAGGCAGGCTGTTCTGGGGTGAGGTGAAGCTGGCTCAGAGGTGGAGATTGGTGTAAAGGATTGTTGTGTGTTGGAGGGTGCCCCTGGGAACAACTGTAGAGAGGAGGGGAAAGGTAGCAAGATGGAATTAGAGAGAAGCTGAACAGCAACAGTGCCATTAGGAGGTCTCGGTTGACCCCATGGGGAGCTCTGGCACCAGGATGGCTGGATAGGGGAGAAGAGGCCAGGTCCTATAACTGACCCTCCCTCATCAATCAGTCATTGGATAAAGTCCAATGAGGAGACCTGAGCTTGCACGAGTTGGACAGGAATTCCACTGGGCACCATCAGCCACCTACACTTGCAATACCTGGAAGAATGAGCCCACCAATAGAGGCAGGGTCCTGACTCGGGCCACCTGATCACATCAGCTGGGGCTCCATGTGCAGCTAGGGTGAGGCGTGGAAGGGTCCACACACCACACTGTAGCACAGGTCTGTGGTATAGCAGGTTCCCCAACAGAGTGTGACCTGGGCAGACACATAGGTCCAATCCAGCCCTGCTGATGTCAGGGAGAGTAAGTCCAGAGGTGTCTGTGTGCCCCGCCTCCTTTCCATCTGTGCAGATGTTGGTCTGTGAGAGTCAGTTCTGCTCTCCGGACCACCTGTGGTCTCACCAGTGAGCAGCCTCCCCTGGCACCCAGATCTTAGGGGAGGCTGGCCACTTTCACAATTCATGAACCACCTCCCCCTGCTCCAGGACTCTCCTTGTCATGGATCTCTCCTGCCAGGGACAAAAAGCCTCAAGGCTCACTCTTGAGTGGGCATCTTCATGAAGATACCACCAAAGAACATGGTCTTCAATGACCCCGGACAATGTTCTGTCCACACAGCCTGCTGTCTCTCACTATCTCAGTCAGCCTGGGCTGCCATAGCAAAATACAACAGACTGGGTGCCTTAAATAACAGACACTTATTTTCTCACAGTTCTGGAGACTAAAAGTCCAAGATCAAGCTGTCCATAGGTTTGGTTTCCCCAGAAGCTTCTGCCCTTGCCTTCTCCCTGTGTTTCACCTGGTCTTCTCGCTGTGTGTGTCTGTGTCCTGACCTCTTACAAGGACACCAGTCGTGTTGCATTAGAGCCCACCCTAAAGACTTCATTTATTTTGATCACCTCTTTAAAGGTCTTATCGTTCAGTATAGTCACACTGGGGTTAGAGCTTCAACATACAGATGTTGGGGAACACAATTCAGTCAGAGCACCCCAGCCCACTGCTTCCATATTCGTTCTCTTGTCGTGATGGGCTTGACCCCACCACAGCTCACCTTTTTCTTTCCTTAGCTAGTTTTCCAGAATTTCTCAAGCTCAAATATAAAGTCATGATCACAGAGTAATAGGACTCTTTGCTTTTCCCTCTACCTAAACAAAACCTTGTAGTCCAGCTGTGTGTTGTCCTTTGAAATGGACATCTTGATCCAAAGATCTCTGTAGCACCGTCTTAGGGAAAGGCTCAGACAGAGCTCTTCAGCCACTCCAGATGCAGCCTAATCCCTATGTAGGAACAGGGCTTTTGCTCTGTCCTGGCTTGTGTCCCTCCTCCCTCTTCTTTCTCCTCCCCTGTTGTTTGAGGTTCTAGCACTTCCCTCTCCACCCCTGCCTCAGCCTTCGCTGCCTAGGAAACAAAGCCAAGGACCTTTAGAAAGAGTATTAGGGTTGGCCCTGGGCCCACAGGGCCTCTGGGAGGAACACCAGCAGGGCCAGAGCAAGCTATAGCTGAGAGAGGACTTGCAGAGAGAACGTTCAGAAACTAGGTGCCTGGCAAGTCCATGAATCTAAGAGCTACCCCATTCAGGCGAACGCCAGGCTTGTGAATTACTGTAAATGAAGTATCAGGGTATGTGTGTGTATGTGAGAGAGACAGGGAGAAAAAGAAAGGGAGAGAACATGAGAACAAAGAGGTCCTCTTTATCTCATCCAGTCATCTTCCAGGGTGATGGCACTTCGCTCCCCACTGATAGCCAATGGCTGCCTTCAGCATGCCCCCTGAGCTCCAGACTCCTGTTTTTGGTGTCTGCTGGACAGTTCCCACTGTGAGCCCTGCATACTCTTCAGTCCTCCATACTCTTCAGTCTCAGCACTTCCGGTATTGAACTTGTCACAATCTGGGGGATGCAGCCTGCTCCCCTTTCCTCATGCAGTCAGTGGTGCTTTTCTACCCATGCTGACACCCACGAGGAAAAAAGAATGACCTGCCAACCCTTGTCTGAATACAGTGGTGTTGCTCAAAATATAGTCTTCAGACCAGCAGTGCCCACATCTCCTGCGTGCTTATTTCACATGCAGATTCCTGGGCCTGAGGGATCAGATACTCAGGGTGTTCCAGGGATGTGTGTTTGCACCAGGTCTGGCATGCTGGCGCTTGAGGACTTTGGCTCAGAAATCTGAAGGATGGGAGGTGTGTGGTGGTACAGTAGTAAAACTGATGCTCTGCAAGGCTGACTCACATGGAAGGGTTTTGGGTTTGTATCCCAAGACCACCCTGAGTGCACCAGCCATGTGTGAGCTCAGGGTCTGGAGCTGGCTCAAGGTGGGGGTGGATCATGGCAGTAACATTCAATTGGGGGTACACTCTCTCTATCGCTCTCTTTCTGTCTCTGTCACTCATGGAAGAAATAAGTACACAAACTTAAAAAAAATGGGAGAACTTAGGACTCAACTAGCACTTCCAGGTCTGCCTGACTCCACAGCCTATGTGACTCCTGTGTTTGTATGACGGAACTTAAAAAAGTTTGTAGAAAAATAGAATGGAAGTAAGAGTTTATTCTGGTGCAAAAAAATTTTAAAACCATGCATTGTTTCTTCATAATATATATTTTCCATGAATGTTTTGAAGACTCCTCACGCTGTTGTCAGTGACTCTGTTTAATGTCCATCTTGTCCATCTGACAGATCTCCAGGGACCTGGATTCAATCCACTCACCTTGAACATCAACACCTACCCTGTGTCTGGCATGGAGCAGGGACTCAGGTGCTTTTTGCTAAATGAACAGCTGTCATGATACGAGTTTAGAAGATTAGCTTCATGTCAGAGACATCCCAATGTATGTGGAAAATGGGACCATTTCTCAAGCCCCGGAGTTTACTGGGCTCTTCTGCCACTATTTGTGAGAAGACAATGACAGCAGTTGGCACACAGCTATGTGCCTTTCTAAGAGAGCATCTCCCTGTAGCCTCTCTACTCCCGAATACTCCAAGTACAGATTCTATTGACTAAGATTGCCTTTGAGGGCCAGCAGTTGGCATGGTGGTTAAGGTGCTGGACTCCCACATGGCCAACTATGGTTCAAGTCCCAGACCCAGAGACTTGAAAATCAATCTGGGCACATACGCATGCATACAAGGAGACTAGAGAAGAGGGGATTGGAACATGGCCACACACACACATCCCCTGGAGGAATGATTTCTCACTTTCCCTTTCTCTGTCTTTCTCTGGCATGTGCACACAGCCTACGGCAAAAATCTTGAGGAAAAAAAGTGCCTTTGATACTTACTGAAAGCGCACTTTCATATCTTCAAATGCGTTAGATACACTGTGCAAGTCATCCTGGCCCCTGATGGAATCCATTTGAGTGACTGCAACTGAGGACTGCAGGTATGACATTGGTCTCCTGTTCTCGATTTGGTGAGAATCTCTAGAAACCTTCATTATGCTGAGTGCTGGTAATAGGGCAGGCACGGTCACGTCCAGAAAATGGCTTAGTGGGGGCCAGCAGGTGGTGTAGTGGTTAAGGTGCTAGATTCCCACATGGCCAACCATGGTTTGAGTCCCAGATTCGGCAGCTTGAAATTCATGCCAGGCACAAGTGCGTGTGTGCCCCAAATCCCAAGAGTAAAACAGAGGAGAAGGGACTGTGGTGTGGTTATCCCCTGGGGGGAGATGATTTTTCACTTTCTCTCTCTCTCTTCCTCTCTCTCTCTTTGTGCGTGTCTCTGGCAGTTGCGCACACCCTGTAACAAAAATCTCTCTTAAAACAAAGAAAAAGCAAATGGCTTAGTGGAAAGCCATTCACTCCAATAAGATACATGTGAAATGCCTCAACATTTTTTCATAGTTACATTTAATGAGCAAACTTACTACACATCTGCTATGATTCATGCAATGAAACCACACCTCTTCTTCCCCAAAACTGATTGGACTACAGAGAGTCACCTGACCCAAGGTAGCAAATTCAGAGGCTCATGGGTGACCAGTGACATAGCCTAGATGGAAGCAGTGCTCAGCTTCTTCCATTCTTGCCTCAGAGCATCTGCCTGGGAAATACAGAGAGATATGTGGATGTCAGGCAAAGTATTTCATGAGAGCACATGTGAATAAGCAGTGGGAATCCACATGACAGAAGAGAATCGCGGTTTGCTGAGAGGTGTTTGCTGTCTGGCAGCTCCCCAGCTGTGGTCGCAGATTTCCTCCTTTTTCCAAGGTGAATTTAAGTGAGCATCTCTTCTTAGAAACTATAGGAAGTTGGGCTCCCCCCAAATCTGGAACTTTAGCTTAGTAATCACGAGTATTTTTTTAATAACAAGGACTTCATTGTCATGTGTAGGAAAGGCAACACCATAGCATGAAGGGAATCGTGGACTGGGGAGTCAGACTGCCCGGGTGCAAATATTACTTATTTCCTGCTGGTCAGTCTTGAGCAAGTCAGTCTGAACCAGTGTTTGCCTTGTGCCTGGAACAAAGCAGCACTCAATAAATATTTGTATTCAAAATTCTCACTCTTTCCACTCTCTCACCGTATCCCTGATGTTAGTCACAGAGTTCTTGAAACCCAGCTGATTCTGACTTTACAGTGTTTTAGCGGCCAGGACTCAGTGAGGTGAAGGCACGGAAATGACTTTGTAAACTGTAGGGTGCTCCCAGAGACAGTTGTTTCAAAGTCAGATTCTCCAACCAGCAGGATTGTTATTCCGGAACTCCTAAGAAAAGCAAAATTTCAGTCCCTGCTCCAGACTACTGAGTCAGAAACTCACAGGCAGTTGATCTGTGGTATCCATAAGTAGATTTTTTTTATTTCGCATACAGCATGTGCCTTTGCTGATGAGAGAGGGAAAGCAAGACATCATCCCCTTGGGAGATGGTCATGCAGCAATGTGTCTCCATTTTCCTCTCAGGATTTTGGCATGTACATACATGTATCCAGAATGATTTTCAAGCCACAAAGTCTGGGACTAGAACCATGGTTGGCCATGGGTAGAATTTTATTATTATTATTTTTTTGGGCCACAGGTCACATGCCAGAGAGTTAGGGAGAGAGATAGCGAGAAGGAACGTGAGAAATCACCCCCTAGCGGAGATGGCCATGTCGCAATCCCTTCTCCTCCATTCTCTTCCTGAGATTTTGAGCACACACACACACACACACACACACACACACACACACACACACACACACACTCATGCATCCAGCATGATTTTCAAGCCACTGGGCCTGGGATTCGAACCGAAGTCAGCCACATGGGAGTCCACTGCTTTAACCATTACACCACCTGCTGGCATGTGTAAATTCTTGATCCCCACTACAAACTGTAGGCTTCTTCCCTCACCCAGAGGCAAGGAAATCCCAGCCCCAGGGGCTTTAGAAGATAACAGCCCAAATAAATGAAAGTCCAACCCCAAGGGGCTAAGTTCCAGCAAGTTACCTGGACCGAATTGTCTCATGTAGGATGCAACAATGGAAAACTCAAAACTAGGACCCCTACATTCCAGGATTCCTTCAGGTCTAGGGAAGGTCTATACTCTCAGGGAAGCAGGGGTCATGTGTCCATCCCCTAAGATATGAAAGGAAGCAGTATTGCCTGTAGCTACTGCTTCCTTTCAGCCACTAGGTACAGCCATAAAACACTCTCTCTGACTAGAGTGCTTGTCCTCCTCCACATACTCATCCATTATTCTGCCATTCTGGATTAATCTCTCCCCTCTCTGAGGCCCCTCTGCTCCTTTAAGCATCCCTCCTAGGCTTGGTCTCACATGTTTTGTGTCCTTACTTGATCTTTCATATATAGAGAGAAATGAATTTAAGCCTCACCTTTCTGATGTGTTCCTGTTTGTTCTCATAATGGCTCTTATGGTAATTCCTTTATGAGTTTGGATGATACGTTATTTGGTGCATATGTATTCATCACAGTAAGATGAATATAGTACCCTTTATCATTGAAGAGTGACTTTTGTCTCATTTAATATTTCTTTGCAATTTTTTTGTGTGTTTGATAACACTTAGGATAAAGATAATTTTTGAAACTAGCTGAAGGGTATTTAGACATATTATTGGTTTATTTTTTCAACTTCTCCATAAACCTGAAAATTTTCAAATTGAAAAGCTGGGATGTGGAAGGCTAGCAATGTGAAAGGCACTCCAAGAGCATGTTCAAAACATGCGAATCCTTATGGATTGGCGTGGAAAGTGGAAAGTGCACAGCATCAGTGTCAAAAGACTTGAATTTGAATCCTGAGAGTGCTATTCTCATAGATCCTTTCTTTTCCTGAGCCCCAGTGCCTTGCTTTAAAATAGAAGCCAACAGGGACCAACAGGTTGTACAATGGTTACATCACTGGACTCCCACATAGTCAACTGTGGTTCGATCACTGGACCTAGCAGCTTAAAAGTTACACCAGGTATGTGTGTGTGAATGCCCAAAATCCTGAGAGGAAAATGAAGGAGAAGACATTGAGGTGTGTGTAGGGAGATGTCCTTGCTTTCTGTCTCTCTGTCTCTCTTTGTCTCCTTGGCGAGCACACATGCCCTATAGTAAAAATCTCTCTCTGAATAAATAAATAAATAGAAGCAAAAAAACACAGAGGATTTGTCATCACTGAGACAGCATATGATATATACACAGTGAGTTCTCAGAAGTGACTTTTAAACCTTATGAGGGGTAATGCTCTAGAGAAGGTGCAGTCAGAATTTTTAGACTCAGTAGCCTAAATTCAAGTCCTAGCTCTTGCCACTTTCCTTGTCACCTTAGGCAAACTACTCAACCTCTTAAGTCTAGTTCTTTATCTATAAGATACTATATTTATTGGAGAATTGTTGGGAGATTTAGATGTGACAATGTACATGAAGTGGCTGACTGAGAGTAGGAATCTGATAGAAGTCATAATCGTTGTAAGATACCAGTGTATGTATTTTTTAATTACCAGAAGTCACACGTCTTCATGAAAGAGAGAGAGAACCTCAAACTGAGTCATAGTCACCATGATTTTTTTTTCTCCATTTCCCCATCCTAATAGGATCTGGGGTCTACACATGTCCCTGGTTTGTTTTTCAAGCTACAAGGCCAGGATTCTAACCACGACTGTGTGGGCTCCAGCTTTCTATGCACAGCGCTTAACTACTATGCTGTGGAGGCCAACCCTAGGTTACGCATTTATCAGTCACTATGTAGCACTAACTGTGTGCCCGGCATTATTCTTTTTTTAAATTTGCTATTGGGCATGAGTACTCATGAGAGAAAGAGAGAATGAGAAAGCACCTTGCATCAGGGATGGTTACACTGCAATCTCATCTCTTCCGTCTCTCCTTTTAGGATTTTGGGCACACACACGCTTGCCCAGCATGTTTGTTAAGTCACCAGGTCTGAACTTGAACTTGCAGTAGGCTGTGCAGGATCTAGCTGCTTTAACCACTACACCAGTAGCTAGCCAGGCCTTATTGCCAGGCCTTACTCAAAGCATTTTTCAAAGATTAACTCTACTAATTTTTTTTTTTTTTTTTTTTTTGCTATAGGGCGCGTGCGCTCGCCAGACAGACAGAGAGAGACAGAGAGACAGAAAGCGAGAAATCACCCCCTAGGGGGGATGGTCACGCCGCAATCCCTTCTCCTCCATTCTCCTCTCGGGATCTTGGGCACGCACGCACACGCGCCCGGCGTGAGTTGTAAGCCACCGGGTCCGAGACGCGAACCGTGGTCGACTACGTGGGAGTCCAGCGACATAGCCATTAAGCTAACTGCTGGTTCCCGACTCTACTAATTTTTGTAACAATCCTACACTCAAAGCTTCTGTGATCTCAGTTTTAGTTATGAGGAAACATGCACAAAGAGAGGGCTATTTGCCCAGAGTCACACAGCTGGTAAGTGAGAGAGACTAGTTTCAAACTCAGACAATCTGGCTCCAGAATTCTTCTTTTATTTGCTAGTGCCTCTCAACATACATCTTAGAACAGAAGCATCCTTTATCTGGAGGGAATCTTGCCATTTTGAATGACTGATTCGCTGTTAGGGATCATTCTAACATAGACTAAATGTATACTTTAAATTTACCAGAATGTTCCACCAATAGCCTGGCTTCTCTACTAATTTTGGCGAATAAATAAGTGAATTCAATTAAATAAATAAACTTGGCCCCAAATGAAACAAAACGCAAAAACAAAAGACAACAACAAGGTCTTTTTGAGGGCTGAAAATCTGATGTAGGCTGGTAAACCATATTCTTAACTAAAATTATTATTAGGTGGAAAAACTTCAGGTGGCAAAGTAGGAGCTACCAGCTATGAAAGTACAGCTTTGTCTGTAGATTCATCTGTCAACACATTAGAATGGGTCTTGGGCTGGCAGGTGGTGTGGTGGTTGGGGTGCCGGATTCCACATAGCCGACTGTGGTTTGAGTCCTGCACTTGGCGGCTTGCTTTCTCACTTTCCCTCTCTTTCTCTCCATGTCTATCTCTGGTGCCCTATAGCAAATTAAAACGAACAAACAAACAAAAAACTAATGATAATAAATAAAATCAGATAATTCTTGAATAAAGAGAATGGGTCTCTGCAAAGCAGATGACAAAGGAAGTAGGCAATTAGGAGACCTGAGCTAAAGAATCTTTTCTGTGAATTAGCTCCTTTGGGCCAGTAACCTTCTTGTAAGTCCAGAAATAATGAGGAAAGTAGACACACCCGTGTTAATGTTCCCTGAAGAAGGAAAGAAACAACACACAAGCAGGAGAGTTAGAGCATGTGTACTGACAAACCGTGCCACATATGCTACCCCCAAAATATGGAGGATGGGGAATTGCCGAGAACGTCACAGGGGAACGTCCTTTCAGGCTGTAGAAGATGAATCATCCAGAAACAAAACCATCATATTACTTGCAGCTAGATGAGAAAAACGTTCTTTGGTTTCTCACAGGGCACACTGTAGTTTTCAACAGTGACAAACTATTTGACCAACAAACACCAAAAAAGAATTTGGAACTTATGGGAAGTTCGTATGAGATCATGCACTGTTAAAATATAAAAGAGCAGCTAAGATAATGCCTCGGGTGACAGGCTCACAAATGACTGGTGTCACACATTGCCTTTATTTGCAGACAGATTTGGGCTCAGCTTTAGAAAAAGCTGGACTGCGGAGAAGATTCATTGGTCGTCACTATTGAAGAGAAGACAAAAAGATTCAGAGTCTGTAATTTTCCCGCCCACGTTAAGTTATTTGGATAAAACTCTGTCATAACCAGACTGAATTCACTAAAAATAAAGCGTGTCTGAGAATACTTCCATGGGTTTGACTACTGGTTCCCTGCGGAAAAAAGCAGAACTGCTTGAGGGCCTGTGCAGGCTATATCCCACTATCAGAAAGTGTTGGCTTGGGTTGAAATTTATTGCAGGAGATTTATTGACTCATGAGATAAATATTGACCAAGTCGAAGTCGAGGTTATTACTTATCTTCAGGAATAATAAATCTTGGTATTCTTGGTGACACAAAGTCAATATGTACTTTGCTGCGTAAATTCCAAACGAAGAGTTCCATTGAAACATCTGTAAATCTCTCCATCACAACCGCAAGGATAGCTTTTAAAAACTTGCTATTGGAGAAAGATAGATAGCCAGGTGTGGTGGGAATAGTAACTTCCACTCACCTCCATGAAACTAACCAGCCAGCCCATCTGCCCTATGATGGAATCCCTGATTAGTTCATCAGAAACAGTCCAGTGATTGTTAGTTGGTTTCTATTGTCACTGATTCTAAAAAGACAGAATCAAGATTTTCTCATCCCAAGTAAGATAAAGAATAACCCCATGTCCTCCTGACAATGGATGCCTTGTAGGGTAAAATGTAGTTCGTTTTTAATGTCTGCAATGGATGAATTCTAACAAAGTTGAAGGGAAAGAGAAGAAAGGAAAGGGAAGTCTTGATGGCATGCAGTGAAGGACCAGCTTCTGGAACTGGGCTCTCCTTTTTTTCCGTTTCAGTGTCTCAACAAGCATTCCTCAGCCATTCCTGAGTCTGCGCTAGAGTCACTAGTAACGGGAATATGCCCTCGACCCTCTGTAAAAACTGTGCGGCTGCAGATAAATGGAAAACCATTGTATCTGCACTCAAGAAACTTTCTCCACGGAGCCTTGTGAGTGGGCAGGCTGCAGACATCCCTGTTATGTCAAGGCCAACCATTGTAACCTCCTTTCCTCATCTGGGGAGGGAACTGCTGGTCCCCCTGAATTGAAGTGGATACCTCTGTGTGGACTGTGTTTGCATCATGGACTAGCGGCCATTGCAGAATGTCAGCCAGGGAGGAGACTCCAGCTCCCTGGCAGTAGTCACCATTCCCTGTCACTTGAGATACTACACGGGCCCCCCTGAGTGACTTATTCCAGTCATTCTCCACACAGCAGCCACATTGCACCATTCTTCTGTTTAAATTCTGATGGCTTTGGCCTCTGGGTTACTTTCTTAAGGCTATCATAATAAAGTACTATAAAGAGGGCAGCTTCAAACAATAGAAAGTATGCCCATACCTGTGTGTGCATGCCCCAGATCCCAACAGGATGGAGAAATGGAAGAGAAAGGATTGCGATGTGAACATTACCCCATGGTAGCGCTTTTCCCCTCGCCCATTCCCTCTTTGTCTGCCTCTCTCTGGAAACTGCACTCACCCTCTTGCAATAAACAACAAACAAATAAAAACAACAGACATTTCTTCTCTCACTGCATCAGAGGTTCAAAGTCCCCAACTGAGGTGTCCGGTAGCCTACAAAACTCGACAGGAAAGCCCTTCCCTGCCTCTTCCAGCTCCTGGAGGGTCCCGGTAGACTATTAGGCCTCGGTTTTCCTCAGATTGCAGCTGCTTCGCTTCCTTGTCACGTGGCATTCTCCCCTGTGTGCATCTAAAGTATCTTGCCTATTAGAAGGACGCCAGTCACTAGGTTCAGGGCCCATCCCTTTCCCATATGACCTCATCTTAATTTGATTACACATGCAAAAACCCATCTATTAATACAAACGAGGTCATATTACTGGCAGCAGAGGTTAGGGTGTGAGCCCTAACCTGGCAATTTATACAAATGCAATTTTGGCATCCAATTACTACTGTAAATACTGGAGAGAAAACACATAAGGACTTTTTAGTTGTCTTTTGCTTGTTTAAAAGCTTTTAAGATTTTAGTTCTCTGTACATCGATGAGCTCAGTGCCTTTCTGGAAAATGTATTCTTCCAATCATAACACAAATGACACAGGATCTGGAGAAGCATTCAGCCCAGAATGACTTTCCTGAACCTCATTTCTCAGGATCCTTCACATTTACAGAGTGGCAGGCTTGGCAGAGCTTTCTGGGTTTGACTGAGGTGACTGCCATTGGCTGGCCCCATTGCTTTGGACACCTGAAGAAGTTCTACCCCGCAGAACATTCCTCAGAAGAGAACACCACAAAGGCCAGGGGCTCTTACCCCAGGTCCCAGTCTCCCTTCCCTCAGTAATGGAGCGCCTGCACTCCTGAGTAACCTGGCCAGCAGTTTCTTTTGTACCCATATCAGTGAGTTTTAAAATCTCTCTAGGCCACCACTTCTTTATTCAACAACCTTTTTCTATAGACGGCTAGTTAGAAAATATTTCAGGCTCTGTAAGCACGTAGTTATGCTCATCAGTGTGAAGGTAGTCTTCGACGACGTGTTCAGAAATGGACAGGCCCAGCCAGGTGGCCTGGTCTATAGTGCAGCCACTCCGCACTTAACGACCTACCTGTTTAACAAACACTTGGACTCGCGACCAGTTCTCCGGCACCTCCAGCACAGAGAGTCCCCTTTCTCAGTCTGTATGAGTCTCAGGCATCCCCTTTCCACAATCAGTTAGTATTCACTACACAGAATGTTAGTAATCACGCAAGGCTACATATTTTGTTTATAAATTTGTACTTCATTATGTACCCATAGTAGTATTCAGAATGCATAAAAATGATTACTTTGGATTTACGTTATCGTGCTGTGGTGTGTCCTGTCACTTTCTGGTGCTTGTCTATGGTATGCTTTTTATATGAATGCAATGGCATTACTCTAGTGTGGTGTTGCAGGATATCTACTGATAAATACCTACCTGATGGCGCCAGGACACACCCCAAGACATCCACCTTTAATCTCCTTGCTTATTGACCAATTCCCTTTACAACCTAGTCCTAGGAGAGAACCTTGGCTGTTAAGTGGGAAGTGCCTATGACACCCAGCTGCAGCACTGGAAGCTGCATGGTTGACCACACTTTTAGATTCCCTGCTGGGCCTGCAAACGTGCTGGGCACATATATGCAGAAAAATGGAAAACCATTGTATCTTCCCTCAAGAAACTCTTCCCCAGGGAGCCTTGTGAGTGGGTAGGTCGTAAGTGCCCAAGATTTGGAGGAGCTGGAGGGCTGGAGAAAGGGGATCGTGGCATGCTAAAACCCTGTCCAGGGTACTTCTCTCTCTCTCTTTAGTGTACCCACACTTGTTCTCTTGTATAAATAAAATAAACTTTAAAACAGTTATGGTGTGGGGCTAAGGCATCTGGACCCACATGGCTGATTCTCTCTCTCATAGGTATTTGATTTTCATAGGTCACACAATATCCTTCATTTGATTCCCCTCGCCCCCAAGTCATTTAAACACGTGCAAACCAGTTTGGGCTCACAGGCTGTATGGAAACAGGTGGATTTTGGGCTTGACCTGTGACCCTGCTCCGCTGGGGGTAGAAAGCACAGTATCGTGAGAATTAGTGAGCATGAGCCGTAACGGAGAGCGCTGGGCATATCATGTGATAGTCATTTAATAAATGGAATTCTTCTACCTCTATCAGAGCAAGAAAGAAGTACTTTTCACAACATTATGCAGGAGCCTGGGGGCCCAGTGCACTCTCCTCTGTGTAATTCCAAGTCTGCTGCCCAACACGGGGTTCCCGAGACTCACACAGACTGAGACTACACCGTGGACATCTAGTGGTTTTTACCTGACTTCCTGATTTACTCGGGCAACAAAGGGAAGTTTGCTCATCTTTCCAGAATTTCTCTCACTCATTTTTACTTTTTAAACACTTATTTATTTCCTTTCTCCCAGGAGAGAGAGAAAGGGAGGTAGGCGTCCCCTCTAGGGTCCTCATGCCACCGTCCAGCCCCCACCTCGGCAGCCCAGATCATGGGCACATGTGCACTGGTGTGTTCAGGACCTTCCAGTGTGGGCTTGGCCACCAGCGGCCCTGGACGGTGATTGTTATTAGATTGGGTTATATTTGGGGGATGAATAAATACTGCAGAGGTGAAGCCCCTTCCCATCGCATCATCTCAGGGAGACAGGAACACAACAGAATTCGTTGTTGGTCCCAACATTGGCTCTTGGTTATGGTTGCATCTGTCAGATTTCTCCAGTATCGAGCCATGATTTCCCCTTTTCTGTACTCTGCAATAGCAAGTGAGTCGCTCCAGGGAGAGGAAATAAACTCCACCTCCTGGAGAGCACGTGGCTATGTGGCTAATTCCCCCGGATAATCTGGAGTTCTTCTGTCAGGAAGGCCTGCCCCACCTCCCTATTTACTTATTGGGTCATTTACATGTATCAGTATAGACGCATGGATTGTCCCAGCTTTGGCCCCTGGTATTCTTCCAGGATGACTCCTTTTGACAAATCTCCCTCTCTCTCTTTAATTTGCTATAGGGCATGTGTACTTGCTGAGGAGAAAAGAGAGAGAGAAAGTGAGAAAACACCCCCAGGAGAGTGGTTACATCCCTTGCCCCTTCTCCTCCATTCTCCTCTGAAGATTTTGGGTACAGACACACACGTGTGCCCAGCATGTTTTCAAGTTGCCAGGTCAGAACTTGAACAGCACAGTTGACCACATGGGGTCCAGCAGCCTTAACCATCACACCATCTGGCTGGCCTCACTAGTCTTTTCTTTTGGAGGGAGGGCTGTGCTCCCTCCTTCCCCCCACCACAGGGTGGATGGTCATGCTGCAATTCTTTCTCTTTCTTTTTTCTCTCAGGAGTTTGGGCATGTACACACATGTGCCTGGCATATTTTCTACCAGGTCTAGGACTAGAACCTCACAGTCAGCCATGTAAGTCTAGCTACCTTACCTACCATGCCACTTGGCTGGCTCAAATCCTATTTTTTTAAGTTTATTTATTTATTTCATAAGCAATAAAGACAGAGATAGAGAGAAATAGAAAGAGAGAGAGAGAAACAGAAGCCCCAGCAGGGTCTCAATGCTTTGATCCACCCCCAGCTTCAGCCAGCCCTGGACCAGGGGTGCTCGCATGTTCCCAGAGTACTTAAGAAGCTCTCTGGACATGAGCCCAGACCCCTCTCATGTGGAGTAGCCTCACAGAGCACCTCGTTTTGCTGCTGTGCCACGCAACACTCCCTGCTCACTTTTTAAAGCATGTCTTCATTATGGACACTGCGATGTGCTCCATGCTAAGGTGGAATTTCCCCTAATTTAATTATTAATGCAATCATAGGATTGTAGGAGAATACACAGCACAGGGGGGTTTTATTGTTTGATCTACCCTGAATCCCTTTTCCCTGGAGGAACTTGTTCCCACCCTGACTCCTCATGGTCATAAGATGTCAATCACATTGCCTCCCCTGTTTGCAAGAAGTCCTAGAAGTTTCTTCAAGTAAATTCATGAAAAATGCATATTATTAAAAATATAAATGGATTTCAAAAAAAATTTTTGCATCAAAATAAACTTGCAATTTAATTTCATTTTTCCATAACCTCCCTTCATATATGTCTAGCTGGGTGGGCAGGACCTCTCCTGAGGTGGCGACTTTGATGAAGGGAAGAAGAGGTTCTCTTTCCCTGGGTTGACGAATGGGAAGGCTGCTGGTGAGCAGCTGCCCACCTCACGGGAGAACTTGTCTACAGAGAAGTCAGTGCAGTGGGTACAGTGGGGGCCAGAGCTGACCAGGAGAGGCAGACAGCCCTGCCGCGTGAGTCTGCCTTCCATGTGATCTGCGTGATGCTTGTCTAACCTCCCGCTGACTTGAGCCAAGACACTCCTTTTGCTTTTTCAGCTCGTCATGAATGTGACTTTATCAAGTGCCGAGCACAAGAACCACACCCCTTTGTCAGTCCCTCCCTTCAGAGAATTTACTACCTACTTCGACTGACACCATAACTCAGCTGTCATTCCTGCCACGCACATAGCCACTATGCTGAGAGAATCAAATCAGTCTTTAAATGCATTCTGAAGGCTGCTTTTCGGAACCTAGGAATCACCCATCAGTTATGCTTTATGCAAATATATATTTAGTTTATCAAGTCTGTTTAAAATTACGCAGATTTTAATGAATTTTAGCATTAAGTACCAATATGTTCCTTTAATATTTATCAATAATAATCAACCTTGCAAAGATGTAGTGGAACAGACACATTTATTTATTCCAGGTGGTAGAGTAAGAAGTTATACAAATAATGAAATGATAGATATTTTGATCCAGCAATCTCACTTGAGGATATACCCTTAGGAACTCATCTCAAAAGGCAGACAGAATCCTGAGTGTGAAATTGGTGATTGCAGTCTGATCATTTAGCAGAGAAAGGAAGCTGAACAACAATCTAAGTGCTTCTCAATAGGTCTTGTTGGGAAAAATAGTGAAACCTTAGCCCTTGAAAAATATTCTGTGATATTAAAAACTAGAAATGTTTGAAGGTAACGCAGACGAGATAGGAATGTTTGTTATGGAGGCTGCATTAGTCAAGGTAGACCACGTTAATGTGTCTTAGAAGAAGAGAGCTCAAAAGTAGGAGGACAGTGGAAAGGCCTTATGGGGATATGGTGGGAGCCCAGGAAGAGAGCCCTCACCAGGAACTACTGGGTTGACCTAGAGGCCAAGTGGTTAAGGGGACTAGATCCCAAGTGACTGACTGTGTGGCTTACATCTCAGCCCCTACAGCGTGAAAAACATGCTGGGCTTGAGTGCATACTTGCCCCAAATCCCGACAGGATGGAGAAATGAAGGAGTAGGGGTTGCTTTGTGACCACGCCCCATTGGGAGGTGTTTTCTCCTCTCCTTTTTCTCTGTCTCTCTGGGGAGGATGTGTGCCCTCTGACACTTTTTATTTGAAATTGTACATTTCATGTCTTGTGAAATAAAATTTTGTTTGAAAAGTATGTCCTGCAGATGGATAACAAAGTTTGGACATTTCAGGCATAGAGCAGTGATGACAGGAAAGAAATGGGGGAGGAGAGAAGGGACCTATCTTTTCTTGTATACAGGCCATTCCAGAAAACTCAGATGCAATTTACCAAAACCCCAGTTCATCTTCAGATCTTTCTCTTTTAGAAACCCTTTCTATGTGGAGTCTCCCTGCAAATGCCTGCACTACTTTAAAATGAATCATCCCAACTTTGTCTCATCATTTCATCCTATTTTTATAACTTGTGCATATTTGTTATTATCTGTATTATATACATATTTTTTTGAAGAGGCTTTTGCTATAGGGAGCGTGCGCTTGCCAGACAGACAGAGACAGAGAGCTAGAAAGCGAGAAATCACCCCCCGGGGGGATGGCCACGCCACAATCCCTTCTCTTCCATTCTCCTCTCTGGATCTTGGGCACACACACACACGCACGTGGCGTGAGTTTAAGCCACCGGGTCTGGGACTCGAACTGCGGTCGACTACGTGAGAGTCCAGCGACATAGCCATTACGCTAACTGCTGGTCCCTATATACATATTTTTTAAGCTTCATTTCTTTTCTTATGCTACTGCGAGCTCCGTAAGGTTAAGAAGATGTGTTACATCTTTGGTGTAGGGTCCTGATGCTCTGATCATTCCAAGGGGTTTGTTTATACATACTTGTTGCACTAAACTGACTGTATATATCTCTTTTAGTTCACTAACTATTATGTAAGCAAGCTGCTTTTCTCTCTCTTTTAATGGGGATGAGGGAAACAAGATATAAAATATCAAATGTTTTCTTTAAGGTGAAAGGTTGGGAAGTTGCACAGCAGGTATTGGGGCCCAGCCGTGACTCCAGGTCCCTTGTCATTTGCTTCCCTTGAGTAGCACTGTGCAATAGAACCTTCCAAGAGGTTGACAATGTTTTTTTTTGTGCTGTGTAGTTCTGTAGTCACTGGGCACATGAGGTTACAGAGCTACTGACCAGTAGGCCTGAGGACTTCCATATTTAAGTTAGATTAATTTGAATTGGAATTTAAATAGCCACATATGACCATTGGCTGCCATATTAGACAACAGCTCTAGACCACTGAGGACAGAACCCCTTTATCTTTCAAGCCCTGGATTACACATGCTCAATAGGCAAGCAGTTCTGAACCTGAGGTTTTTTTAGTTGATTTCTGAACAAAGAAGTAATTCTACAGAAGGTCCCAATGAATAGTCTTGCCAAAAAATAAAGAAAACTGTTTAAAACAAAACACTAAACCTGAGAGGAAATAGGGATAAGAAGAGCAACAACGAAAATGGTGAAATGAAAAATATTCACTGAAAAGTAAAAGATTTCTTAAAAATAGCCACATAATGGGGCCAGCAGGTGGCATGGTGGTTAAGGCACTGGACTCCTGCATGACTGACTGTGGTTCAAGTCCTAGTCCTGGTGACTTGCGTTCTCACCTCCTCTCTGTTTCTTTCTCGTGAGTGCGCATGTCCTATAGCGAACTAAAAAATAATAATAGTGATAAGTAAAATGAAATAAATAGTTCTTAAAAAAATAGCCACGTATTTCAAGCCTTGGCAAGAAATAGTTTGATCTTGAAGCTCCTTATTCTTGTAGTCCTATGTGGTTACCACAGTACAAATACACACACACATGCATTGCATAAAGGGATCTTCAAAGAGTTCATGGAAAAAGCCACATTATAAAGAACTATGCCTAGATTTCAAAATCTGGTGCATCAAAATAAACAAATACTTTAATTCAATTTTTCCACAGATTTCTTCAAGTCCCTCATATAGATATATATGTATGTATATGTGTGTATATACACAGAATTATTGTTCAGTTTCCTTTCTTTCCATACACGCAAACACACATGCACACACATATACACATACTGTTTCTACCACAAAAGAGCTCAGGGTTGAACAGAAAGGTGTTGATAAACAACTTAAAATTTTGTGTAAAAATGAAATTAGAATATGAGTTTATTTTGGTGCAAAACATTTTGAAATCTATGCATCACTTTTTTTTAAATAATACCTAGTGTCCATGAACTTTTCAAAGACAATATGATTGTACTCTTTTTTTTTATCCTTTTTTTTATTATCATCATAATCTTCTTTGATTGTACTCTTAAATCAACAACACAATCACAATCCTGCAAGGATGGGAAACCCTCCAATTCAGAGACCATTCATGTTAAAGGTAAGTTATGGCCTCAGTGATACTGGCCAAGTCATTGATTCTCTTTCAACATCAAGGTCATCAGTCAGATCGTCACCACTCTGCCCAGCTTGTCTGGGCTTCTCTTCTTGAGTGTGGTGTGTAGATTACTAGGGCTGCTGTTACAAACTGCCACAGGCTGAGTGTCTTGAGGAACAGGATGTCTGGCTCACAGTTCTGAGAGCAGAAGTCCAAGATCAAGATGTCATGAGGCTGGTTCCTTCAGAGGCTCTGAGGGAGGATCTGTCACAGGCCTCTTTCCAACCTCTGATAGTTTGCTGGAAGTCTGTGGGGTTCCTTGGCTGAGCACCTCTTCGTGTTCACATGGTGAGGGAAAACACAAGGTAAGGAGAGGTTGGCTGCCAGCGTCTGCGTATCTGCGTGGCCTACATTCCTCTTCCACCGGGATGGCCTTTGTGCATGTCGCATGTACCTATCTTCTGGACCACACTTGATTTGCAGAGAAATTGCCTGAATACATTTGCACTGGCAATGCAGAAATAGAACAAAAAGAATCCGGTCTATGTCTGTACAGAAAATTGGATACTTGAGACTACAGGGAGGGTCTTACTTAGCCAATGTGGGTGTTAGGGGGAGGGGTGGGAAGGCAGCAACGACTGAGTTCCATTTCTTGCTCTCCATTTCCTAGTTCTCTTTCCACCTGAAGTCTGACTATGTGCCTTTTCTTTGGGTTTGCTGAGATCACCCAATAGTCTAGTTGAAATTCCATTTTTCTTGCCAACAGTCATAGAAGGTGAGTTTATCTTTCACAGCTGAAAGTCTCAACTGAGACCCAGAGGATAGCTGGGAATGAGGTGTCCTAGGCAGGGAGCACCTGCTTGGAAGTGAGGATTGCACCTGAGTTGGAGAATTGCTCCTTTTCCTCCCTGTCACCCCAATGAGCAGCTGATGTCTTTCCAAAGGGCAGGTATTGCTGTCTGGTTTCCACAGATTGGCTCCAATGAGTAAGATGAAGCTTTGTTTATCATCGCTTCCCCACCCAAACCACACTCAAATAAGCAGTGAAAACCTCCAGACCTTAGTCATCAGTCGAGGTAAATTATAAACTTCTAAGAGTGTGGCTTCTCAGAGATACCACATTTTCCTTGTATAATGAGCCTGCAGTCTGTGGCAAAGAATGACTTAAGAACAAGTGAACTCACTGTCTAAAAGGAGCTTTTTTATCACTATCAATTGCTCTCTGATCGACAGGACTGTTATTTCTTTTGGTAAGAGAAAGAGCTAAAGTACAGAGAGGAAAGCCCAGAAATAAACACAGCCTGCGTAATGGCAAGGTCTTGTGTTGCTCAAGTTAAAAGAGTAAGATTCTGGGTAAGCACCTTATTCACTTCTTCCCCTTCCACAGTGAGTTTGTTTTACCCAAGTCCATTTCAATAGCAGCCGCTACACCATGGCAGTGGGGGCTGTACCAGGCCGGAGGCAGCAATAGTGGGAATACTGCTTCTACCACAGAAGAGCTCAGAGTTGAACAGGAAGGTGTTGATAAACAAGACATTACAATTCCTTGTGAAAAGTCCTCCAATTAAAGTAGAGATATGCTGCTTAATGGACACAAAGAGAGGACTGGATTCTGCTTATGAGCGTTACAGAAGACTTTCCAGAGAAGATGACATTGGAGGTAGCTGTTGCAGGGTGCACGAGAGTTGCCATGCAAAGGGGTGGAAATATGTTGTAGTCAGAGACCCCATGGAGACAGGAGGGAGCACGGTGAGTTCAGACAGTAAGCAGGGACTTGGCCTAGCTGGAATGTGGGGTATGAGAGGAGGCCAAAGGATAGAAATGACAAGGCCACAGGGTGATCTGGTTAGCAGTGGTAGGACAGGAAATGCCTTGCAAGGTTTCTGAGTAATGGTTGATCTGACCAGACACAGGATTTAGAAGATCATCCTGGTAGGAATGTTACAGATATGTCTGGAGGACACAGGGTACCAAGAGGTCCAGTGGCAGGCTATCTCTGGAATCCAGGCGAGGTATCCCAATATGACGTCGAGGGCTGGCCTACACTTCTTTCTGGTTTTATAAGGCAAAGAGGAAGTTCAGCAATTCATCATCTTTAAATGTTTGCCCTACTGTTAATTTTGTATTGTTCCTAGTAAAATTCGTCGAGGTAGCAGCAGAAGGCACATTGCAGATGGCAGCGATATTTTTCACAGCTTTTATGGTGGATAACAATATACTTGACATTTTTCTCATTAAATACGAGCTTTGCCGTGTGATTAAACATGCTTGGCATCTGTGATCTAAAATTACAAATGTGAAAAACAGCAGCTCAAATGTTTCGGTCAATAAATATACAGGAGACAGTCAACATGAAACAACTCCTTCATATGCTCTCTTCAAGGAGGACCGAATTGACATTGACAATGTCTTTGGCGATGGCTTTGCCTTCATACTCAGCAGAGCACAGGAGCTGAACTCCAGACTGCTAATTACACCCTGGGATTCCAACAGAAGTGAGTGGTTTCCATTAGGAAATCTCAAGGCCGAGGACTGACAGAGCTGGGGAGGGAAAGGAGGTTTATTGAGGCAATTAGGGAATTACCAAAGGGAGCCATAGAGGGGTAGAATTTCACTCTGCAATTCAGACCTAATGGAGAGGTGTGTAAGGTCAGTGTACTAGTCCAGTGACTAGCAGGCTCTGCATGTGTGTGATTGTGTGTGTGTGTGTGTGTGTGTGTGTCCTGCACTCCGTGATAAAGAAGAAGACTCTGAACAACAGCCATCTCTTCACAGGTCAGAAGCCTCCCTTTTCTTAACTGATCTGATCCATTGGCAGGATTACCTAGAGATGCTATTGAGAACAGTTTTCATGGCTAAATCAGCATATTGGCGAGCAGTCAGATCTCCTAGAGGTGTCCGCCATGGGCACAGATTCAGGAGTGGAGTGGGGCTGCCATTTTGACTGGGTGGACACAAACAATAGTTAGGGACATGCAGCTTCCAGTCGATTGAAGAGAATCCAAACGTGAGTGTTGAAGGAGTCTAAGAACAAGTCCCAAAGAGATTCTGCTGAAATCATGGAATGAGGACAGATGGAGGAGCACGTTCTGGAGAAAGCACAACTTGGTGTGTTCACTGTGCACAGCAAGGGGACCGGCTCAAAGTATAGTCATGCTGGTGCAGTGTACAGGACGTGAAAGGCACTGAGGAGAGACACAAGCAGTACAGATAGGTACCAGCACACGGACTGAAGCCACAGGGCTAGAACTGTCACAGCCCATTCACAAATACAACTCTATTTCTATGCTACAGTCATTTTGTTATGGAGATTTTCTCTTTTGCAGCCTTAGAGCTAGACTGCTGGTTAGAAATCCAAATCCCCCATGGCCCTTGTCAGCTGCCTTTATCAGTTTGCTCAGGCTCCCACATCAGAGCACACAGACTGGGTGGCTAAACCACAGACATTGGCCATCTCATGCTTCTGTAGGCTGGAAGTCTGAAGTCAAGGTGTCAGCAGGGTGGGTTCCTCTTGTGGTCCCTCTCCTTGGCTTGTAGACGTTGTTTTTCCCCTGGGTCCCCTCATGGTCTGCCCTCTGTGTGCATATGTATCTTCATCTCCTTTTCCTACAAAGGTACCAGTCATATTGAATTAGGGTCCACCTTGATTACTTCAATTTAAACCAATGATCTCTTTAAAGATTCTATTTCCAAACATAGTTACATTCTGACGGGTTTTGGGGGTTGAAACTTCAACAGATGAATTTTGGGAAGGGGGACACAATTTAGTCCATAACAGTGACCTCAAGACCCTTGTGGGTGACCTAATACATCATCATCCAGTGCTTATTCAAGATGCTCCAGTCATCACGATCCCTCGTGAACATCCCTGTCTGGGAGATTGGCACCTGCAGCTGAGACCTGTGATGAAGTCTCTCCATTGCCAGGAGAGTCCGTCAGGAGGTGAACTGGGAATCGGCTCATAGCAGAGACATGTGTTGTCTGAACTGCAGTTAGGGCTGGAAGAGTGAGTGCGAATGACAAATGTATCCCTGGTTCTTTCCACTTACACAGGAAAATTTGAGCAAGTCAAAGAGAAGGAGTAGGCAATCCCCAACAGGATAGGAGTTAAAGGCTACACTGACATATGCCCTCAACCTGACCTCATTCATTCCTCTCTCCTGTTCCCAGTTGGCCCACCCAATCCAACAAAAGAAAGTCTAGCTCCTTTTCTTTGCATCTCTCAAATAGCCTAAGTAGGAGAAGAATACAGCGAGACCCTGAACCAATACTGAGCATTTTAAATGTTATTTTAAAGAAATTATTTATTTAATTTTGGAACTAGCAGTAGGTGTAATGGCTATGTTGCTGGACTCCCATGTAGTCGACCGCAGTTCAAGTCCCAGGCCTGGCAGGTTAAACTCATGCCAGGCGTGTGTGCGTGCGTGCCTAAAATCCCGAAAGGAGAATGGAGGAGAAGGGTTTATGGCGTGGCCATCCTCCCTGGGTGATGATTTCTCACTTTCTGTCTCTCTGTCTCTCTCTGTGTGTCTGGCAAGTACACGCGCCCTATAGCAAAAACGTCTCAAAAATTATTTATTTAATTTTAAAATTGTTATTATTATTACTATTATTATTTAATTTGACCAGATAAATACAGAGGGAGAGAGACAGGGAAAGTGAGAAGGGCGTGTGTGCTCAGCAGAGAGAAAGCTCCCTAGTAAGACATGGTCACAACACAATCCTTTTTCTTCCATTTCTTCATCCTGTCAGGATTTGGAGCATGTGTACACACATGTCCTGTGTGCTTTCCAAGCTGTTTGGGTTAGGATTCAAACTGTTGGTGTCCATGCTGTGTCCATATACATGGGACCAGGCCAGCACCTGAGCACACTCTTTTTTTGTTTTTTAAATCATCAGATGACATATGCACTGCTGGGGAGGGAAAGAATGCACCCTCTAAGAGGGCATGGTCACACTGAAATCCCTTCTCCTTCATTTCTCCATCCTGTTGAGATTTTGGACACATATGCACATCTGTCTGGAGTTTTTCAAGCTACTTGGCCCAGAATTTGAACCATGCCCAAACAGTGGGCCATGGGGCTGATAGCTCTGAGGGCTGTCCATAGCACTTTTTAAAATATATATTTTAATTAATTTATTTTTTAAAAAGGTGTTTTTGTTTTTTGTTTTTTGGGGTTTTTTTTTTGCCATAAGACACATGTGCTTGGTGGAGAAAGAGTGAGATAATGAGAGGGAAAGTGAGACATCTCCCCACCAGAGGAGACGGACACACCATGATCCCTTCTCCTGTATTCCTTTCTTGGGATTTTGGGCATGCATGCACATGTATCCATGTGACTTTCAAGCTGCCCAGTCCAGGACTGAAACCACAGTTGGCCATGTGGGAGTCCAGCACTTTAACTTCCCTGCTACCCGCTGGCCCCACCCATAGCACATAGATTAAAGTGTCTACTTCTGAGTGGTTACCTCCCTGAGGTAGAGTTTAATTTAGCCTCTGACCAAATGGTTAATCTTGGGTTGATCAACTCTTTTTTCTTTGTTGTTTTTTTGTCTTTTTTTGTTTTAGAGGTTTTTGCCTTGGAGAGTATGTGCTCTCCAGAAAGAGAGAGAGAGAGAGAGACAGAGACAATTGAGGGACAGAGACAATGAAAGGAAAATTGAAAAATCACCCCCTAGGGGAGATGGCCACATTGCAGTACCTTCTCCTTCATTCTCCTGCGGGGATCTTGGGCACTCACACACATGCACCAGCATGAGTTTCAGGCCACCAGGTCTGGAATTCAGACTGTAATCAGTCATGTCAGAGTCTAGTGACATAACCACTAAGCTATCTGCTGGCCCCCAGGTTGGTCAACTCTTTTGTTTGTTTTTTAAGTTTGTCACATATACTAGGTTTAATTCTTTTTTTTTAAGAATTATTTTATTTAATTTTGTCATTATTTTATTTTATTTTATTTTATTTTTTTGAAGTTGACCAGAAAAAGACAGAGAGGGAGGGAAAGTGAGAAAGTAAGCCACCAGGTCTGGGACTGGAACCACAGTCAGCCATGTGGGAGTCCAGCTGCCCCAACTACCACACCACCATTGCAAAGCCCCATGTGTCCTTTAATCGAGCTGTCAAGGGGGCTCTGTACTTTTATTATCAAGCTAATATTAATAGTTCACTAGGTTTTGTCTCAGCTTGGTAACCCCAGGAATGTAGCAAAATCTATCCTGAGTCATCAGCCATTCCGCTGTGACAGTTTTATAGGCTATGGGCCTTTATCCGGAGGCCGCTTTTAGAAAGTCCCTTCTGCACCTAATTTCTGCTTCATGTTTCATCACAACACTTAACACCAGCTAAGGTACTCTATATTTTATCCATATATTTTGCTCACTTTGTTTTTGTGAGTTTCTTTTTTGTTTGTTTTTTTTTGTTTGTTTGTTTTTTGCCTTGAAAATAAACTCCATGAGGATAAGGAGTTATTACATTTTTTGTCTTCTTTTTATTGATGTATCACCAGTATTTCTAACACACAGTCAACATCCAGAAATAGAGCAAATTGAACGAATGAATGTCCCACAGTCAAATAGCATACCATCAGGTGCCTAGAACTTGCATATGCTGGCATGAGGTAGCTGTGTGGGTGTTAGTTCCTCCCCTCAGCCCCATCTAAGGAGACTGCCCTTTGGTGCTCCATGAACCCCACTCACGATCTTGTTTTGGGACAGACATGCTCAGCATCAGGTAGTTCACACTCTGAAAGGAAGAGAGTTGGCCTTGAAATCCCAGATGTGATTGACAGGAGAGACCGCCTAGTGGGTGGGACTCCTGTCCACCTACCCCTCCCCCACACATACATTTTTTGGCCTGTCTGTTCTCTACACAGCAGTCAGAGTGGGCCTGTTCAGTTAATAGGTTCTGGCATGTCTCTGGACCACTACAACACTCCAACGTGTCATTTCATACTGAGCAGAAACTAAATTGGTTACAGTGGACCTTCAGTCCCTCCCTGATCTTAGATCCTTTGCCCTCTCTGACTTGCCTCTTACTCCTCTCCCCAATGTGTTGCTTGAGAATCTCAGAAGAGCTCCCTCGGCTTAGCCTCCAGGCTTGTTTCATCCTCCGATCTGTCCCCATGAATTATAGTGGTTCACTCCCATACCGCCCACAGGCCTTTACCCAGAGGCCACCTTCTCAGAAACCCTTTCTGTCCCCATCTCCTGCTCCAGGTTTAGTCACAACACTTAACACCAGCTAACATACTCTATGTTTTATCCATATATTTCGCTCATTTTGTTTTTGATTTTTTTTTCTACCTTGAAAATAAAACTCCATGAGGATACGGAGTTTTTACTTTTTTTGTTTATTTTTATTGCTGTATCCCCAGTATTTCCTTTCCTTCTTTCTTTTCTAGTTGAAACATTAATGATTTATCTATCTAGTGGTACATTAAAGAAAATAAATAAAAGAAAATAAATAGGAGATTAGAAATATTAGTAAAATGATCTGAAATTTTATCATTTTAGCTTAAAATTTAAAAACTATAAATTTTGTTAACCAGTTTTTTTTCCTATTTAGAGAAATTATTGTAAATATTTTTCTGAAATAATAAAAATAGTTCTGACCGTTAATTTGTAAAGATGTAGTTTAAACACTGAGTTTTTTGTTCTTTTTTTTTTTTACATTAAATCACTATACATCTTTACAACATTGAAAATGAGTTTTCCCAGCATGAATACCCTGTATGTTAGTCTAGTCAAAGAAAGTACCATACATATTGTCATCTACAGATAGTTTTCCTTTTTTTTTTTTTTTTTTTGGTCTGTTGAATGTCCCCTACTTCAGCAACCGAAATAATAAAGTGTTGCAAAACTAACAATCCATTGTGTATCCAGGGACTAGGTTGGGAACAAATAAAAGGAATATAAGATCTGTTTGGAGATCCCAAACATATGGTTATGAAAAACAAAAGCCTTATAAAATTAGAAATGGCAGAATCTGAGAAGCAATACCCTAGAGGAAGCAAAATAACCTTGCTGTGGGAGGAGATTCTTGGACATCACTGAAGAGAACTGTGAAAATGGAGCTCCTGGGGAGGGATCCAGTAGAACCAGAACAAAAGCTGTCCCCTTTCCCTTCCTACCTGCATCCAGGGTGCCCTTTGAACGGCATACATGCCGCATTCGTGAGTGGATGTGTGTGGAGGAAATCTTGCAGTGTCACCAGTGACATCAACAGGGCACAGGAAAGAGTCAGGCTTTGACTGGAGAGGTCCCTTAGTTGGCTCCAAACCTGATATGTCACAGCTTACAGACTGTGTAGAAGGTACTCTTATGGGGGCCAGCAGGTGGCATAGTGGTTAAGGTGCTGGACTCCCACATGGCCGACCATGGTTCGAGCCCTGGACCTGGCAGCTTGCTTTCTTGTGTTCTCTCTCTCTCTATTGCTCTTTAGTCAAGTTAAAAAAATAATGACTCTGATGAATAAAATTAAATAAGGTAATTCTAAAAAGAAAAGATATGCTTATGAAAGTCAGACTTCAGGGTCATACTGTTGCTTTTTCTTCTGAGCCCTTTCTCAAGGTCCCGATGTGGAGAATGGTTATGGATACCAGTGTGCATCTGCAAGTGCCTGGGCTTAGATTTACCGCGAAGAGCCCGCGTCCCAAGTGTCTGGGCTGCTCTTGGAGCCACTTTTGTTCTTTCAGGCCTCCATAGTCACCTTTCATCAGTGAGAAGAAAAGGGCATGCGGGTCCTGGCACCACGTTTCTGAACTCCGATTTTATCTCCGATACATGCACCCATGAGTATGTACAGTTGTTTTTGAAAGAAGAAGGTATTTCTCAGGTTGTTACCTTGGCAGCATCCTTTCCGTGTGACCTCAGGCAAGTTACTACATCTGGCGGCTGAGTCTGTTTCCGTGTCAATAAAGCAGCAAAGATGAACCTTCTCTTCAACAGCTGGGCTTGGGGTTAAATGAGGGAATCCAGGTGAAGAGCATGGAGGTGTGTGTGGGGGGTGCCCACGGGAAGGGCTCAGCAGGGCCTGTCCTCACCGGGTCCTAGAAGAAGGTGAAGGCGAGGTACAGAGGTGAACACTTCGCCCCCTCCATGCAGGCGGGATGCATGGGAAAGGGATTCTCTACAGGAGGAAATTGGGAGGGGCCTCTGGGAACAGGAAAAAGGTGTGAAGTTTCTTTTAAATACACTGGGGGCAAAGAAATGAGCCAGGACAGAGTCTACCAGAGAAAGCCCAGTTCTACAGGGAGAGGGTGTATGTTCCAAGGGGCCAGACACACCTGTTGGGGTCTAGGGCGCCGAGTTTATGAGGAAATGAAGTCAAGGAGACCAAGTTTTGAGACAGGAAAAAGAGGTGGGTCCTGGGCCAGTCCTGAGATCTGGCCTGGACTGCCATTGTGATGGCTCCTTGCTGGTTTGCTGTGAGTCAGATGGCTTAAAGGTCAGGGACAGGGCACGCCATCAAAGCCCACGGCAAGGCAGCCCAAGGAGCGCTCTGGTGAGCTCAGATTTAAACAGTCTATGAATAAAACATGGAGAAATGGCGTCATATTCCATGGGGACTGTGAGAGAAGCGAGTTTATTACAATAGCGTCAGGAAGACCAAGGCCTAATGTGTGCTGAAGGTTATGGAAATTCCTAACGGCAACAAAAAAAGCTCAGCGAGAACAGCAAACCTGTGGCTGTGGCCCCCAGGGCAATTAGGACAGATGACACAAACAGAAACAAAGGATGACAACACATCAACAATTATGAGAAGGCGCAATGACAGAACAGCCCTTCAACCCTGAGTTAGGTGGAAGGAGCAAGGACTAGGCCAGGAAGGATAAAACTCACGGGGAGCCAGTGAGGGTCAGGGAGAACCTACCCCGAGTAGCACTCTTAGGATGGGTCCTACAGATGGGTTTTGTTTGAACTGCTTGGAACCTCCAGTTTACAGTGGAAACCAAAGATTTAGCAATATGCACATTTCTCCTTCAAAAAACCTAGGGACCAGCAGTTAGCGTAATGGCTATGTCGCTGGACTCTCACGTAGTCTACCGCAGTTCGAGTCCCGGACCTGGTGGCTTAAACTCACGCCAGGTGCGTGTGCGTGCGTGCCCAAGATCCCGAGAGGAGAATGGAGGAGAAGGGATTGCGGTGTGGCCATCCCCCCGGGGGGTGATTTCTCGCCTTCTTTCTCTCTGTCTCTCTCTGTCTGTCTGGCGAGTGCACAAGCCCTATAGCAAAAAACAAACAAACAAAAAAAAAAACAAAAAAAAAACCTTGCATTTTTGGTGTTTCTTGCAATGGTAGATGACTTAACATCATTGAGCACTTATTCTGGATGGCGGACTGTGAACAAGAGCCACCGACGTCCAATGACACCTCCAAATCCTCATGATTTCCTACTGTCCATCATCCCTTACCTAGTTCCTGTACACATTTGAGTTTATGACCTTGGATCAAAGTGCTCTCAGTCCATCACATCTCTCGATGCAGATCCCAGGGGTGACCGACCTTGCAAAGAACAACACTGAGCTTCTGTGGGTGATCTTAGAGGAATGCAGAAGACCTCATTGGGGCCAAAACCTGAAAATGAAAAGGAGAGTGGGCCAGTTTTGGGTGCAGTGGAAATGCACTGCTGAAGAGAGGCTGGATCCCACAGGGAGACAGTGGTTCAAATCTCCAGCCCAGTCAGCCTGAGACATGCCAGGCACATGTACCACGGCCCAAGATCCAGTGGTTGGAGGCCTGGAGGAAGGGGATCATGCAGTAACCAGACCCTGTGGAGGGTGCCCTCCCTCACTCTCACAAATACATGCACGTGCTCTGCTATTAATAAAAAGATAAGTATACAGGCAAGCTGGAGAGATGCACTGAGCAGAAATGTAATCAGGTGTTTTTTTGTTTTTTGTTTTTTTTTTGGAGTGGTTTTTGCTATAGGGCGCGTGCGCTCGCCAGACAGACAGAGAGAGAGAGACAGAGAGACAGAAAGCGAGAAATCACCCCCCAGAGGGGATGGCCACGCCACAATCCCTTCTCCTCCATTCTCCTCTCAGGATCTTGGGCACGCCACGCACACGCGCCCAGTGTGAGTTTAAGCCGCTGGTCCGGGACTTGAACCATGGTCGACTACGTGGGAGTCCAGTGACATAGCCATTACGCCAACTGCTTGTCCCATCAGGTGGGGTTTTAATCAGCATCAAAGGACAGTCCTGGAGAGATATTTTTAGGACAATGGTAAGAGCTCTTCCTTCACACCTGACCTTCTTCCCACATTTTTTCCCCAGTAATTTGGGTGAAGTTACAAATAAAAAAAAATGCCTGTAACCCAAAGCTGGGAAGGAGAGGCCAGCCATTCAAAGTGAAATTCTATCAGATGCCGTACTAGTACCAGTGTCCTTGTATATTTGGGGGCGGGAGTGGGTAGAATTACAGAGCAGCCCATGGGATAAAAAATAAAATTAGGGTCTTGATCAGACTAGGTCAGTAAGATTTAAAAATGTGGCCACTAAACATGCAAATCTGATCTCTTGCTGCTAGATTAAAATTGTAACATTAGGATGAAAAACATTCCCATTTTACTAAGGAGGTATTATGACCGTAACATAAACATTCATTTAAAATATATTTTATTCTCCTTTTTTTTTTACACTTTTGTTATAGGGAGCATGCACTTGCCAAAGATGTAGAAAAAGAAGGAGAGGAAAAATGAGAAATCACTTCCTCTGGGGAAAGGCCACACTGCAATGCTTTCTCCTCCATTCTCCCCTTGGGATTTTGGGCATGCACACGTGTGTGCCTGGCATGATTTTCAAGCTGTTGGGTCTGGGACCAGACCCATATAAAAGTGTGCGTGACAATATGTATACTTGTGTGTTTGTGTGTGAGAATGTGTATATGTCCGTGTATGTATGTGTGTGTGTGTGTGTGTGTGTATGTGTATTTTTTTCTTAGCCTTTTTAATTTGTCAGAGGTTGTGTGTGGTCACTAGAGATAGACAGTGAGGAAAAGAAAGAAGTGCCCCCAATGATGTGGTCACGCTGCAATCCCTTTTCCATTTCTCCATCCTCTTGGGATTTGGAGCATGCACGCACACGTGCCTGGTGTATCTTTCAAGCTACTGGGGTTGGGATTTGAACGGCAGTCAGCCATGCAGAATCTGGTTTCTTTAACCACCAAGCTATAGGACTGACCCTTCTGAGTCATTTAAAATAGTTGCAGATATCAAGGCCCAGACATCATCTCTAAACACTTCAGCCTACATCTTGCAGGAGCAAAGACAATCTCATAAAATCACAATATTGCAACTACATACAGGAAAATTGCCAACAATTCCTAAATGTAACCTAACAGCTGGTCCATATACAAAATTTGCTGATTGTTTCCAAAATGTCTCTTACATCTCTTTTGATCAGTTCTTCAATAAGTGAACTCAATCTGCTTTATTTTATTTATTTTTTCTTCTTACTTCTCACTCCGGCAGTGAATTGGGCATCACGGACTGTTTGCTAAGAATGGAAATGAGCAAGTTCGGGGGAGGGAAATGGTGAGTTCCAGTCTATGAATTTTTTTTTTTTTGAGAGGTTTTTGCTATAGGGCGTGTGCGCTCGCCAGACAGACGGAGAGAGACAGAGAGTCAGAAAGCGAGAAATCACCCCCCAGGGGGGATGGCCATGCCGCAATCCCTTCTCCTCCATTCTCCTCCTGGGATCTTGGGCACACATGCACACACGCCCGGCGTGAGTTTAAGCCACCGGGTCCGGGACGCGAACCACGGTCGACTACGTGGGAGTCCAGCGACATAGCCATTACGCTAACTGCTGGTCCCCAGTCTATGAATTTCGAATGTAGGTCTGGAGCTCAGCAGAGAAGTCTGGGCTAGAGGTATCTATCTGGAAGTTTTCAAACCAGAGATAGTGGCTAAGCTGTCGTGAGTGCATGAGATCCTTTAGGGACATTGCCATCATTATCACATTTACTGAGAATTCCACAATCTGTTTGGCATTGTACCAAGCCCTTTGTATCATTAGTTTATTTTCTTAGCACAATCTTATGTGATAGATATCCTTATTTTTTCTTTTAGAGAGACAGAGAAAGACAGAGGTTAAGAAAGGGGTGATGTTGGGGGGGTATATTCTGCAATTCCCTTCTCCTCTGTTTTTTTCTCCTTTTGAATTGTGGGAATGCATGCCTACAGGGTTTCTCAAGGTGTTGGATCCAGGACTCAAACTGCATGGTTGCCATGTGGAATCCAGCCACTTTAACCACCAGATCATGAGCTAGCCTGTTATCTTCATTTTTATGAGAAGGAAACAGTTTCAGAGTGTGTCTTAGTCTGTTTTCTGGAGCTATAACTGAATATCACAGACTATTTGTAAACCAGTAGTTTGCTCGGTTCATGGTTCTGTACATTGGAAAGCCCATGAGCATGGCATCTGGAAAGTGAATTCCCACGTGGGAGGAAAGAAGGTAGAAGCAAGCATGTGAGACAGACAGCAAGGGCGGGCTGCTTTTTATGGACACCTACCCCCCAACCCAATCCTGTGATAACAGCATTAATGCGTTCATGAAGGCTCTGCCACTCCGCCTCCTAAGGGCTCACCTGTCAATACTGTTACAACAGGGGTTAAGTTTCAGTATGAGGCTTGGGAGGACATTCACATCAGAGTGGAGTAACGTGCCCAAACTGTTGTTGCTACTGCAGTTGGGATCTGGGATTGGCACCGGGCTCTGCTGTTTGTGACACCTGCTCATAGCCACCACACAGGACTGCTGCATGTGAAGACACAGGTGACAAGACTGAGGACAGAACTTGAGCAAAGGCAGGAAGAGAAAAGAGTGAGATGGAGGAAACCAAGAGAGGGAGAGGAAAGAGAGGAAGAGGAAGAAAGAGGTCAGGGCACATATTCATTGTTCCTGGATTCATTCAGCAAGTATTTCAGAACCTACACTTGCCAGGTCCTGTGAGAGGCTCAAGAATAGGCTGGAGAATAGATGGACACCTCTGCTGTAGAGAGAAGGGACAGGCAAACCCAGCAAAAATCTAATATGAGAACTCAGTGTGGAGGCCATCGGTGATGTCTGACAGCAGTTCCAGAGTAACAGTGGGGCTGAGGGACAGGTGGGAGGTGAACACAGCCCCAAAGGCTGTGCCTTCCGGACGCTGAGGAGGGGAAGGAGAGCTGTAGGACAATTGACAGATGGCAGTTTGGGACTGAGCACTGCCTGGTGTTACTGAACAATGGGAGAGAGTTCAAAGAGTTTCTAGTTTCAAAAAGGGGAGACAGACGGTAGGAAGAGGTTAAATGTAAAGGTTGCAAATAAGAGAGGAGCCAGCAGATGACTTAATGGTTATGTTGCTGGACTCCCACGTAGTCAACCACAGTTCAAGTCCTGGACCTGGTGGCTTCAAACACACTGGGCACGTGTGCATGTGTGCCCAAAATCCCAAGAGGAGAATGGAGGAAAAGGGACTGTGGTGTGGCCATCCCCCTGGGGGTTATTTCTTGCTTTCTGTCTGTCTCTCCAGTGAGCGCGTGCAGCCTATAGTAAAAATCTCTCTTTAAAAAAAAATAATAAATAAGGAAGGAGAATATGGAGGACAACAAGAGAAGAAAGCGTCCCTGAGAAGGTCCTGATTGAGCAGGGACAGGTACGCCTATTCCTGACACAGAAGGAGAGAAGAGAGGGAAAGGGCGAGAGTTTGACTTGGGAGCAAGAGCCGGGGGCTGGAGGCAGATGTCTCTATTTTTCCTTCGAATGGAGTGCACTTAGCAAAGAGGGTAGAGACTGAGCCTGTCGAGAATAAGGCTGACTATTCTGAAATTAGGAATGATGGGTTGAGCTATTTGCTCACAGTTGATGATATCAGATCTGTGAAAATGGTTTCTGCAGAGCCTGTTTGGAGGAGGCAAAGTGGCTGATGTAAGCCTGTGGGCTTCGTCCCCACCCACAGCGACACTTGGGGACCTCTTGGACCAGACATGGAAGTACTGACACAAGTTCATCCCCTCTGAGAGCCCACAGCCTTGCCTGGTCCCCTCCGGGGCTGCAGGGTTTGTCTTTCCTGGTTTCTTGAGGTATGGCACTTTGGAGACACTTCTGTCCTGACTCTGAGCTCCAATTAGTGAGGCGTCAAGACAGTTGCATGGAAAAGAGTGTTTGTTTAAAGCCTGGAGGGCTTTGGGGGGGGGGCACTTGGGCACCGGGCAGGTACCGCTGTGTGAGACTGACCTGAGAGTGGGTAGGAACAAGGAGACAGATGCAGCTGTTTAGTTCTGGAAGACAAGCAGTGGGATGACCTTGAATTTCACTGAAGGCTCTTTCTATGCAGGCTCTTTCTGTAGGTGTGGGGAGCCTGACAGCTTTGGGGAGGCTGAGAAACAGGAAGGCAGAGCTCCTGGGCTGGGCTGTCTGCAGGGGTTGGGACAGAGGGCAATGGTGTTTTCCCTGGTTCTAAGTGCTTGTTGGTAGACGGATAGAGCTCCTTGCTGTTTGGTCATTCAGTGGAAACTCAAGAATGTTGCTCTGCTTGTGCACTCGAGGGGAGCAAGGACACCCTCACCTCCTGAGCTTAGGAGAAACAATGCCAATTATCCCACTGCTGGATTCTCACTGGCCATCTTCCCCCCAAACCTGCAGAGACACCTTGGAGGAAGAGGACAGTTTTACCTCTCCTGTGTTCTTACCCTCAGCCAAGCTTCTCTAGGCCAGTGGTTCTCACATATTTTTACCCTCAAAATGAATTTTAGAAAACTGTGTATCTCCCATGTGCATTAACTTGACATCTAAAATTTTTTTTTCTTTCTTTGGAGAGGTTTTCGCTATAGGGCGATTGCGCTCGCCAGAAAAACAGAGAGAGACAGAGAGATAGCGAGAAATCACCCCCCAGGGGAGATGGCCACGCCACAATCCCTTCTCCTCCATTCTCCTCTTGGGATCTTGGGCACGCATGCACACGTGCCCGGTGTGAGTTTAAGCTGCCGGGTCCAGGACTTGAACCACGGTTGACTACATGGGAGTCCAGCGACATAGCCATTACGCTAACTGCTGGTCCCAACATCTAAAATTCTTGATTCGTTTAAGCAGTTATAAAGGATGGCATTTATATTGTTATGCAAACATTGCTGTTCTAAATTGTAATTGTAAATGTCTCTTTTAAAAAGGAAAGTTGGCACTGTAGTCCAGTAGTGAGGGGAGCTAGAACCCACATTACTCACTGCAATTCCAGTCTCGGCCTTAGTGGCTTAAAAAACGTGGGACCAGCAGTTAGCGTAATGGCTATGTCGCTGGACTCCCACGTAGTCGACCGCGGTTCGCGTCCCGGACCCGGCGGCTTAAACTCACGCCGGGCGCGTGTGCGTGCGTGCCCAAGATCCCGAGAGGAGAATGGAGGAGAAGGGATTGTGGCGTGGCCATCCCCCCTGGGGGGTGATTTCCTGCTTTCTATCTCTCTGTCTCTCTCTGTCTGTCTGGCGAGTGCACGCGCCCTATAGCAAAAACCTCTCCAAAAAAAAAAAAAAAAAAAAAACGTGCCAGTGTGTGTGTGTGTGTGTGTGTGTGTGTGTGTGTGTGACCCAACTCCTGACAGGAGACAGAAATGAAGGAGAAGGTACTATGCCCCATGGTGAGGAGGGGTGCTTTTTCTCCTCTCTGTCTTTCTGTCTCTCTTGGTGAGCTCAGATATTCTCTGGCAATTAAAAAAATGTTACAATGGAATACAGAAATCCAAATGATTTGATACTTACCATTTTCTATTAAAACACAAACAGAGCAAGGTCTTCTTTAACATTTAGAATATAGACAATCGACATTTAATTTAAAAAGCTTTTGGTGACTATAAATGCTAAAAAAAAAATTCTTATGGGACCAACCAGCTTGGTAACGCAGTGGTACTGCCCTGCTCAAGTGAAGCTAGATTCACACAGAAGAGCTCGGGTTTGGTTCCCTGGCCATCCTGTGGACTCTGGGTGCGTGTGCCCATGTTTCTGGTTAATTGGGAAGGCTTGGGGGAGGGCAGACCTCAATGTGAGATCCTTGGAGGGTGCTTTGTCTTTCTCTCCCATCCCACCCCATCACTTTCTCTCACTGTCATGAAATAAGAAAATAAACTTAAATTTTTTTCTACCTAATTGAGTTATGCTTACAAATTATTATTGATTGATTAAATCCACATGCATTTCAAATATTGACCACTAGTTATTAAATATAAAAGCAAATCATCATAGCCAAGATAGCCCTTATTCCAGATGGATTAGGGGGTGTTTACTGTCTTGATTCAGCTTGGTTTCTGCTGTCAGATTTCTGAGTGCTCCGGGATTGGTGCTCTGGTGAACCTGACACTTGAAGCTATGCACTTCTCTTTCAGGTGGGAGGATATCAGCATAAGACGGGAGAGGGGAATGGATGTGGGCACAAGGCTTTGAATTAAGGGCCATTCTCAGGGGATCAATGTTAGGAGGAGTTCAGACAGGATTAGGGGAGTTGGAAATCAATTCCCTTAAACTGATTGCTCGAGGATCTTTGGAAAGTTTCCTGTAACCCCTTTGTGATCTCAGCCAAAGAGAAAAGGAAGATGGATAGTGAATTAGAACAACAGCAATTATATTTTCTCTTTCATTTCTATTCATAGTTTTTGTTCAAGGCAAATCACTTCCATAACATGAAAAGTTACTAAGAATCAAAGTATAAATATACATACACAACATACAATTCAAAATAGATGTATAGCATTCAGGTATGAAGCAAAAGGGAGTGTTCATTCACACACACAGTAATTTCTGATTTTTTTCTCATGCAGTTTTCTAAACATGGGGGAAAAAGACTTTGGTTATCACACCTGCTGTGGCCACATTAGATACAGGAACAGAACCGAAGCATCAATGTGTGACCATGCAAACAAAATTCTTCAGGGGAGTGTTACTATTTAAAAGGTTTCTGTGTTGAGGCTGTCATAAAAGATTTATTTTCTAGAATGAAGCCCACTTGAGGATCTAACCATCTAAAAATATTGACTGATAACAGAAAGTGTTCTAAATGTGGCTATGCTGATCCATAGGTCAAAAAAAAAAAAAAAAAGTAGTGACAGAAACAGTATAAAAGTTTCTGCGAATTTAATGCAAATTAGCTTCTATTCTCATTTCCTAGATATTTGGTTTACTGTTTGGCTCCTTCACGTATTTGCCTTTTTAATTTCAAAACTTATAATTCTACCTTCAAAATAGATTTTTTTAATGCAAAAAGCATTCAACATATGCAAGAATAAAAGGCAACATTTTTAAATTAGTTGAGGTCAATGGAATTCTACTTTTAAAATATATTTTACCTAAAAATAAAAAAGTTTAAGTAAACGAATCTGGTGCTCTTGTCCCATGAAAACAGGTGATAGAAATGCCTACCATTTGACTTTATAAGGTTAAGCAAGATTTACCTAATATGCTTAGATTTGGAAGTAGATTTCAATTCATCATTGCCGTGGTACATCTCAATTACTACATTAAAAAAAAAATGCAATGTCAAAACCAAAGCCTCAGAGGAAACGGTTCAGTTCCCAAGAGAATAATGATAGCTTTATCACATAAAACTTTATCTAGAGTCTATCGGCATTAAATTAGTACTGCTGGGTCCAGCAGGTGGTGTGGTGGTTAGAGCGCTGGACTCCCAGATGGCCAACCAGGGTTTCAGTCCCAGAACTGGTGGCTTGCCTTCTTACTTTCCCTCCCTCTCTGTTTCTCTCTGTCTCGCTCTGGTGAGCACATGTGCCCTATAGCAGATTAAAATAATAATAATAATAATTAATAATAATAAATAAAATTAAATAAATAATTCTTTAAAAAATTAGTACTACTGAAACAACGCATTGAGGATAGACAGAAAATAAAGTTCCTTTTAATGTAACTATTAATAGAATCGTGGAAACTTTTCATATTACCTCACTGTTCTATGGCCTTATAGATTGAATGAACCAAATGAAAACTGAATCTCTATTAGGTTGTCAGAGAAGTCATGAAGCATTTTATCATAACTTTTCTGATAACCCAATACACCCCATTCTTTATCTTCGATAAGATAAAAATCTATTCTTATTTTCAAGGTAGAATTTTAAATGTTTGTATTTCTTAAGCCACATTCAAGGAAATCATGTCTTAACTAATTTTAGGTGTTGTCTCTTCATCTTGTACAAAACTGCAGTAGGTTTAATATTGGCATTCATCTGGTTAAGTCCTTCACATGTTCCTTTTTTTTTTTTTTTTTTTTTTTTAGAGAGTTTTGCTATAGGGCGTGTGCACTCGCCAGACAGAGAGAGACAGAGAGACAGAAAGAAAGAAATAACCCCCCGGGGGGATGACCACACCACAATCCCTTCTCCATTCTCCTCTCGGGATCTTGGGCACACACGCACATGCGCCCAGTGTGAGTTTTAAGCCCCCAGGTCCGGGACGTGAACCGTGGTCAACTACGTGGGAGTCCAGCGACATAGCCATTACGCTAACTGCTAGTCCCTTTCACATGTTCTTCAAACCAATCAAATTTGAGATTCTCAATATTTTCTGTGTTGATAAAATAATGAGTGGAATTAGCAGATTTGATGAAGACCTATTTTTTCCTTGTCACACTGGCCTTATAGCTGCCATTTAGATTGGGTTTAGAAGATGGGGAAGTGTAACTATTTCTTGGCCTGCGTTCTTAACAGTAGAGACATAGAAGAGAAAGTAAGATCACAAGGAGACTGGCTGTTGATTGCAGGGCACTGCCAATGGCCTTGTTGCTGGTGTTAGCTGGATTTGGTGCAGCCAAGGTATTCTGGTAGGAGTTAATTGAAAGTGTTACAACAGTTGTTTGATTTGAATAAATCTGTGTGGGTAAAAGCAGTGCCAGCAGTAGCAGCCCCAGCCCAAGCCTGGCTGCTATCACTCTGCCCATGTTTGCTCTGTCGGTGTGCAGTATGTCTTGCTGGGTTCTGGGTGCTTCAAGAACCACTGGCTCTGGGGCAGGTGCAGGCAAGGTCTAACATCAATGATTATTATTATTATTATTAGGATTAAAAGTATGTTTTATTGTAATTCATGATTTTAATATAATCATTATATATCTTTATAGGGCACAGTATTTTATTTTATTTTTTTTTTAGTATACAGTGTGCCTTAAACAAATTGAGGATATAAATATATTCACCACCTTCAACATATAACATTACATTATGTTGTACACATTAGAAATTCACTCTACTGGTTTTTTTTGAAGTATATATTAAATTATCCATGATATTCTTTACTGTGAAATACAGTTCTAAAGAAAAACAAAATAACTAACAATCAGGCAAAAAAAAGTGTCATAAGTTAATGAGGTTGGATTTTTGTAAACAAAAGTAATCTTAACCTAGCCAATAAAAAAATAATTTCCATGTAGAGGATTGGGGGAGATAAGAGTTTATAATCTGAAAAGACCTGTGGTATCAATCATTGGTCTGGTGAGAGATAGGTAAAATTGTACATAACAATAACTCATTAGGAGGAGATAGGAAAAGAAAACTGTTACTATGATTTCTTGCAAGACTCCAGTGTTGTATTCTTAAGAAAGAAATAAGTCCTTAAAAAGGCAAAAACAAAAACAAAAATAAAATTGGAAAGAAATATTTAAAAGTGAAGACATGGTAAAATCAATGATTTGGTGAATTGTAGGCTTTACACAGTTCTTGACTTTAGCCTTCTTTAAATTCATTCCAAAGACAGACTTAGCTACTTGTAACATTTTGGATTTTTCCTCTGTTGTCTAGTTTTATATGATGAATAATGGTTGTAATAATATGTAGTATATAAATATAATATGAAACCTGTTGAGGCAAATATCTAAAGATGGGAAATATGTAATATGTACTTCTGTGATAAGGTGGCTTCCATCCATTATGGTGATCATCATTCAGTTCATGTATTTGCAAAATTGCTTTTGTTTTGATCACTGACAGCCAGGTTCAAAGAACCTTCCTGCTCAATAAGCTGATGAAACTACAAATACTGTGTTCCAAAATATTTAGTTTATGTGTCTTTGTTAATGAGGTGTGTTTTTTGTAAGCAACAAATAGGGAGTTCCTGTGTTTTTTATCCATTGAACCAATATGTACTTTTTAGTAGAGGAATTTAATCCATTGACATTCAGTGTTATCATCCATATGTGCTAATTTATCCCTGTCATTTTGTTACTCTTTTTTTTTTTTTCTAATTGTTTTTGTGTTCTCTTCTATTTAATTCCCTTCAGTATTCCTGGTGTAGTATTTCCTTAAGTATTTACTAAAGAGTTGGTATAGTTTTGGTGAATTCTCTCAGCTTTTATTTATCTGGAAATGATTTTATCTCTCCTTTCCATTTAAAGGATAATATTGCTGGGTATAATATTCTTGGCTGAAATGTTTTTTTCTTTGAGAGTTTTAAATATATCTTCCCTTTCTTTTCTCGCCTGTGATATTTCAGTTGAGAAGTCTGATGTTAGTTTAATGGGGTAACCTTTGCAAGTAACTTGACATTTCTCTCTGGCCATTTTTAGAATATTATCTTTGTCTTTGATTTTTACCAATTTGGCTATGATGTGCCTTAGAGAGGATTTTCTTATGTTAAATCTACTTGGTTTACCTTGTATTTCCTGGGTTTGGATGTCTAAATGCCCCTCTAAATTTATAAATTTTTCAGCCAATATAGCGTGAAAGATATTTTCTATGCCTTTACTTGTCTCTTCACCTTCTGGAATACCCGTCGTGTGTCTATTCAGTCATTTAAAGGTGTCTAGGGTAATCCTGAAAAAAAAAAAAAAAAAAACTGAGATTACATTGGATTAAAAACTTCTGCACAGGAGCCAGCAAGTGGTATGGTAGTTGAGGCACTGGACTCTCCCATGGCCAACTGTGGTTCAAGTCCTGGAACTGGCAACTTGCTTTCTGACTTTCCCTCTCTCTTTCTTTTCCTCTCCTGTGTCTCTCCCTGGTGATCATATGTGCCTTGTAGCAAATTTTTTAAAAAAAGGTAAGTAAAATTAAATAAATAGTTCTTAAAAAAATAAAAGCTTATGCACAGCAAAAGAAACAATAATTAAAGTGAAGAGGCAACTCTCAGAATGGGAGAATATATTTGAAAAATATGCCTCAGATAAGGGATTGATAACCAGAGTATACAGGGAACTCAAGCAGGTTACCTGAAAAAAAAAAAAAAAAATCATCAGTCTGATTAAAAGATGAGAAGCAACCTAAACCTGATTCCTGGCCTCTCACTTTCCTCCCTGGACAGCATGTGCTTCATTACCTGCTCCACTACTTTCTCCACCAATTACTGGTTCCTGGGCTCTGTCTAGGCACCCAGCCACTGGGTCCAGCCAGTCAGCAGCACCACCAGCATCTATGCAGGCACGGAGTGGCTCATGCCTCCGGATCTCCATTTTCTACACCAGCAGTGTCCAGGGCAGCTGGTGGGGGAAAGGGTACTGAAGGCCTAGAGGTGGGCATGGCTGGGAGTTTTGCAGGAACTGGGAGCATCTAGGGTGAGAAGGAGGACATGAAAGACCTGAATGACTGCCTGGTTTCCTACTTGGACAGAATGAGGAAACTGGAGACTGATAACTGGAGGCTAGAGAGCAAAATCTGGGAACACCTGGAGAAGAAGGGGCCCCAGATCAGAGATTAAGAGTGTTACTTTAAGACCATAAAGGAACTGAGGACCCAGATCTTTGGAAATTCTGTGAACAATTCTGCATCGTTGTGTGGATAGGCAATGCCTGTCTTGCTGCTGAAGACTTCAGAGTCAAGTATGAGACAGAGTTGGCCATGTGTCAGTCTGCAGAGCACAATATCCATGGACTCCACAAGGTAACTGATGACACTGATCTTACTTGGCTGCTGCTGGAGATAGAGATTGAGGCTCTCAAAGAGGAGTTTCTCTTCATGAAGAAGAACCACAAGGAGAAAGTAAATGGCCTATGAGTCCAGATTTCTAGTTCTCAGTTGACTGTGGAAGTGGATTTTTCCAAATATCAAGACCTGGGCAAGATCATGGTAGACATACAGGCCCAATGTGACAAGGTAGCTCAGAAGAACAGAAAAGAGCTGGCCAAGTACTGGTCCCAGCAGATTTAAGAGAGCACAACGGTGGTCTCTTACAGTCCACTGAGGTTGGTGCAGAAGAAATGACACTCATGGAGCTTAGAGACATGGACCAGTCCTTAGACTTAATGAGAAATCTGAAAACCAGCTTGAAGATCAGTCTGAGGGAGGTGTAGGCCTGCTACACCACACAGATGGAGCAGCTCAGTGGTCCTGCTGCACCTGGAGTCAGAGCTGACACAGACCTGGGCAGAGGGGCAACGCCAGGCTCAGGAGTACAAGATCCTGCTGAACATCAGGTCAAGCTAGAGGCTGGGATTACCACCTACCACTGACTGCTGGAAGATGGTGAGGACTTCAGTTTTGGTGACACTCTAAACAGCAACAACTACATGCAGACTATTCAGAAGACCGTGCCCACAGGCTTGATGGCAAGGTCATGCCTGAGACCAATGACGACAAAGTTCTGATGTTTTGAGATAGCAGAAGCAAGATACTCTTGGGGAGTAGGAGGTCAATAAAAAATGCAGAAGTTATTTCATGTTTTTATTTTATTTTATTTTTTATAAAAAAGATGGGCAAATGAGTTGAACAGACAACTCTCCAAGGAAGACATGAAAAAATGTTCAATATCCCTTCTGATAAGGGCATTGCAAACCAAAACCACAATGAGATACCACATAACCCAGTAAGAATGGCTAAGATTAAAAAAATAAAGAATGATAAGTGCAGTGAAAAGGGGCCTTTCCTACACTGTAGTGGGAATGTAAATTAGTACAACCACTGTGAAGGACAAAATGGAGGTTCCTCAAAAACCTACAAGTAGAACTAACATATGATCTAGCAATTCCACTTCTGGATATTTATCCAAAGGATAGGAATACACTCGGTTGGGAAACCACTTTCACATCCATGTTTATTGCAGCATTACTGACAATTGTTAAGACATGGAATCAACCCAAATATCCAAGATCAGATAAATGGACTGATAAAGTTTGGCACATATACACTATGGAATGCTACTCAGCTATAAAAAGAAATGAGATCCTGGCATTTGATAGAAAGTGTATGATTATGGAAAATTTAATGCTAAGTAAAGCAAGCCAGAGTATGAAAGAGAGGCATCATATGTCCCCACTTAATAGATACTAATTGTCTTTTCTTTTTTTTTTACATTAAATCACTGCATATCATTACAGCATACAAAATGAATTTTCCCAGCATGAATACACTATATATTAGTCCAGTCAGAGATATTACCATACACGTTATCAATAGATAATTTTCTTTATTTTTGTCTCTTAAATGTTTTTTTCTTTCTTTTTCCCTTTAATTCCCTCCTTCTCACCCTCCTCCATTTCCCACCCTTTTTTGACACTGTCTCTAATATCTATAGTCTGCACTTGCACTCCTATGGAGAAACTGAAAGATTATAAGATATAAAAGCATGGCGAGCAACTGTGGATACTAGAGACAGTGTGGGAGGAGGGCGGGCAATGGCAGTGAGAAGGAGAGAATCAAAGGGGAAAAAAGCAAAACATCTAACAGACACAAAAATGGAAAATTATCTGTTCATGATAATGTGTATGGTAATGTCTTTGACTGGATTGATACATATATATATATATACACATATATATGTATGTGTGTGTGCATATATATATATACACATATATATGTATGTGTGTGTGTGCATATATATATATATATATATATATATAGATAGATAGATAGATAGATATATACTATTAATAATAGGTGTTTTGGATTTCCGTTATGTTCTTCTCATTTTTATTTTTTATTTTTGCTATAGGGCATGTGCATTTACCAGAAAGACAGAGAGAGACAGAGAGATAGAAAGCAAGAAATCATCCTCTGGGGGGATGGCCATGCCACAATCCCTTCTCCTCCATTCTCCTCTCAGAATCTTGGGCATGCACGCACATGCAGCCAGCGGGTCCGGGACTTGAACCACGGTCGACTACATGGGAGTCCAGTGACATAACCATTACATCAACTGCTGGTCCTATTCTCCTCATTTTTGATGGTTATTCTTTCATTCTTTTCAGTGTTTGGACTAAATTAGAGGTTTTTGTCTTCAATATCAGAGATTATTCTGCATGATCTAATCTGCTTGAGGGAAGTTTTGATTTCCTGAATCAAACTTTTTATATCCAGAAGTTTTGTTTGATTCTTTTTCAGGGTGTCTGTCTCTTTATGGAGTTCCTCCTTCGCATCGTGGAAAGATTTTCTTATCTCCCGGAATTGACTGTTTTCTCTTACATCTCATCAAGTTTTGTTATGATGAATATTCTAAATTATTATTTTTCCAACATTTTCTGTGATCCCTTGTGATTTATCATTTTTGGTGAAAAGTTATATTTCATTGCGGGAGAGGAATTTCCTGGTTTTCTCTCATTTATTTACACTATATTTCAATTTTTTTTAATTTAATTTAATTTTATTCATTGTCATTATTTTATTTATTTATCTTTTTTAGGTTGACCAGAGAGAGAGACAGAGAGAGAGTAAAGTGAGAAAGCATGCTGCCAGGTCCGGGGCTTAAATTGCATTCAGCCTGTGGGAGTCCAGCCACCTTAACCACCACGCCACCTGCTGGCCCCTATACATTCATTTTTAGTCATCTGGTGACATAGTTCATCCTACTTCTTTGAGGCAGATTTCTGTAGCTGTGTGCTCGTCTGTTTCCTTGTGGTATGAGTTAGCTCTGTAGCAGTTTCCCTCCTCTACTATGGATAGGAGCGTATCCATAGTGGGAGTTTTGGAGTGTGATTTTCAGGGGGGCGTCCTTTCCTATCTTGCTAGAGGGTTGTGAGGAGAGATTTTCAATGAAGGCTCACTGTTTTCAGGTGTTTTGTTTCTGTGTAGTCAAACTTTTCTCTTCCCAATGTGACTGGAGGCTGAACTGGACAGGTAGAATGTAAGGTGGTAGTCTGATTCAGCACAAACCAGGCAACAACTCTTACCTTCCATCTCTAGAACTGCAGGAATTGGGTGGTGATCTTGTAGACCAGACCAGCCCCTCCTCTTCCACTGCAGGCTGGCTGGGGGACTTTGGTTATCGGCTCATCTCAGGTGGGGTGGCCTTTGCTTTGCTGTTGCTCCTGGATGGGTGCATGGTAGGGCAGCGTCGGCACAAGCTGGGCGGCAAGTCCTACCTCTCAACAGCAATGATTATTTTAAGATTAATAGTAAAATACTGAACTATTAGGTGGTCAGGAAAATCATGACATATTTTTCTATGCAAAAATGTGTCGTGACTTTCCTGACAACCTAATATCTGAGCTTGCTGATATTTGATATTAGATCTACAAAAATGACAATTTAGTATAGTTTAACCTAAAGTTGAAGCAAATAGTTATGGTAGTTTTGCCATGGAGCAAACAACAGTTTAAGAACTTGACAAAATATCTCATCTAAAGATACCGCAAAGAAATGCCAAAAAGTAGGTATTACCTTCCACTTTCTGAATGAAGAAGGTGGAGCTTAGAGAAATTAAGTAATTTATCAAAGTAACCTAGCAAGGAAGGCACAGATTTCAAAATGAGTTTAAAGGGATGATAAATCTTGGTTGTATTCATCCAAATGCATTTGTGGCATTAAGTTTTGAGAGAGAGCTCATCCAAATCAGTCCTCATTCTATGAGATGATATTAGAGGTTTAAGCAAACAAAAAAAAAACAAACAAAACAAACTATCCTTCTCTCTTTCCTCAGATAATGTTTATAGTAAAAATAACATAAACTAATTTGCAGAACTTTAACTTGATTTCAGTCGAACTAACAAGAGCCGTGAAGTATGAGCTAAAATGATAACCGTAAGAGAAATCACATTTGGCTTGGCAGTCATGTGAGGGACAGACCTCAGAAATAACCCCAAATCTATCTGCACAGAGCTGTTTGTAACATACTGTTTATAGACCGAAAATGATTCAAACACCCAACTGAGAATATTGAACATGTGCATGGCATTTAATGATTTATAAGGTGTATTCATACATGCCTTAGTTTTGACTGCTATGACAAAATACCGCAGACTGGGTGACTTCCATAAGAAACATTTATTTCCCACAGATCTGAAGGCTATATCCAGCTAATGGCAGATTTAGCATCTGCCTAGGGTTTTCCTCCTGCTAGAGAGTCACCTTGCGTTGTGCTCACATGGTGGAGAGAACAGGCTCTTGTCTCTTCCTCTTCTTGTGAGGGCACTAATCCCATCATGGGGGCTCCATCCTCATGACTTCATCCACAAACCCTATCTCCACTTACAACCACATGGGGGTTAGGCATCAACGCATTTGGGGGGACATAAACATTCAGTCAATAGTAGCATATTATCTCCTTTGGGCCTCGCCAGCCCTGCCATATGTAGGCCACAGAAGAACAGTGCTTCTCTTGGCTCAGAAATGAAGTGACACCACAGTGAGGAAAACAGGGGAGGAGTAACCAGGGATGCGGGGTGCTCCTCTTATTCTTGATAAATGAGTGTCCTTGAGCCTCATTTTATTAGGTGATCCCTGCCCACTTAGCACCCCAAGATGGCTGCAGGATCCAAGGCAGGTCAACTAGATTCTCTAGCCAGTGACAGCTCCTCTCAGGTAGCAGGCAGGACTGTGCTCCTTGGGGCTCCTCTGCAATCCTGCTCTCCAGTCTTTCAATGGGTCATGCAACTCATGTCACCCACTGCCACCACATGTGTCTCAAATATAGGGATGAATTAATTTTAGCCACAAACAAGCACCCAAGAAAGTAAAAACAACTGAGAAGGGGTCTCTAAACAACTTGACTTGTTGCTGTGAAGCAGAGAGGAACCTTGACTAGAGTCATTGTTGCTCTGTAATGAACCTTCATGGTCATACCCACCACTCTGCCTCACTGTTTGCTGCTGTTGGTTGAAGCAACTACAACATCCCCAGATGCGAAGGGAGAAGATACAGACTCACCTGCACTGAGAGGAAAGCCCATGTCACCATGTTGCAGCAGAGCATTGGGGTAATAAACCCTGTTACGTTGTCTTGGGGAAGTCAATCTGTCACACCCTACAGCTAGCAGTTCCTTCTTAGCTTTAGGTTCTCATGATCAATATTCAGGGAGTTCCAGTCCAGGGAGGGCTGATGGGGCAGCAGCCCCCTGACCATTGAAGAGATAAGACTCAGGTACACAATTGTCCCCACCTATACCAAGGATGGCTCAGCTGCCTTCTCTGTCTTTCCATTCCAATCCCTCACTGACCACAAGGTCCCGCAATTCTTCTATTTTTCTTTGCCATTTAGGAAAACAGAAAACAGTTAAGAGCTTTAAAAGGTATTTTTTTGGGGAAAGAAGCATGGTTATTTGTTGTTTTAAGTTTTCAAAGATTATTATTCTATGTAGGACTCAAAAGCCTCTTTTGTCTCTATCCTTCCCTTTGGCCAGCAGGTGTGTGGGATGGGGGCTCAGTCTTGAGATGGCAGAGGTAGAATTGCACTTTCTTCCTGGAACTCTTGCTGGAGTTCAGCTGCATGACAGCTTGGGTGCCTGCCAGGCCTGACATCCCCTCCACTGAGACCATTATCACCTGACAGGTGATCCTATCAATGTTTGGACACCCCAGCTTCTGGGAGGAGACAAGGAGGCATTGTGTGTAGATCAGAGCTGATGCTCCTCTTAGAGATATGTCCATTGCAAAAGCTGTGTAAGTGTTGACTGTTCGTGTGGATTTTTCAGGTCTCTCTGTTTCCTCCTCCCACTCCAGGAGACTCACCAGGATGGGCCATATGAAGAATCCCCTTTGGAATTGGTACTTTCTGTCCTTGTAAACTTGGGTTCTGCTGGTGAGAGTCTGGTTCCAAGTGGGAAAATGCTTCCACAATGGACAGTATACATAAAGGTTCAATGGAATTAGAAAGGTCAGCTGCCCTCTGGCCGCTTTAGGTTTAGTGGTCTCACAAAAAGCAAAAACTTACCGTCCTTGTGGATTACTGTTAGGATCTAGTGTTGGTGTCACACCATGGAAACAGGAAAAATGTGTCTGATCAATTAATTGCCATTCTGAGAACTCTGACTGATAGGTGTAGGCATTGGTGGGTAAATTCTTGTCCCTTTATCTCCCTGGGCATACTGTCCTGAGACCAAACAGAATCACTCTGGAAATGGCCTGTGAGATTCAGTAAATGAGTGCCTTTGATATCAATTAGCGGTCAGTTTGGGAAAGTGTCTTTTATCTATCTTCTCCCATCTTGCCTCATTCCTATTTTTCTTTTACTCTTGGCTCCACTAATCAATATCACCTTAAAAGCACTTGCTTCAGCCTTTCCTTCCTAAGGGACCCAGACCAACGTAGTACAATGTGGACAATGTGGCATGTAAACTTGAGAAGAGAAACTGAATAGAAGTTCAATGCTTTACATAATGAGGTTCACAATTTATATTAATATGAAGTCCTATTTTCTTCTCCTCCATATTTAAACCATATTTCAGGAGTGACATATTGAAGGGATATCACATCAATGGATTATCCATAATCTTCCTCTAGATCTTTGCCTCTCCTCATCCCCACTTCCATCCAAACTTCCAGGAACCTAGTTCTAGCATAAACTTTGATGACACCAAATTCCCACTTACCTGGAGGTTGACATAATTTTTCAACAAGATGTGAGCCAGGGATGTTGTATGGAAACAGTTCTACCTTGGGGACTTTGAGAATGGGAGACCTGTGGTATCATACCAACAATACCAATGAGAGCCCTGCTTGCTCCAGAAAGCCCCTGTAGCTACCTGTCTGGGCTGTAAGTCAAAACTCAAGGAGAACCAGGTGTGGGCCATCAAGTCCCAACAACAGGCTTGCCTTATGCCAGAGCTTTTGAGGTTGTCCACAGAAAGAACATGTCTTTCTAGCCCAGTCCTGCACCTGACCTTTATTATTTGTGTGCACCTGGCACACACAAATAACTTGATAAATATTAGTGCCATTTTCAAATGGGAATGGGGCTGGAACATCACTGACTAATTATTGATTATATCTAGGACATGGGATCAGAAATACAGGTAACTCCTGCAGGCCAGGTGATATCTGCCTCGCAGCATCAGGATGAGGACCAGAATATCTCACATGCAGTCCATCAGCTAGTACATGCTAAATGAGTACTTGTTTACTGTTCACTGACAGTGAATTAGCCCATAGTCCTGCATAAAGTGGTTCAGCATGAACAGGGGAGCCCTGGGAAATGCTGAGCTGGAGCATACCCACAGCAGGACAGATTTTAGTTCTGCTCTTTCATCATGATCATGACACATCATAAGGAACCATCAGAAGAAGAGTTGGAGGAAACCTTCACTTCATCATGACCTTGTCAAATTAGGACAAAGAGATAGAGAAGTATGAAGCTTAGAGTCACTTTGGGACTGACCCTAGTTCCACAGATTTCTAGGTCCATAAATTTGGCTAAGTTATTTAACTATTGTACCCTTGATTTCCTTATTTGTAAATTCAACAAAGTAATTTCTACCTCATAGGTGGTTGTGAGAAATACACATGAATGGACCAGATCTGTGGCCAGGTGTTTAAGAGGGCTGATCCCACATAGCTGACCATGCAATTTGAATCCCAGCCCTACTGGCTTGAAAAACAGGCTGGGCACATGTGCATGCATGCACAAAATTTCAACAGGATAGAAGCATAGAGAAGAGGAGATTGTGGTGTGACCATGCCTCACTGAGGGGAGGAGCTCTCTCCCTATCTCCCTGTCTCTCACTGGATAGTGCAATTTTTTTTTTTTTAAAGGAAGAGGTAAATACACATAAAGTTCCTAGTAGAGTGGAAGGTCTATAGTGGTTCTTCAGCAAGTGGATAGTGCAGCTCTGTTAATGGAGAGGGGAAAATAAGTCATGAAAATGGAAGGATTTGGTAAGGTATGGTAACACACATAGATATGGAGATAGAAGCGGGAAGCATGATATACCATGCAGAGTCACATGGGAAGCAGAGGTAACTCAGGAGGCAAAAGGAGACAGGGAAAATGTGGGTAAGAGCTTTTGTTGTGGTTTTCACAAGAAGGAGCAGGCTAGGCAGGGAAAGTGCCCTCTTGCCCTAGAAACACCTTAATTATCAATAGCATCTCTACTCTTCAGGGGCAAGAGGACACATATGTAATTGACATTAAACTAAGAGGACCACGTTTTATAGAATGACCAGAATTTTCCATTATATTCTGCTTTTGAAGACCACACATTACAGCTGAAATTCTGGTCTACAAAGACCCCTGCATCCTGCATCACCATCCATTATCACTTATATACTAACATGGGCTGGTGGCTTCCTCAGCTGGCCCTTCCACTGGCTGTGACATTCTTGAGGACAGAATTCCTAGTTTCATTCAACTTCTGCCTTCCTAATATTGCCCGGAGCCCAATGCTCAATAAGCCCAGAATATGTGCTGGTAAAAATGAATGATTGGAAGACTTTAGACCCACTGGGCTGGTGCCATGCCCACTACCAAGCCCTGAAGAAATGGGTCACCATGATCCTACATAACTGTATGATCTTCTGGGCTGTGTTGTATCATAGGAAATATGTATATTTGTGCTCCATCGCTGGTTCCTACAGTAGAGCTTCTGAAAGTCTTGGAGTTTCCTGAATAATAGGAGTATCTTTTGTCCTTCATAAAGGGCCATGTTCGAAAACACCTGAACTTATGCTCATGGAGTGCCTTTGGGTAGGGCCCCTACATAGTCTATAGTCTCAGGATGAGGCTATTTGCAAAAAATACCAAGTGCTTAGAGGGTTGAAACTTCCAGCCTCATCTGTCAACTTCCAAAAAGGGTTAGAGATTTAGTTTTAAAAGCTCTTGAACAGTGAGATTTGATGAACTTTCAGACTTATGCATGGAGCGTAGCCCATCTTCACTCTGAGGGGATAGAAACTCCTGCTTTAAGGATCTTTCCAGACCTATATAACAGCATCTGGCTGCTCATCTGTATCCTTTATAATATGTCTTATAATAAACCAGTAGACATAAGAAAAGTGTTTCCCTAAATTCTGTGGGCCATCTTACTAAATTAGATCTGAACATGGGATTTGTGGGAACCCTGAGGTCATAGGTCATCATCACGTGACTAACAGAAATAACCGAGACTGGATGATCTGTAAAAATAAATCTTTAGTAACTCATGATGCTGGTGGCCTGGAAAGCCCCATGGTGTCACAGAGCAGTGGCTGAGAAGAGCAGCTGTCCGTAAGTCTCTCCTTGGTCTGGTCAGTGCCATGTGGCACCTGCCTGCCTCATTTCCCCTTAGGGCACAGCAGAGTGATCATAAGGTTCCCACCATAATGACTGTATCACATCCCAAAATTCCACCCTGGGAATCATGAAAGGATGTCCATTGACACCTTTATAATACAACTAAGCCCAAAACATGACATTTTGAGGGATATTCAATCACCATCCACTGAAACAAAGTTCTGAAACACAAACCTTGAGGGGACAAACATTGTCCAAACCATAATACCCAACTTATAGGTGGTAAGAAGCACAGGCCCTAACCTGGGACTTGCAATTGGCATCTGAAGTGGGGTGCGGTTCTGTGGGACTGAGCTCATAATCCATGGGATCTGATGCTTTCTCCAAGTAAACAGTTCAGGCTTGAATTATAAGAAGTCTGTTTGGTGCCCACTAGAGACTTGCTGGTTATATGGGGGAATAAGCCTTCATATCTTGTCCTAGAAGTGTGCTGTGTTATGACAATAGAGAAGAAAACAGGGTTCTTTCTTGAAAGGCTGTTATAACAAAATGTCACACAGACTGGGTGGCTCAAACAACAGACATTTGTTGTCCCAGGCTGGGAAGTCCATGATCAAAGCACCAGAAAAGTGGGTTTCTGGTGGAGGCTCTCTTCTTGGCTTGCAGATGCCTTCTTTTCACTGAGTCCTTCTGTGGCCTTTCCTCTGTGCTTGGAGAGAGAGGGAGGCTCTGGTCTTTTCTTCAAGGGCCCTATTTCTGTTAGTACTTTTAACTGTAATAACCTCCCTAAATATCCTATTTCCAAATATAGCAACATTAGTAACATTGAGGGTTGAAGCTCCAAATGTCAATTGGGTGGTGAGGGGATACAATTCAGTCCATAGCAATAAGGCCTGAGAAAACTTGTCAGTCCCAGGGTTGTAGCCTGCTGAATGTTGCACTTACTTGTTAGGTATGTCAAAGTTCAATGCCAGTAATGTACAAAAGTCTGCAGATGATTTGTTGAAAATGAATGGATTTAAGGCATCTCTTTCAAAACAGCTAATCGGTTGCCTGCATCCCTTATGTTCTCCTGAGTTAGGGTGGTGCCTCTGGAATTGTGTAACTTCACACTGCCCAAGGGAGGGTGTTCTGTCAGTAGACATCATCAGCCACACGTGTCGTGGTGAATGAAAGATAATAGAAGCATTGGTTTAGAAGAACAGGAACGCTGTGTGCATTTTGTGATTGAAACAGGTATAAGCCTGAGACAGCAGAGAAGCATGCAGATAAGAGCCCATGCGTGCCTATGTTGAGGCAGCTACTTGGAAGCTGTCAGTTTTCAGCAGAGGGTTTCTCATAGGAGGCTCATTGTCAGTCATGCTTGCCTGTATTTCATTGGCTAAGGGAATGACAAGTACACAATTCTGAACTTGGACACAGGCTTGGTAAAGTATGGTGCACAGTGGCAGGTGCACTGATGGGACTTTCCAAAGGCCCCTACACTTGTTCAATTGCCAAGACAGTCCATTTATTAAGATGTATCCTGAGGGAATTTTTCCCAGATTTTCAGGGAGTGGCCCTGGTAGATTCTAGAACTGAGAACTAGATTCTACTCTTCATGCAGTTGGATTGAATTAGAAATAGCCTAACATGCCAAGTTACTAATACCTTTGATTTCTCTGTATTCCTATTACTATTTTATTTCCAGAAACATAATTCAGATCTTTTTCTTGTTTAATTTTCCACTGCAATTTACTGGTGTTGTATGCTGGCCAAATTACTTTTTGTTTAACTTTTAAGTGACTAACTTGCCAGTTGTTAAAAGTATAACTCAAATCACAGAAAAACCAATAGTATAAAGGGCTTAAGCTCCCATTGAGAAAAACTGGGGCAGGACTCTTACCCTTCCAAAGTCATGTTTGTTGTACACATGGACCTCAGATGTACTGGATAAATAATTCTTATATATATTTACAAATTATAAATACAATTAGAAATAATTATTTTCTCACTTAAGTCATATTCATTTATTTGTTTGAGGAATATGCCTTGCATCTATTGATAGCCCATTGTCATCATTGTCTTTACCACTGCCAACCCTGGGACTGACAAGTTTTCTCAGGCCTTATTATCATGAACTGAATTGTACCCCTCACCACCCAATTAATGCTTTGGAGCTTCAACCCTCAATGTTACTATATTTGGAAATAGGGTATTTACAGAGGTTATTACAGTTAAAGGTACTAATATGGATAGGACAAAAGACCAGTGATTCTCCAAGGTTTTGTTTTAATTTTTTTATTTATTTTAAAATTAAATTCAAATTTTATTTAAATTTATTTTTTATTTTTATTTATTTCACACTAATATCTTTATAAAGTACAATAATCATGAATTGCTAAAAAAACAAAAGACATACAAATGATAAACCTTGACTTGTTCTTTATTCATGATAGAATGTATACATGTGAGGGAAGCAGAGAGCGAGAGAGATAAGCACGCTCCATAGGGTCTGTCACACTGTGATCTCCTTCTTCTGGTCCCCTAAGCCATCAGATCTTGGGAATTCGCAAATGTGCCTGCTGTATTTCAGGCTGACCGGGCTAGGGATTTGAGCTGCCTTTGCCCCGTGAGATCTATCTTCTCTTGAGCAGTGTGTTACCACTGATCTATGGAACTAGCCAAGCTTCTTTTGATTCAACGAACATAAAGTAATATTTCATAAATAGAATTAGAACACATGGAATTTCTCTGGAAGTTTCTGAACATCCTAAATGTTCATTTCAATGTGAATTGATAACAAACAGCTCCTGGACTAGCAGAGTGTACTCTGCATAGCAGCGCAATAGAGACCAGTCTATGAACTTCCTAGTGTAGTGAATGACAAGTCAGTTCTGCAACCAATGATTTTGGCACCATGGTTTTCTCCAGTCAGTTCTAATTTGGAAATGGGACCAAAAATTAAGGAGGCTGTCAATTATTAAGTAAGTCCTACCAATTTGGGGCTGATTGGTGCTCTGGTTATTCTTCCTTGACTGATTGCTAGAGATAATAGGTTGGCTTCCCAGGCTAGTTGCTGTAGAGTGTGGGTCAGAGATCTACCAGGTTATTAGAAAAGTCATGGCACATTTTTTTGCATAGAAAAACAGAAAAAAAAATACCTCATGACTTTTCTGACAATCCAATAGTCTGCATATTTAGTATCTGAGCAGAGATGAGGCTGAAGTTAGAGTCTACCTTAAACTCTCCCCCACCCCAAGATTTTGCTATCTTTTAAGTTATATCACATATACCTACACTAGCTGCATTATATAGTAATGAAATAAAAACATCAGATAGTAGTGTTTTCAGAACTAATACCATGGGCCTGCCTCATAGCCCAGTGGTTAAGCCCTATGAAGGGAACTGGACCCCATGTGGCAGTGGTGATCCAGGTCCTTGCCCTGGCAATTTGAGAAACACACCAGGTGTGTATCCATGTATGGCCCAAATCCTGATAGGATGGAGCCATGGAGGAAAAAAGGATTGCATGTGACCACACACCATTTGGGGTGCCTTCTCTCTCTCCCCCTCTCTGGCAAGCACATGTGCCTTTTCTCAATTAAGAAAAAGAGAGAAAACAAGCAAACAAATGAAAGAAATGATACCATAAGCCCCAAACCGTCCGCCTTAGTCTTTGTGCTACTGTAAAAAATACCTAAGGTTGGGTAATTTATAAGCAACAGAAACTCATTCACAGTTTTGAAGCCTGGAAAGTCCAAGATCAAGGTGCTGGCAGCTCTGGTGACTGGCGAAAGCTGTCCTCTATTTGCAAGATGGTGCCTTGTTGCTGATTCTCAGAGGAAGGTAAGTTGTATCCTCATAGACAGAAGGCAGAAAGACTAGCAAATGCTGCATGAAATCTTTTATAAGGGTCTTAGTCCCATTTGGGCCAGGAGGAGCCCTCACGGCTTAATCACCTCTTGATCTCTTAATACCATCACCATGGGGACTGGGTTTCAAAGCATGGATTTTGGAGGATATTCGGGCCATAGAACCATGGTTTATTGTAATTTTCTTCTTGCTTCCTCATTGACAATGAACCATGAAGTTTCAACCGAGAAGTAGCACAAATGATAGGACATGTGGTAACAGATTCCAGAAACAGAGGGGTTGGCCAGCTCCTAAAACTCCACTGGCAAGATGAGGCTACTTGGATGGAAGGTTCTAGGAAGATAAGCGTCTATTTCTAAAAATATGATTGAGGTTGGGGCCCATGATAATTGAGCAACTCGGTGTGACAGTGGGGTTGGGTGACGATGGTCATCAGGCATCAGGCCTTGACATGTTGGGGAACTGGGTCAGAGAGTGTAGGAAAAGGCAGCTGGGCTAAGTGATTTTCTGAGACTGCAGCCTGGAAGTGCATGGTTTCTATGGCAAGACCTCTGTCCCTTTGGTGTTGATGGCTCATCTATTAAACAGAGAGTTCCATGATGTGGGTCTAAATTTGCTTTCTCCTCTAAGGTGGTGAAAAATATCCCACATTGCCTGCAGGATTTACCTCATTTGAAAATCAATAGTGAATACATTAGGGAGCCATTGAAATTGCTTTGGACTTCTCTCCATTGTCACAAGTGGACAGGACATTTGTGCCAGAATCTACTGGATCCTCCATTTCCCAGGGACTGAGGAAGAGTGGGAGAGCCGGTGTGAGGAGAAGGAGCAGGAACAGGGCAGGGGTGGGGAGCAACTGGAGAGCGTTGCGATTTCAAGGAACGGTGAAACATTCGATGTGATTGGAGCCTGGAGGAGAAACAGACAGCCCTACTGCAGTACTCAAAATGAGACCAAAATTGTGTCGTAAGAGGAGTCAGTGAGAAAACTGGGTTGAACTGCAGATTATTCCCGGAAGGGACTGTGCCTTTGTATGTTTCTGAAATATTAATTTCATAGCCAGCCCCTCGGCGTGTTGAAGACATTCTCCAGACATCTCTTACTCAAGTGCGCTTGCGCCACGGGAGACCAGCGTTCAGCTCCCTGTGAGCGCCCTGTTGTTAATTGGTTCACACCTGTGACCAGGGCAGGAGGAAGAGGGCTTCAGGAGAGCATCACTCTTCATCAGGAACCAGATGGAGCCAACGGCAAGCTGTACATAAAGTCAACTCTGGTCCTTTAAACAAGGAAAAAAAAGAAAAAAAGATTTCTGAGTCTGGGCAGCTGGAGACAGCCCTGGGCAGAATATGTAACCTATTAAAGGAACAAAAGCCCTTGTAAATAGTCTTAAAGCCAACACAGTCATGTTTGATGCAAATCAATTCTCTTTATCTCTCTAAAAGGACTTTTTAAAAACTTGAATTTCTACTTTAATAAGATAAAGTGTAATTGGGCTACACATAAGGATATGCAGGGAAATGTCAATATAGCACTTTCTATACTTCAGCCTTTTCCTAACTCAATCTTGTTTAGTTAAAATCAACCTCGGGCGAGGGTGCTATGAGTCTTATTTACCTGGGGTTGGTGCCCCTTCCTCCTTGGTAGCTGGTCAAAGTAGCCAGTGCCAAAGAGCCTCCCATTTCCCCTTCTGTTCAATGAGGACAGTAACAGGACTCGTCTCATCGGGCTCTTGCGAGGGTCATATGAGGTCACGTACATTCTGTGACCAATGTGTCCAATGCATCTTGGCTGGTCTTCCTACTAAGAATGAACCACAAAGTAGGATTTGCTCTGCTTTTGAGATTCTTTGATGGCTTCTTAGCTCTGAAGTCCAGGTTTTCATTTCCTTGCTAATATTTCTTTTGCCACTTACGAAAGAGGTGTGTCCAGATCTCGCTGCATCATTATGAAAACATGGCTCACAGTGGAGTCATGTGGGCGGTAGCAGACACTGTGTCTTTGTTTGGTCATTTGGTGATGTAACCCTTGAAAAATCCTCTCTCTGATAATTCTGTTGGGAACGGTTTCTGAGCCATTAAAATGTTATTCTTCCAAGTCCTCCTGCATTGGCAATAGGGGAGTAGAGACAAAATGCAATGTCATTCGGGTTTTGCCTGAGATGAATTGAACCTTCCCCAGGAACACATGGAGTGTGCGATTGATAATAAATTTTCTGAAATCAGAGCCATGGGTTGGGAGGCATCACAAATGCAGGTGGAATAATTTGGATTTGGAACTGTATGGAATCTCACTAGGGGCTGGAGCAAGAGCCTACAGTTGCAGGCACCAGAGGGGAAGATTTTCTAAACAAATGGGTGCCTACTGCTATTGACGTCTCAAAAGTAGCATTTCCCCAAGAGAGTCAAGCATTTTGGAGATCATTTATGTGCAGACCATTGGTAATTAATTACAAATCATCCTTATCTGTGTTTAAAGCAGATCCTCTAGGGAAAAATCTTGAAAGGATTGTGTGAGGTTATTCTACTCACAGGATAGAATTTTGGAGCCAGAAGAACAAATTAGTCCATCCTCCTAATTTTGCAGATGGGAAAAGGCAGGAAATAGGAGACCTTCCTCAGATGGACAGGGATGTGGAACAGAGAAAGTGGACAGGCTTTTTCTCCAGCCTCTGCTGAGTAGATTGGTAGTGGTTCCATAGACCACTGTGAGAAAAAGGACTGGATCTTGACCATGGCATGATGGCATAAGAGCCGCCATGGTGGGGCCTTCCCTGGACCACTGTCTAGATTCTCTGTGTTAACCAGTCAGCACTTTCTATCCATCAGTGGTCTTCTTTATCTGTGATTTTTCAACCACGTATACTAAAGGTTTGAATCCACAGTCTAACATAATCTCAACATATTTTTCTGGAGCTTCAATTTTATTTTGTTATGTTTTTTAATTGATCTGATCCAATCTCTACGAAAGCAAGTGGACTAAAAAGCCAAATTCATATGAATTCTAATAACAAGATGGGAGAATTTAAGGCCATTTTATGGGTTAGTTTTAGACTCTGCCTCTGGGATTCCTTGGGTAATACACTCGGAGATGGTTTGGTAGCAAAATTTGAGACGTGGATTAAGATGAATCTGTGCTGGTTCAGTTTATCACTGGAGCCAAACACCCTGGGAAGCAGAAAGGCGTGTTGAATCTGGAAACAGTCTGTAGTGTCTCCTGAGACAGAGGCTAGGGTAAGGGAAGAGGGATTCTTGAATTTTTAATCAAGGGCAATGGATAAAGGTTGGGGGATGGGAGATGAGCTCTTTCCACCCTGGAGTAACCAGAACTGAGACCGAGTAAATTCAACACCACTGACTGTAGTAGGTGTCTGAACACAGTCCTTCAGGGCCAGAAGTGTGACAAACCTTATCCAGCCTGAAAAGATCCTGAAAGTTGCAAGAATGCAGAGCTTGTTTCACTGGAGAGGAGGGAAGACAAAAATGGGGAGGATGTTTGAGTAGAAACTTTTAAAGATGTCAAGTCAAATGCAAGGGCAATAGATCAAAGTTAGAACCCAAGACCTTCTACACATTTTTGTAAGTTATTCGACCTTTAATATACCTCTTGCCTTCACCCACTGGCCTGAACATGACAGTTTTAATGTATCCTGAGACAATTGCTTGAGTACTTCCAAGGTTCCTATGAGAACTGGGTGGGCAGCCAGGTAGCTCTAGACCTCTCTTCTGGGTGGGTGATATGAGGGACCACCCTGGCCATGAAGTTTTAGGACAAGAGATTGCACACATGCAAGCACACAATTTGTTACTGGTAGAGCTGAGATCCGCACATCTTTGTAACACCATGTTTACCTTTCAGGTGTGTCACTCAGAGAATCAGTGAAGCCAAGAGCCTGAGATCATTCAGGTAAGCAGCCAAGGAGATCGGTGGAGGCATATCAGAAGGACGTAATAGAGGAAAGAGAACAGTAAGTGCTCGCCATAAATGTTTGATTTAGAAAAGTGCTTCTTGACCTTAAAGGGTGTTAACATTGCCAGGGGAACTTTGGCAAAACACATATGTTCCCCATCCTCAGAAATTCTAACTGGGAGATGCCTGTCATTAGCATTTCAGAGAAGATTCAGTGGTGATAGATTGTGCTGTAAGGATGAAAACCTCTGGATTAGAGGCTGCATTACAACAAAAGGCAAGACAGAGCCACTGAAATGTTCTCTTCCTCTTAGGGCAAGAAGAAGGTAACTTTGAGGGCTGCTAGAAACTGTGGAAGAAAGAGTGGAGGAGGGTCATGGACAGTAGGGTGCTAAGAGGACAGCATGTGGGAAGTGGCATGTGCCCTCCACATGGCAGGGGCACAGTCTGGTGAGTGTTCGGCAGACAACGTAGGCTGGCATGGCCAGGGACTGTGGTGACAGTGGGGCAAGAGCAGGTGCGGGAGTCCCACAGCCCAGGAGCTCCCTCCTCTTCTGGAGAACTGTGTAGGTTGGAGGGGCCCAACTTCCTTCAAGCAGAAGCAGTGAATATAGGAAGGACATTACTTCTAGCCATGTAGAGAGCAGCCAGTGGATCTGGGGAGGGGAAGCATCAGGAGGTTTCCTCGTAAAAACAAAATGACCAAAATATCTAGAGAACAGGTTGACCTAGAGTGTCAGTTGGGGGTCCCATCAGTTAGAGAACCAGTAGGCTATATGATAGATAGATACAGGTGGTAGTTAGACAGAGAGGACAGATAGATAATAGTCATAGATAGGTGATAGATATAGACAGCTTAAAGATGGTATATAGGTGATAGATTTATGATAAATAGATAGATGATAGACAGAAAATAGTTACACATAGGTGACAGATACAGATAGCTGGAAGATACAGGTATATGGATGGTAGACCTGTGGTGACAGATGACAGATATATGTGATAGATGATAGATGTAGATAGATGGTAAGTAGAAATAGACAGGTGATATAAAAGCAAACAAACATGGCAAACCGGTAAACAAAAAGATAGTTGATAGAGATAATATACATAGGTGAAAGATACAGACAGATGATATGGATGGATATAGATGATAGGTAGATGATAGCGATGAAGATATAGATGATATAATAGATATAGGTAAATAAATATTGAAGAAAGATATAAATAGAGAATAGATCAATTATAGATAGATGATTGACAGATATAGATAGATGGCAGATAAAGTGTATGGGTAACGTGATTATCAAGGCTGCCTAGGAAAGTGTGAAATCTGTGGGAAAGTCTTCAGAAAGGATGGGTAAGAAAGCCTTGGCCAGAGCTGACACTGCAATCCATAGATGTTGTTTCTTCTTTATCAGCTCTGTTCTTAAAGTCTTTCACCTGATTGGATGAGGCCCACTCAGGTTTTGTAGGATGCTCTCCTTCACAAAAAGCCAACTAATTGTAGATATTCATGACATTTACAGATACCTTCACAGCAGCACCTACATTAGTGTTTTTTGTTTTGTTTTGTTTGGAGAGATTTTCGCAATAGGGCGCATGCACTCGCCAGACAGACAGAGAGAGACATAGAGTCAGAAAGCGAGAAATCACCCCCCCAGGGGGGATGGTCACGCCACAATCCCTTCTCCTCCATTCTCCTCTCGGGATCTTGGACACGCATGCACACGCGCCCGGCATGAGTTTTAAGCCACCAGGTCCGGGACGCGAACCGCGGTCGACTATGTGGGAGTCCAGCGACATAGCCATTACGCTAACTGCTGGTTCCCTACATTAGTGTTTGAGTAATGGTACCAAAGTCTAGCCCAGGTGACACATGAAACTGGTCCTCACACAAGGTTTAACATCAATTCATCAAGTCCTGTAAAATAACATCCTCACCCCAAACTTCCTATTGATGTCAGTGGCACGGCCAGAATTCCAGTTTCTTGAATGTCATTATTTTCCAGGTTCCTCAACTATCATTTTTTAAAAAAAGATATTTATTTAATTTTATTATTATTATTTTTTAATTTGACCAGAGAAAGAGACAGACTGAGTGAGAAAGCAAGTCACCTGGTCCAGGACTCAAACCATGGTTGGCCATGTGGGAGTCCAGTGTTTCAGCCACGTCACCTGCCAACCCCAACAACAATCGTTTTCAAGTAGACCACAATTCCCATGACTTTTTCTGAGAATTGCCACTCATGTTCATCCCACTTGTCACACAGACTTGTAAACCTTTATATCACAAGTCTATAATGTTCTCTTGGGATCTTTGCTCTGGATTTATTAATTTTTTTGTCAAAAAGTAAAACAACAACAACAAAAAGAAACCTTTTTCTTGCATTTCTAATTTTTTATTTTAATTCATGTACCTTAAAGTCTGCTGCCCACCATCACTTACAGATAATCCCACCCTGTTCTTCAATAATACATTTCAGTCATGCCTCAGCACACCAGTCTCATCTGCAGCTCCTGTCCACCTTCCTGCTGTTTCCTAAGATTGTGTCTGTTATTGACCTTTTTTTTTCAGCACTTTGTGTCCTGTACTGTACAGGGTGCTGAGGTATTACTAGCAGAGCAAGTACGTCCTAGTAATGTACAGGTGTTAGTGTAAATCAAATGGACAACCTGGCCAGGGCTGTCTGATGTGAACTGAAGCAAGAATAAGAGAGTCTTCTGTTAGGTTCAATCAGAAATTGCTGTTTTTCTGTGTCAAAAACAGTTGAATAGCATCAGTTTCTTACTGCATGGATGAGTTTTGAAGAGGGTGAATAGAAGCCATGGGATGGGGTGGGTGCTAACCCACTGGTATGTGTCACTGTGACCGGAGCAGAACTGCCTCCTTGGAAGCAGTAGACATAACTGTGGTGACAGGGGTGGAATGACCAGCAAGGAGCTAGTGGGGATCTCTCAGTAGGTGCTGGGCATAGTAAATAGACAGACAGATAGATGTACAGATGATAGGATAGATAGGTATAGACAAAGGATAGGTATAGATGGATGACAGATATAGATAAAATGATAGATATAGATAAGTAATGTAGATAGATACAGATAGAGAGATGGATAGATAGAGATGATAAATAGATATATAACATACATAGATGATAGATACAGATGATACAGTTAGATGACAGATAGATATAGAAATGATAGATGTAGTGATAAATATATTTAGGTAGGTAATAGGTATAGATGATAGATATAGATAAAAGATCTATGGATAAAAGATTGCTAACAGGTAGATGGATAGAAGAGAGAAACAGATAGATGATATTGAGATAAAGAAAACGAACACAGATACATGATAGCTGTAGATAGATGAAAGATACAGATAGATGATATACTGATGATAAATAGATATACATACATAAATAATAGATAATAGATATAGATGGATGACAGATACAGATATATGAGAGATACAAATATATATACAGATCAATGATAGCTAGATAGATGGAGATGGCAGCTGCTAGTACAGGAATGGATGGAAAAGTACCACCTCAGAGAACTGAACTGGTGATATACAAACAAATAAATAAATACATAAAGTACAATATGCTGGATGTTTGTCTTTTTTATAGGGGGAGATAGATAGGAGAGCTTTAGATAGTTCTATCTACAGGTCTACCTGGAGAGCTTGAGATAGTTCTATCTATTGGTTTATTTGCTCATTTATTGCTGTAAGTAATAATATGCAGTGATCATCTATTAGTTAAATCTTGGTTCGTATTTGTGATTACTTCTTTCAGATGAAAGCCCCGAAATGGAGTTACCTGGTCCAGCTATGTGGTACAGGGTGGGGCTTTGCTGTGACCTGCCAGGGTGGTCTGGAATTTACCATCCCTTTGGCGAAGGTGAGGTGGCTTTCTCCCCCCACCTGTCATGAACAGCACTAGTCAAACAATAGTTCATTGCTTTCAAAGTGATTTTTTTTGGTCACTGTCACTGATGAATATTTATTTTGGACATCTGTATTTCCTTCATAATCCTACTTTTTTCCATTAAAGGCAATTTATTTAATGCAAATAGGATTCCATTTTTTCTTTTCTTTTTTTTTGGAAAGGTTTTTGCTATAGGGCGCGTGCACTCGCCAGACAGACAGAGAGAGACATAGAGTCAGAAAGCGAGAAATCACCCCCCAGGGGGAATGGTCACGCCGCAATCCCTTCTCCTCCATTCTCCTCTCGAGATCTTGGGCACGCACGCACACGCGCCTGGCGTGATTTTTAAGCCACCGGGTCCGGGACGCGAACCGCGGTCGACTACATGGGAGTCCAGCGACATAGCCATTACGCTAACTGCTGGTTCCTAATAGGATTCCATTTTTATACTTTTCCGAAGTCCCAAATCAAACCAGGTTCAAAAACTAAGATTGCTACCATATGTATTCTAAGATTGAATTCCTATTTAATGTTGATTAATAGTTGACTTGTTAAGGTCCAGATATTTCTCCCATCTCTCTGCACTTTCGTTTTCTTTGTGTAAAACCTTAGTAGAAGTTAGGATTCATAGGTAATGTCTGAAAAATGCTTTATAGTCTTTATCAAAATCCTCAAGTTTACACAATTTTATTATGTTATAACTGTATCTGTGAAAAGCAGACGGCATAATGGCTATGTTGCTGGACTCCTACATATTTGACTGCATTTCGAGTGCCAGACCCAGCAACTTAAAACTCATGCTAGGCATGTGTGTGTGTTCCTAAGATCCTGAGAGAATGGAAGAGAAGAGATTGCAGCATAGCCATCCCTCTGGGGGTTGATTTCTTGCTTTCTGTCTCTCTGGCAAATGCACACACCCTATAGCAAAATTCTCTCTCTTAAAAAAAAAAAAAAAGGTGTTACCTGTTGGCTAGCCAGTGATTAAACTGGCTGTATTCCATATGGCCAACTGTGTGGTTTGAATCCCAACCTGAGGACTTGAAAAACACACTGGGCACTTATGCATGCATGCCCCAAATCCCAAAAGCAGAAAAGGAATAGAGGGGATTGAAGCATGATCATTTTCCATGGGGGGAGTGCTTTCTCACTATTCCTTTCTTTTTTCCTCTTTCTCTGGCAAATTTGTGTATCCACTGTCAAACTAAAAGAAAAAAAAAAGAAAGCGAATGAATATGGGAGTTTTTTGAACTTTATTTATTTATTTTACAATTAAAGTATGAATTTATTTTGATACAAAAACTTTTTGAAATTCATACATAGCTTTCCCATTACATGTATTACCATGAGCTTTTTTTTTCCTGAAACTTTTTTTTAATTAATCAATTTATATTCATTCCCTAAGCATCATCACAGTATACAAAATTTACACAATTTACATTCATTCCCTAAGCATCATCACAGTATACAAAAAGGGATTTCCCATCCAGAATATACTGCATAGTGTCTTAATCATGCATGTTATTGTCAATAATTTTATATTTCTAGTTTGATATATATATATATGTACAAATATATATACACACACATACACACACACATATATGTGTATATATATATATATATATATATATATATATATATATATGTGTGTGTGTATATACATATATATTTAATCCCTATTTCTTCCCTCTGACCTTTCCCACGCTCCTCCCACACTATCTCTGGTGTCGACAGTTGTTTTCCATCCCCTTTCCCCCACATTTTATTGATCACACAATTTCTTATATAATCTAACTTCTTTCAACAGCAAGTTCAGCTGGTAATTTCAAGAAAAGCAATTTTAATTTTAATAAATCACAGAAATGCTAAGAAACTTTGCTTAAAACTTAAAGCCAGGTAACAGGTTAGGATTCTGTTCAAATAGTAGGTACATGAACCTATCGCTAGCTCAAGACAGGACAAAAAAACCTTAAAACCGGAAAACAAAGCGTAGAAGAAAACCAGCAGTGTTTTAGTCAAAAGTCATAAAATGCTATTTCACCAGTTCAGTCTCATGTACTTTATCTTCTGTAGTGGTTCGATCTTCCCAATAAAATTCTGGGAAATAATATTCAACTTCAGACTTGTCTCTACGATTAAGTTGGCCGTTTTCTTAGGTTTTGAACTCTTATTTCTGTGTGTCTGTATTTAATTTTTTTTTCTAGTATAGCACTCCCTTGAGAACTTGGAGATCTGGTCTGGTGCTGGTAAATTCTTTCAGGTTTTGTTTATCTTAGAATGTTCTTGTCTTTTCTTCCCATATGAATCATAATCTTGCTGGGTACAGTATTCTTGGTTGAAATTGCTTTTCCCTTAACACTGAATATATTTTCCCATTCTTTCCTCGCACACATTGTTTCTGATGAGAGGTCTGCTGTTAGCCTGGTGGGATATCCTTTGTAGATAACTTGCCATTTTTTTTCTTGCCAATCTTAGTATCTTGTCTTTGTCTGTGGTTTTGGTCAATCCGGTTTTAATGTGTCTTGGAGATCTTCTTGGATTGATTCTATTTGGAGTCTTTTTTATTTCTTGGGACTGGATTTTTGAGTGCCTCTCTAGGTTTGCAAAGTTTTTTTCCAGGATTTTGTGGAGCAGATTATCAATGCCCGTATGAGTCTCTTTGCCTTCTGGAATACCAATTATCCAGATGTTCGAATGCTTGATGGTATCTAGTATTTCTGGCATATTATTCTCATTTTTGGGGGTAATCTTCTCAGTCTTTGTGGTGGATTTTTCTAGGCCAGCAATTTTTTCTTCTACATCTGAGATTCTATTTTCTGTATGATCTAGTCTGCTTTTAACATTTTCAAGGGAGATTTTGACTTACTGTATCATAGCTTTCATCTCTAACAGGTCCACTTGATTCTTTTTTAAAGTGTGTAATTCTTCTTTTAGATCTTGCAATAATTTCCTCACCTCTTGGAACTTGTCAGTTCCTTTCTCCTGCCTCCTCCACCATTTATTGTCTCTCTTCTCTTCCATCTCTGTTAGCTTCGTCATTATGAATATTCTAAATTCTTTATCAGACATTTCCATGATTTCCATTTAACTGTCTGTGGATGTAAAGGAGTTATTCTTTTCCCTGGGATAAGAGGTATTGTCTTGCTTTCCCATATTTCTTGTGTCCCTGTGGTGATTTCTAGTCATCTGATGGATGGTGTGTTTCTTGCTAATTCTTGAAGTTCAATCTGAGCATTCAGGAGCATGCAGAAGGAGGTGATCTGGAATCTCTTTTCTGTTATGTGTTTATACATTTGTGCAGCAGATTTAATGGATATTGAGGAATATGTTAACCCCAGTAGTATTTGAATGTTTGACTATGGTTACCTTAGATCTGTCACTCAAGTTTGTGGGCTGGAGGCTGAATTATCAGTAGAAAATCTTCATTTCTCTTTTTTTCTCTGAAATCACTAGTTCTCAGGAGCCATAGAGGAGTCTTTTTCTGAAGGCCTGCCCCCTGTCTCTTCTCGAATATGGAAGGTTCATGCTAAGTGAAGTAAGCCAGATTACTGAATATCTGCACTCTATGGAAAAAACTGCAAGATTGGAGGGTATAAAAATATAGAGAGCAACTATGGATACTAGGGACAGCATGGGAGGGTGATGAGCAATGTGGAGATGGGGGGAGGGAATCAAGGGGTAAAAAGAACCTCATATAGGGTAAAGATATACAATGATTAAATGTAAATAAACACTCATAAAATTTGCCATGCAAAAAAATATTATATATGTAAAAATATACTGAGGAAGAGAAAATGAAAAGGACAGAGAATGAGAGAGAGAGAGAAAGAGAGACCGAGATCCTGAGAAAGAGTATTTCCTTAGACACAGAAAATCAAATTGACATGTTGGGCCATCGAACAGGCAATGCTCATAAAATAGTATCATGACCAAATAGATTTTTTATTTGGTCATGTTTACAAGGGGGAATGTTCATCATCCTAGGAATTCTATCCATCTGCACTGGCTTTTAAAGTACATCATATGAGTCTGTAATGTCTCAGGAAAGAGAAAATACAGGAGAGAAAATTGAGCACTATTTACTTAGAGAATGCTTTCCCCCTCTAGGGATTTAGTTATGTGAATTCTATCTTTCAAAAAGAATGTTCAGAAGATGGCTACTGAACTTTATCTATAAAATATTGCTTTCTGGAACTAAAAATGGAGATCTTCTGCTGAGACTTCTCCTCCAGATTCATTTCTAGATTGAAGAGGCACAAACCCAGGCCCATTCTGAAATGGCTATTGAACTTCAGCTGTGAAATATTTCTTTTGTGTGGCATGAACACATGCCATGTGGTTTTCATCTTTTTCATTTTAAAATTAAAATTAAAATGTAAGCTTTTATTATTGTCTTTTTTCTTTCTTTTTTCTTTTATTAATATTTTTTTCTTCTTTCGTCTTCTTCTCTTTTCCTTTTTCTTTCAACTTCATTCCTTGACTGCTCAGCCTCCATGCACTGACTGTCTAGACAGGTTTAAGTGAACAGTATTGAAACATCTAATACTATTAGGGTCAAAATATTCCTCAATTCCCATTGAATTTGATGCACAAAGAGTGAAAAACATAATGGAAGATAGATTGCAGATCACCTCCTCCAGCATGCCTCTGAATGCTCAGGTTGAACTTCAAGAATTAGGAAGAAATGCACAACCCCTCACATGACCAGAAATCAATGCAAGGCACAAGAAATGTGAGAAAGAAAGAAAATACCTCTTCTCCAAAAGAAAAGAATAACTCCTCTTCATTCATAGATAGTACAATGGAACTCATGGAAGTGTCAGATAAAAAATTTAGAATATTCATAGTGACAAAGCTAACAGAGATGCAAAAGAAGTGAGACAATGAACTCCAGAAGACACAGGAGAAAAGAACCAACGATTTTCAGGAGGTGAGGAAGTTCTTGCATAATCTGAAAAAGGAAGTACACATTCTGAAAAAGAATCAAATGGAACTATTAGAGGTGAAGACTGTAATACAGGAAATCAAAACCTTCCTTGAAAGTATTAAAAGTAGACTAGATCATACAGAGAATCGAATTTCAGATATAGAAAACAGAATCACTGGTCTAGAAAAATCCACCACGAAGATTGAGAAAATAGCCCCCCAAAATGAGAATAATACATGAGAAATACTGGATATCATTAAACGTCCAAACATCTGAATAATTGGTATCCCAGAAGGTGAAGAGACCCGTCAGAGCATTGATAACCTATTGCACAAAATCCTGGAAGAAAACTTTCCAAACTTAGAGAAGCATTCAAAGATCCAGTCCCAAGAAATTGAAAGGATCCCATATAGAACCAACCCAAGATCTTCTCCAAGGCACATCATAGCCAGATTGACCAAAACCATAGAAAGAGACCAGATACTAAAATTGGCAAGAGAGAAATGTCAAGTTACCTACAAAGGATATTCTATCAGGCTAACAGCAGACCTCTCATCGGAAGTAATGAGAGCAAGGAAAAAATGGGAAAATATATTCAAAGTGTTAAGGGAAAAGCAATTTCAACCAAGAATACTGTACATGGCAAGATTATCTTTCATATGGGAAGAAAAGAACATTCTCAGACAAACAAAACCTGAAAGAATTTACCAACACTAGACCAGATCTCCAAGAAGTTATGAAGGGAGTGCTATTCCAGGAAAACTAAATACAGACATACAGAAATAAGAGTTTAATAACAACTAAGAAAATGGCCAACTTAATGGTAGGGACAGATCTGCAGTTGAATGTTATGTTCCAGAATTTAAATGGGAAGATCTAACCACAACAGAATGTAGATTAAGTACATGAGATTCAGCTGGTGAAATAGAATCTTATGACTTTTGGCTAACACATAACTGTTTTTCTTCTATGCTTTGTTTTCCGGTTTTAAGGAATTTTTGTCTTATCTTGAGCTGCTGATAGGTTCATGGACCTACTATTTGAACAAATTCCTATTCTGTTTCCTGGTTTTAAATTTTAAGCAAAGCTCTCAGCACTTTTTTTTTTTTTTAAAAAAAAAAAAGATTCATTAAAGCTAAAATTGCTTTTCTTGAAATTAAAAAAATTTAAAAATACCTATTTAATAACCACAGTAAGCTATATAGCATCAGGTAAGTGCTACTTTATAGTATATTCATTCTACTCAGAGCTTCATGCCTAATGTCAGACATGTGTTCACAGATATGTACAAATCAGCTGAACTTGCTATTGAAAGTAGTTAGATTAATTAAGATATTTTGTTAATCAATAAAATGTGGGGGGAAAAAGGAATGAAAAGCAACTGTAGATACCAAAGATAGGGTGGGAAATGACAGAGGGTAAGGAATAAGGGGGGAAATATATATTTAAACAAGAAATGGAAAATTATTTGTTAATGATAACATGTAGGATTAAGCCACTATGCAATGTATTTTGGATGAGAAATCACATTTTTTATACTGTGATGATGCTCAGTGAATGAATGTGAAATAAATTAATAAAAAAAAGAAGAATGATTAGTTTGTTGACTCAGTGTTACAAACACAGAACTCTGATACTGCAACCTGCAGGAGAGAATGAATAGAGTTGAGGGAATATGAGTGAATCCTTTGCCAAATTATAAAAATATTTGCATAATATCTAAATTGTACACTTTTCTCTAAAGAAATATGCATCTAGTGTCTAATATTAAATAGGAATATATTAGAAAAAGCCTCCTGCTTATGTTTTAGAGCCCACAGCAGGAAAGGGTTCATCATTTTGAAAGTCAAGGAAATGCTTGCTTCGTTTTTTTGAAATGAGATGTTTCTTCTAGCCAGGAATGGTAGATGACTATAATGTTCTAATTAAGAACTGACTTACTAGTTTCAGAAGTGGAACTTCAGAGGGCAGTAGCTTTTACCTAGAGATGGATGAGGTGGAAGTAAGGATGTTAAAATGCTTATCGTTCTGGTAATTAAAAGAATCTCTAACAAAAGAGTAGAATTAAGGGTGGTGGCATAGTACAGACAGGCTATAGTTCCCTGCAAAGTTAAGTGGATTCTCTGTCTGGACTGGAGATGATTGCACTATTCATCTCAAAAGAGCATATCTGCTGCCTCATAATATCATAATATCATAGTGAAATGTAGTAACAGATCCTGATTATTTTATTTATTTAAAATCAGAGAAAGAGCAGAAGAGAGAAGGAGAGAGGCAGAGGTATTTTTTGACAGAATCTCCCATGTCACAATTCTTGTGTAACTTTCCAGTTAGCCCGGACCACAGGTGGGTGCTACTGCTCCTGGTCTGTTTAGGTTGGGACTGGAACTCCCATGCGGCCTCAGCCATCATGTAGAGATGCCCGACCACTTGCACTACATGGCTGGGCCTCAGACCTCAACTCTTCCCTAGGATCGTCAAGCATCCAGGAGCCAGGGATCTTTTACAGATCTGGAACTAGAAGACCTGGAGACACCTACATTCTAGTCCCATCACCATCCTCCCAAGAAAAAGCAGGTCAACCAAAAAAGCAAATAGAACTACACGAGCTTCATACCTTGCACACTTCTCAACATAACAACAAACATTGACACTTCATCTCACCTAAATGCTAAATTTAAGCACCAGTTTCTAGTGGGTCTATTTATTTTCTGAGCTTGTACTCTAAGACATTGCAGAGAACAAGGTAAGGCTATGGAAAAAAAAAAAAAAAAATCAGAGACAAAAGCAGCAGGAAACCAAGGGTGAACTAAAACCATTCTCCAAAAACCCACTTTTGGTATCAAGACAAACCAGAATACCAAAGAACTGAAAAAGATGGAAAAGACAGAATGTAGCGTTGGTATTTCAGATCACTGGCCCAGATGGGCCTGTGGGAACTTGAAGATACAGTCTTGGGAAAGCAACCCCTCAGCTGATAAAAACAAAAAAAGTAAGAAGAAAGAGAGCAGCTACCTTCAGGAACTGAGTTTTGAAGGGCAAAGAAGCAACAGGGAGAAAATTAGGATCCTGTAAGGCTAAACAAAGTTAAACAGTCAAAGAACATATGCCTTCTTCCATCTTCCTTCCTAAAAACATCAACTAGGAAAAGAAGCTAGAATTTGCTACATTCAGAAAGGAGGTGTCTTGAGCTAGGACTGTTGTGAACACCCCAAACCACCATCTCTGACCATTGAGTTCAGGTGCAGGCCATCATGGTCCAACCCAACCCCCTAAATGAAAGGGGTACAAGCTGTCTCTGTATAGACTGTCACTGTAGGAAGAAAGTGCTAAAAGAGAATTAAGCACTACCTTTCCAACAACCCTGAAGTGGATAAAAGTGTATTTTGACACTCTAAACCAAATTATATATTTCCAAAAAGACATTGTTAGTATAAGGCATCAGGTAAACAAAAAATAAATAAGACTATTGAAGATCTAAATAACACAACCAATAGATAGATCTTATATTTCCATATCAACATTAGTAACCTGATAAGGGAGAATGGAGCTTTTCTAAGGCAGGCATGCAAAACTGCCCCAAACTAATGACATGTTAGGTTATAAAGAAAGGGTCAGGAGGTTCTATAAAGTAGAAATAATATAATGCTTTTGGATCACAAGGGACACAATTAAAAATTAAACAGAAAACAAAAGTCCTTGATCCTGTTCATTTGGAAATTAATAAAATAAAAGCTCTTATTAAACACTATTGAAAATACTGCATATTAGAATTTATAGTGTTTATTTAAGATAGTTATCAGAAGAAAATCTATTGCTATATAAACACATAAACAAATATAAAAGAATAAAAATCAATAAAATTTCAACTCCAAAAGAGAAAAAAAAGTAAACTAAATAAAAACAAAAATAAGAAAAAAAGATGAAAGAATAAGTTAAGTAAGGTAGAAACTAGAAAAAAAGTACATTTAACTAATAAATCAAAACTTTGGTTTAAAAATAAATGAATAGGATAGACAGAACATTAGCTAATTTAAACAAAAAAAAAAGTGGAAAAAGGTCCAGTACACAACATATGAAATGACAGGAGGAAAAAACATGGAAACATAATTTTTAAAAAACAAACAAAAACGTGATTTTGCAAATCTCAAAAATAAGTTTAAAAATACAGATTAATTTGATTAATTCTCAAATGCAAAACTGGATATTTACAGGAGCTGGGGAGGATCAGGGTGGAAAGAATGGGAGGTGTGGGGGGCAGGGTACAGTGTCAAAGAGAGAGGGAAGTGCGGGGCTGGCAGGTGGTGTGGTTGTTAAGGGCACTGGACTCCCATATGGCTGACCATGGTTTGAGTCCCAGATCTGGTGGCTTGCTTTCTCACTTTTTCTCTCTCTGTCTCTTCTTTTCTCTCTCTCTCTCTCACTCTCCCTCTCTCCCTCTCTGGTCACATAAAAATAAAAATAAATAAATAAATAAAGTAAAATAAAATAATTCTTAAAAAAAAAAGAAAGAGGGGTGACACTTTTCTGAGTGTTCCTTTCTGTGCAATTTAGACTTTTGTAGTCAGATCAGTGTTACGTACACAATAAAATAAAGTCAACAAAAATGTGTACAAAAACCCTAAAAAGTATACAAAGTAAAACAATTGGATTTATTTGTATTTCAGAACTATATTAGAGGGAAAAAAACAACCTAACTCAAGCAACTTTTCAACACAATATATTGACTGTTTATCCTCAGGCTAAACACAAAAATATTGTAACTAAAGATTAAACTCTAGGCAGATTTAGTGTAGGTTAGCAAATGCGACATAACTTTTTGTGTATTCTACTGGAATAAGATTTATAAAAAGTAAACAGGTGGTTAATGGAAGTCCAGTTTCTCACTGCTGGGGAAACAATTACACATGTGATATAGAGAAAGATGGAGTGAATCCTATGTTAGCGGGGTCTCAAAAACAATGGAATAGCATTGGATGAATTAGTGAGAATTCATGGTAAATATTATCTCTCTGTTTGTCTTTATGTATACACTTAACTAGTCTGTCCAATAAAGGCTAAAAGCAATGACATCCCAGCAGCAATGAGTATACCGATTGATAAGATTTTGACTTGTAAATATACTGTCCTTTAAAAAGAAACAGGGTTCCTGGGACCAGGAGTTAGCGTAATAGCTATGTCATTGGACTCCCATGTCGGCGACCGTGGTTCGAGTCCTAGACTAAGTGGCTTAAACTCACGCCAGGCATGTGTACGTTCGTGCCCGAGACCCCGAGAGGAGAATGGAGGAGAATGGAAGAGAATGGCCATGGTGTGGCCATCCCCCTCTGGGGGGTGATTTCTCACTTTCTGTCTCTCTGTCTCTCTCTGTCTTTCTGGAGAGTGCACACGCCCTATAGCAAAAACCTCTCAAAAAAAAAAAAAAAAAAAAGAAAAGAAAAAGAAAGAAAGAAACAGGGCTCCTTAGATAAATAAACTTATTCCAGAATGAGTGCTAGGAAAATATGAGGCAGGTCCAGAGCATCTTATTGTTCAGGCAAGTAAGAAATTGCTCTAAAAAATCAATTCTGGGGCAATTTGAATATAAAATTCAAGAATCTTAGTGAAAGATTGTTACCTATGGAGAAAAATGAGATTCTATAAACCTATACTGGTAGAAATTGCCTGACCCAACACCCAATGAAAAGCCAGAACCCATGTGCATATGAGGTGGGATTTTCTTGCCCCTTTAACTAGAAAAAGCCTCTAGCCCAAACCCCTGCTTCCAGCCCTACACACAGTGAAAAGCCAGAAAGCAGGAAGTAATGTATAATCCATAAGGTGACCAGAAATCACTGCTACAGAGGCACAAGAAATATGGGAAATCAAGAAAATATCTCTCCCCCAAGGGGAAAGAACAGCCCTTCATCATCTGTAGACAGTTCAATGGAACTTGTAGAAATGTCAGATAAAGAATTTAGGATAGTCATAGTGACAAAGCCAACAGAGACACAAAAGAAGAGAGACAATGAGCTCCAGAAGATGCAGGAGAAAAGAGACAATGAGTTCCAGGAGCTGAGGAAGTTCTTCCATGATCTGAAAGAGGAAATATACACCATGAAAAAAGAATCAAATGGAACTGTTAGAGATGAAGGCTGTAATACAGGAAATAAAAACTTCCCTTGAAAATATTAAAAGCAGATTAGATCATGCAGACATTGAATCTCATATGTAGAAGATAGAACTTCTGACCTAGAAAAATTCACCATAATGTCTGAGAAAATAATCCCCCCAAAATGAAAATAATATATGGAAAATACTAGATACCATTAGATGCTCAAACATTGTATAATCAGAATCCAGAAAGTGAAGAAACTAATAAGGGCATTGAGAATCTATTCCATGAAATCCTAGAAGAAAATTTTCCAAACCTAGAGAGGCATTCAAATATCTAGACTCCAGATACACAAAGGACCACACACAGAATCAACCCAAGAAGATCTTCTCCAAGGCACAGATTGACCAAAACCATAGTCAGAGATAAGATACTAAAAATGTCATGTTACTTTCAGAGGATAGCCCATCAGTCTAACACCGGTTCTCTCGTCGGAAGCAATGCAAGCAAGAAAAGATGGGAAAATACATTCAAAGAGTTAAGAGAAAAACAATTTCAACCAAAAATACTATGTCTGGCAAGATTATCCTTCATGTGGGAAGAAAAGATAAAAACTCTCAGATAAACAAAACCTGAAAGAATTTACCAACACCACACCAGCTCTTTGAGAAATTCTGAAGGGAGTACTATACCAGGGAAATTGAAGACAGACAAATAAGAAAACTATAAGAGAACTACAAATGACCAAGAGAAAGGCCAACTTAATGGTAGCGACAAGTTCTGAAATACCAATAATAATGCTGAATGTTAATGGCAAAGTCAGACCACAGTAACACTGCAAATTTAACAAGAGATTACACAAAACTAACTGGTGAAATAGAATTCTATGACTTTTTTCTAAACCATTACTGATTTTCTCCTATGCTTTGTCTTCCAGATTTAAGGATTTTTGTTTTCTTTTGAGTTGTTGGGTTCAGCAATTTGTTGAAGAATTTTTTAAATTGAAACATAGACTTTTCTCCCTTCTTGACCCCTTTGTAATTAGAAAGTATTTGTGAGCATTCTTATTTTGTGGCATAATGGTTATTTGCATAAGTTTAATAATACAGTAGCATCTTTTGCCTTGCATCAGAAATTGAATTCTTATGGGGCTTTGTGCAAATAACAGACCATATTGAGATTAAACTATTTTTTTCAAATAAGTTAGTTTATACCTTTCTTTAATAAAAGGGAGAATGGAGAGAAAGGAAAAATAATTGTTTCAGAAGAAAATTACAGTGTACTTGTCACTAGATTCTAGCTTTGTCCATACTTTAAGATATTTGGTGAATCAATAAGTGTGAAAAAAAAAGTTTATATGGAAGGGAGAGAGGGGAAAGGGGAAGAAAAAATGAGTAAAAGTATGCTTAATTGACAAAAAATGAGAAGCTATTTGCTGACGATAATGTGTATAGTAATATCCCTCCTTGTCTTCACTGACTTGCATAGTTTTTGTGTTTAAAAAATATATACTGTAAAGACATGTAATAAAGTGTAAATTAAAATAAATAAATAAATAAATAAAATAAAAAAGAAATCACTGAATAAAGGAAGGAATAAAAAGGGAAAATGGAAAGGTATTTCTCATAGTGAATACCAACTAATAAAGTTGGAAGAGATCATAGGATTAGAAAAAAATCACCATTTGGCAAAAATTGTAATAATCGGTTCAAGCCAGAATCATCAGTGGCTAATACTGATGGATCACTTGTATCTGGAAAAATCGATACCCTGTACTTCCTGATACTGAGAAGAATGTAAGATCATTTCCATGGATGCTTTTAAACAAGTCATAAGGCAGCATAAGATAAATCCACTCAAGGGACAGCTCTACCAAATTACTGATTTAATCTCTTTTAAAATGTCATTGTCGTGAAACATAAAGCATAAGAAACTAAGATTAAGGAGATTAAAAAGATAAGGTAACTAAATATGATTCATAATAACCCTGGATTGGATTCCGTCCAATTTTAGACCTGAATTGGTGTCATTTTTGACCAACTTTTATGACAATTGGTGAAATCTGAATTAGAGCTATAGGTTAAATATTAGCACATTATTCATGTAAATTTCCTGTTTTTAATATTGCACCATGGTTATACAAGAGGTTTTCTTTGTATTTTATAGAAAACACATCAAAACAGGGGTTAACTAAGTGTGTAGTCTCAAATGGTTCCGAAAAATTTAAATTTATTTAAAGACGGTGTTAAAGCCTAAGAGATAAGCATCTAAGGGTGAACTTCTGACACTTCTTTAGAATGAAGCAAACGAGAAAATATGTTAAATCTTTAGAAGATTAAAAAAAAAATAGAAAACAACACAGCAAATATGGTAAAACACCAGCATTTGGAAAAAGACATATAATAATTCTTTTTAAATGTTAAAAAATGATTGAAAAATACCATAAAGAGAACACAGAGTGGAGGAAGAGATTTATGATGTATATAACTGACAAACAAGGAACTTTGAGACACTTCATAAATGAGGATGTCCACATGATCAATAAATATATGAAAAAGAACTTATTAGTGGGACCAGCAGTTAGCGTAATGGCTATGTCGCTGGACTCCCACATAGTCGACCGCAGTTCGAGTCCCGGACCCGGTGGCTTAAACTCACGCCGGGCGCGTGTGCGTGCGTGCCCAAGATCCCGAGAGGAGAATGGAGGAGAAGGGATTGCGGCGTGGCCATCCCCCCTGGGGGGTGATTTCCTGCTTTCTATCTCTTTGTCTCTCTCTGTCTGTCTGGCGAGCGCACGCGCCCTATAGCAAAAACCTCTCCAAAAAAAAGAAAAAAAAAAAAAAAAAAAAAAAAAAAAGAACTTATTAGTAGTAGTAATTTAAGAAATGTTAATTAAAACCACTATGAGACAGAACCAACAGATGGGGTATGATTATGCTGCTGGACTCCCACCTAGTCAACTATGGTTCAAGTCCTGGACCTGGTAGCTTAGAACTCATGCTGGGCGGGTGTACATATATGCCCAAAATCCTGAGAAAAGAACAGAGGAGAAGGGATTGCAGCATGGCCATACCCCCTGGAAGGTGATTTCTCACTTTCTGTTTCTCGGACTCTCTCTGTCTCTCTGGTGAGTGCATGCGCCCTATAGCACAAACCTCTCTAAAAACAAAAACAAAACAAAACAAAACAAAAGACCACTATGAGATGTCATTACATACCCGATAAAATGGTCCCAATTTAAAATTCTGGCAAATTCAAGTCTCGGTGAGAATGTAGAATAACAAGAATTCAGACGTTAGTGGGAGTGAATATTGGTAAGGTCACTTTTGAAAAAGTGACATTATCTTCTTTTAAAAAATTATTTAATTTTGTTTATTATTATTATTTTTAAATTTGCTGAAGGGCACATGCACTCACAGAAGAGACAGAGAAAGAGAGGGAGGGAAAGTGAAAAAGCAAGCTGCTAGGCCCTGGATTTGAACCTTGGTTGGCCATGTGGGAGTCCAGCATCTTAACCACCATGTCACCTGCTGGCCCTGAGATTATCTTCTAAAGCTGAACAAAAATATACTTTATAACTTCAAAATTCCACTTCTGGTCACATACCCTGTAGAAAAGTGGTCACATAATCACCAAAGCAAATGTACAATTCTTCAAAAGAAGTCTGGATATTTTATGGGATATGTTTAAAACATAGTACTATATAGCATAAAAATAAACACATACAGCAATATGGAAGAATTGCACAAAAATGTGGGAAAAAGCCAGATATGTAAGAATATATAATTTATACTATAATTGCATATAGCTAGGTAACAGAAAAATTAAACTACAGTGCCCAAAATAAATATTTATAGATTGAACATTCCAAAATTCAAAGTGCTGAAAATCCAGCAGTTCTTGGGTGATGACATGGACCCCAAGTGGAAAATTTCAACCCAGCCTCATGTGATGGGTTGCAGTCAAAATGATGCAATACAAAAATATCAAAATCCCCTTCAGGCCATGTGGATAAGGTGCATATGAAACATAAAATGATTTCGTGATTGGATTTGGGCCCCACTCCCAAGACATCGCATTATGTGCATTCAAATATTCCAAAATCTAAAAAAAAAAAAAAAAAAATCCAGAATCTAAAACACTTCAGTCCCAAACATCTTGGATAAGTGACAACCTGTACAGACTTCTGGAAGGAAGGAGGAGCCAAGAGAATTTCTTGGGTTCTGATGTTCTACTTCTTGACCTGGGTGGTGACTATGCAAAAACATTTACTTTGCAACAAGTTTTTGAAATATGTATTGTTTGTTATCTTTCCTGTATGCATGACAGGAAATGTTAAAAATTAAATAAATAGGGAAAACTAAAGATACCATACAACAACAAAAATAGCAAAAACTACTAATGGCTCTGCCACAGAGTAAGGAGAGTGAGTAGTCATATTTATAGTTCCAATATAATCACATCAAAACCTAAATTCAAACCGTGGGTATACTCTACATGAATTCTATCATTAAGCTTGATATGTAAGTTCCAAAGGCTTCCATTAGTTTAGGAGATGATTTGGGAACCAGGGAAAAATATCATGTTAACAATAACATTTGCTGGGGGGGTAGATGAAGTTAAGTCTGATTTCGAAGTTGGAGATACAGTACCCAAATTCCGTGATTTACATTTATTTGGTCATTGTTTTCATGTTCACCAGAAGAAATTTGTAATTTGTTTTAGTAATTATTCTTAAAATTTCTTAACACACTTCAGTGTAAATTTTCCCAACAGTCTAACATTATTCTGTATGTTGGCTTCCTCTTCCTGTAGAATGGGAGACATTCCCATTCATTATGGAAACTTCTATTTTAGTATTTTATACCATAGAACAGTCATTTTTCACAGCCAATCGCTAATTAAATCTAATGATCTGTTTCTGTGCTCACCAATGTTTCCTTATCCCTGTGTTTTCCTCTGGGTTTTCCTTTTGTGCTGAAGAGAAGAATGTTCTTAATTTGTTCTTTCAGTAAGCTGTGGGTGGTAAATTCTTTCAGCTTTGAACATCAGAGACTGTCTTTAGTTTGACTCTAAGTTGAAGAATGATCATGTTCAAAGTTCAAAGTTGACAATTAGTTTTCCTTGTCTCTTTGAAGATAATCTCCATTATTGCTGATTAGAAGTCTACTGCCAATCTGCTATTCCTTTGTGGTAATCTGTCTTTTTTGTGTGTTAGTTTGAAGATGTTCTCTTTATTCTTGATATTCTACCATTTCATAGCCATGTATGTGGGAATGAGGTTTTATTTTCATTTACCCTGATTAGAACTGAATTGTCTGAGAGATCAGGTATATTTTATGATTTTAGGGACTTCTGAGTGATTATCTCATGAAATATTTATTTTTTTTTATTCCCTTCACTCTCTTTTAATAGAAATTCTACAAAATATATTAGTTTCTAAATTTATTCTTTGCATATCTTAACTGTTTTCATGAAATATAATGAAATACAACAAAATATTTCCCTGGTTTGAGTTCTGTGTGAGTTCCTCATGACTAACTTCAAGATCTCTAATTTTCTTTTGGCATCTATTTTAGAATTTATTTTATTTTAAATTTTTTATGTATTTTTATTTCTAAGATTTTTGAATTTTTTAAATCTCCTGTTATTTTTTTCATTGCCTCTCATTTTCCAGTTTACTAGTGTAACTTTCATCACTTGTTTTAAGTCTACAATTTGAAACACTTTTGGCATTTGTAAATATTCCTGTAACTCTTCACAGCCAATATCCCTCCAATACTTTTAGCCTTAGGCATTGCTTTGTGTAACTAAAGTATTTTTTTCTTTTTCTTTCAATTTTCTGAGGGTGTGTATGTTCACGAGAGAGGGAGAGAGGAAGAGAGAGAAAGCACACCCCATGGGGGATGGTCATGCCACAATCCCTTTCCCTTAATATCTCCTGTTGGGATTTTGGGCACATACAATTTTTGTAAAGATTATCCTTCATGGTTCAAAATCAATTGGTGTTTGGTTTTTGATAATAACTATGCTAACAGATATGAGATCATACCTCATTGTGATTTTGATTTCCATTTCCTTGATAATCAGGGACATTGACCTCTTTTTTTTCTTAATATTCTGCTGGACATTTGTATGGTTCCTTTAGAGAATTGTTTGTTCAAACCTTTAGCTCATTTAAAATCAGTTTATTGGTTTTTACTTTTCTATTAATTTGTATATTTTTGGAGATTAAGTTTTATCATATGCATGTCTTACAAAAAATTTTAAAACATTTTGTAGGTTAACTTTTTACTATGTTGAATTTTTTTTCCTTGCAGAAATTTCTTAGTTTGCAGGCACTTAATATATAGAAAACTCTTTTTTAAAAAGAATTATTAATTTAATTTAAATTTATTATAATAATTATTATTATTATCAAGTTTCTATAAGGCACATACACTCACCTGAGAGAGACACAGAGAGAGAGAAAGTGAGAAAGCAAGTCACCAGGTCTGAGACTTGAATTGTGGTTGGCCATGTGGGAGTTCAGTGCCTTAACCACTATGCCACCTTTTGGCCCTAACATATAGAAAACTCTTAAATTCTGTTTTAAAAACCATTAGAACTAATAAACAAATTGAGTAAAATCATTGGATACAAAATCAACATATAAAAAAATCAGTTGCATTTCTATACATTAATAATAAGCTATCTGAAAAGCAAATTTTATTTGCAATAAGACCCAAAAGAGCAAAATACTTAAAAATAAATTTAACAATGTGAAAGACACATATACTAAAAAATACAAACTATTCATAAAGAAATTAAGGAAGATACAGAAAAGGGGAAGACACCTGTGTACATAGATTGGAAGACATATTGTTAAAATGTCAGTACTACCCAAAATGATCTACAGATTCAATACAATCCCTATCAAAATCCCAAAAGCACATTTTATAGAAACAGAAAGAAAATCTGCAGTTAATAAGCACAAAAGCCACAAATAGCCTAATTGGTCTTGAGAAGAAAAAACAAAGATAAAGGCATCATACTTTATGATTTCAAAGTATGTTGCAAAACTGCAGTGATCAAAACAATATGGAACTGCATAAAGATTGATATAGACCAATGGAATACATTAGAGAGTCAGCAAAAAAAAAAGCCAAGCATATACAGTCAGCTAGCCTTTGAAGAATAAGACTACACAATCGGCAAAGGACAGCTCTAAGATTGTTGGGAAAACTGGATATCTACTGGAAATGGGACCCTTGTTTTACAACCTATGCAAAAGCCAAAGAAAATGGATTAAAGACTTAACATAAGACCTGATACTGTAAAACTCTTGAAAGAATACATAAAGAGCTTCATTACACCAGTCTTAGCAATGATATGGCACCAAAAAGTGTAACAAAAACAAAAATAAACAAGTACTCAATAATGTGTGTATGCATGTATGTGTCTGATATGCACCCACACAAAACACACACACACACACACACCATAATTTGTTTTCAAACTTTATTCATTGGTTATTATAAATGATGCTGCTTGAGGGACCAGCAGTTGGTGTAACGGCTATTTTCCTGGACTCCCATGTAGTTGACCACAGTTCGAGTCCCGGATCCAGTGGCTTGAACTCACGCCGGGCACCTGTGCATATGTGCCCAAGATCCCAAGAGAAGAATGAAGGAGAAGGGACTGCGGCATGGTTATTCCTCCTGGGGAGTGATTTCTCGCTTTCTGTCTCTCTGTCTCTCTCTGTCTTTCTGGTGAGTGCATGTGCCCCGTAGCAAAAACCTCTCCCAATGAATAAATGAATGAATAAATGCTACTACTTGAACATTCATGTTTACGTGTTTATGTGTACATGTTTTAATTTCTCTCAGTTAAATACCTAGGAGTGGAATTGTTGGATGATGTGGTAAGTATGTCTTTAGCTTTATAAAACACCACTAAAGTGTTTGTCAAAGTTAATGTATTATTTCACATTCCACACAAAATATATGAAATTTCTAATTGCTCTACATAGTTGTCACATTTGATTACCAATTGTATAAATTTTAGCAACTCTTATGCATATGTAATGATATTTCATTGCGGTTTTACTTTATGTTTTCTTGATAACTAGTGATGTTGTACATTTTTAAATGTGTGCGTTTATTTTTTAAATGTGTTATAGTATCAGTGTTAAGGTTAACCTATTTTCATACTAATACCCAGTTATTCCAGCAACAATTTTTGTAAAGATTATTCTTCATGGTTCAAAATCAATTGACGTATAAGTAGATATCTTTCTTGGCACTCTCTATTTGGTTCCACTGGTCTGTATGTATAGCCTCGAATCTTGTAGGTAAGTGTTGAAAGTAGATCACCAATGCCCTCCACGGTTTTCTTATAAAAATTAATTAGTAGGTAAAAATGTGCTCAACATCATATGTCATTAGAAAATTGCAAATTAAAACAATTATGAGATACTGCAGAACACCTACTAGAATGGCCAAGATCCCAATCACTGACAACAGAACATGCTGGTGAGAATCTGACACCATAAGCACTCTCATTCACTGCTAGTGAGAATGCGAAGAGTATAGCCTTTCTGGAAGACAATTTGGCAGTTCCTTATAAAACAAAACATACTCTTCCTATTTGATCTAGCAATTGTTCTCCTTGATATTTACCCAAATAAAAATAAAAACTTATGTTCAATACAAAAATCAGCAGTTGGCTCTCTACAGCAGCTTTATTCATAATTGTCAAAACCTGAAAGTGACCAGGATGTCCTTCAGTAGGAGAATGGATAAGTAAAAAGTGGTGCGTCCAGAAAATAGTTTATTGGGTTGTTGGAAAAGTCATGACACAGTTTTGCATAGAAAAATATGTCATGACTTTTCTGACCTCCCAACATTTAATGCTAAAAAGAAATGATCAAGTCATGAAAGGACATAGAAGAATCTTAAATGCATATTACTAAGAGAAAGAAGCAAAGCTAAAAAAGCTACATATATCCCATAGGATTTTGACAGTATGACATTCTGAAAAAGGCAAAATTAGGAAGACAGTAAAAGGATTTGTGGTTGCCGGGGGTTAGGGATGAGCGACAGATGAGTAAGTAGAGTATGTAGATTTTAGGCCAGTGTAACTGTTCTCTATGCTATTATGGTTATGAATACATGTCATTATAGTTTGGTCAAAACTGTAGAATATACAACAAGAGTGAACCCTGATAAAAGCCGTGGACAGGCCAGCAGGTGGCATGGTGGTTAAGGTGATGGACTCTCACCATGGTTTGAGTTTCAGACGTGGCGGCTTACTGACCTGACAGCTTGCTTTCTCACTTTCCTCTCTCTCTCTCTCTCTCTCTCTCTCTCTCTCTCTCTCTCTGTCTGTCTCTGGGGAGCATGCATGTCCTGTAGCAAATTTAAATATATGTATATAAAATAAAATAAAAGTTTTTAAAACCCCAATGGACTTGGGGTAAGAATGGTGTGTCACTGCAGCATTGTCCATTGTTACCGATGGACTGCTCTGGTGGGGATGTTGACAGTGAGGGGAACTGTGCATGTTTGGGGCCTACGGAGTTATGAGAATTCTCTGTACTTTTTGCTCAATTTTTCTGCAACAATAAAAGTGCTTTGAAAAATAAAGTTTTTATTAAAAAAGCAACACATTTTAAGAAGAGTTATGGAGTTTAATTAAAGAAGAAAGCATAACCATTTAAAAAATGCTAGTAGACTTGAAAAATTACTGCATATTCCAGAGCAGAAATCATCTATAATTTTTTCACTAATGTAAGGGACAAAATGTTGAGAAAAAAATTGGGCTGATGACATGGTTCTGGAGACCTCACCTCGTGTTCATGCTCATTGTTTATTCACTGTCTAAGAGTGTATTTTCAATCCACTGCTCATTCATGTAACTGAACTATCTCCCAAACCATTCTTTCCAGTCTTGCCTATAATGTGCGATATATTTGTCTCAATGTCTGACTGAAACCCAGATTCACAGACCACCTACCTGTGTAGGAATGGTATACAAAACACAAGTGTCCCTGTTCTTTTCCTGTGAACCTAATATGGTTCTGTGAAGCTGCTGAGTGTTACTTGTTCTCCATTTTCAGGGTAGGACAGCAAATGTTTAGGAACTAACTGCAAAGTGTAGGTCATTATGGGAGTTACAGGTAAGACAAAATAATCCCTATCTTCAGGATATTTTTAGTCTATTGAGTGCGTAAACAATCCTTATGCAATTAATTTCAGAATTTACGTAGGATGCACTTTATGCTGAAAATTTGTGTTCCAGAACACCATATCCAGGTCATCCCCTACCTCTTTTTCTTAAGGTTTTTGCCATAGGGCTTCTGTGCTTGCTGGAAAGAGACAGAGAAAGGGAAAGGGAGAAATAACTCTCCAGAGGGGATGGCCATGCCACAATTTCTCCTCCTCCATTTTCCTCTTGAGATTTTGGGCATGCACGCACATGTGCCCAGTGTGATTCTCAAACCACCAGGTCCAGGATTTGAACCATGGTTGGCCATGTGGGGGTCTAGCAGTTCAACCTTCATGTCACCTATTAGCCCTGTCCCCCAGTTCATCTCTTTTTAAAAACTTTTATTATTATTATTTATACATCATTTAGATTGTAAAGAGACGTTAGCCAGCATGATGTACATCTCAGTCCAGCCCAGTTGAGAATACTATAAACATCATCATCAATAGGTAATAAACCATACCTGTGTCTCACAAATGGAGTTCATCTCTTTACATCCCAAGTTCCTTAGACCATACCAATAAACTCAGGGACCTTTAGCATGTGCTTTGGGCCAAATGACAGGCTCGCTTTCCCATTGTGTCCCAACTTGATTTTAATTTTCTCTTATCCATTTTATTTCTACCAGGTTAAGGATAAGATTCATTGACTGAGAAGCTGAACAGGGAAGGGAGGCAGAACAATTTCCATCTCTATCATTTATTCACACCTTCAAGCTCAGACCATCAACTGTCTGTTCCTTTCGTTTTCTTTGTTTTAACCATAAATGAAACCCACCTTCCACCTCCCCACTATCCTAAAGATATTTCTGAGCATCAGGTCCTCTTTGCTTTTAGGATTTCATTTTTCCTTTTTTTTTTTTTTAATTGGCAGAGGGCACAGGGATGTGTGTGTGTGTGAGAGAGAGAGAGAGAAAGAAAGAGAAAGAGAGAGAGAGCACCCTAATAGAGCGTGATCATGCCATAATCTTTATTTCTCTATTCATCCTCTCCGTAAAGATTTTGGGCATGCACGCACATGTGCCCAGTGTGTTTCTCAAGCCACCAAAGCCAAGATTCAAACTATGGTAGCCGGGCAGGATCTTTCTTCCTATGCACAGGGCTTAACCACTGCATTCAGGGTCCAACCCCTGGAATTTCTGATAACATTTTCCATGACTTTGTCCTTTAAAAGCGAAAGCACACCAGAATAGAAATGTGGGCTCTGTTCTCAGTTATGTCATGTATTTTCTGTGTGGATTTATAAAAAGTACTCAATATTTTGATTCTTGACTTATTTCTTTTGTAAGTGGATATCATAATTACACTGGCTACCTGAGGGTGCTAGGTGTCAAAACCAGGGACTGCAAATGTTAAAATATTCTTAGAGAACCATGCAATATTACAAAAACATTGCTTCTAGTTTTAGGAAAATATTTACTGTTATTTAAGTTTTATTACTTAGAAATTGACATTCACAGTAGCATGTACACGTAAATAAATGAATGTGCATCTAATTAAAAGGTAATGTTCCACTGTTTGGATTGCTCTGCTTCTCGGATCAGCCAGGCAGGTTTCTGCATTGGCATTCTCGGCTCAACTTTTGAGAGCTGTGTTTATACCAGGCCTCACCAGGGACAATGGCAAAGGCACAATGTCACAGGAATTGAACTGGATCACTGGAAAATATGATGTTAGGAACAAGCAAACACATTTCCCCAGTTTTATTTGCTCTACTCTTCCCGCTATGACAATGTGAGCCAGAAGTCAGTAAATAAAAAGCTCATTTGGGGACCATGTAATTCGTTTTGAAATCACATTATACTGAATGACCTCACAGGTCTTTTATGCATGATATTTTAAAGCATACTTTTATTTTTCCTTGTCCAAGGTAAAAGCTGAAGGAAATCTTTGCTGCATCATCTCTTCATGAGGAGGTGTGCATTCCTGGAGAAAAATACCCCCAAATCCCAAGCTCCTTACCTGAAGTGAAACCTAAAACAACGAAGTCAAAGTTTGTAGGTTTTGGTCTCATTCTTTTTATCAAATTAAGTTTCCTGACATTTCAGACAAAGTTTTTGATTTGTTGAGCCTCATTTCACCTGCAACATGCATCATTATCAAAATAATTTCACAGGTCTGCAGGTTTAATCTAATAATGCCTACCAACATATCGCTTTATCGCTACATTTCTGAAGATGTAGCTCCTGTTTATTCTGTTTGTCTTTTATGTGCAATGGCCTGTCCCCAACAGCAAAGGTAAATTAGCAAAAACCTGATGGGGAGAGAAGTTGCAACTCGTACACTTCCACACCTGAGAAAATAGTTGGAAAGGCCTCACAAATCTTAAATATGCACACTAAAAGACAGATACTGAGGAGGAGGACAAATGATACTCTCCACCTCAAGTGACTAACAAGTGGTTCTGTAAAATTAATGTTCTCAGCCTTTCTCACTTGCTAGAGATGCTAGAAATCTTATCTCAGAAATGCCAGTGAGATGTTTGCCCGTGTTGTGTTCTGATATAGGTAATGTGTCCAGTAAGAGATATCTTCACCCATGTGGCAGTCATCCATCAAAATATCTGATACTAGGGCCAGCAGGTGGTGTGGTGGTGAAGGCCTTAGGCTCCCATACAGTTGGCCATGGTTTGAATACTGGACCCAGCAGCCTGAAAATCTCTCCAGGTGCATGTGCACACATGCCCAGAATCTCAGGAGAAAGGAGGAGAAAGGATTGCAAAGTGGCCATCCCTGCTGGGGGTGGGGTGGGGTGGTGATTTCTCTCTTTCCCTCTTTCTGGCTCTCTCTATCTCTCTGCAGTGAGTGCACACGTCTTATGGAAAAACCTAGAGAAAAAATTCACTATTTTCCTGATGTTATTAATCTGAACTTTTGTTTCCTGCTCCCTGGGTCCCATCTGGGGGCCTGGTACTTGGATATTTGATATGAGAACAGCGCTGAATATTTTCTTTTCAGAGGGCATGTGTGCTTGCCAGAGAGAGATGTCCAGAGAAAGGGAGAAGGAGAGGGTACTCTTCTGTGTTTTTCAAGGCAGGCCTGGAATTCAAACGTATTGGCCACATGGGATCCTGCTCCCTTAACCACTAGGCCAACAGCCTGGCCCAAGCCTTGAGTATTTTCTAATGCTCTTAGCATTGCTGACTGTGTAGGTACTTCTCAGATTTCAGCTCCTCGAGTGGACAGCCAGGTCCAGACTCAACCCATCTGGGTTCTCACTCATTCTGGCAACTGTACAGACCTGTGCTGCCTGAGCCAAGTGACTTAACTCTCTAGCCTCAGTATTCTTGTCAGTAAACTGGAAGAAATAACAGCACCCATTTCTTGTTCTTGCGAGGACTGAGTGAGACGATGAGTGTGAAGTGCTCAGCAAGGCCCGGCACAGAGCTGGGGTGATCGATAATTGTTACCCTTAATGAGCAACCTTGCCTAAGCTTGGTTCTATCGACAGCAATTCTGCGGCAAAGCCACGATCTCAGAATCTCAGACACACATCGCGGTTTACTGTATCTGAGAGCTGTGTTCTCTGGCCAGCATTGATCTGTTCCAAGCTTCTTGCCTACGGCATCATTGCCTTTGGCTCCCAGTTCCAGTTCCCTTTTACTCATCGTTCTCAATAACTGTGAATCACTTTGCATGCTTTGGCCCTGAGGTTCTTGTGCTTATAAAATAGTTATAGAAATATCTTCCTACACTCTGGCATTTCTTAGATAAGGAATTTGATATTTGTGTTTATTTTGTCTATCCTAAATAAGGTAAAATTCTTACAGCTATGAAAACAGAAAACCTCAAATCAACTCTTTTAAACCACAAGACATTTATGATCTTACATGACAACTGATCAGGATGTGAGAGAACCTCAGGGTTGGCTAATTTCCCCGCTTGCGAGCTTGCTACCTGTGTGCCCTACAACCCTGAGAGTTACTAGATTTCCACCCTTTTCCACGTGTCAGTAAGAACATCCAGGCAGGGCAGTGACTCCATAGTCTTTTAAGATGGTTGTGAGTCCATCCTCTGTGATGCCTTTATTTATTTCCTGAGTATCCTTCCTGGGACCCCATTCAGAAGTCTACGCATTTGCAACAATATATTCAGACTATTAAACTGCTTATCGCGTTGGTTCCATAGTGACCTCTTTGAGGTCATCGTTCATATTCTAATCATGTGTAAAATTCAGGAATCCCTCGCAAAATACAAAATGCAGATGAGTGCTCTATAAATAATTTGTAAAAATCTTTGTAAAAAGTTTATTATAGTCATGAGAGAGAGAGAGAGAGAGAGAGAGAGAGACCCTCAACAGGGTCTTGTCACACTGTGATTTCCTTTCCCCAGCTCTCGTTCATCAAGATTTGCAGTACCTGAGAATGTTACCTCATATGTTTCAAACTGACCTGTGGATCCAAACCCTTGCTGGCTATGTGGCTTCCAGCACTGCTGTTCAGTTTACTACCAACTGTACTATCAGGCTGGGCTCATATATCCTTTTTTACAGAAGGAAAGGAAGGAAGGCATATGCGAGAATTTTTGATATGATCTGTTCAATGATTCAGGTTGAGCATGCAACCCTTTTGAGAAGTTAATATGGTTGGGATACCATACAAACTGGAAATAGCTATGTGAGAGAATAATTTTATCTCTAGTGATTGTGTGTCTCACTCTCTAAACCTGTTTTGCCTGGCTTGGCTCCTAGAGTCTGGTCTCTAGACTCCTGGGGTCTGGTCCATGTAGACCTGGGTGTTGTGGGGTAGAAGGAAGGGTAATGCATCCAAAACATGGTCATCTTTATTCAGGAACCACCCACAGTGGGCTCTGTCTCTGAAAGGTGATGTGTTTGCAGGTGGCTGATTTCCCTCATACTCATTATGTAAAGTTATTCATCCATGAATGTACTTAACACTTCTTTGAATTTTAAAAAAATAAATTATTCATTTCTTCCATGAGTAAGAGAGAGACAGAAAGAGACCACCCAACACGGTCCTGATGCCATGATTCTCCCCCAGCCTCAGGCAGCCGGAGATCACAGTCATGTGCATGTTTAGTGTATGCCGGGAGGTCTCTGGTCTTGACTCAGAACCCTCCCATGAGGGTCAGACTTAAAGAGCTGTGTTTTAATACTGTGCCACTGTCCAGTTTCCCATCTTTAGGTTTCTTTTTTGTTACATTTTCACTCTTTGTCCTGAATAAGCAGGCCAACTTTTCTGTTGAGGAAGTGGTGAGGTGGAGGATTAGGGACCTAAAAACCAGGTAAAGATGGATGAAAAGTCCTTGCTTGTATGAAACTGGGCAGGGTACCTCATCCTTCTGATCTTGTTCCTTTTTTCTATCACAAGAGATGGCAGCATGTAAGTCAGGCCCATGGGGAACACTAGTCACATCTCCTATATAAGGAACCCCATGCATCATGGGTCTGAGAACTCACTGGAGCCCCCACTCATCCTGATAGGGAGAGTGGAGCTGATCAAGACTTCCAAGTCTATGTCTTGTTTTGTGATTTTTTTTTTTTTGAGAGGTTTTCGCTAGAGGGAGCATGCACTCGCCAGACAGACAGAGAGAGACAGAGAGATAGAAAGTGAGAAATCACCCCCCAGGGGGATGGCCATGCCGCAATCCCTTCTCCTCCATTCTCCTCTTGGGATCTTGGGCACGCACGCACACGCACCCGGCGTGAGTTTAAGCCGCCGGGCCCAGGACTTGAACCGCGGTCGACTACATGGGAGTCCAGAGACATAGCCATTACACTAACTGCTGGTCCCTTGTTTTGTGATTTCTATTTTTTAAGTTACGAGTTCTGGTTTACATTTATTTGATAGACATCTTTGTGGGATACACTATGGTTTTTCAGAGCATGATACATTATATAATAATTAAATACAGGCTATACACATGTCCCTCTTAGACAACATTGAACATTGCATTTTGTTGTGTAAACTCAATAATAGTTCCATTTGTTTGTTATTTTGGAAGTATGCATTGAGTTGTCCATATTTTTTTCTCTGTGTGATTCACCATCAATCATCTCTTCCCCTTATTTACTTCATTCTTGTGTCCCTCAGAAATTTCCTCCCAAACCTCCACCACCAAGGCCCCAAGCAGCACTTGGTATCTCCCATTAATCTTTCTTTCAACTCTATGCAGTAATTCCATTTCCACGGAGTGTGAACATTCAATAAGTGTTAAGTGGAGACATATGGTATTTGTGTTTTATAGTCTAGCTTATTTCACTTAGCCTCCTATCTTCTAGGTTCATCTACTAGGTGCCAAATGAAAGAATTTTGTGTTCCTTATGACTGAGTAGTATTCTATTCTGTATATATGCCACATTTTTCCAATTCATTCATTGATTGTTGGGCCCTTGACTTGGCTGAAGTCCTGACCCCTCCTTTGACCCTAAAATTCAAGGATCTGGTATAACTTTGTGTAATTTACATAGAAATGAGAATGAAAACAAATAAACAAACACTGAAGCCTTAGTGAGCAGCAAACACATCAGCTTTAGCTTTTTTTTGGAGAGGTTTTTGTTATAGGGCGTGCGCTTGCCAGAAAGACAGAGAGAGACAGAGAGATAGAAAGCAAGAAATCACCCCCCAGGAGGGATGGCCACACCACAATCCCTTCTCCTCCATTCTCCTTTCAGGATCTTGGGTATGCACACACATGCGCCCGGTGTGAGTTTAAACTACCGGGTCTGGGACTCGAACTGCGGTCAGCTACATGAGAGTTCAGCGACATAGCCATTACCCTAGCTGCTGGTCCCACCAGCTTTAGCCTTGAGGCCAGCTTTGTTGGTTTCATAGGGAGAATGACTGATTTTAGAGAAAGGAAGTAAGCAGAACATCAAGGCCTCTGAGTGATGAATCTCTTTCCTGAGCAATACAATGAAAAGAACCTTTCCCTGCAGACTTCAGAGAGCCAAGGCCATTTCCTGTGGGGAAGAAATGTTTCCAGAGTCTTGGGGCAGACCTCAACAACAAAGTGGGAATCCTCAGCCAGTGAGGAATCTAATACTGTGTTTGTGTCCACCTCTGGGACAGAAAGACCGTCCCCGATGACTGACAGGAAATGCTCAGGCTCTGCAGGTTCTGCAGGCTCCAACAAGGCCCTGTGCTGGAAGAGCCTGACCTCTCAGCTCCTACACCCCTCTCAGCTCTGTGGGGTTCAGAAATTGATGCAGGGACCTGGGTGAGCCAGGTCTGCTTGACAGATGGGTGTTGAAGAGTCAAATAGCTGACTGTGAAGGTCATTGTCCAGTAGAGGTGTGTGGGCTCAGTCACCCTCCAGTAGTCCATTTTGTCTTGTGTTATTGGAGTTAAAAGGACCCCTTTTCACATGGCTGAGAAGCAGAGCCCATTTAGAGGTGCTGGGGTATACTTGAATAGCCCCTCGTGGCTCCTCTGGGTTAGACAGAGAGCCTGTCCACAGCTGCATGGAGTCCAGCCAGGCAGCTCCTGCTGGTGGCCTTCCTTAAGCTGTCCACCTCATATCCTGTGTAAGCCAGTGACCCCCTCCAGTACACGGCTTCTAGGACTGGCCACAAGTGAGGTAGTATTCACAAAGGAGACATCGGCCTCCTCGCTACACTAATACTACCTGGCATCAGCCACCTTCCTGATGCTCCCACACTCCCTGAGTTGGTGGCGGTGTCAACAATAACAATTCGGAACCAGCGGGTGGTGTGGTAGTTAAGGTGCCGGACATTCCCACGTGGCCAACCACAGTTCAAGTCCTGGACCTGGTGGTTTGCTTTCTCACTTTCCCTCTTTCTTTCTCTCTGTCCGTGTCTCTGATCAAATTAAAATAAAATAAATGAATAAATAAAATTAAATAAATAATTCTCTTTAAAAACAAACAAACAAACAAACAAAACAAAACAAAACAAAACAAAAAACAATAACAATTGTAGGTAATGCTTCCTAGGCATTAATTTGCCAGGCATTACGTGTGAGCACTTTACACAATTATGTCACTTAACTTTTACAATAGTGCTTTGATTATCCCGATTTGTAACCGAGACAAACAGAGGCTTTGATTGATTAGTAACCCTGGCTGCATGTGCCAGTTGCCTGAAGAGGTTTTTGAGGGTCTGTGCCTGAGTGCCTCACAGACTTCTGCACCTCAATCTTGTTGTGTGTGTTGGATGTGTGGGAGCTGAAGTTGCACTTCTTTTTTTTTTTTTTTTTTTTTTTTTTCATATTCTTCTTTATATTACATTGAATTACATATAACTTTACATTGTATTACATTACTTTTTCAAAAGGGAATGCCATGCATGTCAGTCAGTACAGAGACATTAATCTCCCCGCTTCAACATTCAATATCTTTTCTATGTTTTCCCCAATCATTATTATTATTCTAATTATTTTTTAAGACAGTCCATCGCTATTTCTCATGTTGCTTGTACAAATACTTTGCCCATCATGAAATACTTCTCAGACAAATCCAGTTGAGAATACTATACATGTCAACATCAACAGTTAATAAGCCATATCTGTTTCTCACTAATGTCCTACCTCTCTATTGTTCATTTGTTATCTTTCTCTATCCTCTTCTCTTCACTTCCCCCATTCCACACTGTCCTATTCTCATTAAGTATCTTCACTGCTTTTATGTCCTCCAATTTTTTTTCACTATCATAGAATGCTGATAGTCGGTATATATTGAGTGGATACATACAATATCTTTCTTTCATATCCTGGCTTACTTCACTCAGCAATATATCCTCCGTATCTGACCACTTTCCATCAAATTCCAGGGCCTTGTCATTTTTTATGGCTGAGTAGTATTCCATAGAGTACACATACCACACTTTTCCAATCCATTCATCAGTCTGTGGACATTTAGGTTGGTTCCATGTCTTGGCAATTGTGAATAATGCTGCAATAAACATTGATGTGCAAGCACTTTTCTGACTGAGCGTTCTCCTGTCTTTTGGGTAAATACCCAGAAGTGGGATTACTGGATCGAATGGTAGTTCTATTTGTAGATCTTTGAGGAACCTCCATATTGTTCTCCACAGTGGTTGAACTAGTTTACATTCCCACCAACAGTGTAGGAGGGTTCCCTTTTCACCACATCCCCGCCAACACTTATCACTTTTTATATTCTTAATCTTTGCCATTCTGACAGGGGTTAGGTGGTATCTCATTGTAGTTTTTATCTGCATCTCCCTTATGATGAGGGATGTTGAGCATTTCCTCATATGCTTTTTGGCTATTCGTATGTCTTCCTTAGAGAGACTTTTGTTCAGCTCATTTTCCCACCTTTTAATTGGGTTAATCATTTTTTTTCGCATAAGGCACTTGAGTTCCCTATGTATTCTGGTTATCAGTCCCTTGTCTGAGGCATATTTAACAAAAATATTTTCCCATTCTGAGGGTTGTCGGTTCACACTTGTTACTGTGTCCTTTGCTGTGCAGAAACTTCTTAGTCTAATATAGTCCCACTTGTCTATTTTAGGGATTATTGCCTGTGCCTTGGGAGTCTTATTTAAGAAGTCTTTGCCTACTCCAATGTCCCCCAGAGTTTCCCCAGCATTTTCCACCAGTAGTTTTATTGTTTGAGGTTTTAGGTTAAGATCTTTGATCCATTTTGAGTTGACTGTTGTTAGTGGTGAAAGATGGGGGTTCAGTTTCATCTTTCTGCAGGTGGATACCCAGTTTTTCCAGCACCATTTACTAAAGATGTTTTCCTTTTCCCAATGGATTGACTGATATCCTTTGTCAAAGATCAGTTGGCTGTAAGCTTTGGGGGTTATTTCTGGGGTCTCTATTCTCTTCCATTGGTCCACATGTCTGTTTTTATGCCAATACCATGCTGTTTTGATGACCACAGCTTTATAGTATATCTTGGGATCAGGGAGTGATATGCCTCCTACTCCACTCTTCTTGCGCAGGATTGCTTTTGCAATACGAGGTCTTTTATGGTTCCAGACAAATTCTATGATTGCCCTTTCTAGATCTCTGAAGAATATCTCTGGTATTTCGATTGGAATTGCATTAAACATGTAGATTAATTTGGGTAGAATTGCCATTTTGATTATGTTAATTCTTCCAATCCAGGAGCATGGGATATCCTTCCACTTTTTTATGTCACTTTCAATGTCTCTTTTAAGATTTTCGTAGTTTTCTTTATAAAGATCTTTGACTTTCTTAGTTAGGTTTATCCCTAGGTATCTTATACACCTTGTGGCTACGGTGAAAGGGATTCCTTTCTTCAGCTCTGCTTCGTTCAACTTGTTGTTCATAAATAGAAATGCTATAGATTTTTGGATATTGATTTTGTATCCTGCCACTTTACTATATTCACTTATTACTTCAAGCAGTTTTTTCATGGATACCTTTGGGTCTTCTAAGTATACCATCATGTCATCTGCAAATAAAGATATTTTCAATTCTTCTTTGCCTATTCGAATGCCTTTAATATTGTTCTCTTCTCTGATTGCAATAGCTAAGACTTCCAGTACTATATTAAAGAGCAGTGGAGAAAGTGGGCAGCCCTGCCTAGTACCTGTTTTCAGAGGAAAAGCTTTCAGCTTTTCCCCATTCAGTATAATGTTAGCTGTAGGTTTTTCATAGATGGCTTTTATTGTGTTGAGAAATGACCCTTCTATACCAATCTTACTGAGAGTCTTAATCATAAAAGGATGCTGTATTTTATCAAATGCTTTCTCCGCATCAATTGAGATGATCATATGGTTTTTATCTTTCTTTCTGTTAATGTGGTGTATTACATTTATGGTCTTGCGTATATTGAACCATCCTTGCATCCCTGGTATAAAGCCTACCTGATCATGATGAATGATCTTTGTTATATGTTGTTGGATACGATTTGTGAGTATTTTGTTGAGAATTTTCGCATCTATATTCATTAATGATATTGGTCTGTAGTTTTCCTTTTTTGTCATATCCTTATCTGTTTTGGGGATGAGGATGATGGAGGCTTCATAAAATGAATTTGGAAGGTTTCCTTCCTTTTGAATCTTTAGAAATAATTTTAGTAGGATAGGGGTTAACTCTTCCTTAAAAGTTTTGTAGAATTCACAAGTGAAGCCATCTGGGCCTGGGCTTTTCTTTGTTGGGAGGTTATTTATTACTGATTCAATCTCCTGGCTTGTTATAGGTCTATTCAGGTTCTCTATGTCTTCCTGATCCAATCTTGGCAGATTATATGCATCCAGGAATTTGTCCATCTCCTCCAGGTTATCTTGTTTGTTGGCGTAAAGTTGCTCATAGTATCCTCTAATGATATTTTGTATTTCTGCTGTGTCTGTGGTAATATTGCCTGTTTCATCACATATTTGATTAATCTGGTTTCTTTCTTTCTTCTTCTTAATCAGTCTAGCCAATGGTGTGTCGATCTTGTTAATCTTTTCAAAGAACCAGCTTTTGCTTTCATTTATTTTCTGTATGGTTCGTTTATTTTCTATTTCATTTATTTCTGCTCGAACCTTTATTATTTCTTTTCGCCTGGCATTTTGGGGATTTGTTTGTTGTTGTTTTTCCAATTCTCTGAGGCATGATGATAAGTTATCTAGTTGCCATCTTTCTGTCCTTTTCTTATGTGCACTAATTGCTATGAATTTTCCTCTTATGACTGCTTTTGCTGTGTCCCATAGATTCTGGACACTTGTGTACTCATTATCATTAGTTTCCATAAATTTTTTTATTTCAGCCTTAATTTCTTCAGTAGTGAAGAAGTCATTCAGAAGTAGGTTGTTCAGTTTCCATGTGTTCATGTATTTTCGGGGTTGTGTCTTGAAATTAATCTTGAGTTTAATTCCATCATGGTCAGAGAAGATGCTGGGTACAGTTTCTATGCCTTTGAATCTATAAAGGCTTGATTTGTGTCCTAATATATGATCTATCTTTGAAAAGGTTCCATGTCGGGGTGAGAAAAATGTATATGTTGTGGATGTAGGGTGGAAAGTTCTATAGATATCTGTCAAGCCCATTCCATTTATAGTATCATTTAAGTCCTGTATCTCTCTATTTATTTTCTGTCTAGAAGACCTGTCTATAGGAGATAATGGGGTGTTGAGATCTCCAACAATTATAGTATTTCTCCCTATCTCTCCTTTTAGCTCCAACAGTCTTTCCTTCACATATTTAGGCGCACCTGAGTTGGGTGCATAGATATTTATAAGGGTTATGTCTTCTTGCTGGATTACCCCATTTACTATTATATAATGCCCTTCTTTGTCTCTTCTTACAGTTTTTGTCTTGAAATCTATTTTGTCTGAGATCAATATCGCTACTCCAGCCTTTTTTTGATTTCCATTTGCATGGAGTATCTTTTTCCAGCCCTTGACTTTTAGTCTATGTATGTCTTTATCCATAAGGTGAGTTTCTTGTAGGCAACAGATAGAGGGTTTCTGTTTTCTTATCCAGTCAGCCAGTCTATGTCTCTTTACTGGAGAATTTAATCCATTGACATTCAATGTAATTATCGATATTTCCGTACCTGATCCTATCATTAAGTGAGCCATTTTCTTGGTTGCTCTTTGTTCTCGTATAACTGTCTCTGATTTTTTAGTTTTCCTGGTATAATACTCCCTTCAGAACCTCTTGAAGAGCTGGTCTGGAGTTGGTAAATTCCTTCAAATTTTGTTTATTCGAGAATGTTTTTATTTTTTTTTCCCATATGAAAGATAATTTTGCCGGGTATAATATTCTTGGTTGAAATTGTTTTTCACTCAACACTTTTACTATGCTTCCCCATTCTTTCCTTTCTTGCATTGTTTCCGCTGAAAGATCCGATGTTAGCCTGATGGGGTGACCTTTGTAAGTAACCTGGCGTTTCCCTCTTGCCAACTTTAGTATCTTGTCTTTGTCTGTTGTTTTTGCCAGTCTGGCTATAATGTGCCTTGGAGAGGATCTTCTTGGGTTGATTCTACCCGGGGTCCTATGTATTTCCTGGGTCTGGATATTTGAGTGCCTTTCTAGATTTGGAAAGTTTTCTTCCAGGATCTCATGGAATAAATTATCTAGGCCCTTATTATTTTCTTCCTCTTCTGGAATACCTATTATCCGGATGTTGGGGCGCTTGATAGTATCCCGTATTCCTCGTATATTATCCTCATTTTTCATGGTTGTTTTCTCAATCTTCTTGATGCTTTTTTCTAGGTCAGATGTTTTGTCTTCTACGTTAGATATTCGATCTTCTGCCTGGTCTAACCTACTTTTAATACTTTCAAGGGAGGTTTTGATTTCCTGTATCACATTCTTCATTCCTAGAAGTTCCATCTGGTTCTTGTTTAAGGTATCCATTTCTTCTTTCAAGTCATTGAAGGACTTCCTCATCTCCTGGAGCTCCTTGTCTCTTTTCTCTTCCATCTCAGTTAGTTTGGTCACTACAAATAATCTGAATTCCTTATCAGACATGTCCACGACGTCCATTGTATTGACTGTGGGTGATGTAGGCTTGATGATTTCCCTTGAGGGAGAGGCCTTTTGTTGGTTGCTCATATTTCTGGAGCCTCTGCGATTGTTCTTAGTCATTAGGTATTCTATATGTTTCTTCCTAACTGATTGTTAATAGTTGTACAGGCTTAGAAAATTGATGATTTCCCTTATGGTTGGCCTACCTGTTGCTCACAATTACCATTAACTGTTGCCACTACCCTGGATGGCCCAAAGTCCTCACTGTCTCTAAGGACAGGTGAGCCTACAATTGACTGAATAAGCAACACCCCAAGAGCAAAGAAAAACAAACTGAAAAAAGGAAGTCGCGCGGCGTGCAAGCGCGCCGCGCGCTATTCAAATCACCAGAATTCAGAGTCCAAAGGCTAGTGGGAAAGTGTCAGAAGATGAGTGACAGGGCCAGGTTGGTCAGGTCTGGAGCCTGAGTCCGCCTGGTGCCCGGAACTGCTGGCCGGCTCGATCCGGATTGTGGGTGGGGTGGGGTGGGAGTTCGCCTTAAAGTCCCAGACAACCAACCTGGGGTCCAAGGAGGAGAAACGGTGGGGATGCGTGGAGATTCGGAAAGGTCGGGCCTGCAGCCTCAGTCCGCCTGGTGCCCGGAACTGCTGGCCGGCTCGATCCGGATTGTGGGTGGGGTGGGGTGGGAGTTCGCCTTAAAGTCCCAGACAACCAACCTGGGGTCCAAGGAGGAGAAACGGTGGGGATGCGTGGAGATTCGGAAAGGTCGGGCCTGCAGCCTGAGTCCGCCTCCTGAAGTTGCACTTCTGATGTGTGGTCCAGAGTGAGGAACTTGGCTCCCTGGACTCTATTCCCCTCAGTGCTGGGCTGCTCTTGGCCTTCTTGTCTGGTACTTGTCCCTTTGGTGCTTGCCACGGACAAGGTCAATGCCCCCCCAGCATCAGCCTCTTTTGCTGCCTTTTCTAGAAATACATTAGCACATCCTATCTCAGCTAAGGGAAGTCAGCTTGGAGACTGCAGCCCCCTTCTCCTATGCCCCGGGTTGGGGAGAAAGACATTCACTATTTTTTTTTTTTTTTGAGAAGTTTTTGCTATAGGGCGCGTGCGCTTGCCAGAAAGACAGAGAGAGACAGAGAGACAGAAAACGAGAAATCACCCCTCAGGGGGTATGGCCATGCCGCAATCCCTTCTCCTTCATTCTCCTCTCGGGATCTTGGGCAAGCATGCACATGTGCCCAGCGTGAGTTTAAGCCACCAGGTCCAGGACTCAAACCACGGTCGACTACGTGGGAGTCTAGCAACATAGTGATTATGCCAACTGGGAGCGTAATGCTCCCAACAGTCACTATTTTTTAAAATCATTTTTTAATGCAGATTGCAAATGCTTTTCTGATTTCTTCAGAAATGTCTTTCTTCTTCTCACACTTTACAAGATCCTTGAACCTTCCTCCACTCCATCTGTGTTTCGCCGTCATCGCGCATTCAGGGCTGAGTCATTCAGGACTCGGCCTACTGTTTCATAACATAGGACATGTCGCACTTTTCATTAAATGTTAATATCAGCATAATAAAATGGAACCATCAGGGTTTTTAATCATCTCACTTCTGATCATGATATCTCATTTTAGTTCCTTGATGGTGTCAATAAGATGAAATGTAAAAGGTAAAAACTCCAGTTCTAGTGTGAGAAAACATTATACTCTGCCATGATTTCGCCTTGTGATTTTCCCATGTTGATCATGCCATAGACAAATAGGATTGCATACAGGTTTTTAGACAAAATGCTATCATTGGAATGTATGCAAATCCATTTTTGCATCCTACGGCCAATTGCCAATGGAAGATGTGGACTGTTTCTACTTATTTGAAACTAGGGATTGCAGATTTCTGCCAGCCTAGGGTAATTCTCCCTCCTTAGTAGTATAGGAGGTGAGAAATCCTCTTTTTTATTTAGAGAGTATGTGAATAGAACAACAAAGAGGGGAACCAGCAGTTAGCGTAATGGCTATGTCGCTGGACTCCCACGTAGTCGATTGCGGTTCGCATCCCAGAACCGGTGGCTTAAAACTCACGCTGGGCGCATGTGTGTGCGTGCCCAAGATCCCGAGAGGAGAATGGAGGAGAAGGGATTGCGGTGTGGCCATCCCTTCTGGGGGGTGATTTCTCGCTTTCTGTCTCTATGTCTCTCTCTGTCTGTCTGGCGAGCACACGCGCCCTATAGCGAAAACCTCTCAAAAAAAAAAAAAAAAAAAAAAAAAAAAAAAAAAAAACCAACAAAGAGAATAAAAACAATGATTTTTAGCAAAAAGTTAAAAGAACTTGATTATGATTTCTGATCAGCCATGCGGTTTCCATGGTGATAGGCCTGTCTAGAAGTTTCAGTCCCGGCCAGGATACGGTGTGTGCCTCCACGACATGATCCCAGGCTATTCAGGTGCCATTCACAGTACAGAGAGCCCTTTGCGATCCCAGGGGGAAAACAGTATGACTGGGTTCTTACAGACAGCAAGGAAACCACAACCCAGACATCTTCCCCGCAAGGGACCTCCAAACCTCATCTGTCTGATGAGCCCAATGGCCTGACCCAGGAAGCTGTGATGGGGAACTGTAATTCGCAGTGCAGAGTGAGAACCTGAGATAACAAGAAATTTGAAAATGCCAAAGCTGGTGAGATTTAAAGGGCAGGCACTGTCGTGCTTCCCAAGTTTCTGAGGCTCACACAGTACTCTGAGCTTCTCCAATGCCAGACCGCTTCTCTGGGTGTGAATAAGGGGGAAGTTGAGGGAAAACCAGTGTAGCAACTGAGCAACAAATTACTGTCATAAAATTCACCTGTGAATGGATAAGGAGGAAGGGAAAAATGGAGAAAATACATTTTCTAGGGTTAAGACACCATGGATTTACTATTCTTCTTGTACAGAGATGCTAACTTTTTAACTGTCTTCCTTTGTTTTTCTTTTAAAGAAGTATTTAATTAAATTAAATTAATTTATTTGTTTTAATTTGACCAGAAAGGGACGGCGGGGGGGGGGGGGGGGGGGGGGGAGAGAGAGAGAGAGAAAGTGAGAAAGGAAGCCACCAGGTTCGGGACTTGAACCAGGTCGGCCTTGTGGGAGTCCAGTGCCCTTAACCACCAGGCTTTCCTTCCTTCTTTCCTTCCTTCCTTCCTTCCTTCCTCCCTTCCTGCTATTCTTCTTTCCTTTCCTTCCCTCTTCTTCCCTTCCCTTGTCTCTCCTCCCCTTCCATTCTGGAAATACTCGTCAAGTACCTTCCAGGCACTACGCGAGACATTGAGGATAAAGTGCTGAATTAGGCGAATATGGTGTTGGTCTCCCATTACTCATATGGAGAGGTGGCAATAAACCCAAAATAGGAATTTAGGAGACCTGTGCTTATTTTCACTTGCATCATTAGACAAGCAAATGTTTGATTTGGGGGCCCAGCCTGTGTGGTGCAGCCCGTTGTGTGCTAGAGGGCTGGAGGGCTGGGGAAAGGGATCGTGGTGAGGCTGAACCTCGTCAAGGGAGCTTCTCTCTTTCTCCCTCATGTGCTCTATTTCATGAATGGCCTAAACTTAAACAATATTGGATTTTAGCAGAATTCCTTAACCAACTTGGGTTTGGTTAAAAGCTTATTATGGAAAAAATAGGAATAAAGAGTTCCTAAACTCTCAAAAGGAGTCATTGCATACATATAAAACGATTAGAAAAACAACCTAGGGTGGGCTGTCCTCTTTGTCAAAGGGCTATCCCCTTTGGTTAAGGGAACTGGATCCTATATGGCTGACCACAGTTTGGTCTGACAGCTCAAAAAACACACCAGATACATGTTAGCACATGCCTCAAATCCAGATAGGATGGAGAAGCAGAGGAAAAAGGATTGACAGGACAATGCCCCATTGGGGGATGCTTTTCCTCCCTCCCTTGTCTTCTCTGTCTCTTGATGAGCACACATGCCCTGTGGCAATCAGGAAGAGAAGAAGAAGAGGAGGCAGAGGAGGAGATGGGGGAGAAGGAGAAGAAGAAAAAGAAAGGAAAAGATAAAGAGATTCAAGTGAGGCTGTTCATTTGTGTGTGGAACCTGATTGACAAGGTGTGCTTACCTCTGTAGGGTATGTACAAAGGGGAAAGGGGCAGAGGAGAGCCATGGTGACTTAACTTTCATAGAGATCAATTCAGTGCAAAGCTCGGAGGAGGGGAGTTCTGGAACTTGTGGGTAATTTTTCATGTGTGCTCATGTGCTAGGTTTTACGTGATAGTCTGCCTGACTGAGATTTCTGAAGTTTATAAGCAGCCTCGTCTTTCAGTGTGAAGATGGGATAGGCTTTGGGGCTGACTTCCCCTGAGCAGAACCTTTAGTACATATGTTATAGGAGTCCCATACATCCTTGGGGTAGGTCAGATGCAGTAAGAGCGCACTGATGTGAGATCCACTCATGTTAACTGGCATGCCACCTCCTGGCACAAAGATATATCTTTCTTTACCTCCCCCAAATAAAAAAACAAAATCTTTTAAAAATTATTAATTTAATTTATTAATTATCATTGTTTTTAAAGTTTGCTGTAGGACACAAGTGCTCACCAGAGAGAGAGAAAATGAAAAGGCAAGCCACTAGGTCTGGGATTTGAACCACTAGTGGCCATGTAAGAGTCCAGCACCTTAGCCCCCATGCCACCTGCTGGCCCCCAAAAATGAAATCTTGCGCTCCCTTCTGATGGGTTGCTTACAGTCTTGATACATCTGTTGGCATAAGCCTGTGTTGCTAGTACTTCTCTTAACCACGCCAAGATGATGGGACTTAGGATTCAATTGATCATGACCAGTCATGGAGTTGAGGGTGGACCTAAAGTAACCAACTTTGCATGGTTGGGAACTCAAGACTGAATTATGAGGGCTGGAGATGGGATGCTGAGGAAGGGTTCGCCTATCCACTTAGTGGACATGGAAAATCTGAGGTTCTGTTGGAATGACTCAAGTTCGTCAGATAATTGATTAGAGCCTGTTCCCACCCCTTCTAAGTCTAGATTTAGAATCTTCCAAATTACAATGTTCCTATAGGGATAGCTGGTAGTATGCTTCTGCAGGTATTTGTTGAGTGTTTTCTTCTTTTTTTTAAAAGAAGGTGGAGAATTGATACCAGCAGATGGTGTAATGGTTATGTTGCCGGACTCCCACATAGTCAACCGCTGTTCAGTTCCAGACCTGGCAGTGTAAAACTCATGCTGGGTGCATGTGCATATGTGCCCAAAATCCTGAGAGGAGAATGGAGGAGAAGGGATTGCAGTGTGGTCATCCCTCAGGGGGGTGATTTCTCACTTTCTGTCTCTCTATCTGTCTCTTCAGTGAGCATACATGCCCTATGGCAAAAATCTCTCTCTCTCTAAAAAAAAAAGAGGTAAATTGGGAGATGTGCCTGGCAATTCCCTTTTATGGCAAATGAGCTGGCTCTGCCTGGCAGCCTGAAGCGTCCCCACCCACCCCCACTGTCTGGCATGGAGCCATTCTGGTGGGACATGGAGTTATGTTTGCCTGTCTTTATCTCTAGCCTTTAACAAGTCTCCTTCAAAGTTACAGCCCAGGTTTAGCTGTGCTCTGAGGAACTGGAAAGGGTCTTTTACCATGTCGGTCTCTAAGCCAAGGGGAATGCAGTACACCCTTGGGGGCAGAGTGAAAAATCCTTGTGGCAGTAGCCCATGGAGGCCACTGTGTCTGCAAGCTCTGCTGCCTCCTAATGGTGCTAGGCAGTCAGATAGCAGACAAGTGGCTTCTGAAGAGAAGCACAGAGCAGAGCACAGTTGTGCCTGTTTGTTTCTTTCAAGCCTTGAGATGCTGCGTGCTGTAGTTCTGATGTACCCCCCAAAACTTATGTGCTTAGATTTGATTCTATTGTAAAGGGGTTAAATGAACACTTAATCCCTTCATGGTGTCCCAGCGAGGAGTAATTGGGTTTGATAAGGTCATTAGAGCAGGGTGGAAGTTCTGCTTCCCACCATTTTGTGATGCTTTTGGACTTCCCAGACACTGGAATGATGATCTTGCAAATAAACCTCTATTTTCTTTATGGTGTGGACCTTGTCCCTTTAGGGATGCTTTCTCCCTACTCCTTTCTCTCTGTCTCTCTCTAGTGAGTGTATATGTCATTTGGCAACAATTTTTAAAAAGCCATGATTAAATATAAGGTTTGCTGTAATTAGTTTTTGTTCTAGGGCATGTGCACTATCTAGAGAGAGACAAAGAGAGAGGGACGGAGAAAGTGTAAAATCTCCCCCTGGGGGGATGGTCACACCACAGTCCCTTCTCTTCCATTCTTCTCTTAGGATTTTAAGAATGTACACACATACACTCAAGAGTATTTTTCAAACTCTTGGGTCCTGGACTAGAGCTGCACAGTCAGCTATGCAGAATTCAGCCACCTTAACCTCTATGCTACCTACTGGCCCAACGAGTACTTTTTTTTCATAATCAACTGGGGTGTTCCATATGATTTTTTGTTTTAAGAGAGATTTTTTACTATAGAGAGCATGTGCTCACCAGAGAGACAGGGACAGAAAGTAAGAAATCACCCCCTCCCCCCCGAGGGGAGGTGGAGAGAGTGGATGGCCAGGTCACAATCCCTTCTCCTTCATTTTCGTCTCAGGATTTAGGGCACACATGCACATGTGCCTGGCATGAATTTTAAGCCACTAGGTCCAGGACTCAAACCATGGTCGCCTAGATGGGAGTCCAGTAATGTAACCATTACACCATTTGCTGGTCCTATTCCATATGATTTTTATCCTCTATCCTGCTAGTGTGGTGAATTATGATGGATTTTCAAATGCAAAACCAAGTTTTTAATCCTTTGAAACTGATTCATGATGTATGAGTCTCTTAAATATACTGGCAACTGATATTTTGCTTTGTTTATAAGAGAGATTGGCTTCTTTTTTTTTTTTTTTTTTTTTTTTTTTACTTTTTTTGCTGTTGTTTAGCTTTCAAGATTGTCGATATTTTGGGAACCAGCAGTTAGCGTAATGGCTATGTCGCTGGACTCCCACGTAGTCGACCGCGGTTCGTGTCTCGGACCCGGTGGCTTACAACTCACGCCGGGCGCGTGTGCGTGCGTGCCCAGGATCCCGAGAGGAGAATGGAGGAGAAGGGATTGCGGCATGACCATCCCCCCTGGGGGGTGATTTCTCGCTTTCTGTCTCTATGTCTCTCTCTGTCTGTCTGGCGAGTGCACGCGCCCTATAGCGAAAAACCTCTCCAAAAAAAAAAAAAAAAAAAGATTGTCGATATTTAAAAAAATCTACATTAGGTAGTTTATCTAAAACTATATTAGGTAGTACATTATCCTTCAGGTTTGGATACATCATACTGTTGTTATTATTTAGTTCAATATATTTTCTAATTTGCATTTTGATTTCCACTTTGCTTCATGGAGTATAAAGATGTATATTTTTATACTTGCAAAACATTTGGAGATTACTCTAGTTATCTTTCTGTTTTGGTTTCTAGCTTAATTCTGCTATGGCCAGAGACTCTATATTGTACTACACTAAAGTTGATTTTAGTCATTTAAGGCTTGGCACATGGTTTATTTTAGTTAATATGTGTTCTTGAAAAGAATGTGCATTTTGCAATCTGCTGTTTTATGTATCCACATATGTCAAATAGACTAAGTTTGTGAAATAGATCAAATAAGAGCTTCTGTGTCCTTACTGATTTCTTTTTTTGTTTATTTATTTTATAGATTCTTGCCATAGGGCATGTGAACTCACCAGAAAGAGACAGAGAGAGCTAGTGAGAGAAAAACTGAGAAATCACCTCCCAAAAGGGATGGCACATTTTTGCATAGAAAAAAGTAATGACATATTTTTGCATAGAAGACACGTCATGACATTTCCTACGACCTAATAGATTATAGAGAATGTGTGGGAGAGCCAAAAGGAAAGAAACTTTTAACAGAACAAAGAATGTAATGTTCTCTGTTGAAAATGGTGTATATGGTACTAGCCTTGATTTGAGTGTCATGTGTTAAAGCATGAATTGAAAACTATATTGTGTACTATAGAGATAGAATACAATGATGGAATCTACATTTTAAAAACTCTTCAAGGGGCCAGATATAGTCATTGACTCAGTGCTCTTCTCGCTTGTAGTCTCTGGTATCTTCTTTCCTCCTTCCTATTGTCATATCTTCAGATCTTTCAATTTCTGCCATAGAGTGCAGATATTCACTATATATTGAGCAGGGATATACAATGTGTATCTTTTAGAGTCTGGCTTATTTTGTTTAGCATTAAGTCTTGTATATTCATCCACTTTGAAACAAATGATAGGTCTCATTGCTCTTTGTGATTAAATAGTATTCCATACTACCTATGTGCCACCGTCTTTGAATCTAGTCATCAATTCTGGGGCACTGTGGTTAGTTCCACTGTGAGTAATGCTGCAGTAAACATGGATGTGCATTTGTCCCCTCTGACTGAGTACTTTCCTGTCCTTTGGATAAATACCAAGCAGTGGGATTACTGGGTTATATGGTAGTTCTATTTGTAGGTTTTTGAGGAGCCTTCTATTTTGTCATCCACAATTGTACTAAAGTTACATTCCCATGGCCTCTCCAGCATGTGTTATTTTGATCCTAGCCATTCTGACTGGGTTAAATGATATCTCGTGGGAACCAGCAGTTAGCGTAATGGCTATGTCGCTGGACTCCCACGTAGTCGACCGCCGTTCGCATCGCGGACTCGGTGGCTTAAAACTCACGCCGGGTGCGTGTGCGTGCGTGCCCAAGATCCCAAGAGGAGAATGAAGGAGAAGGGATTGCAGCGTGACCATCCCCCCTGGGGGTGATTTCTCGCTTTCTGTCTCTATGTCTCTCTCTGTCTCTCTGGCGAGCGCACATGCCCTATAGCAAAAACCTCTCAAAAAAAAAAAAAAAATGGTATCTCGTTGTAGTTTTGATTTGTATTCCTTTTATTACAAGTGATGTTGAACATTTTTTCATATGCATTTTGGCCATTCATATACCTGTCTTAGAGAATTGTCTGTTCAGTTCATTTGCCCATTTTTAAATTAGAGGATTATTTTTTTCTTAGGGATTAATTGCTTGACTTTCCTATATATTCTGGTAATTAATTCCATGTCTAAGACATAGTTTGAAAGTATTTTCTTCCATTCTGAGGGTTGTCTCTTCACTCTGATTGTTGTCTCCTATGATGTGAAGAAACTTTTTTACTTTATGTAATTTTACTTGTCTTTTTTTTGGGATTACTCTCTGTGTTTTAATAGTCTTACTTAAGAAATCTTTGCCAACTCCAATATTGTCAAGAGTTTCCCATAAGTTTTCTACTGATAGCTTTATAATTTGAGGCTTTACATTTAAGTCTTTGATCCATTTTGAGTTGATTTTTGTTAATGGTGAGAGATGGAAATATAGATTCATTTTCCTGCATGTGGATATCCAGTTCTTCCAGGATCATTTGCTGAAATGTTTTTGATTTCTTGATACCTATGTACTTAACACCTACATTGTAAAAAATTAGTGTGGACACACTATTTTTCTTTGACCTGTGTTTGTATAATATGCTTCTTTGTTATTTTACTTTAAACTTTTCCTGCTATTTAAGATGAGCTTTTGGATATCACCATAAGTTGTGTTTCTTAAAAATATTTAGTCTGATGTTATTATTTAGTTGGTAGCATTTGTTCCATTATATTTAATGTGATTACTAATCTATTTGGTTTTAATTTATAGTATCTGTTTATTTGTAATCAAAAGAGCACCTTGCCGATAAGAACGGACTGATAAGTATGAAAAAGTTCACAATCTTTTGTGAAATTGTAGTTTATCATTAGTTTGTATCTCTAAGTTATTGTTATAAAAATTATGTGTAGTTTTTTGTTATATACAACATAAAAAAGAAAGGAACAAAGTCTATAGCTTACTATTTTTTGTCTTATCTTTACTTTCCTCCTTTTATTCTCCTCTCTTGCCTTCTTTTGGATTAATCATATGCATTTTGTTATTTATTCTTCTCCTCTCTTATCTTGAATATCATTATAAATTCAATTACTCTTGTTCTCCTAAAAAGTTTATAGAAATGGTTTCACCGTGATTACAATATGCACATTTGATTTAACCTTAAGTTAGTACATTTCGCATTTCTTGTATAAGTACAAGAATCTTGGGACCAGCAGATGGCATAATGGTTATGTCACTGGACTCCCCCATGGCCGACCATGGTTCGAGGCCTGGACCTGGAGGCTTGAAACTCACACTAAGCGCATGTGCATGCAGTCCCAAGAGGAGAATGGAGAAGAAGGGATTATGGAATGGCCATCCCCCCTAGCGGGTGATTTCTTGCTTTCTGTCTCTCTGTCTCTCTGCTAGTGCACACACCCTATAGCAAAAATCCCTCTGGAAAAAAAAAATCTTAATAAACTCTAATCCATTTATACTTTTACCTAATTTTTCATGTTGTCAGATATTTTAAATTCAATCAATATATTACTAGTATTATAAGTAATTTAATATTTATGTTCACTGTTACAGTTACAATTTCTCTTGGTATTTTCTTCTGATATCACTGCATTTTTCTAGAGATTACTTTCTATCTGCATGAAAATCTCCTTTATATTTCCTGGAATACATATGGTTTCACTGGCCTTATAATTATTAAGAGGAAGTTATTTATTTTTTAAGCTTTTTTAAAGATTTTATTTTATTCCAGTTTCTTTTTAAATTTTTTTTTCCCCAAGAAAGCATGAGTGTTAACAGGAAAGAGACAGAGAGAGAGAGAGAGAGAGAGAGAGAGAGCACAGAAAAGTGAGAAAGCCCCTCCCACCCCAGGGCATGGTCACCCTGCAATTGCTTCTCCTTGAAACTCTAGGCATGCATGCACATGCACCCAGCATATTTTTCAATTTTTCAGGTCTGGGACTTGAACCACACAGTTGGTCATGTGGAACCCAGCTGCTTTAGCCACCATTCCACAGGCTGACCTTATATTCTATAGTTTCTACTAAAAATTCAACTGTCAGTCACTTCATTTTGAAGGTAATGTTTATTTTTCTTTGGCTGTTTGTAAGATTTGTTTTGCCTTTTTAAGATGTGCTTTACTGGGAACCAGCAGTTAGCGTAATGGCTATGTCGCTGGATTCCCACGTAGTCAACCGCGGTTTGCGTCCCGGACCCGGTGGCTTAAAACTCATGCCGGGCGCATGTGCGTGCGTGCCCAAGATCCCGAGAGGAGAATGGAGGAGAAGGGATTGCAGTGTGACCATCCCCCCTGGGGGGTGATTTCTCGCTTTCTGTCTCTATGTCTCTCTCTGTCTCTCTGGCAAGCGCATGCACCCTATAGTGAAAACCTCTCAAAAAAATAAATAAATAAATAAATAAAAATAAAAAAAGATGTGCTTTACTGTTGCAAATTTTGCTCTTAACCTACAAAGTACCTATGTGTGGTTTTTGTTTTGTTTTATCCTGCTTTAGTTTTTAAACAAATTCTTAATTCTGTGATATGATGTCCTCTGTTAGTTTTGAAAAATTATTAGCCAGTGCCTCCTTAAATAAGTTATTCGAAATAATATTTTTCTCAATTTCTTATAGGATTTCAATTATACATACATTAGGCCTTTTTATCATGTGCTGCATATCTTCTATGTTTTCCCGTTCTTAGTTATTCCCTGCATCTTCCTATCTAGACAATTCTACGGACCTATCTTATATTTCAGTCATGTTCTCTTCTGTGTCCAATCCAATATTAAAACCTATCTATTGCATTATTTTATTTTTGGTATTTGTCCATTTGAATTTTTTTATTTGATTACGTTTTCATCATTTCATCTGTTTTTATAATCATAGTTATCATTATTTTAAATTCCATGTATGGGGATTACTTTATACTCTTGTAATTTTTGGTTGGGTATTAGGCAGCGTGTGGAAACGAGAGTTGATGACTTAGAAGCTGTTATCCTTCACTAGGAGCCACTTCATTTTCTTCTGGCTGGCAGATAATGCATGAGCATGTTGTTTTGAAATAGGCTATTTCCATACTGCCCTTATTCCTAGAGTACAGCTCTTCTTGTGTCTTGTTGAAATCTTTACTGTTGATCTGTGTTCTTTCTTCCTGGCAGGCCCTGAAATCTGATTTTTTTCCCCCCATCCTCCCTAGCACCATGAGATCTCCAAATTCTCTGCATAGATTTAGAAGCCTTTGTTCTGGTTTGATTGTGCATTGTTCTTAGAATGCACAGTTTGGGAGTTGGCAAATGCCTTTGGAGGAAATCACATCCAGAATGTCAAACCCTCTTCCTTTTATTTTGATTCCCTCTGTTTAGTAACTTGCCCTTGAAAGTCTTGTCTTCTGGTTAACCTTCAACTCCATTTTTTTCTCTCCTCTCCAATGAGTCTATAGCAAGCTACAGGATTTTTTTTAAGTTTATTTATTTATTTTTGTGAATGAGAAAGACAAGGATACACGCAGAGCCAGAGAATCACTGCTTTTAGGTAACTATATATAAGTTTATCTTATCACAGTCTATCTTTAAATAACATTGTGCTATTTCATATATGATGTCATACTCACAGTAGTGCCCTTCCTGTTAAATCGTTATGCATTTTACTTCTACGTGATTTAAAAAACAAGAGATTGTGCTATAAGTTTTGTTTTAAATTGTCAATTAACTTTTTTTCCTTTTTAAAAAGTTTTTGCCAAAGAGTGTTTACACTTGCTGGAAAGAGACAGAGCGTCAGTGAGAAGGAAAGTGAGAAATCGCCCCCAAAGGGGGATGACACCCTCTCCTCCATCTCTTCCTGGGATCTTGGGCACGTACGCACACATGGCCTGTGTGATTTTCAAGAAGTCACGACTTGAACTGAGGTTGGATGTGTAGGAGCCCAGCACCTTATTCACCATGCCACTTGCTGGCCCTGGTCAATTAATTTTTAAGAAAATTTTTTTTTAAGGTAAAAGTTTTAAATAAGAAAATAAAATTTCTTTATTTGTGTAGATCTATGTTTCCATTTAGTATCAACACTTTTCTATCTGAAGAACTTTCCTTAAAAGCAATGTAAACAGAGGTTGTTTGCAAACATTTTTATTTCATCTTTGATTTTTTTTTTTTTTTTTTTTTTGAGAGGTTTTTGCTGTAGGGCGTGTGCGCTAGCCAGAAAGACAGAGAGAGACAGAGAGACAGAAAGCGAGAAATCAGCCCCCTGGGGGGATGGCCACGTTGTAATCCCTTCTCCATTTTCCTCTCGGGATCTTGGGCACGCACACACATGCGTCCGGTGTGAGTTTTAAGCCACCGGGTCCGGGACTTGAACCACAATCGACTACATGGGAGCCCAGTGACATAACCATTACGCTAACTGCTGGTCCCTCATCTTCGATTTTGAAGCACATTTTCACTGAGTATAGTTTCCCGAAAGTTTGATCATTTTTAAAAATTATTTTAAGGAGGACATTATATTATCTTGTGTTTGCACAGTTTCTAACAGGAAATCTCTAATAATTCTTAGTTTTTTTCTGTATATTTTCTCTGGGTACTTTGAGGTGTTTATATCAACGATTTCCTCAATTTAATAATGGCATACTGTGATATATTGTATGCATGTGTGTGTGTGTGTGTTTGTGTGTGTGTATGTTTTCTAGCTTTGTATTGGTTAGTCTTCTTGGATTTATAGGGTATAGTATTCATCAAACTTTAAAAAGTTTAGGGATTGGGAACCAGCAGTTAGCGTAATGGCTACGTCGCTGGACTCCCACATAGTCGACCGCGGTTTGCATCCCGGACCCGTTGGCTTAAAACTCACGCCGGGCGTGTGTGCGTGCGTGCCCAAGATCCCGAGAGGAGAATGGAGGAGAAGGGATTGCATCATGACCATCCCCCCCGGGGGGGTGATTTCTCGCTTTCTGTCTCTATGTCTCTCTCTGTCTGTCTGGCGAGCGCATGCGCCCTATAGCGAAAACCTCTCCAAAATAAAAAAAAAGAGTTTAGGGATTATTTCCTCACAATATTTTTTTACCCCTCCGTGGGGCTCGGTCATACTGCAATCCCTTCTCCTTCTCTGCGTTCCGCAGGATTTGGGCCATGCACACACATGTGCACAGTGAGTTTTTCAAGCTGCTGGAGGTGGAGCATGAACTAGGGTAGTGGCTCCCTAAGCACAGGCCCACAAGGCTGGCCCTTCATATTTCTCTCTCTCTCTCTGGTCCAGTGACTTTTGCTGTTGTTCAATAGGTCGAGGAAGCTTTTTTCCCTCTTTCTCCAGCTTCTTTTTCTTCTTTGCTTTAGCTCCGATAGTTTGTATTGCTATGACTTTAAGTTCATTGCTTTTCATTTCCTAGTTTTGAACTTTTTAAGTGTCAGTAAATTTTCTGGTATTTGTTTGCTCCTTAGATGTTCTATTGGCTCTTTCTTATATCTTCCATTTCTCTCCTAATTATGTTCATATTTACCTTTAAATCTTTGATATATTTGAAAATTTATAATGATTCCACTTTTTGATTCTTATTTCTGGTTCTAATAATTAGTTGATAGTAACAATAATTTCTTATTTTATATGTATAATAATTTTGAAAATGTTCTGGACATGTGAATTTTGGAGTCACTTCTTTTTTTAAAGAATGATTTAACTTAAATTTATTTATTTATTTTAATTTAACCAGAGAGGGACAGAGAGAAAGAGAGAAAGTGAGAAAGCAAGCTGCCGGGTCTGGGACTAGAACTATAGTCAGTCACGTGGGAATCCAGCACCCTTAGCCATCATGCTACCTGCTGGCCCAGCAAAGTACTCTTTTGAGACAAATAAATGAACAAATACTATTGTGAACTATTTCAGAGAGTACAAAAAAAGCTTTTGATTTGTTTTTCTCTTGTAAACAAAGTTTATCATTTGTAATTCTTTTTTTCTTTTTTTTTCTTGTCTCAGACCAGCATTGACCACCCACTTTCTACCAAGTACTTTTCCTCCTTACTGTCATTAGCATGCACACCGATCCTTTACACCATTGCATCTTCAGATCTCTCAATTTCTGCCACAAAAAGCAGATACTAAGTACAAATTGAGTGGGGATATACAATGTGTATCCTTTAAAGTCTGGGTTGCTTTGCTCAACATTAAATCTATATTCATCCATTTTGAGTCAAATAATAGGATCTCATTGTTTTTTTTATGGCTGTGTAATATTCCATAGTATATATGTGCCACAGTTTTTCAATCCAATCATCAGTTTTTGGACACTTACATTGGTTTCATGTTTTAGCAATTATAAATAATGCTGCAATAAATATGGATATCCAGTTATCTTTCCAATAGTGTGTTTTCTTATCCTTTGGGTAGATGCCAAAGAGTGGGGTTGTTGGGTCATATGGAAGTTCTATTTGTAGGTTTTCTGGTGTCTTACGCTGAACATTTTAGCTGCTTTGATTCCCTGAGCTTTAATTTGTTTCTTCTACTTGTCAAGATTTCCAGGCTCTGTCTAGATTTTTCCCTCTGCACTGCAACTAAAATTCCTTCTGTACACAAAAACAGGATCATGACAGGATTTATTGTATTTCTTTTTTCTTTTACTTACCATAATTTTGTGATGCTTATTATCCAATGTCTAAAAACTGGTTTCATATATTTCATCTAATATTCTAGTTGTATGTAATAGAGGGGTATTCAGGTACTCCTTCATGTGACATAGTAGGAATTGTTCTGTTTTTGCTGGAGTTAATGAATGAATATGATTTGTCGATGTGATTCAGACTGAGTTTAAAAACAAAAAACAGAACAAAACAAAAAAACTACCATCGATGCATAATGCATTCCCACTGACTTACGAGAAAGGGTCTTTTCTTAGTTTTAAATTTGTTGTGAGAGTTAAGCAGTCCTTAACCTAGGATTTCTGGGACACAGTCCTCAGATTAACTGTGATGTGTGGGTTTAGGTCATGCCCTTACCTTCAATGCAATCACTGAGGCCATGGGACTGTGATGTTTTGATTTTTCTTAGGGTTGGTCACAAGCTCCCCTCCTCCTGCGGACTCCAAGTCCTTTCTAGAGTTTAGAGGTGGAAGCAGGGTGAGTCAGGACCCCAAAACCAAAATCAAAATATTATTAGAAGGGTCAGAATTGCTGGGGAAACAGATTACAAATACCTACTGCCAGTGGCAAAGGGACCTCCAGGCAGGAAAGGATTGGCAAAATGAGAACATCCATGGAGGTCCCTTGTCTGTATATCTCAGTTTTATTCCAGAGAAAATAATGAGAACAGTATATTAATTTCTAGTGTCTCAAATCCTTTCTTTTTTTGTGGCTAGAATCCTTACTCAGAAAGGTAGCTTTCTTCTGTGTTTTGTGATTAGGACGTGGCCAACAAGGTCTTGCATATGGCCGACTTTCCCAATTTTATAATAAAGCCCTCTCAATCATTTTCTAAAAGTTTATTTTATTTTATTTCTTCCATGAGATAGAGAGAGATGGAGAAAGAAGAAGGGAGAGAGAAACCTTCCCAACAGGGGCCTCACTTGGTCATCCACCTGCAACCTAAGCCAGCTCAAATCATGGCACATGCATGCCCAGTGTGCACAAGGAGATTCCAGACACAAAGCCAAGAACTTCCCATGCGAATCCAGCATCCAGAGCTCAGCCATTTCTTTCTCTCTGCTCACTGCTCTTCAATCACTGGTCATCTCAGGAGGTCCTCAGAAGTCTGGCAGCCTCCCACTGCTGGTCTTCATATAGTTCTCCTAGAACACCCTCCTTCACCTCCTCACCTTCCTAGCAAGAGCTGGCTTTCAGGGTAAGTGTCACTTGTTCAGGAAACCTTTCTTGAAACCCTAGTCCTGAATATTAGAGCCCCTTATGGAACTATAATCACCTTTCTGTTGTGTTTATCACTTTCTACAACTGTCAGGTTTGATGTTGGTACACTGGCCAGACTGCAAGCTCCATGAGGGGAGGAGTCTGTGTGCTTTATTCACCAAGGCCTAGCAGCATGTACTGTACCCACTAGGTGACTGGTGAATATTCAACTTCCCAATGGATTGCTGAAGAGGCAAACTTGTAGGATTGTACAGTGGCCAAGTGTGCATGTGACTAAGTACACAGACTGCAGGTTCAAATTCCAGCAGTGCTACTTAATGGCTGCACAACTTGGGTGAATTACTTAACCCTTTTGTGCTCCAGTTTCTTCATCTCTCAAAGGAAGATACTAAGAGTACCTGTCCATAGGGGTGCTTGGGTACTGAACAAGTGTCCAAGGGCTAAGAATAGTGCCCATCTGCCATGGAATGCGTTAGCTGGTCTAGGTCATTGTGGTAGTCACCCACTCAGACCATGAGAGTTGGAAGGAACTCTGACAGCCTTAAGTGGCGCTAACTTCACATGTTATATATGTAGGGAAACTCCTCACTCCTTCACAGTGAGGACATGTGACTTGAGCAGGTCCCTAGACTAGTGGTGGTCTGAATGTGTCTAGAACCACTAACTTTGAACTTTTTTCTTACTTTATTTTCACCTTTTCAGTTGCCACTGTGTGACACTGAGTTGGGGCTACAAACTGGAGAAGATATGGTCTCTGCCTTCAGGTTGAGAAGATGGGAGGGTCAGATAAATGGTCCTTCATGGTCATCCCTTCAGGACAGCATCAAGCAGGTGAATCTGCATGTCCTCTGGGATACCTGAGCTTAACCCAGTCTGCTTCATGTTAACTATAGTACTAAGCTTTTTCAGCCATTTCTTTTTATATTGCCAGAGGATTGTGTGCTTGTCAGAGGGGGGGGGAGAGAGAGAGAGAAAGAGAGAGAGAGAGAGAGAAAGAGAGAGAGGGAGAGAGAGAGGGAGAGAGAGAGATAAAGCACTCTCTTCAGTGGGGCATGGTCATGCCACAGTCCTTTTCCTCTATTCTCCATCCCAATAGAATTTGGGTCATGCATACATACATACCTGGTGTGTGTGTGTGTGTGTGTGTGTGTGTGTGTGTTTTCTTTTGAAGAATTCTTTAGTTTAATTTTATCTATTATTATTTTTCATTTTGACTAGAGAGAGAGAAGGAAAATGAGAAAACAAGCTACCAGGTCTGGGACTTGAACCACAGTCCAGTACCTCAACCACCATGCCACCTGCCAGCCCCATGGTGTGTTTTTTAAGCTACCAGGGCTGAGATTCAAACTTAATGACTGTGCTATAGGGCCAGCCCTCTTAACCATTTTTAAATCATTTTAAACCAATTAAGATACTTGGATTTAGAGTCTTTCCCAATGTGCTATCCAGCAAGGGCATAATTATACATTTCCCAGCAACACATAGCATTTTTAATTTTGACGGTGCCTTCATGTTCTCACACATGCTCAGTAACCTGAAAAATTGAAGCTTTTTCATCGCCTTTCCTAATTATTAGGGAGCATTATCATGGTTTGGCAGGAATATCTGATTTTATGCATCTTGTCTCTAGCAACTGCCAAAAGTTTCTAGTTCACATTCGATTGCATGCTTCAAAGATGGGTTTTGATAGTGCACTCATTCAATTACATTTGCCTTAAGATTCATGGCACAGTGCAGGCCACGGTTTGGTAGTGACTGTTAATATAAATCCACTTTGGAGATAGATGCAAGTACAAATTACAGATTGTCAGGGTGCAATTTGATTTGAATGCATTTTTTTCCTATTATAAATAATGAAAGATGCTGAAGATGGTTCAGCATATTCGATTGGATATAATTAAAATCCCAAAGGTTGTGGTTTTTAAAAGCTGTATCTGCCTATTGCCTGCTGGGATTTAGAGGGGACTGGAATGTGTAAGGGTTGTGCTGTATTCTGTTCTCCCTCTTTGCTGTGCCTGCCCTTCTTCCCTTTCCTCTCTCGTCTCTTCTGCCCTCCCATCCTTCAGTCAATTGTTCAATCCATAACTTTAATACCAAAGATGACGCTAGGTGCTGGGGTTAATTTCTGTTCCAAGAGCTTAGTGGAGGGGGTGGGACAGATGAGAAAACTGACAGTGAGGATGAAATATGATAAATGGTAGAGATAAGTATAGGGTACCATGGGACAGAACAGAGTATTTAATCCTGGCTGGTTAGATCAGCAAGGCTTTGTGGGGGAGGAATCCTCAAGGGAGAGCTGGTTCTGCCCTTGGAGGGGATGCCTGAAATGCATGTTCTGAAGGGAAGCTCTGTACCTGTTCACACCTTCTTTCTGGGACTTTTTGTGGATTAACAATAGACATCCTAGTGTTTTCTTCTATTGTGTTGCTAAATTCAGAAACACCCAAGTCTGGGTAATTTATAAAGAATACAGATATGTTTAGCCCACAGTTTGGAAATCCAAGATTAAGGGACCACATCTGGTGAAGGGCTTATTGTTGCGGTGGCCCTACAGAGTCCTAAGGTGGCACCAGGCATCACAAGGTGAAAGTTCACCTGTCCGTGTCTGTGTGTCTGTATCATTCTCTCGCCCGTAAACCCATGAGGATTCAGTCAGGAAGGCCTCACCATGATGGCCTTAATCTTGCTTTGTTCTTGTTGCTTGTTGGTTTGTTTGTTTGTTTTGCTATAGGGCATATACGCTCACTGGCGACAGAGAGACAGAAAGTAAGAAATCACCACCACCACCACCACCACCCCCCCCCCCCCAGAGGGGATGGACATGCCACGGTCCTTTCTTCTCCATTTTCCTCTCAGGATTTTGGGCATGCATGCCCCTGCACCCTGTGTGAGTCTGAAGCTACCAGGTTGGAGACTAGAACTGTGATCGACCACATGGGAATCCAGCAACATAACCATTACAGCATCTGCTGGTCCCAAAAGACCTTAATCTTAATAACTTCCCAAATTTTACCCTCTTAATCTCATCACAACCAAATTTTGTATATGAACTTTTGGGGAACACATACAAACCATAACACTTGGGCTCAAGTATCAATAATTGAAATAAAACCAGATAAAATGGAAATTAAGTGTCATTTGACCTACTCTACCTCTTTCTCTTTAATTTGAAAAATGGTAAACAAAGTTTGTTCTGTGACTCTAGCAATGTCTTTCAATATTCCCTTTCCCCTGTAAGTGTCACTCTATTTTTCTCTCCCTTCCTTAAATATCCACTTACTCTTTCCCTAGATCTCTAAGCAAAGCCAACTATTAAGAAACAGGTAAGGTGAACTAATTCTTGCTCACACGTAAAAGACTGCAAAAAACTGGTCATTTCCAATAGTATATAAAATTCTGAAGCCAGGTTAAAAAAATAATAAATAAAAATAAAAAACAAAACACACACACACACTTATTTATGTAAGTGACACATCAAATGTTGCAGATGAGGAGCAAGCAGCACCAGCAGATCTGTGTAAACCAGGCTGACATAAACCATGTTGGGGCTCTTCAATCCACCTGCACAGATGTCAAAGGACTCCCAGTTCTGCAGTTGATAAAAGTCCGTTGATTGGGGCCAGTAGGTGGTGTGGTGATTAAGGTATTGGACTTCCACGTGGCTGACCCTGATTTGAGTCCCAGACCTGGCAACTTGCTTTTGCACTTTGTCTCTCCAGTCAAATTAAAAAATAATAAAAATAAATAAAATTAAAATTAAATAATTCTTTTTAAAAAAAATTCCATTCACTGAGGGATCAGCAGATAGGATAGCGGTTATGTTGCTGGACTCCCACATGGTTGACTACAGTTTGAGTTCTGGACCTGGCGACTTCAAATTCACACTGGGCATATATGCGTACCTGCTCAAAATCCCAAGAGGAGAATGGAGGAGAAGAGATTGTGTCATGGCCATTCCCCCGGTAGGTGAGAGGGTGATTTCTCGCATTCTGTCTTTCTGTATCTCTCTGTCTCGCCAGCAAGCACATTCACCTTATAGCAAAAATCTCTCTTAAAAAAAAGTCCATTGATTGAAATTCTAAGTCTAGAACAATTAGCTTCAAAGCAATTTTCGAGGGTGGAGTTTGGGGCACAAATTTATTTTTTGTTTGTTTGTCTTTTTAAATGTAGGGAGAGCCTGCTGTGGAGGATGATGAGGAATATTTATTCCCACAAGAGGAGCACAGCTAAGTTATGCCTTAAGGAGACTCAAGAACTAAATTCTAGTTTCAGACTTTTTATTCCACACATTCATCACTGTGGTTGCATTTCTTTTTGGTCACTATTTCCAATAACAGAGTGTAAGTAATTATTTGATTACAGACAATATCAAGAATTTAGCCAATATCTTTTTATTTTCTTTCTTCTTATTAGAGAAATAACTTTATTAAAAAAAAAAAAAAAAAAACAGAATGAAACATTTACCTAGTGATGAGTCCCCAGAAGCAAGTTTCATTCTTTTTTTTTTGTTTTGGAGAGGTTTTTGCTATAGGGCGCGTGCGCTCACCAGACAGACAGAGAGAGACAGAGAGACAGAAAGCAGGAAATCACCCCCCAGGGGGGATGGCCACGCCGCAATCCCTTCTCCTCCATTCTCCTCTCGGGATCTTGGGCACGCACGCACATGCGCCCGGCGTGAGTTTAAGCCACCGGGTCCAGGACTTGAACCACGGTCGACTACGTGGGAGTCCAGCAACATAGCCATTATGCTAACTGCTGGTCTCAGTTTCATTCTAAACTTTGGAATTTAATTGCATATCCTCAAGGCATCTTACCTTGATTTTATCCTTCTAATTTCTAAAAAAATGATCAGTCACCCCATTTTTGATTAAAGATAAGCAAACAAATTTCAATTTTCTGCATTATAAATAGAGAACAGTGCGCTTGAACACCAAGAGAAATGGACCTAGTTCTCTATTGATGTTGTCTCTGTGAGAGAAGGAAAATAAGGCTTACCTTAGAGTTTCGTATTACATGTTTTAGAATAAAACACAAATTAGTTGTCTTAGAAAGTAGGTAAGCTTTTAATGAAAAAAGATCCATCTTTTGAGCTTCAGCACTTACAGAAATCAGGCCCTTATCATCCCTTTTACAGCAACAGCCACCATAATCTGAAGCTCCCTCCTCTGGTTCCAGCCCACGGCCTCCAGTTCCGCAGTGCCCTACCCAACTGAGGGTGAGGGGCGGCTGGATGCCGCCCCTTGGAATGCTCATTCGTTCTTGTCATAAGAATCAGTGCTTATGTGCAATTGAAAATAGTTTTCCCAGCTGCCAGTTTCCTGCATCCTGCAGACCAGCTGTTTTCCACGACCGCGGAATGGAAATACGACTCTGTGTGGGCTCATGTCGGCCTGTCGCTGGCAGCTGAGCAGTGTCACTAAGCCACCTCTCGACTCTTGGTGTGATCAGGGCCAGGGGACACCTTGTTGAGAAGCCTTGGAATGTGGTGCGTCAACCCAGGAGCAGGCATGGTAATGTCTGCTGTGGACCTCTATTCTCTAGGGGGGATCCTGGGAGAACCGAGGCAGAATCCAAGATGGGGGAGGAGGCATAGGAGAACCCATGAAGGCTCTCAGCTTAACCTGTGTCATAGGTGGAGGGCTGAAGGTGGTACAGGAGTGAGAGGCTAACCTCCATGGGAAGGTCCTGGTTCACAGCTACAGACCTCCCTGAATGTGCCCGTGATCCACGGCTGGCTGAGGCTGGGGATGGATTTTGGCATCAGGTCCCTGTTGCTATCTCTCTCTCTGTTTCTGTCACTCATGGAAGAAGTAAATAAAATAAAAACAAACTGTGTCATAGAGGGCAGCATTTTACAGACCACATTAACAGAAGTTTACATATATAATACTGTTGTTTAGGAAGTAAGTCCAGTAGTATTCAGTGAACTCCCCCCTTTTTTGTTGTTGTTGTTGCTATAAGGTGCATGTGTTTTGCTGGAGAGAAAAAGTGAGAAATCACCCTCCAGAAGGTGACCCAGAAGCCACGCCCCACATGATTTTCATGTCGCTGGGCCCGGGACTTGAACTTCAAGTTGTCTCAGTGGGATCCAGCAGCCTTAACCTCCATGCCAACTGCTGGCCTGAGCTTGCTTTCTAAAGAAAACATTTCTGAAATCATCCTGAGTTTGTCCTCCCTTGATTTTGGTTTGCTGTGGATCCATTCAAAGAGAACACACATAGTAAGAGCAAGAGCTATAATCCCCAGTCTTCTTCTTACTCTCAGGCCCTGGTAGTGTAAGGTTCTCAGAGGGAGCAATAGCTTCCATTGGTCCCGACACCTCTCTCTCTTCCAGTTGAAGTACAAAGGTCGTAGGGAGCAGGGAATATACAGTGGGGACAATGGACAGGAGTGGGTGCGAGGAGTGGCAATTGGTGTGGAGACCTCCTTCGGACCCTCGAGTGCTGGCAGGTGCTTTGACCAGACGTGGGGGACGTGGAAGGGGCACTGTGCCCTCTGGCTGCCTCTTGCTCCCAGGCTGTCTTTGTGTTAGGAATCCTGTCTATGGAAACCTGCTGATGCCCAGGAATACCCACCTACCTCTCTCAGGATGCTTTGGCCTCTTTCCTCTTGTTATTTCAAGGACAACATGTCTTTAGATTAGTAACTATCTCAGGGATTCCTGCTCCCTCTCTTGACAAAGACAAGACTTCCAGGCATTTGTAGCCTTCTAAATAGCAAAGGTACAAAATGCTCGGCTGTTAGTTCATGTTCAGAGTCAAGAATGTGGACACATGTCCTAGCCCGAATGCCGGCATGTGCCATGGGAGGAAGAAGGTTTGCATTACAGGGATTCCAACTCCCTGTCTTCAAGTAGGGGCAGTGGGGAGGCAAACACATGGCTGAGCCTCTGGCTCTGTGTTGTACCTAGAATTTTGGGTTCTCACAACTGCCTGAGCCCTTTGGCTTTGACTCTTGGTGAATTCAGCCTAAGGACAAGGTAGTCTCAGACCTCTAGAAGGTGTGCTAGACATGATGTTATATACCCTCAACCTCACCATCCCTTCCCTTGTCTTCATTTACGGCAACAGAGGCAGGATTCTGCCCTGGGGCTTCTTTAGTCAGGGAGGGAGAGTGATGACAAGGAAACTCTTCCCTGTAGTGGTGCACGTAGAATGGCTGAGCCCCTGGGGTCTGAAGGGGCAGCTCTGCCTGCAGTGCAACAAGCATGTCCTGATATTCAATAGATAGTAAGTGTTCTAATCCTGGGCCACGTGGCTAGCAGGGGAATGTGTTAACTAGCCATTGGCTCATGTGCATTGACTCAGTAGATATTTTGGTGAGCTTGTTCTTGTCAAGCACCAGAAAGAAAGCAAAAAGTGAGACAAAATTCTGGTCTGCACAGAAGACAAACAATAAATAAATAGCCAAGTGAAACATTTCAGGTAGTGATAAGTACTAGGAAGAACACAACACAGGTTGATAGATGACAGTAGCTAACTTGGGTGTGTGGCCACTGGTGGCCTTGAGGAGGGTGGTGGGGAGAGGCCTCAAGGAAGAGGTCTCATCTACAACGGCATCTGATTCACAAGACAGAGGCTTTGAGACTTCTAGACAACACTTCAGGCTGAGGACACTTCTGTCCCAGGTCTTGGGCCGGGGCGGGGGGGGGGGGCGTTTCCTGCTCACTTCTCCTGTCTGACCCTTTTGGTATTCCTCAATGCATATTACTCTGTGTTTACCTCCAGTGACCTTATCTCTAGTTGAGATTTCTGTACATAGCTCAGATTTAAACAAAGGGGGTGAGTTAAGAAGAATTTCAGGTAGGCCAGCCAGTGGTGTGGTAGTTAAGGCAACTGGATCCCACATGGCCAACTGCAGGGTTGGAGTCCTGGACCCAGTGTCTTCGAAACCATGCTGAATGTGGGCATGTGCATGCCCAAAATCCCAAGAGAAGAATTGAGTAGAAGGGATTGCAGCATGGCCATCCCCTACTGGGGGTTACTTTCTGACTTTACCTCTCTCTTTCTCTCTGTCTCTCTCTGGTGAGTGCACTTGCCCTATAGTGAAAACTAAAAAAGAGAAGAATTTCAGGCATCTAAGATTCAGAACATTTGCCTCCTACGAATCCTACGTGAAAGAAACTTCTGAAGACATAATCCATGAAAAAATGTTAAAATCCTCGAATGCCAGCTGGGTGTGGTCATGTAACCAGACATTAGCCAATCAGGTGTGCCTGGTGGGAATTTGAATGTTGAGGGAAGGACCCAAAGACTTGGAAGTAGTTAGAAAACTGTGCTTGGAAGTGGTGAGAGCCAAAGGGCCAGCCCCACAGCCTGGTGGTTAAGGGAGCTAGATCCCACATAGCTGATCATGGTTCGATTCCTGGTTCTGGTGGCTTGAAAAATAAATTGGGCACATGGGAGTGCATGGCCCAAATTCTAGAAGAATGGAGAAATGAAGAAAGAACTGTGGTGTGACCATGTATTACCGAGTGTGAGTCTTCTCTTTCCTTCTCTTTGGCAAGTGAAAAAAAAAAAAAAAAAGAAAGAAAGAAAGAAAAAGAAAGGAAATGATAAGAGCCTCAAATTTCATCTTTCACAATGGGAGCCACCCAGCAGCTCTGGCTCAAGCTAGCTAGAGCTGTGTATATGTGCACATAGAGTGTGTGCATGTCATTCATTGCTCAAAAGTCAGGACACATTCTGAGAAATGCATCACTGGGTAGTTTTGTCACTGTGTGAACATCGTAGAGTTACACAAACCTGGAGGGTGTAGCCTACTACATACCCAGGCTACATGGTATAGCCTATTACAACATCATTGTATATGTGAGTGCTTATGGACTGAAACATTGTTATGAGGTTCATGAATGTATACATTGTTGGAACATATAACACTGACTGATTAAAAATTTTAAAGAATTATTATTAGAGAAAAAGGGCATAATGTAGAAAAATGTGGGTGCAGAAATTTTAGACAATTTTAACAAGATACTGGAGCTACATGAAGAAGGAAACGGAATAGTATGATAAGATTCTTAGGTTGTTTGGAGGGACTAACCATGATATAACCATGAGTAAGCTCTTAGGTCTGTGGTATGTTAGAAGTATGCAAAAATAAAAAACTCACTAATTTTGGCATGAAAACAATCTAATGATGTGTTCTTCCTCAGAAAAAATATTCAAAATAAATTACACAGAAAGTCTGAAAATGGGATAGACAAAGGTATGAGGACAAATGTTTAAAAAATGGAACTTAGAGACTTATATGACTATAAAAATAGAATTCAGGCAAAGCATATTACATGGGTCAAAGTGGTACCTTTTATACTGATGAATGTGACAGTCCATCAAATATGTAAAGCTTTAATCACTTCAGACAATGACATCAAAATCTATTTAGCTTGGGGCCAGCAGGTGACATGGTGGCTAAGTCACTGGATTCCCACATGTCTGACCATTGTTCAAGTCCTGGACCCAGTGGCTTGAAAATCATGCTTGGGTGTATGTGCATAGGTGCCCAAAATCCTGATAGGAGAATGGAAGAGAAAGGACTGTGGTGTGGTCCTCCCTCCTGGGGAGTGATTTCTCATTTTCCCTCTCTTTCTCTTTCTCTGGCAAGTGCATGTGCCCTATGGAAAAAACCTAAACAAACAAAATTGTATAACTCAAAAATTGTTAGACAGAAATAGTAAGTAAAGACCTAGATATAAAATATTATACTCACAATACCTGTGTTTCAAGAACATAACAGAAAAAGAAGACACCCATGGGATATTATGAAAACTTAACAAGTAATAGGATACAAAGAAAAGCTGAATATAAACTCCAAAAATTAGAACAGCTACGTTCTCTGACCAAAATGAAATAAGACTAGGAATTAAGAAACAAAAGGAAAACAAATAAACAAATACAATCTATGCACCCAGAAGTTTAAGAGCAGTGTTCCCCAAATTCTTGGAATAAAGATGAAATCAAAATGGTATGACAGGCTGTTTAGTAACAAACAACATGAGGCACAGCAAGTGCCTGAAGTTGAAGACAAGTCAGCCAATGAGCTAAGGACGCCATAAGAATGAATGACGTAAAGCAAAGTAATAAGTACACCTGTAATGAAACACAGTAAAAATATACTAGAGTTGATCAAGAAAGCTATATGAAGATTCTTTGAAAAGATCAGTTCAAAACAAAAAATTCTCTTGACAAATTTGATATTAAATTGAGCTGAAGGACAGAGAGAAAGAAAAAAGAGAAAGGGAGAGATGCAGATAGAGAGGACCACAAATGATGAATATAAAGTATTGGAAAGGAGTTTTAAGTCAGGGAACGGCGAAGTATTTCTATAACTAACCACCCAGTAAATATACCAGGCTTTTGGGGCCACATGTAACCTCTCTCTACAGTTTGACCCTGCCATTGTAGCTCAAAACCCGCCATAACTAGTAATAAATGCATAGCATGGCTCTTTCAATAGAACTTTATTTACAAAAACAGATAATCTACTGGATTAGATATGTGGCCCATAGTTTATTCATCATTTTGTTTTTTAAAGTTGATTTACTTATTTCTTCCATGAGTGAGAAAGACAGAGAGAACGAAGACCCCCAACAGAATCTTGGTACCATAATCCACCCAGCCTTCAGCCTTGATGGCCTCATCTGGGATGACCTGCAGTCCAGATGGCCCCACAAATTCACACTTTGACATAAAATGTGTTCCAAACACCTAGTAATGATATACAAAGAAACGACTAAGACGATCAAATCCAGAACAAGATTAATATTCCCTAATCAAAATTAAAAGAAAAAGAAAACAGCCTAGATGAATATGCCAAGTACTGTGGTGCTGATCCGAGCTGAGGTGGTGTGTGTTCTGCCCCAAGTCTGACGGCAGGCATGGGTGGCTGGGAATTTAGGGCATTCTCGCAGGGAGCTAGAATTGCTCTGCCAGAGTCAAGTGGCCGGAGCCCTCTTCTTATGAAAGATGCATGAAAACTCTACTGTGGGGAACCAGCAGTTAGCGTAATGGCTATGTCGCTGGACTCCCATGTAGTCGACCGCGGTTCGTGTCCTGGACCCGGTGGCTTAAAACTCACGCCGGGCGCGTGTGCGTGCGTGCCCAAGATCCCGAGAGGAGAATGGAGGAGAGGGGATTGTGGCGTGACCATCCCCTCTGGGGGGGGTAATTTCTCGCTTTCTGTCTCTATGTCTCTCTCTCTGTCTGTCTGGCGAGCACACGTGCCCTCTATAGCGAAAACCTCTCAAAAAAAAAAAAAAAAAAAAAAAAAAAAAAAAACTCTACCTCTACTGTGGTTGCTCCTGAAAGAGGCTGCTATGTCCCAGCTCTTGCTGATCCTTAAGTAGAAGGGCTAGAGATATTAATCCTCTTGCCACTTGTAGGTCAGTCCTGCACTAGGGAAAATGACCTTGTTTGGAATGTCATTATAGGTATAATGACTATAATCTGAAGTACCAGACTGAGTGGTACTTCATTCATCTGGTACTTCATTTATTATTTGTGTTTATTTATTTATTCAAGAGAGAGCAAAATCTGGAACAGAGTTCCCATGCCATGACCCACCCTCACACTCAGCTGAGCCAGATTACAGGCATGCTCACAGGTGCCTGGCATGCTCCAAATGGTCCTGGGATGCAAACCCACAACCTTTCACATGTTGGTCCAGTTATGTTACCACTACCTATCTCAGATTCATGGTACTTTGGAAGATGATAATGTGAAAAGTTTTATCATAAGAAATTATACAAAATGTTCATCATTGTTGGAAAAGTTTGTTACAGAAAAATATGTTTAAGTGGAACAAAAATATTGTGACTGTTTAAGTGGCTTAAAACAGCACGTGATTTTTTTCTCTTAGTTTCCCCGGGCCATGAGTCTAGGTATGGCTGGGTCTTCTACTCAATATCTCATTAGGGAGCAGTTTAAGGATTGGCTGGCTGGCATGTCCCGAGGCCATCTTCCCAGCTCATATGATTGGCAAAATTCAAATTCTCCTTTCTTCTCTTTGACCATATGGAGTTTGTATTGATGTACTATCACTGCTACAATAAAATTCATTATATTTCTTTCTCATTATATGTAAATACGTGTGATCTTTATTATTTATCTTCTCATTTTTATTTTACTTTATCTCCATCATATACCCTCTTTCCTTTTTCTATATTTCTCATGCAGAAATGGTTTATAATTATCCCACTTCTTCTCAAACCATTTTTTTTTCTTTTTTTGGAGAGGTTTTTTTCGCTATAGGGCGCGTGCGCTCGCCAGACAGACAGAGAGAGACATAGAGACAGAAAGCGAGAAATCACCCCCCGGGGGGATGGTCACGCCGCAATCCCTTCTCCTCCATTCTCCTCTCGGGATCTTGGGCACACACGCACACGCGCCCGGCGTGAGTTATAAGCCACTGGGTCCGAGACGCGAACCGTGGTAGACTACGTGGGAGTCCAGCGACATAGCCATTATGCTAACTGCTGGTTCCCTTCTCAAACCATTTTGTCTGTCCATGCTATAGTTCCTCTCCCTCAGGACTCCCACCTGAAGTTACAGTGTAAATTTTGATGTTGTCTCAGAAATTTCTGAGACTATGTTCGTTTCCTTTTAAATCTCTCATTTTCATATTTCTTGTACTAAATACTACCTATTGACGTACCTAAGAATAATACGAATCTTGGGACCAGCAGTTAGCGTAATGGCTATGTCGCTGGACTCCCACGTAGTCGACCGTGGTTCGAGTCCCGGACCCGGCGGCTTAAACTCACGCCGGGCGCGTGTGCGTGCGTGCCCAAGATCCCGAGAAGGAGAATGGAGGAGAAGGGATTGCGGCGTGGCCATCCCCCCTGGGGGGTGATTTCCTGCTTTCTATCTCTCTGTCTCTCTCTGTCTGTCTGGCGAGCACACGCACCCTATAGCAAAAACCTCTCCAAATAAAGAAAAAAAAAAAATAATAATAATACGAATCTTTGTTTTGTAATCTCTATTCTGTTGTAAAGTGCATTTAGTGTTTCTTTTTCATTTCAAATACTTTACCTTTTCATTCTAGAATTTCAATTTTAACGACTATTTTGATTTCTTGCTGTAATTTCCTATCTGTTCTTTAATTACAATTGTACTTTCGTTTAGGTTATCCAGAGTTATAATAGTTACAATAGTCACTTTAGTATTCTTAACCACTTATTGCAAAATCTAGGTCATGTTTAGCTGGCTCTCGTTGATTGCCTTTTCTCTTTGACTTCTTTATATACTAATTTTGAGTTGCAACCTGAACATTGTGAATGTTCCATTGTGAAGACTCTGGATTTTCTAACCCTTCAAAGACTGTCAATTTCTTGCTTACAAGGCAAATGACTGGTTATAATAAAAATGTAAACTATGAACTGGGAGGCAACTCAAATCTCAGATAAGTTCTTTCAGACTTGGCTGGACTCCTTGAAGCCTGCCCTACATTGGTGGGTTAGGAGTTCACCGGAGATCTGGCCAGAGAGGACTTTTATCTCCCTTTTTATCTGACTTTCTCCTTTCTGGGATACCTTTTTACTTTCCAAAGGTGATGGTTGTCTCAAATTTTATCCTCTGATTTTTCATCAAAAAGCTGACATGCAATGGTTTCATTGTAGTGTTAGCCATTTTGAACCACTTAAGCAGTAGCCTACCTTCAGGTTGCAAGTTGTAAAAATGAGAAATTCATCCAGTGTTGATCCATCATTCTAAGTATCACATCTCTTCAGAATCTGCCTGCTCTTGTTTATTCTCTGGAGACTTTTAAGTAGCCGTTTATTATGTTATGTCTAGAAACAAACCATTTTATCTGTGAGAGGGCTGATCTGGATATAGCAGAGTCAATCTCCTTATTACTTCTTTAAATCTAAATTTCTAAGCACATTCATTCTAAGTAGGCACATGCATGCAACTATTTCTTTATGAATTATAATGATGTATACATTTTATTATAAATAAAATTATACTCAAGCGTTTTAATGAACTTGCATTGTAAGTAAACATGTCATTTAAATGATAGATTCACAAAAAAATTAGTTATTTGTAGATTGTGTCACTGAGACTTATATTTTAGAACAGTAGAATAGCAATTTTAAATAGTTATTTTGTAAAAAAAAAAAAACGGTGAGTGTATGTGATAGTGCTGAGAAACACTGACTATGAGGCTGTATACTTGCTGATTACGGAGGACACACACAAATGGGAATAACCAACCAACTTATGGCCTGGTTGCTATGTCAGAAATTTCCGAATTTTCAACACCAATATCAAATATCAAATTTGAACCATCAGTATGAAATGTGTCTAGGAGACGTGGTCTTGGATGAACCCCACTGAAGGAGGGGTTGGTTAGGGCAATGGCAAACCATTAAACAGGAAGAGAGGTCTGAGAGAGACAGGAACAGAAATGTTTTCCAACTCCAACTCTATATTAAAATGCACATTTAGAGACTCTTGAAGAAACTTAATGATAGAAAGTACCACTAATCAAATAAACACAGCAAAATTAGGCTAAATGGAGTAAAAATACTGGAATAACCTGACAAAGACTCTAACATAAGTTTTTTGGAATTGCTTAACATTATAAATGTAGATATGCTTAATAATTCAAACTATGAATAAAATCAGGAAGACATGATCGAAATAATGGTACATGCAATAAAGCATTAATTCGACATCTTGTAACTAGAAAATATGGTCACTGGGATGCCCGTGCTGACAGGAAATTCTTTTTTTTTTTTTAGAGGTTTTTGCTATAGGGCATGTATGCTCGCCAAAAAGACAGAGATAGACAAAGAGACAAAAAGCGAGAAATCCCCCCCTCTGGGGGCATGGCCACGCTACAATCCCTTCTCCTCTATTCTCCTCTTGGGATCTTGGGCACGCACGCACACGCGCCCGGCATGAGTTTAAGCCACCGGGTCCATTACTCGAACCGCGGTAGACTACATGGGAGTTCAGCGATACAGCCATTACGCTAACTGCTGGTCCCAGAAATTCTGACCTTTTTCTATGATTTCTCTCCCTATGACCAAGTTCCACCCAGTGAGAGCAGATAAAGACACAAAAAAAATGAGGGGAAGGACCTTCTTCATAGGTTCCTCTGAATAAATAATTCAAATAATTTTTCTATTATATAATTTCTTATTCATATTCAATTGTTGTACATCTCTATAGCACACAATGTGATTTTTTTCAAAGTATATATGCTGTATGTGACAAATAAGGATATTACTACATACATTATTTTCAACGGAGAACTTTGCTTTCTCAGGTCTGTTACGTATTTCTTCCCTGATTTTTCCTTTTTAGGGGGAAAAGAGTTTTGCTAGAGGGCATGTGTGCTTGCCAGAGAGAAAGAGACACAAAATGCAAGAAATCAACCCCCGGAGGGATGGCCACACCACAATCCTTTGTCCTCTACTTTCTTCAGACTCGGGGCACACATGCATATGTGCCCAGTGTGAGTTTCAAGCCTCGAGCCCAGGACTTGAACTGCAGTCAGACACATGAGAGTCCAGCATCTTATCCACTATGCCACCTGCTGGTATTTCCTAATTTTTTTTTTTTTTTTGAGAGAGATTTTTGCTATAGGGCACGTGTGCTCACCAGAAAGACAGAGAGACAGAAAGCGACAAATCACCCCCCGGGGGGATGGCCACGCTGAAATCCCTTCTCCTCCATTCTCCTCTCATGATCTTGGGCACACATGCACACACTCCCGGCGTGAATTTAAGCCACCGGGTCCGGGACTTGAACTGCAGTTGGCTACATGGGAGTTCAGCGACATAACCATGACACTAACTGCTGGTCCCATCCTGCCTAACTTTTAAGAAAATTCTACTATAAAGAGAGTCAGTGAAACGTTAACCTCAGTATGAATTTATTCCTTGTTGTGAGTATTTAGAATTTCTACCATAGCAAATAACTTTCCCCAGTTAGGAAATCGGCCATAAGGACAGTCCTTTGGGTAACATAGTGCATGTTTCTGCAAAATCACACTATGTGCTTTGGAGATGTACAACAATTAAGTGTGAAGAAGGAAAAAAAAAAAGCACAGGCTTTAAAGTTGGGTAGACTTGGGCTTGCTCCTGAGTTTGCCTTTTACATGACGTGCAGGTCTGGGGAGTATTTACATGCTCTGTTTCCTCACCCAGAAAATGGGGACAATATCACCCACTAGTGTCTCACACAGAGACCTCAGGATTGAACAATGACGCCAGGGACATCCTCTCTCATAAAGTCGCCTTCGGCCCAGGTCACAATTCTCTCACTCAAGGTGTGAAGCTGCGGTGCTTTGGAGGTGACCACCTGCTGGAGTCTTTCCTGTGATAGCAATTGAAGCTCGCATTATTCACTCACCTTTTTTCCTTGCTGCTTAATCCAGTCCAGCCAAGGACTCCCCAGGTAGATGCAGCCAAACCTGCCTGAGAAGATGCCAGCTGAATAAAGCCCTCACCATCCCCTTCACTATTTCCTATTGTTTGCACTTTGATAATCCCCAGAGCTCAGTACAGACGTTCACTATTGAAACAGTGCTCCATTAAGCAATAAGAAGTCACATGCCTGTTACAGGGCTGCTTTTCGAAACCGAGAGCTGGCTGCGGGTGCTGGCATGGACGGGGCAGATGTCAACGCAGGTACCTGCCTGGTGGAAGCAGAGCTGGCACCTGCGCCTGGTTGTGAAACCTTGAGCACTTCTATAGCAACTGCTTGAAAAGTGCTTTGTGATAGGTGCCATCACCTTTTAATTACCACTAAGCTTGCTTGGCAACACTTCCTTTCTTGGCAGCATGGGAAATAGTATTTTTGCAAACTAGAAGGCAGACTGGTGGTTTAATGCTATTTTGGAAGAAGAAACTGTCGTGCCCAGAGGGAAATGACATTGCAAGCTCCCCACAAGGCACATACTGCCTAGAGATAGGCATTTCCCCATGCTTCTGTACGGTCCACGGAGCACTGAGAAGTTCAAGGCACAGAATGAGAACATAGAGGTTTCTTCAAGCAGATTAGGAAATTTTCCAGGGAAGGAGTAGTTTGAGGTTACATCTTTGGGCATGAAGGAAAACCTCGAGAAGACCTTGATTCCACTCCGTTTCCCAGGCTCATGTGCTATCAACACAGAAAGAACACCTTTTCTCTTCACTTCCTTCTGCCAAGCACTTATTGGCCAGACTGGAGCCCACAGCACCTGGGGCTGTCTGGACTCCCAGAGTGTGTGAGAGCTTTGCCACTTGCCTTGCACAGATAACATAAACAAAATGCTTTCCAAAGCAGACAGACACTTGGGTAATTCTTTTGGAACATTCGGTTCACGATGTTCCAGTAAATTGTTGCATCAGTGAAGAAGAACGATGCAGGGCCTAGTGAAGACTTGAAAGCGTACAAGAATGAGGGCAGCAGAGTAGCAAACGGCCAGGTGGCCATGGCCAATGGAAGGCCATGATCCTTATCAATCTGCAGAGGGTTCCACTGTGGGGAGAGGGAAGTGCCCTTCCTGAGTCTCTGCCTGCTGTGATGGGAATGTATACAGGCAGGGCAGCCACTGCTTGTGTGTACATGACACCCGGAGCTATGTGGAGGCTGATACGCAAATACGTGGGACACCTCAGCTTCCCTAAGGGCTAGAAGGAGGCACTGGGTATTGAGCTAGCTGATTTTTTAAAAAATTAGGGATATACTTAAGTTATTGCCCTTCAGTCCCCTAACCAATGGCATGGTCATGGAATGGAGCTTAGCCGACAGTACTATAAAGACTTCCCAAGTCAATTGTGTGCAGCAAAGTGAGGCTGAATTAAAGCCCAGAAAAGAGAAAAATAACTCCTGTAGATCAAGACCCAGTTGCCATGGCTTTTGTGTGCTGTACAAGGCCCTGTGATTTGCAGGTGACAGCACTGACCCAGTGAGGTGGCATTCACCCATCCAGTGCATCTGGCAGTGAAGCTAGAACAGCCACTTTCTATTTATTTTTTCTGTCCCTGAAAAGTAGATAGCAACTGCTGAATGATTTAATGAAGTTCTTCCCTCACGTTTCCAGTAAGTTTTATGTTGATTTTAAAAAGGCTACTAGGGCCATCCTCTCTTAAGAAGACAGTAGCCCCCTCTCTTATCCACAGTTTCGCTTTCTGTGGTTTCAGTTACCTGAGGTCAACTGTGGTCCTAAAATATTATATGGAAAATTCCAGAAACAATCCATTAGTTTCAAATTGCGCTCCATTCTGAGTGGTGTGAGACCGATGAAATCTCATGCCTTGCTTCTCCATCCCTCCTGGGATGTGAATCATCCTTTGTTCAGTGTACCCACACTGTGTATACTCCCTCCCCGTTAGGTTTTCAGTAGCCATCTCAGCAACCAGATTGAAAAACAGTCGTTATAGGATCGAGTGCTATTTGCAGTTCAGGCATCGACTGGGAGTCTTGCAATGTAGCCCCTAAATCATCTTAGTGATTTTCATTTTGACATTGAGTAAAAAAACTGATTTCTCGCTCTCCTAGTTGAAAGAAATAAGCAAATGAAAGAATTTTTAAATTACCTTTTTAAAAAAGAATTGTTTTTAGCTAATTTTATTTAATTGTTATTATTTGTTATTTTTATTTTTAATTTGACCAGAGAGAGAGAGAGAGAGAGAAAGGGAAAGTGAGAAAGCAAGCCATCCTGTCCGGGACTCGAATTGTGGTCAGCCATGTGGGAGTCCAGTGTCTTAACCACCACACCATCTGCTGGCCCACTTAATTACTTTATTTAATTGCCAGAGAATGTGTACGCTTGCCAGAGAGACAGAAAGGCAGACAGAAAGAGTGAAAGAGAAAGCGTCACCCCCCACCCCCAGCAGGGTGTTGTCATATCACACCCGTTCTCTTCCATTTCTGTATCTTGTAAGGATTTGGGGCATGTGTGCACAGGTACCTGACGTGTTTTCTTAAACCACCGGGGTCAGAATTTGAACTATGGTTGGCCATGTGGGATCCGGGGGAGTGGGAGCTCACAAATGTGCTCACCTGAGTGATGCCATATTTTCTGTAAGAAGTACCCAGTAATCTGATCATTCCAAGATGAACCAGGGTGACCGGGCTCTGTAAGGCAAACCCAGAAGCCGATGTCTGGATCCCGTCCAGGGCAAGTCCACATCCCAGTTGCTCTTACTGCCACGTGCTCCTTATAGAAGGGCAAGGCTAATGCTAGTACAGGGGCAGCTCCAGCGCTCAGAAGACAAATTTTAGGAAAGAGAAAGGGAATAATAGGAGAATCTGGTCACTGCTCTATGTAGGTGGCAAATATATCAGACTATATCAGACTAAAGATGGAAAGGTGGGAACACGTGGTAGCGCAGTGGTAATGCAACTGGATCCACAAGAGAAAGGTCCAGAGTTCACGTCCCAGGACCTCTCTGAGCTTGATGGGCACATTCATATGCCTAGGATGGGGTCAGGTGAGACTGGGAGTGGATTGTGGCATGATGACTCTATTAGGGGTACTTGTCTCTCTCTGATGGAAGAAGTAAATAAATACGCTTCAAAATAGGACTAAAAGAAAAGATTGTGAGCTGTACGACTCTAAAAGGGCAATAGAAATATTTACCCTCATCTCCAAATAACTAAGGAAATTCAATGAGATGTCATAGAATGTTGGCAGAGAAAATAAACCCTTTATTCTGTGAAAGAAAAAAAAACCTTTATTCTGTGTGGAAAAAAAGAAAAATAACCTTCTTTCAACACATTGTGAACGATAGCTTTTTCTCTCCATATGTGCAGTGCTTGAAATATACCAGTTTTTTAAAAACATGTTTGTTTATTTATGTCTTTGGAGAGCAAGAGAGACAGAAAGAGACAGAGAGATCACACCCCAAGTAGAATCTCGATGTGGCAATCCATCCCTCAGCCAGCTCTGGATCACACGCAGAGGCATGCCTGGTGTACTCAGAGAGGTCCTCAGGTGTGAACCCTGCACCTTCCCATGTGGGTCAGCCTCACAGAGAGTCACATTTTACCCTGTGCCACCGTCCAGCTCCACATGTAGCTTTCCAGTATATCCTCCCGTGTGCTTCATACCTGTTTGACTCTGACAGACTTTTAACATGCAGTAAAATTCTGACAGAAAAATGAAGGTATACTCAACAGTCACCATTCAGGGAGTGAAGGAAGAACTATTCCTTAGTGAACGCTGTGAGCCCTGGGTCACTAGACAGGACTACTGCTTAGTGAACGGTGTGAGCCCTGGGTCATTAGAGAGGACTACTCCCTAGTGAATGGTGTGAGCCCTGGATCATTAGAGGGGACTACTCCCTAGCGAACGGTGTGAGCCCTGGATCATTAGAGGGGACTACTGCTTAGTGAACGGTGTGAGCCCTGGGTCATTAGAGGGGACTACTGCTTAGTGAACGGTGTGAGCCCTGGGTCATTAGAGGGGACTACTGCTTAGTGAACGGTGTGAGCCCTGGGTCATTAGAGGGGACTACTCCCTAGCGAACGGTGTGAGCCCTGGGTCATTAGAGGGGACTACTGCTTAGTGAACGGTGTGAGCCCTGGGTCATTAGAGGGGACTACTGCTTAGTGAACAGTGTGAGCCCTGGGTCATTAGAGGGGACTACTCCCTAGCGAACGGTGTGAGCCCTGGGTCACTAGAGGGGACTATACCTTAGTGAATGGTGTGAGTACTGGGTCATTAGAGGTGACTACTCCCTAGCGAACGGTGTGAGCCCTGGGTCACTAGAGGGGACTATTCCTTAGTGAATGGTGTGAGTCATTAGAGAGGCTCACCACCACAGCGCTGTGTGGCTGCTGCGCACTTGGACTGTTGTCTAGACTGACCTCTGCGCATACCTCTTACGCTGTCATGTGTGAGTGTGCATTGCTAGTAGAGAGACACAGATCAGCATTCCTGCCATAGTGTGGGGCTTAGGAGAAGGCTGGCCAAGGAGAGTGCTTTGTACTGCAACTGCCCCCTCCCCCCCACCATGATGCCTTACTGCAGGGCACCAGGCACGACTTTGAGGAAAGTATGTCATCTCAGGCAGGATTCTTGGCTGCGAGCCACAGTGACAAGTCTCAGGGCATAAAAGGAAGGATGTGGTGTGAGGACACCAGACTCAGAGAGTGGGTGGAAACTGAGGATGTCCTGACCCAAGACCAGCAACAACCTTTTTTCAGCCAAGGGGCTAAAAGTAGAGGGAGGGGAAGGATGCGTTGTTGGTGACTGCAGGGGTGTTGGGGGGAAGCAGGAGCTGCTGCTGCAAAATCCCCCTCCTCCGGCAGCTCCAGATTCCAAGTCCAGCATGTGGGGCTGGGGGCATAAATCTATTGGCTGAGTTGGGCCAGGCCTCTGTGCCTGGTAGTGGAAGGTGGAGAAGGGTGGATGGGCCGCTGCACCTTGGTTTCCAAAGCATGAGCCTCTGCCAGGTCCAGTTTTATGGGAAATACAGGACTTTTCCAATGGAGCTAATGGGAGATGATCAGCAGCTATGGAGCATTAAAAAATCAGCAAATAGTTTATATAGCCAGTGGATCTGGAGCACAGGAAAGAGCACACACCCCAATTTATCTACATGTATGTAACACCACGGCATTGGCGTGCCTGGTGAGAAACTGAGAGGAAAGGCTAGAAAGCACCCCCTAGGGGAAATGGCGATGCTGTAATTCCTTTTCTTCCATTCTCCTGAGATTCTGGGCACACATGTACATGTGCCTGTGTGATTTTCAAGCTGCCAGGTTTGGGGCTCACACCCCAGTTGGCCATATGAAAGTCCAATGCTTTAATTACCATTGCCACCTGCTGGCCCCATCTTTCGTAGTATTTTTAAACCCTGACTCAGCATGTGTCAGCCCTTCCCCTTGGCAGGAGAAGCCAGCTCCACTTCCCCTTCCTGATCACTACTGTACCTGGCACTGGTCCTGGCGCTGGTCTTGGAGTTGTGCAGCCCCTGTTCTAGAAGCAATGTTGGAAGGTCTTGCTTTAGGTAACATGATGATTTTCCTCAACCCCCAAAATAAAGAGACAGAGACTCTGAATCCATCCAAGGATTCACAAGGTCAGAGCCACCTGCCTCTCTGCTGTTCCAATATCAGGGCATTTTGTTTTGCACCTCCAAACTGTGAAACACTCAGTGTACATTATAATTGGATATTTCTCTCTCTCTCTTTTTTTTTTTTTTTTTTGGAGAGTTTTTTTGCTATAGGGTGCATGTGCTCACCAGAAAGACAGAAACAAAGAGACAGAAAGCGAGAAATCACCCCCCCCCGGGGGGGGGGGGGGGATGGTCACACTGCAATCCCTTCTCCTCCATTCTCCTCTTGGGATCTTGGGTACATACACACACATGCCCAACGTGAGTTTAAGCCACCGGGTCCAGGACTCGAACAGTGGTTGACTACATGGGAGTACAGTGTCATAGCCATTATGTCAACTGTTGGTCCCTATAATTGGATATTTCTAATTGTGCTTAATGCATCTGCAACAACTTCACACTTCCTTTGATAACTTCTGACTTTTTTCTTTGATCGCTTCTGAGGTTTGTTTTTTATTGTTTGTTTTTATCTTTGGCTTTCTGCAGTTTTACTGTGATTTGTCAAAATGTGAACTGCCTTAATTTTCCTGCTGGGGCTTCACTGGGCTTCCAAAACAGGTGGACTAATGTCTGTAATGGGTAGAATAGTGTCCCCATCCTAAGCCCATTTCCACCTACAACTTCAGAATGTGACCTTATTAAAAATAAGGTTGCTGCAGATGTAATTAGTTAAGATGAGGTCATCCTATGATGAATCCTCAATCTTCTTTTTTGTTTGTTTGTTTGTTTAGGTTTTTGTCATGAAGTGCATGTGATCACCCAAGAGAGACAGAAGGGGAGACAGAGAGGTAAAGTTAGAATCACATCCAAGGGGGGCTGGCCACACTGCAATTCCTTCTTCATTCTATTCTCAGGATTTTAGGCACACAAACACACACACACACACACACACACACACACACACACACACACACACAACTGGTGTGATTTTTTTTAAGCCACGGCATCTGTGATTTGAACTGTGGTCAGTCATGTGGGAGTCTAGCACCTCAACCACTGTGCCACTTGCTCACCTGAGCCCTCAATTCTTTATGGAAAGTAGAACTTGTCATTGATGAATATGAATATTTAGCTGAAGAGAAAGGAATGCTATGGACTACCAGACCCTACCAGGAGCTAGGAAGAGGCAAGGTAGCCTCTTGGCTAGAATCTTCAGAGCCCATATTCATGACCTTGTAGACACTTTGATTTTGGTCTCTAAGCCTCCAGAAATATGAGGTCATAAATTTCTATTATTTTAAGCTACCAGGCTTGTGATCATTTGTATGCCTGCCCTAGAAAAGTAAAACAATGCCTTTTGGATGAGGGAAATCAAAGTTTCATTTGTTCTATCTTTAAATATAAATTTGGCCTTGTTTTTTCTCTCTTGCCCTGCTGGGATTCTACTTAAACGCATGTTGTTCCTTTCCTTCTACACCAGTGTCTTTTACTCCCTCTCTGGAATTGCTTATCTATCTAATCTCTCCCTCACCATTTTATAAATTCTGCCTGGCTACCTATAATCTGCTCTTAAAAGTATACTTGGAGTTTAAAATTTTGGTTCTGTATATTTTATTTCAAGAAGTTCCTCTTTTTTGGAGAGGTTTTTGCTATAGAGAGCGGGCGCTCGCCAGAAAGACAGAGAGAGATAGAGAGACAAAAAGTGAGAAATCACGCCTCAGGGGGATGGCTACACCACAATCCCTTCTCCTCTGTTCTCCTCCTGGGATCTTGGGCACGTAGGCACATGTGTCCGGTGTGAGTTTAAGTCATCAGGTCTGGGACTCGAACCATGGTCGACTACATGGGAGTCCAGTGACATAGCCATTATGCTAATGCTGGTCCCTCAGGTTCTTTTCCAAGTCTAGTTTTTCCTCAAATCTGCTCTGACACCGTACTGTCTCTTTTTCATTGTATGTATCTTGAAGTTTGTCTTTTAAAGCCACAAGTCCTAGGAGTGACTTCTATAATCCTCCTCTGAGCCCTCTTGCCCCCATCAAAGTCTTTACAGTCTCTGGATGATCATTTCAATACCGCGAGTCTATGTTGATAAATTTCTCCAGCCTGTTGTTATTGCTTGCTCTCACTCATGGAGTCTAGTCTCTATGTCTGCTTGGTTATCTTTGCATGTGTGTTATTGTATTTTCAAAATTATTTATAGCAATAATAGGAGGTATAACAACTCCCTCAGAGAGTTTATGTTTGAGGGTGCTTAGGGACAATGCTGACCTGTGCTCCAAGAGATCTTCAAAAACAAAAGCTCAAATCTTTGTTTTATAAACACCTTCAGGCTAAGAGCAGGTTCTCTTTAGAATTAGTAGAAAGTTTTACTCTTTTAGGATGCTATGTCCTGCACAGCTAAATAATAGCATGCTCTGGGAGTGGGAGGCGGGTGGTGGAGGTAGTCATGGATTTGAAAATAAACATAGAAATAAACACACAAAGACATACAAGCAAAGAAACGAGGGGATCAGATGGTTTCAACTTCTCTGATGGAGATAGCCGTGACCCCAAGTCGTTCCCAGATTTATTCTTTTAAAGGGTCAAAAACAGGGGAAGGAGAGGTTGAATGCAAAGCCAGTTGTTTTCAGATGATAATCAGCTGAAGATGCGAAGACATCTGGCGCCATGTAGTTCTATGTAAGTCTTACCTAATCATCTAGGGCAAATTCTGATTAACATATGTGGCTTCCTTTAACCTGATACTGCCTTGCAGTTTCAAACACAGATTCAGCTAACGTATTCACAGGTTAATGGTGTTCATTGCCCTGCATATGACTGCCCCAAGTACTGTGTTTCTGCATGTGCGTAAAGGTCACCATGTTTGCTCAGATTGGCCACTCTCCGCACTAGGAGATTGACTAAAATTTTCACCATATTTTTTATTGTTATGAGCAATATAGTTAGTCCAACTAACTGGGACTGCCATAATGGGGCAGGAAGAACTGATCAGTTTGTTAGCACTTACTGTTAGGAATCAGACCTGCATGGAATCCTCCTTAAACTTTACTCGTAAAATCAGAATAGTCAACAGTACCCACACTATGGACAAAGTGTTTGGTAGAATTTTTGGCACATAGTAATTAGTAATATGAATCTTTATTATTTAGAATATAAGAAAGATATAAAATTTCATAAGCCCAGGGAGGACATAATACACCTTTTTCTGACAACCCAAAAGGGAAGCTCTAGATGGTACAATGCCCGTGAATGTAAGATAGCCTTCCAGGAAGCTGATCTTAGTTTCTGGCAAGCATAAACATAAACATATTACATCAGAAACCACTCAAGTATATGCAAATTAGATTTCCTCATTTAGCTCTTTAAAAAAATTTTTTTAATTAAGTGGACTATCCTTTAAATAGAACTAGAACTCAGTTCTGCCCAGGAACAGGTACTATACCTTTTTGCTCTGTTTACGTAGGGCCTCCAGAACACCAACTGTCACTTTGCAAAATTTGGCTCATTTTCAAGAGAGGTTTTAGTGAGGAAAAATCTCACTTTCCAAGCACTCAGAACACTTAGAAATTTGTCTGACTTTTGTTGCTTCTGTATAAATTTATTCCTCAAACAGCTTTACTCTTTAAAATGATCCATCCATCCATTTGTTGATTCATCCACTCAGGTATGCATGCATGTATCATGCATTCATGTATCCATTCATCTGAAAGTCTGTCCACAGAGGATTCATGTAGGAGGTCATATTTAGCTAAAATGATACATTTACACTTGATGAGCAAGTGAGAGATGGACAAGAATATGCAAGCATTACTTTATCCAGAAGTCTCTTCCTAAGAAGAGAAGCATTTTCTGCTACTATCCTAAAAAAAGCAGTTGGTTGAGTTTTACACTAGCATAAATTCTAAATTTAATCCTTACTGAATAGTTAGGCCTATATTACCCCAAAACTAACCAAAACCAAAATCAACCTAATGGTCTATCACCTTATATTTAGAAATGGCAAAACCCAGTCAGAAACACTAAAGACAATAACAGCATCAAGCAGTCAGTAAATAGCCTGGAGCCAAACAGGTAATAAAAATTTAAAAACCAGCCATGTATGTCTGTTCACAACCTGTTCATTCCAGCAGTGAATTCTAGAGCACAGGCAGTCAGCACTTCAGCATGGGCCAGCTCTTCCTGGAATAGGCTATCTTAACTCCCATCTTGTGATGTTATTTCTCTGCTGTCATTCATCATTCAGTCAACAACTGATACCTGCTCTGTGCTTCTGGAGCTAATCTGTGAGGAGACACAAATCCTCACTGGGCTTCTTGCCCTCCAGGGGTCAGCTTGGGGAGGTGTTCAAAGAGGGAACACAGAGTTATTCAGAGAGACATCAACCTCTAGGACAGAAAAGAATTTTATCATTTTATTTGGAAGTTATAATTGTCCAGTCAATGTTCTGTGGCTGAATACTTCCTGCAGAAGTGAGAGACCCACAGAAATGCTTTCTCATATTCATTATTGCTATACACATCTTTGCCAGCAGAAGAGGCTTCCAATCTCTGAGACGCTAGGACACAGCTGTGAGTTTATGTTATGGTAAGAGTACATGCCCAAGAAGGGCTCTACCTACCTGGGCTATAGGTACAGTTGTGGATACTGCCCCTGGTGGCAGCTAGGCCTCTTGTCGTGTCTTGAGTGGCTCTCAGAGGAATGCTGCGAATTCTTCTAGAAGGAGTGACTTCTATAATTCTTCTCTGAGCCCCACTTGCTCCCATCAAAGGAACTCATAGCAACTGGATTTTCCTATGAGCTTCAATTATTATTGAAACAGCAATAGTACCATTTGGCATTATTGGAGGGTCAAAGTCACATGTCCAAGGCCACATGCTGGCAAATGGCTGAGCCCAGCCTAGGACCTGGAGTCTGACGGTGGAGCCTGTGCACCTCTCCTTGTGACTGAGTCCCTGAGCATGAATCCAAGGCTGGAAATCATCCAGAGGCCCTTTCACTGTCCTCCTGGCCTTTCCTGTCTGCTGTGCTGAGCATGGAACCCTGTATTATACCAAGAGAGAGACTTGCTGTATGTTTACCAATTACCAAGCACTTACCTCTCTCAGAAACACTCTCTTAGCTGCCGGAAATTAAATGTAGGTCAAGAACTGAAAGAGTGCTACTTTTAAGGGTCCCATGTCATAGCGTGCAGGATACACATGGCACACAATCATGAATAAACAAGAGGCTCAATGGTGATAAATGCTCTGACGGACAGTGCCATCAGAAGTCGGAGGGCTGAGAGATGCCAGGGCAGGGACCATGTTCTCAGGTTATCAGAGAAGGACTCTCCAAGGAGACTGTCTAGCTATAGGCCTTCATAAGAAGCCAGCATAAGATAGCTGGGCACTGTTCTCTGCAGAAACAATGGCTCCTGCAAGGCCCATAGCTGAGAGCCAGTGTGGCATGTCATAGTGGAGCTTTTTGGAGCTCCTCATTATTAGTTGCTCGAACTGTCTTAATAAAGTAGCACAGATAGGGCAGCTCAAACAACAAAGACTATTTGCTCATAGTTATGGAGACTGGAAGTCTGATATCAAGGTGCAGGCAGGGTTGGTTTCTCCTGAGGCCTCTTTCTGTGGTTTTTAGATGCCACCTTCACCCTGTGCCTCCACATGATCATCCATCTAAGTACATTTGTGTCCTCATCTCCTCTTCATATGGGTACACCACTGCTGCCTGATCATCGCCCCATCCTTCTGACCTCATCTAACCCTTAATTACCTCTTCAAAGGCTCTGTCACATTGCTGGTTTGGGTCTCCACATACAAATTTTGGGGAGACACAATTCAGCCCATAACAGACCCAGAGGGCTTGTTAATAGTCATACTGTACAGCACATTCCCAGTGTTTCTGAGACAGCAGGTCTGAGGTAGGAGTGGGAATCTGCATTTCTAACAAGTTCACAGACTGATGCTGAATCTGCTGGCCAAGGGACTCCACTTTGAAAAACGTTTTAGAGTTTCAGAGAAGGTTACTGAGGCTGCTACACGAGAACTCCAGAAGGGTGGGAAGGAGGTAGCCAGCCTAGAGAAGTAGGCAGGGACAGAGGAGGCAGCATCCCTCACAAAGGCAAGAAGCCCAGATATTTCCTGGCATGGAATGGGAGGTCACCAGAGATGAAGACAGAGTAGTAAAAAGCTGTATGCTAGTGTTCTAGGGAGCAGGGAATGAGGGGACTGGGGACCTAGATGGGGACCTGTGACAAGTAGCTCTGGAGAGTGACCAGGTGGTAGGGACTTAGTAGGGGAGAAGTGATCTATGCAGGGCACATTTAGATGACAGAGCTTGCTCATTCCTCGGCTAGAGGTGGGAAATGAGAGGTACATTCTAGATTTGGGGCTTAGACGTCTAAATAAAGGTGGATATTTTTAACAACAATGGGAAACATTGACATAGAAATAGTTTTCAGGAGGAACGTACAGAGTTCTGATGGGGACACATTAGATCTGAGATATTCTTAGACATCCTAGTGGAGATGCCAAATGGGTGGATTGATTCTGTATAGGGGCTGGAGAAGGAGGCAGGAAGTCTTGGAGAAGGGTCTTTCAGGGTTGTGGGTCTGAGTGAGGGCACAAGGCAGGGAGCAAGGGTTAGGATGAGGAAAGGTCCAGGGGCAAACCCTGGGTGTCTAGCACTGGGACGTTGGGCAGTAGGAAAGGAACCAGTGAAAAGAAGTGACCACTCAGCTGGAGGAAAATCCAGAGAGCATTAAGTCAACCAGCAAAACCTTTGAAGAGATCAGGAGTGGTCAGATGGGTCTGACATTGCCAAGGGATGGAGTACGATGAGGACTGGGAGCTGAGCCATATCAGGGCTGGCCTCCTGGTCCCCTAGGCTACTGCGAATGGGAGTGCAACACTAGCAGACAGCCTCATTGGTGCTCAGACACCTGGAATTTGGTGTCAGATAGCTTTGTGTGTGAACCCTAGCTTCAGTTTCTTTTTCTTTCTTCTTTCATTTTTTTAAGAGAGATTTTTGCCATAGGACGCGTGTACTTGCCGGAGAGACAAAGAGACAGAAATCAAGAAATCAACCCCTGGGAGAATGGCCACACTACAATCGCTTTCTCCTCTATTCTCTTCTTAGGATCTTGGGCACGAACGCACACGCACCCAGCATGAGTTTTAAACTGCCTAGCCGGCATTGGAACCATGGTCAACTATGTGGGAGTCCTGTGACAAAATCATTATGCCATCTGCTGGTCACCTAATTTCAGTTTCTGTAGCCATGTCATTTTGGAAAATTATTTGAATACTTGAGCCTCATAATCACCATGAATAATGTCACGTCCCCTTTGAGTAAAGTTGTTGCCCTAAGTGCTCAATAATGCCAGCTTTACTAGCAGGGGCAGAGAGAATGCTACCTCAATGGGTGATGAAACAGCTACTTTAATCCAACTTTAAGTCCACTGAAATGTGCTCTGCTGGGATTCATCCTGGTTGGTCCCTGGGGCTCCCTTCAGAAAAACTGGTGCTTGGCTCTGGCTTCTTTCCTCCCAGCAGAACTGGATGAGAAAATGGTGCCAGGTATCCCCCATGTAGGCCCTGGGTCACTCCAGCTGTGTGCCATGCTGTGCGAGTCACCTCCCCAGTCAGGCCCTTCCCAGACAGGCATAAAGTGCAGGGAGGCTCCCTGCTGGGCACAAGCGGCAGGGCTGGAATTGCATCTCTAAGGGCTCAGCTCCGCCCCACCCCTCCAGGAGGTCTCCCCTCCCTACTCCTGGGCTTTTCTCTCTGCAGGGAGCCTCCAGCTGCCTCTTTGTTATCTGTGGAGCTCCAGCTTCCAGTTTGCCTAGTTCTGAGGACTTAATACCTTCTTTCTGAGGAAAGGGGGATGGAGCTGACATCTGAAGAGTGTAAGGCACCAAACAGGAAGAGCTTTTGTGCTCTGGGAACCCAAGGCAGCTGAGCCCCAAATTGTGAAAACTTTCTCTAAACCCCAACAGACTTATCTTTGAAGACAGACACAAAGGCTGCCCAGGGGGAAGAGAAGATAGGAGCTTGGGAACCACAGGCACCTGAGTCCCAACCATGGCACTGGGCCCTCCGGTAGGTTACCACCCCACACTGAACCTCATTCCAGCCATCTGTAGGGCCAAAGCCCACGTGCAGGGCCATGGAGGATGACCCGTCACGTACTAGAAGCATGGGGCACAGGCCTGGCTCTAGCAGGGATTTGGAACATGATCATTTTTTTTTAACTTTAATTTGGAAATAGCAAAGCCTCAAAAATTACAAAAATAAAAGTAGTACATGGAACATCGGTGTCTCTTTTATTTCCCTTATTAATAAATGATAACGCTATAGATAGGCATTTTTTTATGTTTAAACTATTATGGTACAAAAACTTTTACTGCGTCAATTTGAGTGCCACCCTTAATGTCTCTGAGCTCATCTTTCCTTCTCTGTCAAGTGAGGACGCTGTTTCAGCATCTGCACTATTGAGCGAGCTGAGCAGCACGTGTCTGGAGCTCCAATAGCTGAGCTTGACAGCCATGAAAACAGGGCTATCCTGACCTGGGGCTGCCACCTGGAGGAAGGGTGTAAGAGACCCTGAGAGCAAAGGAATGATGAGACTGGGCCAGGGAAGGCCTGAAGTCCAGATTCCAGGGCAGCCACCCTTTCTGTTCTGAAATGGAACTATACTCTACATCCCAGAATGAGAAACAGTATTCCAACTACTGTGACTGAATTATGTTTTCCCCAAATTTATAGGGTTAATCCCTAATTCCCAATGAGATAGATTTGGAGGAGGGTTTTTTTGGGAGTGATTAGGGTTAGATGAGGTCAATAGGGTGGGGCCCTCATGCTGGGATTAGTGCCCTTATAAGAAAAGAACCGAGGAGAGGACTTACTTTCTCACTTTGTCTCTTTCTTTCTCCCTTCTTTCTTTCCCTCCCCCTCCTTCAGGAAGGGCCTTCCCCAGAACCTGACCATGACGCCCTGATCTTGGTCTTTCGGCCTCCAGAACCGTGAGAAATAGACGTCTGTCATTTGAGCCACCCAGTCTGTGCTGCTCAGCCTGAGCCGACTGACACACAACCTCACTGCAGGCCATGCTCCTTCTGCTCACAATGCCCTAGCAACTCTAGGTTTCATTGTGCTAATTCTAGAACACACCAAGCTCCTTCCTACCTAGGAGCCTTTGTCTGCGGGCAGCATCTGTCCTGGCCTTCTCATGTTGTCTCCTACCCACTCAAGTGTCACATCCTCAAAGGCTCCTCCCCCTGTCCACCCTTGAAAAGGTCCCATTTCCTGTTATTCCCTCACATTTTATCTCAGGCACTTGTCAAACATGTGTATCCCTTAATTCATCTTCTGTCTCCTCTTTCGTTGTGGACTGCCTGTGGAGGCTCCTCTGTGAGCACAGGTGTCCTGAGGTCCTCATCAACCAGCACAGAGGGCACTTTCAGACCTCACTGTGGGATGGGAGAGGGCTGATGGGGATCCCTAGGGACAGGGTGGGATGAGAGCACTGTTGGAGGCCAGCTGTGCAAGGCCTTTTTCTCCTAGAAGGTATGGGCCAGGGAAGGGCCCTCATGGCCCCTCCACAGTTCTTTCCTGGTGCTGTGCACACCAAGACAATTCACTAAGTCTGGTGGGGGCTGGGGTACAGGTGGAAATTCTCAAGGCAGGAGGTTTCCGGAAGTGGGATGTGGGGCATGGGCTGATGGTGGGGTGTCAGGTGGGCACAATGGGTGGAGTGGCATGGAGGATGAGGTGCCTGTACTCTGGGGACCTGCCCTTTCCAGGTATCTGACTAGGGAGGATCCTCCCAGAGAGTGGCTGGAGTCAGCAGCTCTCCCTTCCTGCTTTCCACTCTTCCCCTTCCAGCACCAGCTCAGAGATCCTGCTTCCCAGCACTTCTCCAACACCAAGTTCAGGTCTGACTTTGAAAACGCAACCCCCTTCCAGGTTCTTCACTATGTGAGGGACTGGGACGGGAACCTGTGGCTTAATTCAGCACGGCCTTTAGAAGGCACTGGAAACTCAGCACATTGGGTTTTCCCCTCTCTCCTTCAAACATAGGAAAAAAGAGTTGAAGGAAAAGGCACCAAATTTGTGACAGATTACCCATGATCGCAGTACGACGAGGGATTTCCTTTTTTTTCTCTGTTTCATGTTTCTCAAGTTTTCCTTGATGAACAAGCCTGGTGTTTTTAAACACATCTCAATCAAGGGCATTACTGTGCTGGGGCCTCGAAGTTGGAGCGGGCCTAGTCATAAGCAAAGCAACTACTCCTAGTTCAGGAACGTTGTCGATGAGACACAGAGCTTCCCAAGTGAGGTTTGCAAGGATGTTCACAGCAGAAGCAAGGTGCTATAGATCAAAGGCAAACACACACACACACACACACACACACACACATACACGCACACACACACACACACATACACGAGGAAGTGACTTTATGGAAAAGCGCACGTGGCTGCCGTTCTGCTCCCTGGGCAGAGGGGACTGTGCTGCTCCCTCTATGGTATGGCCTAAATAAACCCAAGAAAAAACCCTGATCCCTCTGTAGGGCCACAGGACTTAGAAATCCTGCACTGGAGATGAAATCCTTTAGGATCAAGCATTTTTGTTTTGAAACAGCCTATAGATGTATAGGTCTACTAACGGAATAGTAAAATGAGTTTTCTTCAGCTATTAATGTCCTAGTATCAGTGAAATTATTGGATTCTTGGGCCAGCCCTGCAGCCTAGTGGTAGTTAAAGGGGCTGGATCCTATATGGCTGACTGTGGCTCATTCCTGGCCCCCAGTGGCTTGGCAAACGAATACACCTCCCCTCGACCTTCAGAATTTCTTCCTCATAAGGACTGAGACACACCATCAGCTCCTTAACTTCCACATGGGAGGGGTTGTGGCAACTGGTTCACTGGGTAGCCGGTGCTGGAGAATTTCTATGATGCTGTTATTTTCCTAGCAAACACGGTATTGTGATACACACATACACACACACACACACACACACACACACATATATAACATATATGTATATATATATATATATATATATCACAATGCACACACATATAACACACACACACACATACACACACACACACATATATATTTGGGATGGACTGGGGAGGACAGTATTGTGATATATATATATATGTGTGTGTGTGTGTGTATCAAACACAGTATTGATATATATATGTGTGTGTGTGTGTATACACCTTATGACTGCTGTACTTCTAAGCAGAGGAAATGAGGACACACACACACACACACACACACACACATATATATATTTGGGATGGACTGGGGAGGCTTATAGAGATTTGAGGGCCCTGAATCCTTAGGGCTGTTGTCATAAATATATCCTGCAAATCCTTCTGCTCTCTGCACAGATACTTGAAGTCCAGCTGTGGATATTGACAGAAACACAGGACAGCCATCATAGATGCCACTGCATGGTGACATTTGCTGCAGCCCACCCACCCCAGGAGGACCACAGCCAGGACCCCCGGTCCAAGTATCAGCACGATCATACCTCAGCCGAGCAATGCCGTGCTAGTGCAGAGGATCCTACTGGGCTCAGAGATCTGGAAGCTGAGAACGCACCACGATTCCAGGCCCATGGAGGCTCCCCTCTGCTCTCCTGCCTTCTGGTGATACAAACATGAGGTAATACTCTGACCCAATAAACAAAACTGAGGGGCGTGCTAATGATTCATGGTGACACCAGATCAAGTTAAGCTGATCTCCTTGGTGTGAATGATGAGAAGTTGAAATAATACAGAATTCTAGTGCGGAGAAAATAGTCACATGTTCCACCTCTGCTAATCAACCTCTGTTAACATTTTGGTACATAAACATATTTTTAATTTTCCATATCTCTTTTCCATTCTCAGATGGACAAACCATAATTCATTTCTCCTGTATAATCAAATGGATTTTTCCCTGTGTAGTATGCAGTATTTTCATCATAAAAGAATTTTCCTCTTCTTCACAATCAGAATTTTTACCGGCTACAGCTCACACACTGAAGTGACTGGACTTCAATTTTCTGTTTCTTCTTGTTGGGCACCGAGGCAGTTTCTAATAGTTTGCTTTTCCACATCACCAGGTGCTGACCATCTCTGCCCATCAGGGGCTTGCTTGGCCTCTCGTGCAGTGGCAGTGGGTGTCAGCTGGACCTGACATCTCACGAAAGCTTGCGAGGTGGTGTGTCCACGGGGGCCCACGGCTGCTGCTCTCTGCTGGCTCTGAGCTCTGCTGAGACCGTCATCACAGCTCCTGAATTCTACCTCTCCTGCGTGGTGGTGTCAGGGTAATTGAGCTTCTTACGTAGTGGCTGACCTTCCCCAGAAGAAGAGTCCTCCCAATATCAAGTGGAAACTTCAAAGCTTTTTGTGACTGAAATCATGCTACATCCCTTCCACCTCACTTTGCCAGAATAAACACTAAGTCACCCAGGCTTAAGGGGATGGGATATTGATTTGACTTCTCCATGTAAGAGGGTCAGAGCATTAGGGGGATATGTTTTCAAATACCACCATCTGCCCTGGCCCTCTGTGCTCTCCAGCTATAAGTTGTTTATATTCCTTCCACATAAAAAAAATACACCCAACTTTTTGAGAGCCTCTCAAAGTCTCATTGCATTATAGCATCAGGCTCAAGTTCAAGGTCCAGTATCTTGTCATCTAAATCAAGTTCCGATGTGGCCGAAGCTCTTGGGACACACTTTTTTGAGTGCTGTTCTTTCTAACCTGAAGACTCATAAAATTTTAAGATGCAATTCATCTACACTTCATCCAACTGATGTAATTGTGCGACAGGTATAGGAGAACCGCTGGTAGTGGTTTGAGGAGTGTCCTCCCGAAAAGACACACCCAAGTCCTAATCCTTGGAGCCTGTGATTGGGATCCTATCTGGAAGCAAGGTCCTGTTTACGAAAAAGTGAGGTCATATCTCGAATCTCAGATGGTGAAAAAAGTAGCGACATAAATCAAATCTCAGAGAAAGGGAAGGGGTATCACTATTAATTACTTAATTCAATTATAATGAAAAAAATGCTTTAAATTAAAAACTGTTTGATTTTTTTTTGGGGGGGGAGAGTTTTTTTTGCTATAGGGCGCGAGCACTCGTCAGACAGAGACAGAGAGACAAAAAGCGAGAAATCACCCCCCAGGGAGGATGGCCACGCCGCAGTCTCTTCTCCTCCATTCTTCTCTCGGGATCTTGGGCACACACGCACACATGCCCGGCATGAGTTTTAAGCCTCCGGGTCCGGGACGCGAACTATGGTCGACTACATGGGAGTCCAGCAACATAGCCATCATGCTAACTGCTGGTCCCAAAAACTTTTAGATTTTTAAAAATTATGGTAAAATGCGTGTAACATGAAATGTACCACTTTAACTATTTATAAGTAAGCAGTACAGTGGCATTAAGTACATTTACCTCGTACATCACCACCATCCAGTTCTAGACCTTTTTATCTTCCCAGTAGAAACTCCGTGCTCATTAAGCAACAACACCTCATTGCCTTCCCACGGGCCCCGGTGACCACCATTTTGCGTCTCATCATTGTGAATTTAACAACTCTAGATACCTCCTGGAAATGGAATTACAGTGTTTATGACTGACTTACTTCACTTAACATCGTGTCTTCAAGGCTTACCCACGTTGGCGAATATGTCAGAATTTCCTCCTTTTTTAAGGTTAAATAATATTTATATTCCATCATGTCCACATACCATATTGTGTTTATCCTCTCATCCACTAATGGGTGCTGGAATAGTTCCTTCCTGTGGGTATTGGGAATGCTGCTATGAACAAGAGTGTACATGTATCTTTTCAAGTCTCTGCTTTCATTTTTTTGGATATATACCCAAAAGTAGCGTTTCTGGGGCATACAATGATTCTTTATTTAATTATTTTAGGAACTACTGCTTTCTGTCATGGTTATACCAGTTTACATTTCCACTGGCAGTGCATAAAGACTGAACTTTCTCCACAGAGGAAACTAAAAAAATACATTGATAATTATCTTCATATCTCCCCAAGAAGATAAGTCTTTCTTCTTTTCTTTTCCAACTAATAAACATGTAAAGAAACATTGAAGTTGGCCTTTATATCTGCTGGTTCTGCCTTTGCATATTCAACCAATATGTGGAAAACATTTAATGCCAGCAGCAAAATGGTTGCGTTGGGACTGAACATATACGTATGTCTGGTGTATCATTACTCCCTAAAAAATGCAGCACGACCATTTACATAGCATTTACATTGTATTAGGTGTTACAAGTAATCTAAAAATGTTTTAAAGTATACAGGCGGTATACATAGATTATTTACAAGTGCCACACCATTTTATATAAGGGATTTGAGCATTCACAAATGTTAGTACCTGGAGGAGAGTCTTAGATCCAATACCAAATACTGAGGGACCACTCTATGTTGGTAATCTTTACTTTGCTATGTTATCCTAGTGTATCTAATTCCTTGCTGAAATTTTTCAAACAATGCCTTTAGGTGATGATAATAAAGTTGATGGTGGAAACAATCATGGTGTGATGTGTTCAGTCAACCCATCAGGAATACTGTGAAGAGTATGTGAGGTGTTATGTGATGGTGCTCAACATGCACTTGGTCAGAGGAAACTCTCAGTGGTACTCCATCCCTCTCAGAACCCTGAGCCAAAGTCAGAGTATTAGTAACTAATAAAAGTTATTACTTTAGGTCACTGATTTTCAAAAACTTTTTGAGCTGAAGAATGCAATTTTCTCATAAAATTGAAAATGGATTTCTAATGCATAAAGAGAGCAAAGAGAGACTGCTGATTCCCTAAGCGGCAAAGTGAGGTGAGGTAGAAGATCCACCCCTCCATCTTCTACCTGAGGCAGCTCTTCAGAGCATGGTTTGAAATGCAATGTCAAAAAGCTGAGGAGGGACCAGCAGTTAGCGTAATGGCTATATCGCTGGACTCCCACGTAGTTGACTGCGGTTCGCGTCCCGGACCTGGTGGTTTAAACTCACGCCGGGCGCGTGTGCGTGCGTGCCCAAGATCCCGAGGAGAATGGAGGAGAAGGGATTGCAGCGTGGCCATCCCCCCTGGGGGGTGATTTCCTGCTTTCTGTCTCTCTGTCTCTCTCTCTCTGTCTGGTGAGCGCACGCGCCCTATAGCAAAAACCTCTCCAAAAAAGAAAAAAAAAAAAAAAAAAAAAAAGCTGAGGATGGCTAACTGCAACCAACAGGCTAAATTTGGCCCACTGCCTGTGCTTGTGGATAAAGTTTTACGGGTGCTCAGCCTGCCCGTAAGTTTACGTATTGCATATGGCTGTCTTGGTACAATGGCTGCACTGAGTTATTCTAACAGACCATGTAGCCCCCAAAGCCTGAAATATTTACTGTTTGGTCTTTACTGGATAAGTTTGCCAATGCTCCTTTCTAATAATGAATTTGATCGACACAGAAATTTATGAATAACCATGACAATCAGGCTCACATTGCAGCCTGTCCAGGGATGTGGTTTTCCAGCAGACCAGCTGTGGCACTTGAGTCTTTGGTAGTGACAGAGTAGAGTAGAGTGTAAACAGTCCAACCAGGAACACTTGATGGAGGAGGCTGGTGGTTTCTTTCTTTTTTTTCTTTCTTTCTTCTCTTTTCTTTCTTTCTTTCTTTTGAATGATTTTTTTTTGCTATAGGGAGTGTGAGCTCGGCAGAGAGATAGAAAAACAGAAAGTGAGAAATCACCCCCTAGGAGGAAGGCCACACCATAATCCCTTCTCTTTCATTCTCTCAAGATTTTGGACACACATGTACACAGGTCCAGTGTGAGTTTCAAGCTGCAGGATACAGGATTTGAACCATTGTCAACCACATGGGAGTCCAGTGCCTGAACCATGACACCACCTACTGGCCCCTGGTGGTTTCTTAAAGGAAAAACAGTTGTCTTGAGCAGAAAGAGGAAAGGATATAGGGTCAGGAAGAGCAAAATAGGGACCCTGCAATGATAGTTAGTAAAACCATAGAAAATGAAAGGCATAATCAGACAACAAAAATAGGACACAGACATATTCTTAATGGAAAGGTATATGATCAATATGACCAAGTCTTTAAAATAAAATGAAGCAAGATGAACTTGTGACTGGACATTGGCAAACATACACGGCACTCTCTAGTTTTCTGTTGTCTGAGCTTTCAGACTTACTATTGAGTAGTTTGCTCTGGATAAGCACTCAAGTTCCACGGCATTCCTTAAACTACCCCAAACCAGAAAATCAGTGTTCTCGTACTGTTTCTTAGCACTCCAAAAACTACAGCGGACAATGCCAAAACTTAAATATATTATTAAAATCTGAAATTCATTCCACTTTCTCTTGAAGTCAATGACACTGGCTAGTATGTGATTAGTATGACTCAGGGATTCCTGTACACTTCCAGTATGAAAAAAATACCAAGTGTCTCTCCACCTCCATGACTGCTCCCTGTGTACTCTGACATTGACAAGGCTTTTAGAAGCCTTCTGGCTCAAAACCCTGCTGAGATCAAAGAGCCTTCAAAAGGAATCCAGACACACCAGTGACACTCACGTACTCGCTCACGCTTGCTATTGCACTTGATGTTAATCCTGGCCTTCTGTACTTTTTTCCAATGTCCAACAGAGTCATAAACACGTTCTTTGGAAACAAAGGGAAATTTGGGAAATGATTAATTATGATTTCGCTCCTTGGTATGCTCATATTTTTTTCAGTACTATACAATCAGTAGTTGCAAATGCTTAGCCAAACTGGGATGAGGAGGAAGGGAGTTAAATGTTGCACAGCTGACAGAAGGAATTACTCCTTCCTCCCAGTGTATGTGTGTTCAAATATTTATGGGATTTTTACCTACAGTTTTGTTACGGTAGGCCAATGCCTTAATAAAAAGTGGCATTTAGCTTAATTACAGCGTAGGCAGCTTTTAAAGAACATTTGGCCCAGTTGAATTCTTTTGAAATAGATTATCCTTGGGTTGGCTGGTGATAAGAATCTATCGTATGGCCATGGTCATGCATGTGGCACTCTTGGGAGCAGGAGTTCTGTGGCAGTGCGATGGGCTCATACAGTTGGGGTCACTGATTCCAACATTCTACTTACTCACTGCCAGAGCTAAAGTAGGGGCAATAGACACATGGGGGTGTGGCAAAGTCTGTGCCTTGGAACGTCGTCCCCTCGATACTGAAGGGGACAACCACAGAGCTCTTGTCACGTTGATCTTGGAATGATCATGAAGGAGCCTCTGGTATCACACAGGGCTAAGTATGTCAATGGATACTGGTCACTGTTCTCTTGAAGACCTGAGGAGCGAAGGTTATTGATTCAAATAAACTCACTGGAGAAAACAGCTGGAATTATAAATGAACCTGTAAGGTTTTTAATTTCCATTGTTCATTTAATATTTTTAACCTCTTTCCATGTAAGCAAACATTTCAACACCACCATTTTCAATGGCTATGGAATTTCCTATTGTGTGGCTAAACCATAATTGATTTTACCAGTTCCCTATTATTGTACATACATCTCTGTACTTTAATGTCCTTACTTATATTGAATTCTGAGAATAAGAAATTTTGTATCAAAGGTATGCCTTTTAATTTTTTTGGATTTTTTGTCACAGGGCATGTGCACTCACAGGACAGAGACAGAACCAAGTGAGCAATCACCCCCCTCTTCCCCCCCCCCCCCCCCCCGCCAAGGGGAGATAGTCACACCACAATCCCATTTCCTCCCTGGATTTTGGATACACACAAGCATATGTCTGGCATATTCCTCAAGCTACCAGGTCTGGGACTCAAACCACAAAGTCAACTATGTCAGATCCAGCCATCTTAACCTCCATACCACTTGCCGAGCTATGCTATGCCTATTTTAAGGTTAAAATATGTTTTCAAATTGTCAGATAGAAACATGGTAATAATTCATAATTTTCACTAACAGTTATGTGAAATTCTGCTCATCTCACAGGATTCTCATTAATACCATTTGTTTGTTTATTTATTTTGCCTTAGGCAATTAAAAATTATTTAGTTATTTTGCTTATTATTTTTTTTTTTAAAGTTTGCTATAGGGTATGTGTGTTCACCAGAGAGAGAAAGTGAGAAAGCAAGCCATACGGTTTGGGACCCAAACCGTGGTTGGCCATGTTGAGTCCAGCACCCCAACCACCATGCCACCTGCTGGTCTTAAGCCTTAGGTAATTTTAAAGGTGATATTATTACCTCACTGCTGTTTTCTCTGCATTTTCCATTTACTCACTATTAAGACCTGTGGTCAAAGACCATATAGGTCTTCCTTAATCAGCTTGCAAGACCAAACGAGCTTTGACCTGCTTTCCTTCAATTGTCCTGGTCTCCTCTAAGGATGAATCTTCAGTATGTGATATACTTGAGTGTCACCATTTCCCAACCCAGCCCTGAGACCCTTGGTTCCCCTTGGGTGACTGTAACTATGTGACATTGGCTTTGTGGTCATGTTGCATGTCTGACCAAGATGTACAGGCCTGGGGTTACGCCATCCCCTACCAGCTCAGGGTTCTCTTCAACTCTACAACACACCATCTCCCTGGTGCTGTCATACGCAGCAGAGCTTCTCAATGAGAACATGGTCATGTCTCTGTCATCACAGCTATTGTATCCATGCACTTGCTAGAAACCATCTTTAGCCTTTGCCCATGGAGCAGTATTACTTTAACCAACAATTAGTCCTCACGCAGAGTTTCTATGAAACTAAATCCCAAAGTTGCTGAATTCCCAAAGTTACATTCTTTTTTTTCTAATGTTCAAAATATTCCTTATAATTTTGTTTGTGACTTTATAACAACAGAGACAGTATGGCTTTAAATATATTTTGAGAAAATATTTACATGTCAACTACTCAAATTGTTGAAAAGCAAATGTCCAGCATACAAGTCACATAAGCCTTCTCAGTTCAGCCCTGCCTACCAAATATTCTATGATATACCATCTGCTAGCAAAGATCAGTCTCTTTTTCTTCCTTCAAAGTCTTCCTCAAGATAATCCTCTGGTGTGATTACTCTTTTGTAATCTCTACTGATTACAATGCTGGTCTGGAAAAGTCCAGGTTATTTTATATTAGACATTCTTTCATGTATCTTCTCTAATTCTCTCTGCCAGGCAGAACTATTTATGATGCCAGGTCATCTCTCTTTTCTTCTTTCTTTCTTTTATCCAAAATGTGTTTATTGGGATGGTTTCCCACTCATCTTGAGTCAGGATGCTTCTAGTGCTGCTTCTTCCTGAAGATAAATCCTTCTGTAAGCTTTGCCTTTCCTCCTGTAGGCTGGCAGAAGACTGTCTAAGAGCTTCTGTTGGCTTACTTGAGATCCACCTTAGTTCCATAGTTGTCTGATCTTCAGATATGACATTCCAGTCAAAGATCTGTCCAATAATGAATATTTCCAATTTCTGATTCAATGCAATATGCATTATTGAACTTAGGCAAATAACCCCTCTGCCACAAAATAAGAATATGCCCAAATATTTTCCAATTCCAGAGAGGTCAGGAAGGAAGAAAAGTTTACATTTCTATTTAAAGAAAAAACAAGAAAAATATTTTAAGAAATTGCTGAACCTATCAACAACTCAAGAGAAAGTAAAATGCTTAAATTGGGAAAACAAAGCATAGTAAAAAAAAGAAATCAGTAATGTTTTACTCAAAAGTCATAAAATTCTATTTCATCAGTTCAGTCTTATGTTCAAACTCTCTTCTGTTGAATATGCAGTGTTACTGTGGTCCAATCTTTCTGTTTAAATCCTGGAACTTAACATTCAGCGTTATTGATATTTCTTGTCCCTAGCATTAAATTTGTCATTTTCTTGGTTGCCTTTTGTTCTCTTATTTCTGTACGTGTCTTTAGTTTTTCTGGTAGTGCACTCCTTTCAGAACTTCTTCAAGAGTGGGTCTGCAATTGGAAAATTCTTTCAGGTCTTATTTATCAGAGAATGTTTTTATCCTTTCTTTCCATATGAAAGATAATCTTGCCGAGTATAGCATCCTTGGTTGAAAGTGTTTTTCACTTAACACTTTGAATATATGGTCCTATTCTTTCCTTGTTTCTGATGAGAGGTCTGAGGTTAGCCTGATGGGATAACCTTTATAAGTAACCTGGCATTTCTCTCTTGCCAATTTTAGTATCTTGTCTTTGTCTGTAGATTTGGCCAGTCTGGCTATGATGTGCCTTAAAGAAGATCTACTTGGGTTGATTTTATTAGGGGCCCTGTGTATTTCTTCAGTCTGGACATTTGAATGCTTCTCTAGATTTGGAAAGTTTTCTTACAAGATTTCATGGAATAGATGATCAACGTCCTTATTAGTTTCCTCGCCTTCTGGGATACCGATTACCCATATGTTTGGGTGCTTAATGCTGTCTAGTATTTTTCATACAGTATTCTCATTTTTGGGGGGGGTAGTTTCTCAGCTTTTTTGGTTGTTTTTTCTAGATCAGAGGTTTTGCCTTCAACATCTGAGATTCAATCTTCTGCATGGACTAATCTGCTTTTAATACTTTCGAGGGAGGTTTTGATTTACTGAATGGCAGCCTTCATCTCTAATGGTTCCATTTGACTCTTTTTTATAGTGTGTATTTCCTCTTTCAGGTTGTGGAAGAACTTCAACACTTCCTGGGACTCGTTGTCTCTTTTCTCCTGCATCTTATGGAGTTCATCATATCTCAGCTCTTGGATCTCATTTAGTTTTGTCACTGTGAATATTCTGAAATCTCTATCAGACATTTCCACAAGTTCTTCTCTACTGTCTGTGGATGATGAGGGATTGTTCTTTTCCCTTAAGGGAGAGATATTTTCTTGGTTTTTCATGTTTCTTGTGCCTCTGTGGTGGTTTCTGGTCATTCTGTGACAAAAATCTCTCCTCCACTGTGCTTTGCAATGTGGTATTCACAGAAAGAGATTACTAGTTCAGATTTATAAAAAGAAATTTCTTCCTTAAAGCAGGAGGTTCAGTAAGCATGTAGGATTTCCTTCTTTTTTTTTTTTTTTTTGAAGAGGTTTTTTGCTATAGGGCACGTGCACTCGCCAGCCAGACAGAGAGAAACAGAGAGACAGAAAGCAAGAAATCACCCCCCAGGTGGTATGGCCATGCTGCAATCCCTTCTCCTCCATTCTCCTCTCGGGATATTGGGCATGCACGCACATGTGCCCGGCATGAGTTTAAGCCACCGGGTCCAGGATGCGAACCGCAGTCGACGACATGGGAGTCCAAGGACATAGCCATTATGCTAACTGCTGGTCCCAAGCATGTAGGATTTCAATGACTCTAAAAGTACTGAGATGCTTGGCTACTGTGCACAAAGTCCTAACTAGACATTCAGGGTGTGGAGAGTGAAGCTTAGAGTGGGATAGTAAAGTTAAAAAAAAAAAAAAAAAAGAAAAAAGAAAAAAAGAGAAAAACTAGAAAAATACTACCAAAAGAGGAAAAAAAAATTTTTTTACATATAAAAAATGAAAACTGGCCATGACACACCTCAGCTTTAAAATGGCTTCTTTTCTTTCTTTTCTTTTCTTTCCTTTTCTTTTTTCTTTTCTTTTGGAGAGGTTTTTGCTATAGGGCATAAGCGCTTGCCAGAAAGACAGAAAGAGACAGAGAGACAGAAAGCGAGAAATCACCCCCAGGGGGGATGGCCACATCAAAATCCCTTCTCCTCCATTCTCCTCCTGTAATCTTGGGCACGCACGCACATGCACCCAGTGTGAGTTTAAGCCACCGGGTCCAGGATTCAAACCATGGTCAACTACATAGGAGTCCAGTGACATAGCCATTACACCAAGTGCTGGTCCCTAAAATGGCTTCTGAAATTAGCAAAGAAAAAGAAAAGGCCCAAGGTGAGGAGAAGTGTTTTAAAAATTTTTTTAACAAATTTAAAATTTAAAGAGACAGGGTGTGAGACAGAGAGACAGACGGCCAGAGACAGCAAGAGGACAGAGGTTTCCCTACCTGTTTGAATATTTTGGGAGTCTAGAAGATGGAGTTTAGAGCATAGCTTCCCTGAACAAGCCAGGACACACCTCAGCTTTAAAATGGCTTCTTGTCTCAATATTTCAGGAGTCTAGCCCCAAAGTTATATTCTCCTGTTTCATCCAAGGCATCTGAATATGACCTGGACATCTCTTTTTGTGAGTCTCAGGAGTTTTAAGTGCCCAGGTCATATGAGAGAGGATAGGATTGGAGTGTGAAACATCCAAATATCTGTCCTGTCATGTATCGACACAGCAGTTATCTTCCCTCTGCCTGTTTCCTCATCTGTAATGGTGTTCACTGGGGGGTCCAATGGCAGTCAAGTAGAAACACACGATGCTCTGAAAGACCGACTTACATAGAGAGGTTCTTTATTCATGTCCACAGACCTTCTGCATATGCAGGGAATGTCTGGGCCCATGATCTGTGGCTGATTGGTCGTGGCATCAAGACCTTGCTGGGGTATTGTTCCTCTCTCTTACTTTTGAAGAAACAAATAAATAAGTTTAAATACAAAATACCGGTCACCACTCTAGGTTTTTGTGAGCATTTACTACCAGTATCGCATGAGTACATCCTACAGTCTGTCTGATATTGTCAGCCATCGAAGGAAACAAATTACATTGGTCACCAGCTGTGTTCTTTGCTGTTCTCACAGTAAGTTGTTCTCTGAACAGTTGTGGAGTCATCCGTTCTCCAGAAGTAGGAGACATGCCCAAGTTCTGAAGATATTGTCCTACTTCTGTCCTTCTCCCCGAAGCTGCCACCTGACCAGAACCACTTTTAGAGGCCATTGTTTCTGCAGTACATGGTGAGGACAAGGATATGTTACTTTGCTGTGCCCAGGGATGGTGCGAGAAGGATGTGCACCTCAGGCTCTGCCCAGAGTACTGATCTGTGGTCAAAACACGGTGTCCCACTCCCTTTGCATGATCCCTGCCCCCTCCTCCTGCATCTGGCTCTTTCACATGATGAATTCTACAAGCAGAGTTTGATATGTGGAGACCAGAGAAGAGGAGGGCAGCAAATGATTCCATTGCTATCAGTGAAGAAATGTTGAATAACAAAGACCCCATCTACTGACTGATGGTGACTTTCCTGTATCAACTTGACTGAGCTATGGAATGCCCAGATATTGGGTTCAACATAATTTCTACATGTGTTTGTGAGGCTGTATTGGGGAAAGTTACCAGTTGAATTGGTAGACTGAGCAAAGCAGATTACCTTCCCCAATGTGGTAGACATTCAGTCCTCTGGAGGCCTAAATAGAATAAAAAGTTGAGTAAGAAAAAATTATTTTTCTCTGCCTGGTGTTTGAACTGAAACAGCAGTGTTTTCCTGCTTTTGGACTCTGACTCCAACTGAAACTATACTATAAGTCCTGCTGGGTCTGTGCTTTCAGCCTCCACAAGCATGAGACAATTTCTTTTAATACATCTTTTTAATCTTTATGTGTGTGTGTGACGGGGTATTTTAAAAGTTATGGAAAATGTATATTATGAGAAAACTAAGCTAGCTCTGTAGCTAATGGAGCTAATGGTTAAGGGAGCTGGATCCCACATGGCTGACTGTGGTTTGAATCCTGGACCCAGCCACTTGAAAAACACACCAGGCATGTATGTATATGTGCCTGAAATCCTGACAGGATGGAGAAAGAGGGGATAGGGATTGCTGCATGATTACATATGATTGGGCCTTGCTTTCTCTCTTTATCTCTCTCTCTGGCAAGAGCATGCACCCTCTGGCAATTAAAAATTAAAGGAAAGAAAAAGCTATGCAAGGATTTTAAAGATTTTTTTCACCAAAATAAACGTGTACTTTAATTACATTTTCCACAGTTTTTTTTCTTTAATTTATTTGATACAATCAGTAACTACACATCATTAAGCTTGTATAATGAATTTACCCCATATGAATACACTTCACACCAGTCCAGTTGAGGATACTGCACATGTTATCATCAATAGATAATAATCCTTTTCTGTGACCCGTAAATGTCTTGCCTTTGTCATTTTCCCCTTAAGTTCTTTCCTTACACTCTCCCCGTTCTCCCACTGGAGACAGTATCCATAACCATTTTTGATGCTTCTATGTCCTCTACTCTTTCAGTTTCCACCATAGAGTGCGGACAGTCAGTATATGTTAAGTGGAGACATTCGATGTCTCTCTTTCAGAACCTGACTTGCTTCACTCAGCAGTAAATCTTCCATATTTGTCCACTTTCTATCAAATGCCAAGGTCTTGTTTTAACTGCATAGTACTACATAGAGTATATGTGCCACACTTTTCTCCATCCATTTATCTGTTTGTGGACATTGGTTCCATGTCTTAGCAACTGTGAAATAATGCTGCAAAAAACATAGATGTGCAAGCGCTTTTCTGGGTGTTCTCATTTCACAAATTGTTGAGGTCCCCTCATGCATGTGGACACACACACACACACACATCTGCTTTTTTGGAGTAGAATAATATTTATCTTCTTAGTAATGGACCATGAGAAAAATTGTTTATCTGTGCTAGGCCTCTGATTTCTCTTCTGTACAGTGGGAAGAGTAATATTGGCCTCACATGTAAAAATATTAAAGGGTTAAGGAACCACTTAGTACTCTATGCTGGGTTCATGCGAAGAGCTCAGTAAACCATGGCCTTTGCAGGGAGGTTGATAAAGCATATTAGATGCGTGTTGTGCTTGCAACTACATCGGCCCCATAGAACCCTTACTGCAGGATTCCTACGTCCTGATCCAGCATTGCCTGGGGCTGCACCAACAGGGAGCTGATTCTCTAACACACAGGTCTTTTCTGCTTTCCAATTCTTTTTCTCTTCATTATGACAAGTGTTTCTTGAAGTATTTTCCTAACATAAATGCACTAGAACTACCTGGAGATTTACATGTACAACAAAGCTGCAGTTTCTTGGATCCCACTTAGACCCACTGAATCAGAAAACCTTGGCAGAGGGCCAAGGAATTTGCATTTTTAACAAGCTCCCTGGGTGCTTCTAATGCAATTAAAGTCTGAGAGCCTCTGCCTTATGCCCTGCTGAGTTCCCTTACTCCACACAGACATAATTAAGCCTCTTAATTACACTTTTTGCCAAGAATTAACAGAGTTTTAATTATCTGAGAACACTGATTGACAATAAGAGGCATGAGATAGTTTGGGTTTTATTCAAAATGAAAGCAAGATTTGGGACGTTGATGGAAGCTATCTCCTGGTGTAACTGGAGGCTCGCTGTGTGAGAATACTGTGGCTCTTCCAGTCCACATCTTCATTCTACAGTGGAATCAATGCTAGTGAAATGGGGTTCACACAGTCAGTTTTGCAGACCTCTAAGTGACTTCTTAGGCAGGTGCTTGTTAACCTCGAAGCTTTTCCCTAGCAAAAATGGGTAATTCATCTCTGAATAGTATCTATTCAGGTATCTGTAGATGTGACCCAAGAAACTTGTTATCTGCTAACATTTATACTCACGGTTAGTTTGACCACTACATATATAAGACCTCTCCACCCTGAGTGAGTTAGACTAAGTTTGTTTGTTATTCGTTTAAAGTCCACAGCCATGGGCAGTTGTTACTATCCTTGTTTTACTGGTTTGGCAATGAAGGCACCTGAGAGGTTGAATCAACTTCGTGTCAAGATTGAAATTGGGTCTTCATTCTGAATGCTGGGCTGCTTCTCCTTAATAGCTCTAGTATCCTCAGAGGGCCGTTCACATTCACCCCAATCTCTGAGGTCTGGCTGAGCAGGAGACATCAGCGCAGAAAACTGGGAGCTGGTTTTGAGAGGTGAAATGACTACTTTCTGTGAACTTGCCATCAGCAGCCAGTCCATACTGGGCTATTCCACTATTCTCACCCTGTCATGAGCTGCACTTTGGGCCTCCAGAAGGGCACAAAGTTTCCCCTTAGGTAGAACAACACAAACCCCACTGCTTGCTTTGCATATTTCAGTTCATTACTTTTGTTGAATAAATAAATCACTACGCAAACCTCTTTAAGAGTGGAATAGAGCTGGTCCCATAGCCTAGTGGTTAAGGGAGCTGGCACCCACGTGACTGATTGCAATTCAAATTCCAGCCCCAGTAGCCAGGTATGTGGGCAGGCATGCCTCAAATTTGAATAGGGTAGAGAAATGGAGAAGAAAGCGTTGTGACATGACCACACCCTAGGGGGTGCTTTCTGTTTCTCTCCCTCTCTGCCTCTCTCTGATGAGTGCCCGTGCCCTTCAATGATTAATAAAAAAAATGATAAGATCTTTTAGGTCATTTGGATGAGGATTGGAAAAAGGACCAAGAATTCTCTAAGGCATGACCATGGGCTTTTGGTAGCCCGGAGTCAGGACGAAGTGGAGCAAGGGGATCAGAAAGGAAGCACCAGAAAGGAGGATGCAGGGGCTCCGAGTCCAATTCTTCTGACAGCTGTGCTTCCATTATTGCTTTTACTCTTCACTGTTTTTCCCAAGATTGGGCACCTGTGGGGCACTTGACAGTGAAACTGAAACCTTTTATTCCTGGATTATTGCAGCCTTTTAATTTTTTTTTTCAAATTTCTGCTTACCTTAGTCTCGTTGTCTGTTAAAATATTATGTAGGACTTGCATTTCTTTTTTTTGGAGTGGTTTTTGCTATAGGGCACATGTGCACACCAGCCGACAGAGAGAGACAGAGAGATAGAAAGCGAGAAATCACCCCCCAGGGGGAATGGCCACACTGCAATCCCTTTTCCTCCATTCTCCTGTCAGGATCTTCGGCATGCACACACGTGACTTTTAAGCCACTGGGTCCGAGACGTGAACGGTGGTCGACTACATGGGAGTCCAGCGACATAGCCATTACACTAGCTGTTAGTCCCAGGACTTGCATTTTCTTCCAAGGTAGAGAATCAGGGACTGAATTTGCCACTCTTTCTGAAGCAACCCCAAACAAGGAACAACATATGAGATGTTGGTTTTCAAGACACTGGATATCAATGAAGGATAGTGAGCTCTGAAATATGGGAACAAGGTGAGCCATGAGGAAAAAATTGTATGTGCCTTACCAAGTTCAAGGAAGTAATGAAAAGGATGTGCACTTCAGACCCAGCTCAGAGGACTTGGTCTGTAGTGAGAACAGTGAGTTTCAATCCAATTGCATGATTCCTGTCATCTCCTCCCGCCTCTGACTCTACCATGACCTGCACTCTGCAAGCAGTAGGTACTATGTGAAGAGTAGAAAAATGCAAACTTTCAAATGGTTCAGTTGCTTCCAGTGTACCCCCAATGAGAAAGCCAATGAGAAACAGAAAACCTAAAAGCAGCCAGAGAAAAAGGCATTTGTACAGTGGGACAAATACTTGAATCATCAGTCTACTTATCAGCAACTATGCAAACAAGAAGAGAGTAAACGGAAGTATGGAGGGAAAAACCCTGGCAAGCTGGAGTTCTCTACTTAGTGAAAATATCTTCAAAAACTGAAGAAAAATTAAGTATTTTTTAGGACTGAAGGAGGCCAGTGTGGTGACAGTGGTAATGCAATGCTCTTCAATGCTGAGGTCACACTGGAAGGTCCAGGTTGTGTCCCGTGGTCTCCCTGTTCATGGTGGGTGCATATGTGTATACAGCCCATGATCTGAACTGGCTGAGGCTGGGGGTGGATCACGGCATGAAGACTCTCCTAGGGCTGAGCATGTCTCCTTCTCTCTCTTCCTTTCTCTTGTGGAGGAAGTAAATAAGTAAATAAATCTTTATTCTAATAGTTGAGAGAATGAATCACCAGCAGAACTACACTATAAGAAATATTAAAGTGGGACCAGTAGTTGGCGTAATGACTATGTTGCTGGACTCCTGTTTGGTTGAGTGTGGTTTGAGTCCAGGAGTCCAGACCTGGTGGCTTAAACTCACACCGGGCGCATGTGCATGTGTGCCTGAGATTCCAAGAGGAGAAGGGAGGAGAAGGGATTGAAGTATGGCCATCCCCCCCAGGGGTTGATTTCTGCCTCTTTATCTCTCTCTGTCTTTCTGGCAAGTGCATGTACCCTATAGCAACAACCTCTCAAAAAAAAAAAAAAAAAAAAAAAAAAAAAAAAAAAAAAAAGAAAGAAATATTAAAGGAAATCATGCAGGAAGAAGGATGTTAACACAAAAGGGAAATACAGATCTACACAAATGTGTGAAAACTTCATAAGAAAATAAGAGATTTTTTTCTTTATTCAAATTAACATTGCTAAACTTAGTTATCATTTCTGGTAGCTTTTCTTTAGTTCACATGATTTCCGACATAGGCGATCATGTCATCCATACATTTCACTCTTTCTTATCTGGAAGTCTTTTATTTCTTTATCTTGCCTTGTTGTCCTGGCTATTTATTCAGTTCAATGCTGAACAGGAATAGTACACATCCTTGATCCCCACATTAAGAGAAAAGTATTCGGTGTTTAAATAATAAGTATGTTAGCTGTAGGTTTTTTATAGATACCTTTTACCAAGTTGAGGAAGTTCCTGCTGTCCTCACTTTGCTTAGAGACTTTATCAGAAATGGATGTCTATGTAATTTTTGTTTGAATCATCATTGGCAGCCTCTTGGCCATCCCAGTTTATTTGTGTGGCCCATTCAACTGGGAATGGGAAATGAAGACCAAACAAGGAAACACATAGTGACTTTGTCCTTCGCGGTCTCTCTGAGCTGCTTTCAGTGGCACTGTGTTCTTGATGGGGGGAGGACCAGGGCTCCTGCACAAGGAACAGAGCCTTGCCCTTGGAGGTCTGAACTCCAGGAGAGCTGGGACTGCATCTCTCTTTGTTCCGGTGAAGCCAAGTGGATGTTCAGTACGCGTTTGTTGAGTAAACGGATGACGTAAAAGATGGGCATAGCCCAGGAGAGCAGCTGTAGTTTGGTTTCTATAGTTCTTAAGATTTTCCCAACGTTTGATAGATTGATGATAGGGACCTCTTGTCCATTTGCTCCTATTCAACCTGAATATCATGTGAAGTATTGTGTATTTTTTATTATTATTGTGATGTTTTTATCATGTGAAGATGAACAAGAGTTGACTCCGTTCTAGTCCATGGGGCTGATTACCAAGAAGCCTCTCTCCTGATGAAATGTTTATAATATTTTTAACCAGCTCAACATAAAACAATTATTTATAGAGCACAGGAGGACAGTAGGTGATGTGTGGGGAATGATCTTTGCTACAACAAGGCTCATGGCAGTGTTCTCATCTCTAAAAACCAGGACATGTTTTAGCTGCTTAAATGACTGCACTTGGCTTTCAGCAGGTGCCATCCAGGGCATTTACAGTGCTGTACAGCTGAGGAAAGAAATCACAGGAAAAATCTAATTGTTTCCCTCTAAGGGTAAACAGGGAATACACCATACCAGTATTTGGAGCAGATCTTAATAAATAATCATTCTATTACTCTCTGTGTCAGGTTGACAGTATATGTCTCCTGTGAGTAAATTCTTGGTGGTAGTCAACTGAAACAATATTTCAAATATAGGCAACACATCGGTAACAAACATGGCCCACAGTTTGTGCTCAGAATAAGGACAACTAAAAATCTAGCCAGTTTCTTTATTTTCATCAAGTATTAATTCTTTAGTTTTCACATTTAGGAAAAATGATCTGCCATTGTTAGTCACTTAGTTAAATACTTTCTACCTGTGGCAAAGAAACCCTTAACTCCATTAAAGGAATATGAATTTTTCTTATATTATTTTACTAGGAATCATAGAAGTACTGAAAAGTTTCAAATGAAATATTTCATACAACATGCTTGTTGAAAGGGAGAGGGAATAAGCACCCACCCTGCCCCTTAGTGGGGGGTGGTCATGCTGCAATGCCTTCTCCCTCCTGCCAGTATTTGGGGCACACATGCATGCACACTCAATGTGTTTTTTAAGCTACTGTGGCTGAGATTCAAACTGTGGTTGGCCACATAAGATAAAACTCCCTTAAGCAGTAGGCTACAGAGCCAACACAAACTTCTTTAAATATTGAAAAAAAAAAAGCTAGAAAACATAAGGCAGTTGGATCCCATATGGTCAACTGCGTGGTTCAAATCCAAAACATGAAGGCTTAAAAGTCAAGTCAGGTGCATGTGTGTGTGTGCCCAAAGTCCTGAAAGGAGGGGAAACTGGAGGAGAAGGGAGTACACATGATTATTCCTCATGTGAGGGGGGAAGAGTGCTTTCTCACTTTCCCTGTCTCTTTGTCTCTCTCTTCAGTGAATATATGTGCTCACTGGCAAAATCTGAAAAATCAAACAAAACGGAAAAACAACCCTATGAAAAAGACTAGAATTAAAAAGACTAACAATACTAAGAACTGACAGATTCAGAGGAATAAAAACTCTGCAGCACTGCTGCTGGGAATGTAAAATGGTATACCAACTCTGGAAGACAGTTTGACAGCATTTTATTTTATTTAATTAATTAATTTTTGGGGGGAGAGGTTTTTGCTACAGGGCATGTGCACTCACCAGAAAGACAGAGAGACAGAAAGCGAGAAATCACCCTCCAGGGTGGTTGGCCATGACACAATTCCTTCTCCTCCATTCTCCTCTAGGGATCTTGGGCGCACACGCACCCGGCATGAGTTTAAGCCACCGGGTCCGGGACTCGAACCATGGCCGACTACATAGGAGTTCAGCGACATAGCCATTACGCTAACTGCTGGTCCCTTTTTTTTTTTTTTTGACAGCATTTTAAAAAGTGAAATGCACACTTATCTTATGACCAGTCATTCTAATTCTGGATACTTCCCAAGAGAAATGAAAGCATATGTCTGTTCATATGTTTTGTACCTGTACAGAAGTTGTACATACATGTCACAGTGGACCTAGTTGTAACAACCAATGACTGGCAGTGATCCAAATGACCATCCACAGATGAGGTGATAAACTCAGTGTGGTATATACATGTAGTGGAATTACATTCAGCAATAATAAAACAACAAATTTATACATGCTGTATGATAGAGTATTACCTAAGACGTCATGCAGAAATTATCCATAAAGTTCTTACGTTTAGGTAGATGATCTACTTCAAATTAATGTTTTACTATAGATTAGTTTGCAATTTCTACCTGAATTCCATAAAACTGAGGCAAGACCCTTTTGAATGCTCTACCTAGTGTCCCATGAAATGTCTAGTCCCTGGGTACAGGTACTGTTCTTGGCTTTGTATGAGTGGCCAGTACTGCTCTCTCTCTAATCCTTTACAATGGTTCTTGTTCTTGTTCTGGCCTCAGGTAATTTCCTCACATGCATTCATTAATTAGTATTCAGTTTTATTTTCCTCGGGGACCCTTTGTAGAGCTCTAAAGTTCTCTCTCCCTGTAGCTCTCTTCCTTCCTGTGAACTTTAGTGGACTTGTTCTTCTTGTACTCTCAGTGCCATCTTTCTATTCAAGTCCTGGCTCTCCCTGGATTTCCCCTCCATGCATATCGTTCTGAAAATTCTCCCAAAGCAAGAAGCTCAGAAGTTGCAAGGCTCATCTATTGTTTTCTTTCTGTAAGGGAGTCACTTAATTGCCCGATGTTCAGTCTCCTGTATTTTGCCCGTTTGTTGGTTGCTTCATATATTTGGTTGTTTCATCTATTTCTTATAATTCCATTCTCATGGGAAGTGCAAGTTTAAAAGACAGCATATTTAAATATAAAATACATGTTAAAATATTAAAAACAACATAAACGTTCAAACCAGTTGGTTAAATTAATAATATAAATCAATTTAACTCACATAATAACAGAAAATAATATTGGATGAACTAACAAAGCAAAATCTGTGACACAACTAAGATACTATGTTTTAGAAAGTTCAAACTAAAAGTTATAGGTAGCTATATGTTAGGTAAATACAGAGACCAAAAAAAGCAGGATTGTACTCTCCATAGCTAGAGCAGGTATGTCAGAGATGGTTCACAACTCCTCATCTTTCTACTTTCCTGCATGTTAGCCTAAACTCCAATGTTCAGCATCTAATTTCTTTGCATTATCACTTTCTCTGGCATCTAGAGTCTTCATTGTTCTCTACGTGGCGGGCCAAAAATGTTGTTGAGGAATTATTATCCTCTGGGGCAGTTCGGAGCCAATCAATGATAGCACTTGGCACATAAATATTCCAGCTCCTTCTCCCCTTGGATGAGATAACTCTGTGGCACATGCATTACACTGATAACTGGAATTTCCAAGTGGAATAGGCTGTAGTGGTCCGTAATGGTAAATGACTTTACAATGCTATTGGCTTTCACTTCCCCTGGCTCACTTTCTGCTATGGTTTGGATATGGTTTGTGTCTGCCAAAGCTCATGTAGAAACTGAATCGCTAACATCTGGTGGTAGGGGCTATAAGAGGTGATTATATTGATTAAGTTGTTAAGGTGGAGGACCAGCAGATGGCATAATGGTTATACCATTGGACTCCCATGTAGTCAACCACGGTTCAAGTCCTGGACCCAGTGGCTTAAAACTCATGCTGAGTGTGTATGCATGCATGCCTAAAATTCCAAGAGGAGACTGGAGGAGGGTTGCAGCATGGCTATCACCCCTGTGTGTGTGTGTGGGGGGGGTGATTTCTTACTTTCTGTCTCTCTGGTGAGCACACATGCCCTACAGCAAAACTCTCTCTAAATAAATAAATAAAACATACATACATACATCATGCTCAGGCATGAAGATGCACAGTGTCACTGCTAGAGACTGGAAGTTACATGGGAAGTCCAGATTCTGTTCCCAGGACAACCTGAGCATGCTGGACACGGTTGTGGCACCTGCAGTCCTGGCTAATTGAGAAGCTGGTACAGGAGGATTACAATATGATGAGACCCTGTGAAAAATACCTCTCTGTCTATTTTTCTATCTAACTTTCTCTCTCCTCTCTCTTACATAAAAAAATATACAAGGCCACTTCAAAATGTTCATGGAAAAACGGAATTAATGTCCAGTGTATTTTACTGCACAATTTTTTGGAAATCCATGTGTAGTTTTTTTCGCAGTGAGCATTTTCTGTGACCTTTGTGAAGGTCTGTAATCATATTATATAAAAGCCAGTTTCTTACAATGGGGAAAACTTCGAGGCAGTTCCAACCACAACAAAAAGGGCAAGGATGCCTCCCGCCTCCACTCCTGTTTACCAGCACATTGGAGGCATTAAAGTGGTGCAAGTAGAAGCATGAAACTGGAAAGGAAGAGATAAAACTTTCTCTATTTACAAGTGACATCTGCAATTGTAACAGAGTGATATCTGAAAAATTAAAAATATTGATGAAAGTACTTCCACAAACAAGAGAATAATTTATAAGGTATTATCAATAACCTTCACATATTCCAGCACAAATATTTGATGATGTGATAGAATAGCAAATATCTATTATTATAACAGCAAAAATGTAATAAAACAAGATAACTAAAAGAAAATCCATATGACAAAAATCTACAAAACAAAATAGACTTGGACAAATGGATATTAATGTGCTTAAATATGGACATAAACATATATTGTATTTATTTTCCCAAATTTAATTTAAAACTAATTGCTATCTCACTAGAAATACCATTTCTCCCAAAGTTAAGCAAGTTTTGATTAAAAAAATTGATTTGGAAGGATAGATGATCCAGCCTAACTAGGAAATTCTGAAAATAAAGATGGATTTTGAAGGGTTTAATGTATTAGAACACAATTTATTATCTATGACTAAAACAGTGTGTTATTTATGCATAGAGAGATAATAACACAGAGAGGAAATCCAGAAATAAATACAGTCACATATGAACATTTAGGGAGTGGAGGAGGAAATGAACAGAATAAAGCTACTATCAATTTTTATAAAACAAAATAGAACATTCTGGTTGTGGATTGGCATAAGGATGAGAGAGAGAGGTGTTAAGAATGCTTCTTGGGTTTCTGGCTCATGCGATGGGGGTGGGAAGTGGCAAAACTTAACAGGTAATTGAATGACCTACTGTCCAATCTTAGTCATGCCTGAATCCAGGCATACTTTGGAGTTATCACAAGTTCAGTTCCAGAGCACAGCTGTAAGGTGAACCCTGCCATACAGTAAGTCGCTCAAACTTTTTGACTTCCCAGTGTATATAAAAGTTATGTTTACATAATAGTCTATTCAGTGTGCTATAGCATTTTTCCTAAAAAGAAAATGTACTCACCTTAATTAAAATTATTTCTAAAAATGCTAAAAGCCATCTGAGCAAGTTGTCATGTTTTTGTTGCTGGGGGGTTGTCTTGATGCCAGTGACTGTTGGTTAATCAAGGTGGTGATTACTGAAGGTTTGGGTGGCTGTGACAATTTCTAAAAATAAGACAAACAGTGAGGTTTGTGACATAGATGAACTCTTTCACAAAACTTTCTCTCTAGCATGCTATGTTATTTGCTAGCAATTTACTCACAGTAGAACTTCTTTCAAAATTCAGGTTAATCCTCTCCAACCCTACCACTTCTCTATCAGCTAAGTTTAGGTGATATTCTAAATTCTTTGTAGTCATTTTGATGATGTTCACAGCATATTTACCAGTAGTTACCATCTTAAAACAAACCACTGTCTTTACTAATCCATAAGAACTCCTTATCATTCAAGTTTTATCCTGATATATATAGTAATTCAGTCACATCTTCAGGGTCCAGTTCTTTTTTTTTGGAGAGGTTTTTGCTATAGGGCACGTGCGCTCGCCAGACAGACAGAGAGAGACAGAGAAAGCGAGAAATCACCCCCCGGGGGGGATGGCTATGCCGCAATCCCTTTTCCTCCATTCTCCTCTTGGGCACGCACACACATGCGCCCAGCGTGAGTTTTAAGCTACCGGGTCAGGGACGCGAACCGCGGTCGACTACATGGGAGTCCAGCGACATAGCCATTACGCTAACTGCTGGTCCCAAGGGTTCAGTTCTAATTTTATTTCTCTTGCTATTTCTACCACATCTGCACTTACTTCTCCACTGAAGTCCTGAAACCTTCAAAAATCATGAACAAGGATTGGAATCAACCTCCTCCAATCTCCTATTAACGTTGATATTTTGATCTATTTCCATGACTCACTAATTTTCTTAAAGTCATCTGGGGTGGTGAGCCTGTCCCAGAAACTGTTCAATTTACTTTACCCAGATCCCTTGGAGGAATTACTATGGATGGCAACTATATAGCTTTACAAAATGCAAAAGTTCTTCTTCTCCTCCCTCTCTTCCTCCTCTTTTTCTCCTTCTCCTTCTTTTTCTTCTTTTTAATTTGCATGAGGGCACACACACTCACCAGAAACACAGAGAGAGAGAAAGAAAGGGAAAGCAAGAAACACTGCCCCGCCCCATAACAGGGCATGGTCATACTATAATCTTTTTCCTTTTATTTCCCCCTTCTTTCAGAATTTTGGGCATACATGCCTAGCATGTTTTTCTTTTCCTTTCTTTTTCTTTTTCTTTTTTTTTTTTTTTTTTTTTTTTTGCTAGAGAGACAATCAGAAACCATTCTCCAGGGGGATGGCCACACTGCGATCCATTCTCCTCCATTCTCCTCTTGGGATTTTGGGTGTGCCCGCACATGTACTCAGCATGATTTTCAAGCAGCTTGGTCAAGGACTCGAATTGTGATCTCCCATGTGGGAGTTTGGTGCCCTAACTACCACGCCACTTGCTGTTCCCTCTCAGAATGCTTTTTAAGCAACCAGGACCAGGGCTTGAACTGCATGGTTGGACACGTGAGATCCATCTACCTTAACCACCGGGCCATGGTGTAGCTCACAAAATGTATTTCTTAAGTAACAAGACTTAAAAATCAAATGACTACTCGGTCCATGGGCTACTGAGTGGATATTGTGTTAGGAGGCATGAAAACAGCATTCATCTCCTTGTATATCTCCATCAGAGCTCTTGGGTGACTAGGAGCATAGTCAATGAGCCATACTATTTTGAAAAGCATCTTTTTTCTTCTTTTTTCCTGAGCAGTAGATCCGAATAGCGGGATTAAACTATTTGTTAAACTGGGGTCAGCGAGTGGTGTGGTAGTTAAGGTGCTGAACTCCCACATGGCCAGCCACGGTTTGAGAATCTCACCCAGCAGCTTGAAAATCACACCAGGTCCATGTGTGTGCATGCCAAAAATACCGAGAGGAGAATGGTGGAGGAGGGATGGTGACACGGCCATCTCCCTGAGCGGTGATTTCTTTTCCTCTCTCTGCCTCTTGTCTCCATGCACGCACACACTCTACGGCAAAAACTTAAAAAAAATATTAGGAAGCCATGCTATAAATGAAAATGCTATCATCCAGGTGGTGGTGTTCCTTTGTTAGAGTACAGGCAGAGTAAGTTTAGCATAAACCTTACGAACGGTAGGATTTCTTTCTAGCTATGGAAGCCCTGGATGGCATCGTCTTCCAATATAAGGTTGTTTTGTGTACATTGAAAATCTATTGTTTTGTGTAGCCACTTTCTTCAATTATCTTAGCTAGATCTTCTGGATTTCTCTCTGCGGCTTCTACATTAGTCCTCTGGTTTTCACCTTGCACTTTTATGTCACGGAGATGGTTTCTTTTCTTAAACCTCTTGAACCACCTCTGCTAGCTTCAATGTCTTTTTCTACAACTTCCTTACCTTTCTCAATCTTCATAGAATTGAAGAGAGTGTGGGCTTGCTCTAGATTAGGCTTCGGTTTATAGGAATATTGTAGCCCATTTGATCTTCTATCCAGATCACCCATAATTCCTCCATATCAACAACAATGCCGTTTTACTTTCTTATTATTTGTGTTCACTGGAGTAGCACACTTAATTTCCTTTAAGAGCTGCCCCCTTGTATTCTACTCCTGAAACCTATCCCTGGTGAATATGCTGTGAATATCATTGAAATGACTACAAAGGATTTAGAATATTACCTAGACTCAGTTGATAAACTTGGCTAACATTTTGGTATAAGAGGCCTAGCTTTTGGTCCATCTCAGATTTCAACATGTTTTCCACACGAAGCTTAATCATTTCTAGGTTTTGACTGAAAGTGAGAGATGTATAGCTCTTTCCTTCATTTGGACACTTAGAAGTCATTGTTGGGTTATTAATTGGCTTAATTTCAATTTATACTGATTGGCAAGATAGAATTCAAACTCCAATTAAGGTTGATATTTTGATCTAGTTCTATAATTCACTAATTTTCTTAATGTCGTCTAGAATGGAGAGTCTTTTCCATAAAGTTTGCAGTTTACTTTGCCCAAATCCATCAGAGAAATTGCTATGGATGGCAATTAGATAGCTTTTTCAGGTAATAGGGAGGACCGAAGAGGAGAAAGATGGGGAAACAGCTGGTCAGTGGAGCAGTCAGAATACACATCACATTTATCAATTATGCTTTCTTATATAGGCATGTTTTGTACTCCCCTCCAAACAACACAGCAGTAACATTATTGATCACTGATCACAGACCACTATAACAGATATAATAAAAATGTTGAAATATTGCAAAAATTACCAAAATGTGACATAGAGACACAAACTAAGCACATGCTGTTGAAAAAAAAAAAAAAAAAGGCACTGCTAGACTTGCTTAACATACAAACTTTCAATTTGCAAAAAAAGTAATACCTGCAAAGTTCAGTAAAACAAGATATAGTAAAACTTATTCTTGTGTTGGGAATGCAAAAAAGATCTCTTATCACAGTTATGTCAATGACAAAAATACAATAAAAAACACACACAATGTAATCTATAATTGTATTAATTGTACTGATTTCATATGAATGATGAAGTATCTTGTAGCTTCTGAGTTCACTACACTATTAGCCTAGTCCATGGTCGCTGACTCTTGATTCTTGTCTTAGTCATGTATGGGATATCTTAGTGGGTTCATGCCTGTTTTCAGTTTTTAACATGTTCTAGGACTCTCAAGCACAAGCTCAATCTTGTTGGCAGTCAGGAAAGCTCTTTTCCCTTTACCCCAGACACTCTGCCAATTCTTGGCTTTCTCCTCAACAGTCTTACACCATGATCTTTCCCTAAACAGCCAGGATCATAGGTACATGTGTGCACACCTAGGGTGTAGAAGTCAACCTGGTAACTGAAGCTCCATCTTCAACTTGGTCCTAGCATTGCAGAGACACATGCTACCTCGCAGCCACCATAGCTGGGCTAGTTTATTGTATTAAAAAAGCTATTTATTTAATTTTATTTATTTATTATTATTCTTCAATTTGAGCAGAGAGAGACAGAGAGAGAGAGAGAGTCAGAGTGAGAAAGCGCGCCATCAGATCGAGGACTTGAAACATGATTGGCTATGTTGGAGTCCAGCACCTTAACCACCATGCCACATGCCAGCCCCAGTTCATGCATTTTAGAAACAAGGAAACTGCCCTATATATGCCCCAATTGTGTCTGATTCTGCTCAAGACCTGTTCTCTTTTCTCTTTATTCTCAAAATCTTAGAAGAGTTGCCAGGCTGATTGATTTGTCATGTGGCCATGAAATTACTAATTAGAATTTTCTATAAATAATTTCTATAAACAAATTAATTAGAATTGTCTATAAATAATAATTATTTATTTATTTATCCCATTTGCATCCCTAGAGATTTCACATTATTAAATAACCACTACCTTTTCTAATAAATCTGTGATTCTTTGATACTGTCTTATTTCTCAAAAACATTTTTTGGGGAAGCAGCATATGGCATAATGATTACATTGCTGGATTTTCACATGGCAGACCATGGTTCAAAGCCCGGATCTGGAGGCTTGAAACTCACACCTGGTGAGCGTGCCTGCATGCCCAAAATCCTGAGAAGAGAGTGAAGGGGAAGATATTATGGTGTGGCCATCCCCCCAGGGGGTGATTTCTCACTTTCTTTGTCTCTGGCAAGCATATGTGCCCTATAGCAAAAAATCTCTCTAGAAAAAAAGAAACCCCTCCCCCCCAATGGAATCGAGTCATTTCAGGCCCTTAAGAGACAGGAATAAAGTAGATTGATAAAACATAATGATTAAAATGGTGAGAATCTACGTTTTTATCTCCACATTCAGACATGTTTACTAATTGCAATTGGACCAGCTTTGGACCTCTTGGCCATGTGCATTATTTAGGAAGGGAAATGAGAGAGTGATTACTTTAACTTCTGCTAAGTGAGAGACACAGAGGCCCATTTCCTCTGTTGTAACAATGTAAGAGGGAAAAGGAAACTGCAAATCTCGGACTGGTGTAAAGAAAGAGTAAACCTTGCTTTACTTGGAAGAATTACAAAATCCAGTTGGATTCAGATATTCCCTGGTGGTGTTAATTCAGTTATCTTTTGCACCTTAAACCACCACTATTAAAATGACTTGTCAAGGTTTGGTTTTCTTTGCCTTTCTTTCATTATGCATTGAGAGGGGTGTTCCATTTTTTCCATTCAGAATTCTTTCTGTCTTTCCTTACCTTGCTTTCTACTCTGGGAGGCTGATCACTATGGGCTGAGGCATAAAGGTCCTTTGCCTTGTGAATTTGGGTTGGGTCTGGACAATGGGAAAGACTGGAAGAGAGCGGAGGCGGGAGAAGGGAGAGGCTGAGGCCTGATGGTCACTGTGGGCTCTGACTTGGCAGTAGTTGTGCTTCTCTCTCATTGGCCCATCCCCTGTCAATTGCCCCTGTGCAGTGCAGCACCCTTGCCAGACTGCAGAGTGGTGGATATCCCTCTAGCTGCTGCCCTGGGTCTGTTACACTCAATTTTATTTTATTTTATTATTATTTTTTTAAATCCTGCTCTCACCTTGGTAAATACTCTTGGCATTAAGTTTCCCTCAAAGCACCCATTTGAGTGAATCTTTTGTTTCCTGGGACTCTGGTTGACATAAGCATTACATAGCTTTCTGGCTCAGCCTCCATGGCCCAGCTAGGACCACAGATCTAGAAGCCACATGCCAACCTTGGTTCAGATCCCCAGCCTGGTTGGCCAGGAAATATACTGAAAGTACATGTGAGTTCAGGCTCCTGGAAGGCTGGAGGACTGGGGAAAGGGCTCATGGTGTGACCAAGCCCCATGGAAGGTGCTTCTCTCTCCTCTCTCTCAAGTACTCACACATACACGTGCTCTTACATGAATAATTAAAAAAAACCCTTAGGTCTGAAAAACAATTCCAGATGCGAGGTGTTTAGAGATCACGTACTCTCAGTTTCTCACTGCTCAAGGGAGAGACTGAAGCTCACAGAGAAGGTGTGAGTCATGGATACCGTGAGGCCACTGAGCAGTGGTTTCTTCAGACCCATGCTGTCGCCTTGGTGCCAAATGGGATGGACCAAGTAACTGGCTTCCTTTCTGATAACAATTACTGTCACTCTTACATTGGTCAGCTTTGCCCGGGGGCTTCCCATGTGGCAGGCTCTGTGTGAAGCATGCAGTTCGGTTCTCTCAGCCTCAGAAGGTCCTGTCCACACTTGGCCATTGCTGCAGCTGAGGAAACTTGGGATGAAACCAGGAGTTCTGGGTGGGCCTTGCAACTTGGCCTGGGGTAACGTGCAAAAGGATCCTGCCTGGACCTCTCCGAAAATACGCTCATGTCCACACCACCTCAGATTGTGCCTTTGGCCAAGGCCTGTCCCGTGAGCTGAACCTGAAACCAAAGCAATGTCTATAAGAGCCCAGAGTACAGGTCACACGAGGTTTAAGCTGAGAGAGCTGAGTGGGACTCACGGAAGTGGGACGGTGGACTCCTTTTCAGCCGTAAGTTGGAGAGCTTTGAAGCTTTTGAGCTTTTGGTGTTGCAGACACCATTCAGTGGCTTACCCAAGTGACAGTGACTTTCCAATGGGACAGATCATGCCAGAATGGTGCTCTTCTTGGGCAGGAGCTTTGAGAAAAACAGGGGCCAAGGCCTGGCAGAAGCAGCTGCTCCTGGAGAGTCTCTGGGTGATGCTTAGGGTGGCCCCAGGCATGGGAGCAAAATGGAGTCCAGGGTCAGAACTAGGAAACCGTCTGAACTGTGGGAAGCAGGGACTGGAGGCCAGGAGCACTTGAACGCGATTGCACCTAAAACTGTCTCCCTCACCCAGGGAGGCTTCACAAATTACACACAGCAATGGTCTGTCTCTATTTTTCATGTGGTCAAATTTGTATTTGCCTAATAAAGATGATCTAGTAGAAACCAGGAAGTGGAAAAAAGAAAATAAAAGTTCTTAGCTCAAGAAGTTCCCCTTGTTTGGCGTAAGAGTCCATGGTCGAGGGCATTCATGTCCTAGGAGAAGTGGGGACACTCCTGATGTGGGGGTGTGGCAGAGAGCCCACCAGGAAGACTGCTGCCACATCCCACACCTGGGCTTGCTGCCTGCTGGCCCGGGAGGACCACAGAAGCTGCAGGGACCAGGACACTGCCTATAGCCAGGCACACCTGCTCTGGTCCAGGGTCCTGGCCAGCTATGCACATCAGGCAAGCCATGGCATTTCTCTGAACTTCAGTTTCCTTGTCTGTAAGGGGAGTGTGCTCCTGTGCCTGGGCAGGCCTGACCATCTTCCATGCCCGTCACACAGCTGGATTTCTGCTTGGGAAGAAGGCTGAGGGTGTGACTGACAGCCTGGTGCCCTGGGCTCCCCGCCCAACTCCTCCTCACCCCATGGGTTTCTCAATCAGACGGGGCTCCAAAGGCAGCCACTTGGGCATCACATGACTCAACGGCACAGGTCCTGGGGCCAGCTGAGCAGAATTCCCAGGGCCAGGAAATCCCCGGATAAAGCTGCCACTCAGTAAGACGTGAGCAGTCAGGAGTTCTTGTGGTCACCTTCCTGAGACAGAGCCCTGCTGAGGCGTCCTGTGCCACCCCTCTTGGCTCTAATCCTCCGTGCCAGGGAATATTTGGATTAGGTCATGTGATTGCTCACCAGGAAACTGCATCTGTTCTTTTGGATTTTCTAAACCACATTTCTTAGAAATGAGGTCCTTACAGCTCAGCCGCCCCAAAGACACAGAATGACCAGTCACCCACAGCACCTGGGCAGCCCTTGCTGGGTGCTGAAGTAGTCCCAGGGCAGGGACTGCAGCTGTGCTACTTGAGCAAGGACCTCAAGCCTCCGCCAGTTCCCTGGTTCTAGAATTTCAGCAGCAGGGACCCTGATTCTTCACCCAGACATGACTTCCATTCCCTGGTCCTATGCAAGTCCCAAACAACAAAACTTGGGGCCCCCTTGGGATGACAAGGGCCCTCCCAGCACCAGGTCCAGTGAGTGAGAAGGAGGGGGTGTGTCCTCTTTACTCCAGCATGAGAAATGATCTATGCTTTCATTTTTAGAGACAGTACTTCCCGGAGTACACAGAGGGGAGAGTCAGATTTGGGGGGGTACAGGGTGAACCCCATTGTGTGTGTGTGCAGGTGTCCCTTGTCCCTGGGCCTCTATTACTCTATCATGGGGTGCATTACCTGTGGGACCTGGATGTGGGCTTGGCCTACTTCAACCCAAATACAGCTCAGAGCCCAGGCAGGACCAGCCAGGGGCAATGCACCGGTGGCACTGGAAGCCTGCTGGTGCCAGTGGCCACAGCCTGGTGCCTCAGGTGGCAGGGAGCCTCCTGTCTGCCCTCCCACCATCAACTGGAGAATTGGGAAGATTGGGTGACATTCAGCCTCCCCTCACCTCCAATACTGCCACTGCCTGGATCAGGCGGCACTGTTCGTGGCCTGGCCCTCTGAGTCGGATCCTGCTTCCGGAGGCCCAGCGGATTCTCTCCCTAGTGACGGTATGTTTCTTTGTGGTAAGAAAAACTAAATTCTCAAGAGAAAAAGGATCTCTGTGTCTCTCGGGTCTCACACAGCACATGTCTGGGCAGATGCTGGCACCAGTCAGTGCCTCCGAGTCTGCGTGCACACGAGCACACACGCCCGGCCCGCCACTGTGTCCTCACGGGGACCATCAGCAAGGCAGACAGGAGCCCCAGGGCAAGTCGGCTGCCCAGGTGTTCAGCCCCGAGGAGCTCCCTCGCTGCTGGGAGCCAGGGAGCTGAAGGGTCAGGAGTCTAGCAGGGGAAGGAACCTGACCTGGGTCCCTGCCTGCCACCCTGGCTGTGAACTCCCACTCCTCCTCTGGGACACAGGGCTCCAGAACTCCACCTGGGCCACTCTGTGCTAGGGGATGTGGCTGATCTGTGCTGGAAGGACCTCACTCAGAGACAAGCAGGTATGGGCTGTGCCTGGGGAGGACTTGATGTCAATGCCTCTCCTTCTTTCCTCATGGGTGACGAGGAAGGGACGTGTGAGCCACTGACTTCTGAACGTGTGAGCGGGAGGCCCTGTGCGCTGGGCTGTGGCAGTGGTTTCTGTCTTGTTCTCTATCTTCCCTTTGCCCTTTTTCTTTTCTTTTTTGTTCAGTTTTGTTTCTGTAATGGATGTGACAACACACACCCTCTTGTCCATTTTAAATTCCCATCAACCGAGAAATCTGACCCAGGAGGCCTTATTGCTGCCCCCCAAGTCAATTTCCCCCACAGCATGTGGTCCAGAAGGCTCTGTGAGGGGTTCACTGTGGGGTGAGCTTAAAGAAGATGCTAAAAGGGCAGAGGCTGAACTGGGAAGAGCAGGTATCTTTCGAGGTGTTAGATGCCACAGATGGAGAAGCAACAGGCTTAGATCCTGATGGATGCGGGGGTGTGAAACATAAAGTAAAAATAATTTGGGAATGGGGGAGTCATTTCATTTGTCTTTCTGACTGGAAGGCTAGCGAGGCAGGCATCCAGAAGGTGCGGGCAGCAGGCAGGAGGCAGCAGGCTGGGCTGTGGTTACACATGGCCTTTTAGCAGGTCATGCAATGGAGGGTTTTACAGGTCATGAAGCTTCGATCAGGAACCTAGGAGAAAGTTTCCCAAGGGTGATAGACATGGCGACTATGGGCACAGAGGGGGCAGCTGAGATTATGCAGAGATGCCCACATGGGGCATTATGGGGGCCACTGTTGAAGGGCAATGGAAATAGTGGGCGATCTACAAACGGACCCACCTCATAGAGGCCAAGCGGGTGCTAAGTGGCTGCTGTTGGGTGTTGGGCAGTTTTCAGGAGCTAGACCCTCAGGGATGATTCTCGATGCCCACATCCCTGAGGGAATGGGTATGGGGCCTGGACGGATTATCTGGGCTCCCTTCTGGGTAACGCACCACACAAAGGCTCAGAGAAAAGTTGGTAAATCTCAGATCAGGGAGCCTGGGCTGGGGCCAGCTTGGCTTCTCCTCACTTCCCGATATTTATTCCTTCACTGAACATCCATTGTATACCTCACGTGGACTGACAGGAAGGGATACCATTGAATGTATCAGCTAAACTGGGACACTCTGTGGTGAGAGAGAATGCTATTAATAGCTTTGCTTGCACATGAGGTGTGAACCAGGCCTTTTGCTGGGCATACCTGACAGAGCACGACACTGGAAGGTTTACTCAGACTCGCTTCCTGCTCTGGCCCTGTGCTGGGCTCAGAAAGGCAGGTGTAGATGCACAAGCCAGAGCTGGACTTGCCAGTGGACAGTGGTGGTGGCAGAGGGTGACAGACATTCCTGGTAGATGAAATGCTCAGACTACTAAGGGAGGCACACGTGGATTCTTGAGGTTGTTGGGGGCCCGATACCCATTCAGGAAATGGGTGGAAGAGTGGCTGAGGTTTAGGCCGTCCAAGCAGGGGTGGGGGCTCTAGGCCACTGAGAGTCTTGTAGGTCAGGAAGTGTAGATGTAACTCTGCAGGCACTAGGGAGTCACAGAATGGCTGTTGCAAAATGAGAACAACATAATCTAGTTACTCAATCACCTTGATCTCTAGTTGGTGCACCTTGAAGATAGAACCTTGGTACCACTTGGGTTTACTGGGTAGACGAGCTAAGAGTGGCCATGAAAACACCCTGCAAAAACACTAAAGCACAACCCAGGAGGCTGTAATTATATCTACACCTCAAAACCCAAGGCTTCTGTTCAGCTTGAAAAGCAAATATAACAGGACTTCAACAAAGAACCAACCTAGCACGAAGTTGGTCCCGCCAATGAGCCACATGAGCTGTGGGAGTGAGCGCACTCTCCTCCTTGGAGCCCACTTCTAGGCCCTCGTGTCTGTCTGCCATCCGCGCGGCCTGGCTGGGGAGTGAGGCTGCTCTGAGAAATGGGGTGTCAAGCAGCAGGTGGGCATGCACATCTTTGTACGATCTCCCGCTCCTGTCCAACAGCCTCCTTGTTGCCTGACACTCCAGGCAAAACCCTGCCCTAGGGCCTCTGCATCTGCCCTTTCCTCTGCCAGGTGCTCGCTGCTCACCCGCTGTGGTCTGCTGCCTCCTTTCCTCGAGGTTTTCACTCAAATGTCACTTCTCAGGCCTCTCTCCATCTCTGTTGGACTGTTTTATCCCCTTTTCCTGATGATTTTTCTCCTTAGTGCTTAACCTGGAAATCTACTCAACACTGGATACTTCAGGGTGCATCTCCACCGCAGTGCGAACTCCAGGAGGTGGGGAGTTTTGTCTGTTTTGGAATCTGCTGCAATTCAGTGTGCAGATGTGGCCATGTTTGTTGATTGGATAATGAATCCCTCCTCATTTTCGACCTGGGATATCCAAACAATTACAGTATGAAATTCACACAACAGCTGTAAGTCGATTTTCTTTTATTTGTGGCACCAAAAGACAAATCATAGACAGCTATGACTAAGAGCGGGATTGGCTGGTGGCTCCTTCCCCCCCGATCAAGTTTCGCGCGTGACTCAGAGGAGACAGAGTAGAGTTTCCATTCTACTGGATGCCGGATCAGAAAGAGTTGTGAAACAGTAAGATAACCTCATCATATTTGTTTTTTCCACTAAGGTAAAGATTTTATTTCACAAACTCCTTTTGATTTCTATTATTCTTTCAAAGAACATTATAACAAAGTGTTTTAAAGGAATCTATGAAAAATGACTGCTGGAGTTACACTTCATTACGAATACTGGTGAGTGAGGGCCGTGTGCTACCGCAGGCCTGCCATTCAACACATGGCAGCCACCGATGCCGGCAGGCACGAGCATCAAGCCCAACCCTTAACCGCAATGTTAAGCACGACTTGGATCCCATCTCTGGGACATGCAGACACCCAACGTCCCCACAACTGAGCCCTCTGCAGGGTTTCATCTGGCTCCTGGGGACGTCTAGGCTCTGTGTACAGCCCCCGCCGGGGGATCTGCTCCACTTCATAGCCCACTGGGGAACAGCAGTCCAAGTGGGCACCAACCCTTCACTCGGGGTCATTCTGCTCTCAGCCACCTGCACCTTTGGAGGACTCGGGAATGCCCTATCCACTGGGTCATGGACAGCTGTTACTTTGGGTGCTAACAGTTGATTGGTAAAAGCTTAAGCTGGTCAGAACAGCTCCTGTGACCCTCTGTGAGGTGCGAGCCCCAAATATTTGAGGAATAAGAATCCAATAGTGTTATAACCCCACAGAGTCACCTTTGAAAAAGCTTCTCCATGCTTTTTCTTACTATCCAAATGCATAGCATCATGGAGCATAGAACAGTCAGATCATTTATATATATATATATTTTTTTTTTTTCCTACAATTTGAAAGATTTAAACAAGGAAACGGTTTTAACCATCTATATGTGGTAAAAATCTCAAAGGTCCAAAATTCCATCTAAGGCATGATTCTGTTCACCTTGCCCATAAATATAATTAAGTGTGAGTGCTGGGCTCCAGCGTGTATATTCCTATTAACCTGCCAACAAGAATAGTTCATTGGCAACTTCGAATATGCAGAGGCAAAGCACATTTCCTTGGCACACCAGCTGCACAGCAGAGCAGCAATTTTCCCCCTTAGTTTGAGCCATTCTACAGGAACACACAGGAAATCAACTGCAGGCAATTTGGCCTGCAGACAAGAAAGCAACTCCAAGTCTTGATGTTCCTTGCCACGTGGAATCCTTGAGTGGTGACTGGGCAGCTTACTGGTGGGTCCTGCAAATATCTGACCTTCCTTGATGGCTCACACAAGCAAGGGCACCTGCAGTGAAGAAATTCATAAGGTTATTTTGTGCAGGCAGTGCTGAAGAGCTGCGAGCACAACCCTCTTGTCACAGCACTCTTGGAACACACTGAAATTTTACATGGGTACTGTCTACCTACAGCCCCAAGAGAAATCTTTCTGGAACACAAATATACTTTGAAGCATTCAATGACCAGGGCTGGATGATGGTGCAGAGGCAAGATCCAATGGAGATTCCTCCAGGTTGGCATCTGGAGACCTCTTGGAGTATGCCAGGCACATCTGTGGCCATGATTTGGGGCTGGCAGAGGCGGGAGGTAGATCAAAGCATTGAAACCTAGTTTCTGTGTGTGTGTGTTTTCTTTCTCTTGCTCATAGAGATACAGAAATAAATCAATCTTTCAAGGACTTATTACTAGATTCAAAGAGAAACATAGCAAACCACTGGTAGGCCACATGCATATTTTCTGGACCCTGGCCTTCTCCCAGTGCCCTCTGTTGCCCCCATCCCTCTGGCCTGTGATGATGTCCTCTCTCTCCCTACTGGATTGGGGGCTTCTGGGGCATGAGTCATGCAGGACTCAACACCCCATCTCCAGTGGCCAGTACTTTCCGGGAGCTGCATTATCTGTTGTGTGGATGAACGAATGCCAACTCCTGAGTTCATGCTCCATTCGGTGAGAACGTTCACACTCCCACCGTCAGCTCAGCCCCTCATCACTGCAGAAAATGTGATTCATGGAATGTTTATAAAAGCACCAAGGACTTCAAAAATGTTTGTAGAAAAATGGAATTACTGTACAAACTTATTATGGTGGAAATAAAGGGGGGAGATCCACCCAGAGTGGTTTTATAATATGCATCTCCATGAACTCTTTGAAGCCCCTTATATCCTCATTCTCTAAGTTTCTCCTTGTTCTCTAGCACCTCTAACAGCAAAACTCGAACTGCGTTTTCAAGAAGGGGATGGAATCATGTGGAACTGTGTGAACTGGATTTTGCCCTAGTGTTTCACTGGGTTCAACACATTCCATATCGAATTGTGCTGAGACTGGCAATGTGAGCCACTTTTTCAGCGTGTTATCAAAGTGAATTTTCAAGGCACCGATTTCTCTGAACCTAGCAACCACCATCACCTCCAGTACCACCTTGACGGTGGCAGAACATTTCCTGTGTGCTGTCCCTGCCAGACCCCATTCCAAGCACAACACAGGTCCAATCATTAAGCACCACTCAACAAGATCAGTGATGTCCTAGTGCCACGATCAGCATTCCAGGCATTGCCTCCCATACAAAGACAAGAAATAGACTGAGATTCAGTATCTGGGAGGAAGGACTCACTTCCTATGAGATACACAGGCAGTGCCTTCTCTGTGTTCTCATGGAGGAAAGACAAACAAGGGTAACTAACTTGCTCAAATAAAACCCAGCAAGCAGCAATCTTCATCAGTCCCAATGGTCTGCTCACCCATGTGGTGAGCATGTCTTTTCTCTGGACAGGGACCAGCACACTCTCAACCTCCCAGCTCCATCAATCTCCCTTGACCCCAGGTGGCTTTATGTTCAGCTGTTCCCATCACCCTGGGCAACCTTGCAACAAAGCTTAAGAAAGAGGAGGTGGATGATGACAGCTCTAACAGTAGCTACCATTTATGAAGTGTCTTCTTGGTGCCAGGCACAGGCCCAGCCATGTGCATATTCTCTCTCAATTAGTTCTTGCACCAATCTCACAGATGAGAAACAAAGCCCCAGCACAAGTGAAAGGAGGTCAGGGTGTCATCTGAGGTTTGACGCTGAGCCTGCTCTCCCCTTTCCCCGTGTTCCTCCCTACCCTCCTCTTATTTAGCTCCCTGACCTTTCTCCTTGGGCTCTGTAATACTGCAGCATTTTTGTTTTCTGTTTTCTTCTTTTATTTTTCTCCATAGGGCACATGTGCTTGCCAGAGAGGGACAGAGAGAGGGGGACAAAGGGAAAGTGAGAAATCACTCTCCAAAGGGGATGGTCGTGCCTCAATACCTTTCCCTTCATTCTTTTCTTGTGATTTTGGGCATGCACACATATAAACCTGGCATGATTTTTTGGGACTAGAGCTGTTTTGGGCACATGGGAGTCTAGCACCTTAACAACCACATCACCCAAATGGTCCCAATATTGCAACTTTAATGGCTATCTGTACATAGGCAAGGACACAGCTCTCATTCATTCTCCATGGGGTGGATATTTCCCAAAGACCCTACTTTAACTTACTAATAACAGGAATTGCATGATCCAATTGTCCATGCCCACCACTCTAAATTCATATGTTGAGGTCCTTCCCCATTTCAAGGCACTGGTATTAGGAGGTAGGGCCTTTAGGAGATGATTAGATAGCGGAGTGGGGAGTGGGGGGGGGTGACAACTCATGAATGGGATTAGTGCCCCCATAAAAAAGGCCCCAGGGAGCTCGTTTGTACTGTCTCCATGAGAACCCTGAGAGAAGGCAATGTCTGTGTATCTCATAGGAAGTGAGTCCTCCCTCCCAGACACTGAATCCACAGGTGCCTCCATCTTGGACTTCCAGCCTCCAGAATTGTCAGCATAAATGTCAGTTTATTATGCATATGGATATCCAATGGCTGCTGCACTATTTGTTGGAAGAAAAGTATCTCTTCTCCACTGATTTCTCTTCTTACCTTGGTCAAAAACCAGTTATCCATATACGTGGATCAATTTCTGGACTCCTCATTCTATTCCATTGATCTATCTTGATGTCAGTACATTGTCTTAATTACCATAGTGTTATTATAAGTATTGAAATTAGGAAGTGATTCTTGGTTCTTCTTTTCCTCTTTCCTACTTTTACAAAGTATTGGGTAGTCAGAAAAGTCATGACACATTTTTGGACAGAAAACCAGAAAACTACATCAAGACTTTTCCAATGACCCAATTGTTCTAGTTATTATCATTATTATTTTTACAAAGATTTTCACAATAGGGGAAGTGTGCTTGCTGGAGAGACAGAAAGAGAGAAAGTGAGAAACTGCCCCCCCCCCGCCCCGCAGGGGGGGATGGTCCCGCCTCAATCCCTTTTCCTCTTTTCTCCTCTTGGGATTTTGGGAGCACCCAGAGTGAGCTTCAAGACACCAGGTCTAGGACTCAAACTGCAGTTGGCTATGTGGGAGTCCAGCACCTTAACCACCACACCACCTGCTGGCCCCATAGTTCTGGCTATTTTAAGTCCTCTGCATTTCTACAGGAATTTTGGAAACAACTTTTAAAATTTTATTTAAAAAAAAAAAGCCTATAGAGATATTGATTGGGATTACACGGAATTCTATTTGGAGAGAATAGGCATGTTAATAATTTCAGGTTACCAAAACAAGGTATAGTTATCCATTTATTTAGGTTTATAAAAATTATCTCAGCAATGTTTGGTGGTTCTGCACATCTTTGGTCAATTTATTATTAAGTTGTTAACAATTTTAAATGATATTTAAAAATTTATTATATGATTTTTCACCGTTAATTAGAAATACAGTATATTTATAATATGATTGTATTTTGCAATCTTGCCAAACTCACATATTAAGTTTGAAATCTATTTTGTAGATTTCATTGGGTTTTCTATATAGAAAATCATATATGATCCATCAATAGGTGGATCCCTCCTCACCCCAATCTTCCTATCTTCCTCCCCTCCTGTCCTCTCTTCTCCTCTTTTGTTCTTCCTTTCCTTGCCTGGGTGCAATCAGCAGAACCTGAAGTACAATGTTGAACAGAAGCAGTCAGAGCAGACATTCTTGCTTTGTTTTTGATCTTGGAAAGTAGTTACTCTTCCACTATAAACGATGATGTCCACTATCAGTTGTTCACTGATGCTCTTTTTCATTCTGAGGAAGTTTCATTCTTTTCCTACTTTACAAGGGGCTTTTTGAAAATCAGAAATGGATGCTAAATATTGTTAACTGTGTTTTAATATATCTACTGAGATAATCTTGCTTTTTTCTTTTTTTGGTTTGTTCATACATGAGAAGTTATTTTAAAGTGTTAACCTAATCTTACATTGTTGAGATAAACCTTTTTTGGTTATGATGTATTATACTTTTTAAATGTTGCTACATTCAACTTGCTTGGTTCTTTAATTTATTCATTTTGCATCTCTGTTCATAAGGAATACTGTTTTATAGGTTTTCTTTTTTGTAATGTCTTTGTCTGGCTTTCTATCAGGGTAATATTGGCCTTGCTGAATGAATAGGCAAGTTTTCTTTTCTTCAATTTCCTTGGCAAGTTTATACAGCAACTTGTAAAATGTGGTTAGTTAGTTAGAACCCATTAGTGAACCCACCTGGCTCTGAAAGTTTTGTGTGTGAAGTACTGGGGTGGGAGATGGTTTCTGACTTCAAATTAAATTGCTTTAATAATATGAAGCTATTCAGGTTATCTAGTTTTTCTTGAGTGACTTTGTGTTTTGAGATTGTGCAATTTGAGTCTTTCAAAGAATATGTTGATTGCATAAAGCTGCATATAAAAGTTTCCTATTTTCCTCTCTGTAGGATCTGTAGTAATGTTACATCTTTCTTTCTTGACATTGGTAATTTGCTTCTGTTTTTTTTTTTTTTTTTTTTTTTTTTTTTTTTTTTTTCCTGATAGATCTAGCTACAGAGGTTTATCAATTTTATCAATCTTGTCAAAGAACAAAATCGTTGCTTTGTTTTTTTTTTTTGGTGTTTTTCATTTCACTGATTTCTACTCTCACATTTATTATTTATTCTGCTTACTATAGATTTATTTTTGCCCTTTATATAGTGTAATTGAGGTAATTATTTGAAGCTTTTCTTCTTTTCTATTATAACAATGTGGTTCTGTAGAGTTTTTTCCTAAATACTGCTTTAATGGTATCACACAAATTGTAATTTTACATTGCATTTAAATTTACATTCTGTTCAAAATACTTTCCAATTTAACCTTTCACATAATTTTTCTTATTTGACCCATATATTATTTAGAACTGTGTCATTTATTTTACTTACAAATATTTGGGGGGCTTCCAGATATCACTTTGCTATTGATTTCCAATTTTATCCAGTTGTGGTCACAGAACATACTTTGTATTACTTGGATTGTTTAAGAATATAATTATATTAACTGCTCTAATAGCCTCATCTGTTAATTCTAACATGTGTCCATTTTAAGCCAGTTTTCATTGATTACTTTTTAAAAATTTATAATGTTTCATATTATCTTGCTTTGCTATTGGCCTGGTACTTTTTTATTGGATGCCAGACATTGTTGATTTTACCTTGGTGGGTGCTATATATTTTTGTATTCTTATTCTTGAGCGTTATTCTGGGATGCAGTTATGTGGGAACTGTGTGATCCTTTCAGGTGTTGCTGGTTAAGATTTGTTGGGCAGTATGAGAGCCATAACTGAGTCTAAATATGGCCCACGACTGAGGCAAGACCCTTTGAGTACTCTATCCAATGCCCAGAAGTTATGAGGTGTCCTAGTCTAGCTGGTAGAAACAGGCACTAGTTTTGGCCTATGTGAGCTCTAGGTACTGCTCCGTCTCACCTATTCTTTTAGTCCTTGTATCTCTTGTATGTGTTGATCAGTGCTTTGCTAACTACTCGAGAGGGCCCTTCTGAAAGTCTCTGCTGCCTGAAGCCTAATGATTTGAGTACTTCTGCTCTCATATTTTCCCTGAGTTTTAGGTTGTTTCATGTTGGATGGTAAATATGGTCCCTGAAATTCCATTTCGGCTATAAGCAGAAGTTCTCAGGGATTCCTTTTAATAAGCAGGTGAGGACTGAATGTATTTACAATAGCTCTGTTTTGTTTCTTCTTTTTGCACTGTCAGTAGCACAGACAAGTCCATTTCCACGGTTCTGGGTTTGCAGAACGTCTTCCAACGTCTGCTCTTTATCCGGTTTCCCCTATCTCCAACTGTCTTAGCTACAGCCATGCTAGTGCAATTCCCCCTTTGAGCCAGATGATGTAAGGAGCCACAAATGATCCTTAAATATGTATGTATTTATAAGTTCTGGTATATATATGCATACACACATACATGTATCCTGGGAACTGGACATTTTATTTATTTTTTTCTGTTTCAGTTTTATTCTCCCAATACTTGTCCAAAACCAAACTCAAATGCAAAGAGGTGAGTTCAAAACAGATTTTGAGGGCTGGTCCTGTAGCCCAGTGGTAAATGGAGCCAGATTCTACATGATTGACTGGTTTGAACCCTGGCCATGGTGGCTTGAACATGCTGGGTGTATGTATGCCCCAAATTCTGACAGGATGGAGAAACAGAAGAGAAGGGATTGTGGTGCAACCACAACCCCTTCAGGGTGCTTCTTCTCTTCCTCTCTCTCTCCATCTCTCTCTGGTGAGCACATGTGCCCTCTGACAATTAAAAAACATAAAACAAAATGGGTTTTTAACTCATCAAAAAGTCATCTTGAGATTTATGCATTTCAGCATATGTAAATTTTATGTCAAAGTCAACTATAAAAATATATTAAGTTTTAATAATATACACACTGAATTATTTAGGAGTGAAGCAAACTGATGTTTGCAATGTACTTCAAAATTCACAATAAAAACTTCATGTGGGTGGGCAGAGGGTTAGACAGGTGGACAAACACGGATCAAATACTATAAGATGTTATGATAGACTCCTCACGCTAAATGCATGGGTGTTTTCTGTACAATTATATAAACTTTTCAATACTTTTGAAATGTTTGATAACAAAGTAACAGAAAAAATCCTTTCTAATAGCAACCGAAAATGGGGTTTGTGATTAAACTGGTTTTATCAAAAGTTAGAGAGAGTTAGAAGTGAGGTCTTGGTAGGCTTCCAAGCAACCCTTTAGCTGGCTTTAAATTTCCTACAAATGAAAAATATAAATTCCACCTGGGTTTTAAACACTGATGTGTGTAAAAGCCAAGAGCTCAGAGTTTGGAGTATGACATGCATCTTGGCTGGTGAGTCTCAGAGTTAGTCATCCTCTCTCGCCCCTGCTTCCTTCACTGGTCAGATGGGAATAATGATGTTCAGGTTACAGAGTTTCCAAGAGTGGGGTGAGACGGCCTCTGCAAGGGGCTCAGTGCAGGGACTCGTGACACCCAAGATCACATCATTTCACAGGGCTTACCCAGTGGCTGGTTTCAGACGGCTGTAATGAAGGTTTGTGGCGGGGGCAGTGGGCTGTGGGCACTTCTGGTTCATCAACGGCTTGGCATACTGGGAGGAGCCTTTTGGGAGAGTCTGTTACATTTTGCTCAGACAAATTCCTCAGGGCACACAGGGAGAAGTGGGAGTGCTGGCCAGTGAGAGAAGGTGAAGGGCAAGACAGCAAATCAAGGTGGGCCGAGCACTCTCCACATCCCAGGGAGCAGCTTGCAGAGGATTGGCTGGAGTGCAAGGTGAGCATCGCAGGCTCCCTGTGCTGGTAAATGCCTGAGCTCATGCTTAGAGGTGCACTGGAATAAGTATCATGGCCACTCCAGGTGTGAAAAGTTCTCAAGAAATTAAGAGAGTACTTAGGAGGGGAAAGGAACACTCTTGACATTTGGTGTGAAAAAGGAAATTTCAGAAGGCCAGCATGGAGATCTGACTAGGAGACAACTCAGCCCAGCACAGCTTGGGACACAGTTAATACCAATGTCACATAAGCCTGTACTGAAGTCCAATAATAACAATCCAGGCCTCAGCTACATTGGTAAGCGACCATCCTCTAGATTGAGGCAAGGAGGGGAGATTCTGCTGTCAGGGTCCTGCTTCTGTGACCACTGAGCAGCTCTAGGACACCTGTGATCACACAGGGTGTGCAAGGGAGAGGGAGAGCAGGTGTCCGTGCCAGGGGAGGGACCCGCACAGCACAGCAGTGTAGTCGGGAGGTTCTCTGGCATCCCAAAAGGTTCAGGTTTCCTATGAGAGTCTCTTTGACTTCAGTGAAACAAAAAGAAAATGAAGAGACAAGACTTAGCAGTTTGAGGCCAGCATGGATAGCTATAAAAGCATGCAAATTTCATTTTGTTTCCTTGCCTGCCAAGGTGTGTAATTTTTACATAGACAGAGGCTAAACAAACAGGGATGCTAGGGAAATGGTGTTTTAGGGGAGCAAAGAAGCCAAAGGAGCACCAAGATTCCCTTATCATGTTCCGGTCTTCGAACCTGGGAGGATTAGATCCCAGGTACTGGCAGACTCACAAGGGCGTCAGTCAAATAGCCGTCGGCTAGCTTTGCTAGATGGAAACAGGGCCTAGGATGGGGCCTGGAGATACATAAATTCATCTTATTTTCCAAAGGAAAAGAAGGTAGGTTCTTCCAAATTGAAGTTGATTCTTGGCAAGACACCGTCATGATTATGAAAGAGATGAGTTACGAGCATGTGGACACCAAGTTATTCTAGGAGGGCCAGGACCCAGCATGAGAATGAGTTCTCTCTCTCCCTCTCTCTCCTTCCCTTTCTTCTTATGATAGTTACTGAACACCCACTGTATGCCAGAAACTGTACAAGGTGTGAGGGGATGTGACAGGCAGGATTCATAAAGCTCACGGTGTGGACAAGGCAGGCCTGCCGCCGGTCACGCCGGTGTCAGAGAAACGACTGCTGCGTTTTGCATTACGAAGGAGAAATGATGTGATGTTTTAACCAGGGAACCTAATCCAGCCTGCCGACTGGGAAGGCTTTCTGAAGATTTGAGGTTAATACAGGGGCAGGATGCAGGATGAGTGAGATTTTGCTGGTAAAATGTGGGAATGGTTTTTCACGAGTAAGAACAGTACGTGTGAAGCCCGAGAATGGTAACTGCATTAGGAGGCCTCCCGCTGTTCTGTGTGCAGAAAAGACAGGTGACTTGGTGGGGCTGTCACAGAAAGAGGAATCGGGCAAAAGGGCAGCAAAGAGACAGTTGACGACTCTGAATCTCAGAATGACTCTGATCTAACTGCCACGTACCGGAGGTCTGCAGAAAGAGCAAGGCAGGCCCAGCATGTGATGCAATTGTTCTGAGGATCCTTTTCATGTCCTGACATAAATCGCTGTTCCCCAGTCCCAGGAACTTGGAGTTCTTGAACCCACATGTGAAGACGCGTAGGCTTAGAGGAAAGGTTTGTTGTTTCTCATCCCTGGCTTGGAGCCTCCTGAGTCTAATCATTTCTCACCTGGTCTACCGTCAAGGCCAAGGGTCGCAACACACACACACACACGTGGTCTGTATTGGTTAATTCCTGCAGTGGGAAAACCAGCACCTGTGATGGCCCAGCTGGAAGGCGGGAACTCGGGTGGCCTGAAGGTCGTCTGCCCAAGTGTCTGGGCACAGCAGCCACACGGACCTCATGAAGGCCCAGGATGAATCACTAACCATATCTGCTAAAGGGAAGTACAGCCTTAATCTGGGAAGGTGGGTGGGTGCTCTCTGCTCCCCTGAGAGGGAAGGTGGATGCTTAGCCCAGACAGAACGGCTGCTGAACAGTCCCCAATCAGCATCAAGCTCTGCACCCCTCATGCTCTGTCTGAGAGCTCCCAGGGTGCAGATGCTTCTCTGTGTGTATGTCTAGCCCGAGCAGCAGCTACCACAGCATCTGGACTTTGGTGCTACCAATTTCTGGTAGCAACCTACCAATTTCTGGTAGGTTCTCCAGAAATGCTTGCAGGGTGGAGTGCTGGGCACATGAATGTTTTCACATAAATATGGAATAAGAGGGCATGTGCTGTATGCTCTGGACCCTCTGAAAGAATGCATTTTTAACAGATTGACAAAGGTTGTCCGATGCACACAAGTTTCCCTTCATAAAAATGCAGGATTGAGTGGAAGGAAGAAGCGGAAAAGGGGCTGGGGAGAAGGTGGGTGTCAATGTGAACACTGCCTTTGGGAAAAGTGAGGGTTCCCCTGAAGAAACAGACACAAGCTCTACTCGCTCTTATGCAGAACTAGAGGAAAAACACCAGCAGCCGAAGTTTCTTGGACTGTCAAGGGCAGAGGCATTATGTGATTAGCACTGGGAAGGCAATGTAATTTCAATTGCCTTGAAAAATGCAAAGTCCTTGTTAAGGTAATTATTCCTTCTACATCTAATTGACTGTTTTGTTTGACACAGGCTGCATTTCTGCAGATGTGAAACTTCTGAGTTACAGGTTGGGTGAACAACTGCCCTGGTTTAACTAAGACTGTCCTGGATTTTAGCACAGAAGGTCCCGTGTCCAGGAAACCAACCCCCCACACTCTACGATGGTTGTTCACTTTAGACAAAAGACTGGAGGAAATGCAGGAGAGGGGGCAGGGAGGAGGGTCTGAGGGCTCAGGCACTGCAGCCCCTGAGGACAGCCTGAGACAGCCAGAGGCAACTCTCAGTTTCAGGCTGTTCCAGCAATGCCAGTTCTGAGTCCTTCATTCATTTTCTCCTAGAAGAAAACTGAGTGAAATTGTTATTAGTGGGTGTCTAGGACCTCACAATCATCAGATCCTAAAGCCCCTGTCTGTATTGTATTTTCTTGAGGTTATTACGGCTTTAAAAGTCCAAAATGAAAGGAAGCTAAAGCTAAAGAAATAATAGAGGCATGATGCCAGCAGGTGGCGCAGTGGTTAAAGTGCTGGACTTGCACATTGTTGACCATGGTTCAAGTCCTGGACCTAGCAGCTTGAAACTCACATTGGGCACATGTGCATGTGTGCCCCAAATCCGGGGAGGATAATGGAAGAGGAGGGATTGTGACTGGCCATCCCTCTTGGGGGGGTGATTTCTTGTCTATCTCTTCATTGAGCACACATGCCCTATGCCAAAAATCTCTCTTTAAAAACCAGAAATAATAGAGGCAAAGTTCACAAAGTTTGATGTTCAAGTACCAAAAAATCCACCAAAGTGACCAAAGTATATTAGCTGCAAAGACAACATAAACTTCCCCAGTCCACGCAGAGAGGAAAGTCATTTAACTGGGTGAGCTCACTGCCTGAACCGCAAACGTTTTCCCAACGCTGAGTCTACCACTTGGCCAAATGAGGAGACAGAGCGTGAGACGGTGGGAAACAGTCGGGTAAACACCTCCAAGGGACTAATCACCAGTTCTGAGGCCAGCTGAGCCCAGCTACACCTGCATATCCCTGGTAGCGGCTGAAGGGAGGCTGCTCAGGGCAGGGAACACTCAATTCCTGGCCTCCGACGTCCCATTTTCCCCAGCAGCCCTGCGTGTTGTAGTAGTAAGGTTGCGCAAGTGGAAGAGAAGGAACGGAGTCACTGGGCCATTTGGGTGGGGAGGAGGGAAAGAGAGAGACAGGGACATGGTCTCCAATGTCAGACTCCGGCCACACGGGGGTCCAACTTTCAGCCCAAGAGCATCCTGGAAACTGTTCATGGCATCAAAAGCTCTGAAGTACCATATAAACATGGACTGCCCAGAACTTTCAGAGAGGACGAGGCAACTCACAACTCACAATATTGAGACTCACCTAAGACACAATCAAAACGTGTGTGTGTGTGTGTGTTTTACATTTTTGCCATAGGGCATGTGTACTCACTAGAGACAGAGAGGGAAAGTGAGAAATCACCCCCCCCCGACACACACACACACACACACACACACACACTCCAGCGGGAATGGTCACACCACAATGTCTTTTCCTCCATTCTCCTCCCGGTATTTTGGACACGTACACACAGTTGTCCAGTATATTTTTTAAGCCACTGGGGTCTGGGACTTGAACTGTGGGCTGTAGGGTTGGCCATATGGAATTCAGTGCCTTAACCACGCCATCTGTTGGTCCCAAAACTTGTGCTTTTGAATGCCATTTAAAGTACTGATAGAAAGCTGAGATGGTGCTGGAAATAACCGCCCAGCTCTGACCCAGGCAGTGCTTTACGGCCATGGTGACCTTGCCTCCCAGCATGCCCAGGGCCTGCCTTCTTCGACACCACCAGATATCCAGTTGCTTCCTTGAGACCTGGCTCTGTCCAGAGTCCACACATCCCTCCCCACTTTCTTTCTCACAGTACAACTTCCTCTGTCTTTTCATACTATTTTGAATCTTATTAATACTTGTCTTTCTGGAAGGTGGAGGAGAGACTCCACAGAGAAAGCCCCAGGCATAATTGTGAGGTCTGTCACTTGCTAACTGCAGGCCTGAGCAAGCTGGAGCTCGCCAAGCCCTGGATCCTCATGACTCGATCAGGACGGAGAGAGGAAGGCCTATTTTGAAAAGATACAAAAATCAGTCAATGAGATCACACCCCCAGTGTGGCCTTATACCCCTCATCTGAGTCCATTCAGTGTTATTCAAAATACATCAAAGGTCAAATGAGACAGAAAATGACCTCGAACCTTAACATAAAGCCACCTGGTAAACATTTGAAAATTAAGATCTGTAGGCTCAAAGCTGCCTCAGAACAGAGACGTCCTGTGGATTTCTCACTGAGCACCATGGTTTCAGAAGCTCAGAACCGTAGCCTGGGATCAGCCAGACCACTGGAGCAGATCCTGGTGGTATGGCTTTGCACTTCTCAAGAGAAGGGCTTGAGTATCGGTCTTGAAGTCTGCTACTGGGAGGTGGGGAGCAGAGGGGGGCCTGGGGGCTGCTTGTAGGAGCCATCACTGGCAGAACTGATGCTATTTAATTTTTATGATCTTTATTTAGACACTCACCCACTTTCTTCCCTTTTCTCTCATCTGAGATGAGGGCAAACATTCACCAACACAGAAATTTGTAGAAATGAAAAAGCACAAAGGAAGTGGGAACCAGCAGTTAGTGTAATGGCTATGTCGCTGGACTCCCACGTGGTCGACCGCGGTTCGCGTCTCGGACCCGGTGGCTTACAACTCACGCCGGGCGCGTGTGCGTGCGTGCCCAAGATCCCGAGAGGAGAATGGAGGAGAAGGGATTGCGGCGTGACCATCCCCCCTGGGGGGTGATTTCTCGCTTTCTGTCTCTATATCTCTCTCTGTCTGTCTGGCGAGCGCATGCGCCCTATAGCGAAAAACCTCTCCAAAAAAAAAAAAAAAAAGCACAAAGGAAGTCAAACAGCACTCACTCTTCCAAAGTGGTCCCCAGTCCCCACGGAGACGGTGTAGAGTTGGCCACTCCCCACGGCCTTGGATGAGGACATTTTCCCAGTGACTGGGCAATGTCCTCGCCAGGTGATATCTCGGGTCCCTTGTTCAGAGCCACACTCAATAGCTATGGACACCTCACCATCACGCCCAAGAGTCATGACAAATGGCCCCAGGGAGCTGGGAGAGAGAGAGCAGCTCACAGGCCTTCCTTGCACAGGGCCCCTGTCTGGGTCCTCTGAGCTGCAAAGCCGCACTCATCACAGCCCTGTGGCCTGGGGGTGCATGCCATCCTGCTCTCCCCGATTCCTCGGGATCCAGAGAGGGAAACAAGGAGAGCTTTCTGCTGTTCAGTGGCCAACATTCCCATAGGACGGGGTACCCTGTGGTTATCTGTGGTCTACAGAGCACACGGCATCTTACCTGCTGACCAGGACTTGCTGGGCCCAGACTGAACCATCTGAGTCCTGTCCCTGTGTGACCAAGGTCAAGTGGCTTGACTCATCTGAACCTTATTCCCTTAGTATTTTCTTTTTAAAAGTTTGCCAAAGGCATGTGCACTTCCCAGAGAGAGAGACAAGGAGACAGAGAGAGAGGGAAAGTGAGAAGGCACCCTTCGTGGGGACTGATCAGGTTGCAATCCTGTCTCTTTCTCCTTTTTGGGGGGGGGCATTTTGGGCATGCACACCCCTGCCCCCAGCATTTTCCTCACGCTGCTGGTCCAGGGCTCAAATGGCACAGTGGGCCATGTGGGATTCAGCCGCCTTTACCACCACTGGCTGGCCTGCCTTGTTCCCTGTCAGTATCAAACATGGACAGTCTTTGGAACCGACCGCTTAGCTTAGGAAAAACAGAAGCTTAAGACCTGGAAAAAGTCTCTGAGGAAACAGCGTTTACTGCACCCCCATCATTAGCTACTAATGTTATCCAGGAATGGGCAGGGAGAGGAGGTCCATCCATTTACAGAATCACTTCGACCCTGAAATCGGTCTGAGGAGCCATCTGGCTCAAGCGTCCCCTTAATTTGGGAATGCTATTGCAGGGGCCACAAATCCTACCGCCTTCAGGGACCAGGTAGACCATCCCTGTCAGACCAGTGCACGACCACACGGAAAGAGAACCCACAGGGTTCTCTACCTGAGGGCCTCAAATCCCATAACTGTTGGATGTTATTCCGGCTGGCGTCCCTACACACATGCCTGAGTGAGTGAGGGACGCTGGCACCTACATGCTGACCAAGGGCCATGAGCTTGTGGCCTGTGACCAGTGGGGCCCACAGTGGATGGCCCTCCAGCCTGGCCCTGGACCAGCACCAACTTTGGGCTGTGTTGGGAATATGCCCAGGGACTGGAGTTGGGGTCTATGCGTTTATTTGCTTTTAATTTATGTGTATTTATTTCTTCCATAAATGAGAGAAACAGAGAGAGAAAGAGAGACTGCCCCCCCAATAGAGTCTCGATGCTGCAATCTTCCCAAGCCTTGAGCCAACCCCAATCATAGGCAGGCCCTAGGGTACTCAGGGAGGTCGCTGGATATGACCCCAGGACCTTCCTGTATGGGTCAGCCCCTCAGACATCACTCTTTGCTGTGGAGCCACCCCTGACTTCTAGAAGTAGTTTAAGCTTTGCTCTGGCCCTGAGGAGCTGGCTCGGAACCCCGTCACGTGTGTGAAGACGCCCCAGCAGGTGCATTCTGGGGTCTGAGCGGCACATTTACATGTCCTCACCCCCACACAAACGCACGCACACTGTCGCCAGCACTGTTACCTTTCTCAATCTTGCTGCCCCTGTGCCGGAGCGGATGGCATCCATCAGGGCTTGCCTGGCGTCCGCTGGGGTTTCGAGGGTGCCTGTGCTGAGCCTGGATGCTGGCTGTGACATGGAGAGAACCTGGGAGGCTGGAGGGGGCGGGGGCGGCAGGGCTGGCGGGGGTGGAAGGCCAAGGTCTTCTTGGTGAAAGTTGTCAGAGCCGTGTGTAGACAGCACGGCCTCTCGGAAACCCTGGAGCTCCTCAGAGGCGTGTGACGACACCTAGCAATGAGATGGTGATGTGACTGCCATAGAATGAACGTCCACGTCCCCAAATTCAAGTTCACATGCAGGAATCCTGCCCGGAGGTGGAGGTGATGGCATCAGGAGGTGAGGCCTTGGGAGGCGATCAGGTCCTGAGTGTGGAGCCCTCGTGAATGGAATGACCACCCATACAAGGGACCCCCGAGAGCTCCCTCGCCCTCCCCATGTGAGGACACAGACGAGGCGCCGGCTGTAAACTGGCGCCAAGACACCAAGTCTGCCAGAGTCTCGACCTCAGCCTTCCCAGCCTCCAGAGTCATGAGAGATACATTCCTGTCATCGACAAGCCACCCCATCTGTGGCGCTTTGTCCTAGCAGCCCCAACAGATTCAGGGACAGTGTCCGCAAAAGAGGACACTGAGAGGGCCGTGCACAGCTGAGTATCTTAACCGCAAATCTGAAATAGCTCGTCTGCAGGGAGCCCAGGCCAACTGTCTGCTGGCGGCTGAGACATCCGCCCCCGCGCTCTGCCTGCAGCCAAGCCACGGTCCTGGAGACCAGGATTTGGCGTTGGTGCCTTACTGAGAACTCTCTGATCTCGTAACTTGTCTCGACATGAGGTTAGAAATACGAGCTGGACACACAGATCTGATCCGTTGCTTTGGGGGAGGACACACACTCAAAACCTGATGCCTACAAACAAGTCTTCCTGCTCCTCAGACAGCGTGGAGCTGTGCAGGGCGCATCCTGTCCCCGAGTCAAGGCTGCAAGGGCTCCAGGGTGCTGCAAGGCCCAGGCGCTGCAAGGCCCAGGCGCTGTATGCGGACCCTGGTGGCCTGCTCACTAAGCCTGAAGCCATGCTGGTGACTGAGGGAACCTGAGAAGTGCTCAGAACTGGGTACAGGTCAGATCTACCTTCAGACAAGGGTGGAAGTTTCTGGAAGCCCCGTTCTTCCTTGGCAGGGGCTGCCCCAGGCTCCTGGGCCTGGCAGTTGGGCTTCCCTAATGGTGGTTTGCCATCCAGAGCAGGAGGCTACAGTGTCCCTGGGGTTCCCTGGGGAGAGGGGGTGAGTTTGAACCTATTTCTTGGGGCAGATCCGCCTCTTCTTACCTTCCTCAAGCTGCAGGTACCGCTGTGCCCTCGGATGGCCGCGAGCAGGGCACATCGTTCGCCCTCTGCCTCCGTGAAGGACGCTGTCTTTGGCCCTGCCAGTGAGGTCTGTTCTGCAGTCTAGATATTAAGAGAATCAACACATGTGAGGCAGCTCAGAGAAAACCAGTGCCTGCCGGTGAGGCCTAGGGGGCCAACTTCACACTGGCAGTTAGCACAGGGATATGAGAATCACGCCCTGTCTTTGGGAAGCAGCGAGTGATGGCCTCCTAATGGTGACTGTCTCCTAGTGTTCCAGGGCCTAGTGTTGCAGACCTGGGTGGGAATGCCAGGTCCCCACCAGCGAGTACTGTGAGCTTGGGCCTAGCCACTCGGCCTCACCATGCCTCGGTTTCCCCGTCTGCGAATGCACAGCAAACATCTCCTAACAGTCAGAGCTGATGAGCGATTAAAGGAGAGACCTGCAATGTGGTAAGTGCCTCGGTTGGGAGGAAATGTCATGTCATTCCTATTGTTATGGAGAAATGACAACAGGCACTGCTACAAATACACAGGCAGGAAAAGGAGGGCCCTGCGGGACTTTGCTTATGACCCTTCCATTGTTCAGGACCAGAGAAGGGACAATCCCACCTGCTTGTCCACTCCCCTGGCCCAGTGACTGGACATTTATTGCTGATGTCTCTTGCAGGGCAGCCGGGGGCCTGAAGTGCATGGGGACGAGCCTAAAATTCACTGAGTTCAGTCTTATTCACCGATTTTAGTCTTGTGAGTGGTACTCTGGAGGGAGTGAGACAGAAAGTCGAGTGAAATGAAACCTCTGTCACACCTCGCTGGTGTGGTGTCCTGTCTCTTTCTCTTCTAATTCTGTTCTTTTTTCTTTTTTTTTCAATTGCCAAAGAGTATATGGGCTCACCAGAGACAGAAGGACAGAGAAAGGGAGAGGACAAAAGTACTCCCCCTCACTGGCATGTGATCACACTGCAATCCCTTCTCCTGCATTTCTTTATCCCATCAGGATTTGGGGCATGCATGCGCACGTGTCCACGAGGACCAGGCTTACAAGTATGGCTGGCTACGTGGCGGCCAGTTCTCTTACACACCAGGTCATTGGCTGGGCCTCCTCTGATCCTGTTCTAAGACTCTAAGGTCTGAGCACCTACATGGACAGGCAGGGGTGGGGGCCAGCAGGTGGCACAGAGGTTAAGGTGGCTGGATCCCACATAGCCAACTGTACAGTTCAAGTCTTGGACCTGTGGCTTGAAAATCATGGTGGGCATATGTGTATACATGCTGAAAATCCCAAGAGAAAAATGGAGGAGAAGGGATGGCTGTGTGGCCATCCTCCTGGGGGGGGTGATGTATTCCTCTTCCTGAACACAGGCACCCTATAGCAATAACTAAAGAAAACAAACAAAAAGACAGGCATGGTGCAAGAACCAATCCAGACCTCCCTGGGCACGCTCCCTAGCGGCTGCTGGATTCACCTTGCGCAGCCTGTCCTTCCCTCCAGCGGAGTGGATGGCTTCCATTAGTGCACTGTGCAGAGATGTGTCTTTTGGGGCTGGCCTCTGGACAACAGGTCTGAATTTTTTCTTTGGCCCAAAAATGCTAGGTGGCAAAGCCCCGTCTGTTTCAGGCACATCCGTGGAGAGCAAAAGGAGCCTCTCCTCTGTCTCCAGGCCGACGTGACTCTCAGAGCCACGCACTTCCTGGGAGCGAGGCAGCTTGCTGCCGCCTGGGGCCCACCTGGCTCCGTTCACCAATGTCCCGCTGACCGGGGCTTTTGCTGAGCAGGCAGTGGGAGGACTGGCACTGGCCAGAGTGCTGGTGGGGTCAGCTGTCGAGTTGGGCTTTCTGTCACTGGTGCTTTGCTTCCCGTTGAAACCACAGCTCTGGCCCACAGAAACACGATCCCTCTGGGAAGATCCGCCCAGTGGGAAACAGGAGCTTCTGTGGATGCCAGCAGGACTGTCCTGGGCCGAGACCTGGCTGGGCGGGCTGCTGATGTCCCCTCTAGGGTGGGTCCCAACGGCCGCGTCTTCCCCGCGGTTGCGGGGAAGGATGGCGCTGGGGGGCTCTGCCCCTTCTGTGCGTCCTTGTGTCTCCATGCAGAGGTCAGTGGGTTGTCCGGTCGGCTTTGGCACTCTGCCTTCGCAGCCCTGCCCGGCATCGCTCTGGGGCTTCACCGTGTCAGTGTGGGCTTTCGCGGGTCCTATTCGCTTGGCAATAGCAGAGGCCACATACTGGCTGGACGTTCTTCTCTGAGGCTTGAGAAACACGACTTCTTTGCTGTTCACAGCTGGCACTTTCACGTGACAGGAGATGGCTGTGGGCTGCTGGCTTCTCCCTTCAACCAGGTGCCTCCTGTCTCCTTGGGGAGCAGAGAGGGGCAGTGCAGGTTTGGGGTCTGCTCTGAGCCTGTCCTCTGGAGGCTGTGGCTGCGCTGGCAGGGTGGCGGAGGCGGTCTTCTTGGCCGGGCACCGTGGGGGCCAGTCTGTGGGTTTCTCCATGGAGTTGCACCTCCAGAACTCTTTGACTTTCCCAATGGGCTGAGCTTCTCCTTCGAGAAGGGCTGATGGCAGGGAGATGACCCTGCTGCCGTTCACATGGGGGTTCACCAGGTTCCCCAGCTCATCAATTTTGATGGCACCCACGGAGAGGGACGCATCTCTGTCATAACACCTCCTCTCTGACTTGGGAGGGATGATTTTATATGTAGTAAGGCCATACTTCAGACCATAACTGCCCCCTGGGCTCTGGCCTCGTTGGTACCATGGCGGAGGCGCCGAGCCGACAGTTTCATGATGGCCATCGTCTTCATTTACTGTCTGTGAATTTGCTCTCTGGGAGGCCTGAGTCTTCTCACTCTGGGAGGGGTCGGGGGTCCTGCTTTTCTCCTTCACATGTGGGTCGTCCAGGGGAAGCTTCGAAGCCAATGATGTCACCCTGCGTCCTGTGTCATTTGCACTTCGGTCTTGACAGCTATCGGACGAGGCCAGTTTGATTATCTTTCTGGGGTCATGAGAAGGAGCGGACAGCCGGCGTGCCTCCTCCCTCGCCTTCGCGTGTTGCTGGCTGTCCTCAGGCTGGGATGGGGGCAGGTGGGCTCTCCTGGTGGTGGTGCCCTCCAAGTCAAAAGAGCCAGCATTGTTGTTTCTATTGGAAAATGATCCCAGGTCGACAGGATCATCTAGAACCTCCCCGATGAACGTTACTGGGATTGTATCCACATCGCCACATCCAGGGATGAGGGCCTCCTGCGTGCAGGGGCTGGGCATGCCGTGGAGGGAGCTGGTCAAGGAACTGCTATCAGTTCTGTCACTCCCTTCCATTTCTGCAAAGAAGGACAGGCATGGTCAGCGGTGGCACCCGTGTACCATCCCACACCATCGCGGCTCTCCCGAGGGTACTTTTTGTATAGGATATTTACGTATGTATTTATTTGTTTCCAGAGGGCTTGTGCACTTGCAAGGGGGAGGGAGGTGGGGGGGGGAGAGAGAGAGAGAGAGAGAAGACCCCCCAATGGGGTGCAGTCACACAATCCTTTTTCCTCCATTTCTCCATCCCATCAGGATTTCTGGCATATGCACACATGTACCTAGAATAATTTTCAAGCCATCAGGTCTGGGATTCAAACTGCAGGCGGCCATGTGGGATCCAGCTCTCTACCTATTGTGCTATGGGGATGGCCATATATATAACATTTTTATTTTATATATTTAGATATATAAAACCTACAGAAGTTTGTTTCATGAGTGTGAAGGATAAAGAACAGAGAAAGGTAAAGAGACAGAGACAGAGATACAGCACCTTGGACAGGGCCTTAATGCCACGAGCTATCCACAGCTGCAGCCAGCCCTTGGATCAGGAGGCCCATGTGCCCAGCACCCTTGGGGAGGTCCCCTGACTTGAGATGGCGACCTTCCCACATGGCGCATGCATTTTACCACCATCAGGTCCCGATTAACACATAGTTTTAAATGTTATTTGGTCTGTAATCTGCACATGCCCAGGGCCACGATCTTAACTATTTTTCTTTATTTTTAAAAGATTTTCACCATAGGGCATATAGGGTCTTCAGAGAAAGATAGGAAAAGTGAGAAATCATTCTCCAGGGGTGGACGGCCACTCTGCAATCCCTTCTCCTCCATTCTGCTCTTGAGATTTTGGGCATTCACATACACGCATCTGGCAAGATATTTAAGCTGCCAGATCTGGGACTCAAATCACACAGTTGGCCATGTGGGATCTGGTCCCTTTGCCACCACACCAACAAAACTTACACTGTTCCACAGAAGAACTGTTTGTTCATCTATGACATTTGAAGGTGAGGGATTCAGTTACAATATTTTACCAACACCCTTTATCTAAAAAACCCGATCTCTAAATCCAAACCACTGTCTCACACAGCCCATGAGAGTGCATTTGGGGTCATGACCTCATGGTTCTCATGCCCACTGGAAGCACGATGGGATATAAAGGAGGATTTGCTCTAGCTTTAATGTCTTAGGGAGGCAAGAGCCTAAGTGTGAGCACCCTGGAACTGTCACGACTCTTTAGAGCTAAATGGTGCCAGGGGCCAGGCGGTCAGAGATGGGCCACAGGACGGCTGATTCAGAGTTTCCATATGTCCTCAGGACAGGAAACTGAAAGTCGAGTCAGACAAAACTACTGACCAGTTTGAAGTCTGTTTCCTCCCTCTTCTTTTCCTTTTGTTTTGTTTTGTTTGAAGGCATGACCAAAATCTAATTTCTAGTTTGTTTTCGATGTGTGCCTTGGAAAAAAAAATATAGCTCCTTTGTTTGAAAGACTCCCTGGTTATTTACTGAACTTATTTCTATCTGCTTTGCCCTCATAATACATTTTCCCAAAAATGGATCATTCGAAGAGCAGTGTCATAAGATGCTGCATTATGAACAGTGCTCTGTGACCAAAAGGTCATATGTTTCCCACTGAGATACGCCTTATCTACACAAGAAACGAGTCAGAAGTCCTAATAAAAAACCTGTTTATCTTTGAATCATCCAGTGCTTCCCCAGCTTACTGGGTACTCTAGACCTTTTGTTGTTCTTTAATGTGCATGGAATACCTTTAAAAAAATTCTTCCTTTTTTCCCCCTTAATGCCAGAAGGTGTGTGCACTCACCAGATAGAGAAAGTACCTCCAAACTGGACTATGATATGTTCTGAAGACCTCTTCCTCATGTGGTTGTATTAAACCGTGCTCAGAAAAAGTGACCTTTGGCATCTACTGCCATGTCACGTACTACTGAAAAGGAAGATCAGGAGTGCTTACCTTCTAGGTCTTCATCGAGCTCTGCAAGGGTTTCATGGAACTGGCCAGTGATAAACAGGTCTTCATCATCATGTGAAGCTATGGCAGGTTTTTCAGTTCTAGGGAAGATCAGAGAGAGGAAGAGCACTCATTTCTCTCATTATTTATTTATTTTTTGTAATTTTGCCAGAGGGTGTGAGCTGTTGTCAGAGAGAGAGGTAGAAAGTGAGAAAGCACCCCCTGGGGGTGACGATCACATTGCAGTCCCCTCTCCTCCACTTCTTCTTCCTTTCAGAATTTTGGCTATACATGCACATGTGCTCAATGTGTTTCTCAAGCTAGTGGTTCCAGGACTTTGAACTTTGCAGTCAGCCATGTGGGCTCGACCAGCTGCCTTCACCACCATGCCACAAGCCGGCTCATTATTTTTTCAATTGCCATTGGGCATGTGCTCATGAGAGAGAGAGAGAGAGAGAGAGAGAGAGAGAGAGAGAGAGAGAGAGAGATATCACAAGTGCATGCACCCCCAAAGGGGCGCAATCACATCATAACCCTTTTCCCTCCATTTCCCCATCCCATCACGCATCACGACTCTGGGCATGCACACTCCTGTGCACAGTGTGTTTTTCAAGCCACTGAAGGCAGGATTTGAATAACAGTCAGTCCTGTGGACTCCAGCTTTCTTATGCACAGTACTTAACCTCTGCGCTACAGGGACAGCCTTTCGTTTCTATTTATTTATGTAATTTATTTATTTATCATTTCTATTTATTTATTCATTTATTTATTTAAATTCGACCAGAGAGGGACAGAGTGAGAGAGACAGAAAGTGAGAAAGCAAGACACCAGGTCCAGGACTTGAACCATGGTTGGCCATGTGGGAGTCCAACACCCTTAACTACCATGCCACCTGCTGGCCCTGACAACTTTTCAATTCTATTATGGATTTAATAAGCTCCTTTTTTTTTAAAGAATTATTTTATTTTAACTTTATTTATTTATTTTAATTTGACCAGAGTGTCCAGCGCCCCTAACCACCACACAACCTTCCAGCCCCAACTTCTTTTTCTTTTTTTTTTTTTTTAATTTTGGCATAGGGTGCATACACTCTACCAGAGAGAGATAGAGAGACACAGAGAAAGAGAAAGTGAAAAATACTCCCCCCTACCATCCAGGGGATGGCCATGCCACAATCCCTTCTCCTCTTACGATTTTGGGCATGTATGCACACATGCCTAATGTGATTTTCAAGCCGCCAGATCCAAGACTCAAAGCATGGCCCACAATGTAGGAGTCCACAGCTTTCACCATGACACTTGCTGGCCCCAAATAAACTCCTTTCTAGAAACACTGGAGGACAGGACAGTTTATGTTCAAATTCAAGCTATAGTGTGTGTGCATATGTGTGGGATGTGTGTTGGATGTGGTGTTTATAAACATGTGTGTGATGTATAGTGTGTGAGTATATGATATCAAAGTGGTAGTAACACCCAAACACAACAGCTCTCATTCACTTACAGTCCAAAGTCTAAGTTTTAACTCTACTGTACAAAGACAAGTTTAGGAATTTTCTTGCATTATCACATTGCTCTAAGCCATCACCTTTGCCCGGCACCTGGCATGAAGGATGAGGCCAACTGGATGCCAGGGCTTGCACACATGTACAGTGGCCAGGGGCTACTCCATTTCATCCCTAGACACTGCTCAGCCAGGCTGTTCCTGGGCACCTGCGGAGTTCCCTGGCAATGTCTCTCGAGGTCCAAGTGGTAAAAGCCATCCACTCTGCCACAAGGCACCGCTAAGTCTGCTGAGCTGTTCAGAGGCTCTTGGGGAAAGTTGTGTGGGGCTGCCTGATGGGGTGCTCTTAGGAACCAGCCCTAACTTCAGAAGCTCAAGCTTCCACCACCTTCTGCACCTACCCTAGCAGTGGCCCACCCTGCCAGATTCTGAAAAGGGGAGACATTTCATTCCCATTTAATAAAGAGCATCTCTACGCTCTCTAATATGTCACTTTTCTGTAATTCCTTTATTTTTTTAAGAGAGATTTTTTTGCTATAGGGTGCATGTGCTCACCAGAGACACAGAAAATGAGAAATCACCCCCCAGGAGGAACGGCCACACCAAATCCCTTCTTCTCCATTCTCCTTTCAAGATTTTGGGAACACATGCACACACACCTGGCGGAGTTTGAAGCTGCTGGGTCCAGGACCTGAACCACAGTTGACTATGTGGGAGCCCAGAGTTGTAACCATTATGCCATTGGCTGGTCCCAGCTTTTCTGTAATTCTTAATTCCTTCCCTGGGAATGTGATGCAGGGGCAGTGGCATGAGGGTGGCTTGGTGCAACCTGCAGAGCTCCTTGGGCTCCTTAGCTGAGGACATAAAGACAGTGATGCCACTGACAGCCAATGCTGCAGCATCGGGCACAGTAATGCCAGCTCCCTTTGCCCAGGAGCCTCTCCTCAAGGGCCTCAGAGACATAGGAGGAAGCTCTTAGCAGCTTGGGGCCTACCTGGCATGCTTTTAAGCCAGAGCATACAGCCTTCACAAGCTGGGCCCTGAACAGAGCTCGTTCACACAGATTATCTTATTATAAACTCACAAGCAATTTGCAAAGTAGGTACGACTGTGATTGCTGTTGTACAACTAGGAAGTTGTGGACAGAGACAACCACACCTGCCCGAGGTCCAACTGGCATTCAAACCCAAGCGCGCCTGCTTCAAAGCCCAGGGAGGTCCAGCCTAGCCAATCAGGCACTCAGGCGACGTCTGGGGGCAGGAGGCACAGTGTGGTCTCTCGCAGCACAGGACGTCCAATGAGATGTCAACACGCCAGCTCAGGAGAAGCGGATCCTGCCTTATTTGCGTCACAGGGACAATGGCATCCGCGAGACAACTGCTGCCAAAACAATTTGAAAACTGTCTTTGCAAGAGCTCTTGCCTCTATTTTCCTATTGTTCAGGAAACACAGAGACACGTCTATGGCAATTGTCTGTCTCCAGTGAAAGCCGAAGGGTTTTTTCCCCACTGATTGTTAAAATTGAGGGCCAATTTCCATCATTGCTAATCAGGCCCAGATAATGATGCATGGGATACGCCTTGCACAATCCTCAATTACGTAGCAAAGTTTTTATTCTGATAAATGAGTCTTTCTTACTTGGTGACTATGTGCACTGGGGAGCCAGGAAGTGGCTTCCAGATTCGTCTCAGCTAATGTCCTCTGACAAGCCAGACAAAAGGTTGGCTGGAGATGCGTGTGCATGTGGGCCAATTAATAAGGACCACGAGAGACGCCCGATGGTCTTTCCTATTGCTCTTGCTTTGGACTTTAATTATTTGAATGCATCTTGCTAAAGCTGTGTTTTTCTCTTTCATGAGTGTGATCATTTAAATAAATTAACATTTAAATATTTAATAAAACATCTAGCAGAGAAAAAAATAGAAATCGCTATATAATATTTGAGATGGAAAATGGACCACTTTTTAAGTAGTTGTTTTTAGTTCAGCATGTTTAAAACCCAGCCGAACAAAATTACATACATATTTTCACTTCAGAGTATTTGCCTTTTACTTCAAAGTATGCATGATCATGTCACTCTGATACAGAACAGAATATTAATGAAAACTAAAACTAATTTATAAAACTCCACTGATTTTGCCATGTTTTAAAATGTTAAACTAGCAAAAAAAAAAAAAATCACATGAAGTTGCTTAAGATGCAATGAATTGGAGACACCCAAACTTGTTGCTACTGCTTTTAACTAGAAAGAAAAGCAGAAACAAACATCAAGAAACTAATGAAAATCACTTTATGTTTCTAAGAACTCTGGTCCATAGTCTTTCTTGAATCATTTGCCTTAAAGATGTAATTCCATAGGAGGAATGTAAACACAGCAATGTTCATTGTATCCATGTGAAGAATTCTCAGGCACCGCTGTGGATGTCAAAGAGCATTATGATCAGAAAATGGGATGATCATGACGTCTATATAGAAATCCGGACCAATGCATCTGCTAGCATGTTACGTGAAAAACCAAGACATACCATTGTATACGTGATAATTAGGAGACATAAAAATAACACAGGCCTATGGACCTGTGAGATTAGACAATAACAAACAAACCAGGGTGGCTTATTGGAGCCAATGAATCACAGCAAATATTTTATTATTATTTTTTCCTCAGAATTGTGTTTGTTTATTCTCAACCGAACTGGTCTGAGAAGTATTTCATGTTAGGTATATTCTCTTTACAAGCCAAAGAATGTATAATGATTGCATGAGTAAAAAAATAATGAGAATAAAAAAAATTGTGATTGTTTTAGCACAAAGCAGCTTGAGTGATTAAGGCAGTATTTTTTCACATTTAAGCTGTTATTATATTTAATTGACCAGTAGTAATTGTGAATATTTATGGTATGACACGGTATTTCTATACATGCATATGGAGTGTAGTGATCCATTCAGGGTAATTAGCACACCCATCACCTCAATCCTTACTACCTCTTTGTGTCGTAAATATTCAAAATGCTTTCTTCTGGCTTTTTCTGAGATATTCAATAAATTGTTACACACAGTTGCCCCACAGTGAATTCTCGAACTTATTCCTCCTATCTAGCTGTAGTTTTTTATCTACCAATCAATCTTCCCCAGTCCTTCCCAGCATCCTCCCAGCTTTTAGTAAGCACTATTTTACTAGGTTAAGGAGATCAGCTTCTTCAGCTTCCACATGTGAAAGAGAAAGAACATGCAGTATTTCTCTACGTCTGGTTTACTTCATTTAACATAAGGCCCTCAAGACAAAATATGGGATGCTCTAGAGTGTTCACATTATCCTCACGCAGGGGCCACGAGAATCTGTTTTACTCCTATTTTAGTATCTGTGCCCCTGAGGAAATGAGTGAGGAAGTGAGTGAGGAAATTTCCTCACTCATTCCAGTTTCATTTATTGTCTTTCGATTTGCCAAAGGGCATGTGCGCTCACTGAACAGAGAGCAAGAGAGGGAAAGTGAGAAGCATCTCCCCTGGGGAACAGCCATGCCGCAATCCCTTCTTCATTGTGCTCCTTTTGGGATTTTGAGCATGCATGCACACATGCCTGCCGTATTTTTCAAGTAACTCAGTATGCGACTTGAACCAGGCAATTGGTCATGTGGGATCCAGCTGGCTTAACCATGAGGCCATGGGTATATTTTTTTTGGGGGGAGGTTTTTGCTATAGGGCACGTGCGCTCACCAGCCAGACAGAGAGAGACTGAGAGACAGAAAGTGAGAAATCATCCCCCGGGGGGGATGGCCATGCTACAATCCCTTCTCCATTCTCCTCTTGGGATCCTGGACATGCACGCACATGCGCCTGGCATGAGTTTAAGCCACCAGGTCTGGGACTCAAACCGCAGTTGACTGCATGGGGGGTCCAGCGACATAGCCATTACGCCAACTGCTGGTCCTGCAACAGGTATTTTTTTAAGGAGCAAAGCTTAAAAAAATAGTGTGTCCTCTAGTTAGAGCATGTGTGCACGAGAGAGAGAGAGAGACAGAGAGAGACACATACAGAGAGAAAATACCTCACAATCCTTTTATGCTCCATTTCTCTATCCCTTCAGGATTCTGAGCAGTTTTTCAAGCTGCCAGATCAGGGTTCGAACTGTGGTTGGCCATGTGGGATCTGGCTCCCTCTGCCTGGCACTTAGCTGGCCTGGGAGTTCCATAATCTTATGCCACGTGCAGCACGCTCACTTTACTTAGTTATTGGTGCCTCCCCACCCCCGTATGTGGCTATGAGGCTGTCAGTCATCAGTGAGAAGGCTGTGTCCAGGCCTGAGAGGTCTCAGCCATGCCATGCCTGTACCTTACGGAGCCTCAGGTCTCAGGTGCCCTAAGAAATGTCAGGGCCAAACCCCAGGGTTCTGGGCCTCTGAGTTGGTCTCCATGGAATCTTGGTTTGGGGATGTTAGGCCTGGCCCTTTTTCTTTGCACCCACCCAGCCCCTTCTGTCTGTGTCCTTTGGACCTCTCAGGTCAGATCTGATATTGTGCTCTGCTCCAGGGTCTGCCCGGGCATTGCCATTCCCCCTCTGCCCCTGGTCTGACTCACTGGCACTCCATGTCAGTCTGAGTCTTTGGAACTGCATAACCAGGAGGAGATGTGCTAGAGTGCTACCAGTCCTGCGTGCACCATGGGACAATGAGGGCCTGAGCGCACGGCCCATGTCCTTGTCTGGTATTTCTCAGGAGGACGCCGAGGCCCGGAAGCTCAGAAGGAAGGATGAGGTGGCACCTGGAGTGGCATCTGCAGCCTGCTCCTCTCTTGGTGCCATCAGGGGGTGACTGCGTTCTGAGTGCCGGCTTCTGCATGAATAAGGTAGCTATCAAAGCCCAAACCAATGACAACATAGAAAATTTGCTTTCTAATATAAGATTTCAGAAGGGAGAGTTTAGCCATTTTTGCTTCCCCCTCCTCATTCATTCCTATCTACTCCCAAAGGGTCACTAATGGATCATAATAATTTTCTTCTTCTGCAGAACCAACTGACTTGTGCACTTAGTCACTGGGTTGGGAGCGCAACCCCTTGGGGCTTAGTAGGAGGCCTGGGTATGAATGACTGAAGTCAACAGCAGGGAGGAGCCTCAGCCTTTGTAGTTCCAAGCAAACGTGCACAAGTGTTTTTCTCCTGGCTCCGTTTCCCACTTTCTAACATATACCCCAACCTGAGGCACGTTTCACACTGATAGTTCGTTCTGGCGTAAGACCAAGAAAATGTAAAGCAAACAACATGGGACAGCCGTTTGGGTCTCGGGCTGCATGTGTTGGGTAAACCTTGCCAGAGTCAGCTTCTCACACAGAGCCGGTGCCTCTGCAGGGAACATGACGGTGCTCAGGCCACTGCTGTATACAACAGGGACACGGGGCAGCACTGGCCAGTGTCAACCCAGAGGCTGTCCAGGGAGTGCAGTGGTCCTGTGGTCACTAGGGGACCAAGAGCACACAGGGCTCTTCTCCTCCCTCAGGAAGCACCTCCTAAGCTGCTCACCCAGCTCCTGGCAAAGCGAAACAGAGCAGTGGTCATGTCTGCCTCGTGCCAGGAGCAACTGGGGCCTTTCCTGCTCTTGTTTCCATTTGTTACGAAAAAAAAAAAAAAAAAACACAAGAGAATGGGATTATTCCAATTCCATCTGAAATTTCTAAAATGTATTTAGAGCATATTAGGTAGTTTTTTCTCTTTGAAGTGGCTAGAAGAGTTTTTTTTTTTCCCTTTTTAAAAAGTTTCTAATTAATTAATTAATTAAGATTGAGAGGGTACCATCAACAGGGTCTTCAAGCCACCCTCTACTCCCTCTACTCCCAGCCTCAGCCAGCCTGGATTCTGGGCATGTGTGTTCAGGGAGGTCTCGGGACATGAACAGAGGCCCCTCCTGTGAGGGTCCAGTGTGTTCCTGCTGTACCTTCTGGAGCATCACTAATTTCTTTATGTAGTTTGTACAATGGCAGAATTAATACAATAAGTCTGGGGCCAGCTTCGTGTCTGGGTAGTTACGAGGATCAGATCCCACACGGCTGACGGCACAGTTTAAGTTCCAGATTCAATGGTTGGAGAAACATGCGGATGCATGTGCGTCCTTGCCCAAAAAAAATCTCAAAAGGAGAGAGAGATGGAGGAAAAAGGATTGCAGCGTGAACTTGCCTACAGGGCATGGCCCACCCTGTCCTTCTGCCTCTCTCTGGTGAGCACAAGGACCCTTTAGCAAAAAATCCAAAAAAGTTCTGAGAGGAAGAAGGTGTCACTTCAGGCTGGCAGTTTGATTTGCTGATGACAACTAAACCAGCCCTATGAGTTCCAGATGACTATTTGATAAGTGGAAGGCGAGAAGCCCGGGAGGAGGGCAGCTCCTGGCAGTCCTGTAAGCGTCACATCTCCACTCCATGCGCAAGTGCTCCTTTGTCGATCAAGCTTCAAAGTCCTAGAGTAGCGTGTCCAATAGGATACATGCTCCATATACAATTTTAAAGCTTCTTGTAGCCACATTCAGAAAGTAAAATAAACTGGGTGAAATTAAATACCTTAAATTTATTTAACTTTAATTATCTCCATATAATATAGAAATAATATAATTCAGGCTGGCAATGTGTCACAAACTCCTCTGAAGGGGAGAGTCTGCATATCTCAAAATTGATATAATATTGTTACAATACAATATTGTATAATGTAATGTAATATCATAATATAAACAACCAGATCTGGCACACATTTTACATTTACAACATATCTCAATTGGGACCAGGCACTTAGCAAGTGTTCAGGAGCCAACCACAGCCACTGGGTACTATCCTGGGCACGGCAGCTCTTTAAGCAATCTGTGTGTTTAAATGCCCCTTTGTAAATGCAGTTGCCAAGTTTCAGGATTTTGGAAAAGGTCTAGAATGTAATTCAGTTGTGACATCCTTACAGTTACAAGGCTTCAGGATTCTAGATGAACTTCAATGTGTCACGAAGTTCCTAGAATTACCAATATTCCAGGTCTAGAATGTATAGGGTGTTTCTAGATGTTACTGAGTCATACGATTCTTACAGTTACAAAGACTCAAGGCTTCAGAGATTGGCATGGACTACTGGAAACCCAGCACCAGGGTCCCTTTCCAGTCTGTCCCCTATGGGACCTCAGTCCCAGAGAGGACTTCAAACCACCAGTCTGGCAGGTGACAAGTTTCCAACAAAACACTTCCAAGGTCATTATTTCCACCATCTGTGGACAAGAAGGGCTGAGAAGGACGTTTAGGGGTTGCCAGGCAGAACATGAGGGCAATGGGCACTATGGAAAAGTGTCCTGCACCTAGAGAAGCTGTATTTCCTATCTTGGGTGGTTCTGTATGTGGTTTCAGTTTGGCCATACAGCTAGGGGAAAAAAAAAAAGAGCCTGAAATCCACTCATTCAAGCTCTCTCATGTACACCTTTCAGCATTCCTGCATAATAGCTACTCCCCAAAGGAACCGTGGAACTCAGCGTGCCACAATATTTATACACAGATACATAAACTGCCTGATGACTGCAAGGTTGCCTTTGGGATTCAAGTGTTTAGAAACAACAATGTGAACTCCCCTGTTGTTTCACCCCAAGCAGAGGAGGCAGCAGTCTTGTGTGCCTCTCTTCTTCCTCCACATCATCTCTTTCCAAACAAAGACGTCCTCACAGGTTTCAAGGGGAGGGTGCAGGTACAAAGATTGCCCAAGAAATCAGGTTTCTCTCCTTTCTCAGCCAGTTGTAAACAGCACCACCAACATCAACAACAATGGTATCAATGCCATCAGCTGCTGAAGGGAGGAGGGGATGTACCATGTGCTGTTCTAGAAAGAGATGCTGCACATCTCCATTTTACTTATAAGAAAATCAAAGCCAGAGATGAAGTCACTGGCCCGAGGGTAACTGAGGCCAGTACAGCACAGTTCTGACCCCTGGCTGCCTAACCGTGGCCTCTTTCATCTCAGGTTGTCCTTTAAGCACTAGGAATGTCAGCCTGCATCATCTACAAAGAACGAACATATCTCGGAAGAGATCTGTAAGTTAAGGAAGCACGAGGGGCAACTTCCCGCCTGGGCAGAGTTGAGCATAAGGCATGAGGACTCTCCTGTGGGGACATTCCCAGGTGTCCCCAGAAGGAGGGGCAACTACCTGTGCACATTTCTGGTGTTCAGCTTTTGTGCTGAATTCTTCCTTAAGTTTATTTACTGACATATTAATTTAAAAGAAAACTCTGGGAATTGGATATCCCCATACACAGGTCAAGTTTGCACTGAGGACACTTATTTTGCCGTGAAAAATTATAACTGGATCAATCAGATGGCTCGGTGGAAAACCTCCCTTTTCAAAATATAGCACACACAGCATTATTTCAATTAGTACCAAGTATTCACACTTGCTCTCTTTAGAAAACCTGTGTCTAACCTTAAGACTTTCTAAGTTTTTAAAGAATTACTTTTTAATCTTATTTATTATCTTTATTTAAAGATTTGCTATAGGGCACATGAGCTCACCAGAGAAAGGCAGAGAGAGGAAGAGAGAGAAAGTGAGCAAGCAAGCCACCAGGCGCCAGTTTGGAACTGCAGTCATCCACGTGGGAGTCCAGTGCCTTAACCACCATGCCACCGGCTGGCCCCGAGACTATTCAACTAAAAGTCTTGGCTCCAAGGGCATTGGATGGAGCCTGCTCATGCTGCCATCAAGGAGGCAGGAGCTGTGTGACAGTAGGCTGGCCCTGCAAACACAACTGTGCAGACTTGGGGAGGGGCAGGGGGAGGAGGGCAGAGAGGGGCAGCCCTGCCATGTGACTGGGTAGTAGTAGGACAGCTTCCAGCTGAGGCCAACACCACATGGTGTCCTTGGACAGGTGGCAGGAGCTTGTGGGGAAATGGTATTCACCTCCAATTTGTAAGTGTGTGAACCCAGGCAATCCTAGCCAAAGAAGTCTGGATGATGTTGATATTTACAGGGTGCGGAGAAAGGAGAAGCGGTCAAGAATACTGGAGTATAACCATGTAGACCTTGTGACATGGTTCTTTCTCAGGTCATGAAGGGTCTTAATGCTATTCTCAGGACCAACCCTGTAGCCTGGTGGTGAAGAGACATGGATTCCACATGGCTAACTACAGTTGTAATCCCAGTTCCAGTGGCTTAGAAAGCACACTGGGTGTATATGTGCCCCAAACCCCAACCAGATGGAGAAATGGAAGAGAAATGCAGCATGACCATGCCCCGTCAGAGGGTACTTCCTTCGTCTCTTTCTTTCTGTGTTTCTCCAGTGAGTACATGTATCCTCTGGCAATGAAAGAAAACAAAACAACATCCAAAAAAATGCTGCTACCAGAGTTCAGGGAACGCCCAAGTGACAGAGGGGTAGCTATGGAACACACCACTCTGGCAAAGCTGAAAACCACGAGCAGTCCCACTTCACCCTGACTGGTCCATAGGGATTTCCTGTGAACTGAGGGTATCTAGGATGTCAGGGAACAGAGTCACAACCTACCAGAACCAGCTCCCAGCCCAGGACTGGCATAACTTCTGCACTGTAAGAGCCCCAGAGGTGGACATTCGAAGCGGGTGGAGAAGTGTCATGTCTCTGCTGGGCCCAGGATCATCCCTGATCCATGCAGGACAAGCCTCCTCTGGGAAGATTAGTTGCAGACATCAGGCTGCAGGGCTGGTCCAGTGGCCCAGCAGTCATGCAATGCTCTGTGGTGCCGAGGCCACATGGGAAGGTACCGGGTTTGTGTCCTGAGGTCTCCCTGTACATACTGGATATATGTGTGCTCATGACCCAGGCAGACTGAGGTTGGATCACAGCATGAAGACCTTGTTGGGGATGCTTGTGTGTCTTTTTTTTTGTCTCTCATGCAAGACATAAATTTAAAAACTTAAAGAAAAAAAAAAGAAATGAAGTAATGAATCATTCAGAGTAGAGCCAACAGGCTGGATCAGGGACCTGGTGTCGGCACTGAGAGCAGGTCCCTGGTGCGTGACACCCCTCCCCCTTACAAATATGGTCCTAGGGCACCTACTTCAGGGGCACAGTAGAAAGGAAGCTCTGCATGCTGGGAAAGGCCTCGGACCACACTGCCTGGTCCCCCGAGAGTGCAGGTCCCCAGAAAACCTCTTCTTTGTTACTGTGTGTCTCGGTTAGTGTTTTTCTGACCGTGGGGTGTTCTCAGGTGGTGTTCCTGTCTTGATGGCCAAGGTTCAGACCACATCTGGGAACAGAGAGCGTTCTGCTCTCACACAATTTCCACTTGATTTGGGGCTGTCAGCCTCCTAGCATGGGTTTGCATCTCCCAGACCTGGATGCCTTGTCAGCTGGACATCTGCAGTGGGTCTGCTCCTTCAGCCCCTGCCCAGGGTCTACAGACTGGTCAGCCCTGTGATCTGTCCGGATCCCCACTTCTAACCTGTTCAGCTGTCTCTGCCTTCTTGCACTCCAGTCTCTCAGCATGACTGACTGTAGATCTCAACACAAAGCTTATCCCTGGAATGCACTCTTCATCAAAAAGGAGTATTCTCCCAAAGCCCACAGAACTGACCTGTGTGTTTGCATATGCTTCAAGTGTGACAATGTGGCGGGTAGTGATATACAATGGCATTTCCCAAAGAATGTGTAAAGGAGGACTCATTCCAAAGGACATCAAGAGGCATTTCACAGTGGGGTGGGGGACTTAAATGGGGTTCTCTGCTGCAGGATTGGCAAGAACCTTTAATGTCCCACTGAGCCTAAAGAGAAAACAATGGCTTCCCTAATTTATTTGTGAACAATAGACATTTTCAAGCAACATAACACAGGTAACCCCTGCAGAGCTGCAGATCTTGCCTCAGACTGGCAAACAGGCAGACCAAGCCGTGCTGGTTTCTCGGGAAGGGAGAACTGGCCGAAGCATCCCTCAGTCCTGGGAACAGGCCATACCAGCTAGCATATGGTCTAGTTTGGCTCTGAAGGTTTGAATTGGTTGCCAACATTTAAAATTTGGAAGACATCATATAAAAAAAAAAAATCTAGAATTCTGGCATCTCTTTAAAAATTAGCCATGCTGGGCCTGTAATCCGGCAAGACGACAGATTGGAAGGAGGGAGGGGGGCTGCCCTCTTGCATGAACTCCTATGTTTTCCTCCACTCCCTGTGGCCTTCCGCCTGTTGAGCCTCCCTCAGCCTCACCTCTGTTCTCGCCTGGAGGCTGTGAGCTCACAACCTCTGCTTTATACATGAGCCGTGTTCTTAAGTCATCTGGATATTTACTGAAAATCACATATTTAGAAATACTGGGTTGTCTGGAAAGTCAAATTTTTCTATGCAATAATGCATAACTTTTCCAATGACCCAATAAATATGTGATATACCATACTGAAATCTCTGTGTATGTCCAGTTTATCATTGAGATAATTCCTGTAAAAATACAAACAAAAATCAACAAGAAACTATAGTCATCCCATAAAAAACTGCATAGCTTTTGGGCAAACAACTTAGTTCTACATAGGGCTGAGGGTCATCTTTATCCTCATTTGACTGAATTGCTGACGTAAAGGGAGGTGATCTCCATGAAAATTCATGGTACCCCATTTTGTAAACTAATAATAGGAATTTCGACAATGAATACTACGTAGTAGATAGGCAACCTGAACTGGACATTCTGTAGACTTATGACACCTCTGGTAGGTAGGTGTCACGTCTGCACTGTGTTATCATGAAAACCTAAGGCTTGGCAAGGTTGAATGGACTCTCAAAGGCCGAAGAACACGTAGGGGGCATCCTACCACCCCTGTAGGTTTGTCACATTTCCAAAGTCCCTCCCTCCTCACCACACTACTCTCAAAATCAGTGACCCCCCCAAGAGAGCAGGGCAGAAACACACGCTTGCTCCCTTCTTGGATAAGGCCTTGTTGTCGAAATCCATTGTCCAGATTCGTATTTTTAGTTTACAAAATGGGGCACCATGAATCAGGTCACAAAGACTCAGTGATTCCCCTGGCGATGGCCACAGACACAGACTTTCTTTTTTTTTTTTTTTGGAGAGGTTTTCGCTATAGGGCATGTGCGTTCGCCAGACAGACAGAGAGAGACATAGAGACAGAAAGTGAGAAATCACCCTCCGGGGGGGATGGTCATGCCGCAATCCCTTCTCCTCCATTCTCCTCTCGGGATCTTGGGCTCGCACGCACACGCGCCCGGCATGAGTTTTAAGCCACTGGGTCCGGGATGTGAACCACGGTCGACTACATGGGAGTCCAGTGACACAGCGACCAGCTAACTGCTGGTTCCCCAGACACGGACTTTCATCTCTGGGAAGAAATCACCAAGATTTTACACCAAGTGTCAGCACCGGCAATGCAAACTGAGGGTCTCTCGTGTGGCATTCCGAGGGCACAGGGTTAGCGGTGTCTGAGTTTCAGATGTGGAACTTGCAGGTGTGCAATCCTCATGCGAATGAGCAGAACAGACCTGGAGCTCACAGTGGAAAGCCATTTTTCTTTATGTTAAGTGGTAAACAGGGAAACACCATCATTTGTCTTGCTTTCATAGATGTAAACAATGTAGGCTAGCTTCCGCTAAACGCATCAACCTGGGACAGAGGTAGGACGGGATCGATTACTCCTCTAAGTCTTTTCTGAAAAAAATTTAAACTTGGCCTTGGAAGCATCTTTAAGATTGAAGAGCTGTTCTTAGAAAGTACGTATAATGACATGGGCATGCGCTTGTGATAAAACCGCGAGGCAAAAAGAAATCAAAATAAATATGATTGACAATACAATAGCATTATCCAGATAAAGCTTTGTGTGTTCATACTCCTAGAGTTGGAATATGAAAGACATAAAAGCATTCATTCGCTTAGGAACTATTTTTAAATCATTTCGCCTCATTTCTATTCACATGACTATAATAATATTTATTTGACTTGCTCTTAAAGTTATCTAAAGGGTGCAGCAAATGATGAGTGATGAGAATCAACATGCTTTTCTATATAAGAATGAACAAAAGGAATCAAGACAGTGTGGTATTGCTACTGAGAAGGACAAATAAACAGCGCTAAGAAAAAGAGCACCGATACAGACTGGGCGCACGTGGCAGCTCCGAATCTGACCGAGGCAGACGCAGGAGTCAGTGGGGGCAAAAATAGATCCCTTCACACCACCTCCAGAAATAAACCATAGGTAGACAAGAGCCCAAATGTGAGAAAGCAAGTTTTCACAAGAAATTCAGGCTCTGTAGTCCTTTAGGGGCATGGAAATGATTTTTTTTTTTTTTTTTTTTTTTTTTTTTTTTTTTTTTTGCCATAGGACACATGCACTTCCTGGAAAGAAACAGAGAGACAGAGAGTGGGAAAGTGAGACATCGCCCCCTGGGGGGATGGCCACACCACAATCCCTTCTCTTCCAGTGCCCCTCAGGATTTTGGGCGCACACGTGCACGCACACACACTTTTTTTTTTCTCCCAAACTGCTGAGTTTGGGACTTGAATTGCAGATGGCCATGTGGCAGTCCAGTGTCTTAACCACTACACCACCTGATGGCCCCAGGAAGGTCTTCTTAAACATGTAAAGATCATACACATGTGAGAGAAAAAGGACAAGTTCAATGGCATTAACATTAAAAGGCAATTGTAAAAGAAAACAAAGTAAAATTCAAGCCATGGGCATAGAGCCTCTCCATGTGCAAATAGCTGACGAAAGAGAAATTAATAATTAAAAAAAGATAAACATAACCATTTTTTTAAAAAGCAAAGGGTAGTTAAAAGGCAATTTACAGAAGAGGAAACCCAAATCGCTAAGAAACATATGATGATATATTGATGCTAGTCCTTATTGATCAGGGAACTGTAAATCAAAGCCAGGGAGACGCCACGTGACACCTGTGTGGCCAGCACAGCTTCAGATGGCTAGCATTCCCAAGTATCGGCATCGCTGTGGTATGCCAGGATGTCACAGGCCACTGTGGGGCCTGTCAACAGGACCAGCATTTTAGAGGACATTTTGTCCCTCCTCCATAAAGCTGAAGATGAGACTTTGTGATGGTCTAAGAGCTTACCTTCTAAGAGACTCCATACCTATGTGCAATCTACTCACTGTTTCCAGGTTGGAAAATCTAGGACCATCTAAATGTGCATTAATTGGAAAATGGATAAATAATTAAATGGTAAGTGTATAATCAAGGACTAATATCAAAAACGCGAAGCTGGGTGGGAAAGACCACTGAGAGGACGGAACCAGATATACAAGTGTAAAACGCACAAGACACTACAACGTGTTACTTCTGAGTGCGAGCACATCTGTAGTGTGAAGACACGACTCTGGGCAACGAACCCCCAAATCGGGGCATGGAGACTTCCGCAGAGGCCTCCTGGCACGTCATGAAGTGCTGCCCTTCTCCCAGGCGGGATATAGGACCAGGTGCCTCTCTCACCTCCCGTGCAAGGACTCACCTCGGCAGTGACAATGCAGGGCCATTCCGCTCCCACGAAGGGCTCTTCTGGGGACCCAGCTCTGGTGTTCCAGCGAGGTCCTGGTCACTGCAGTCCTCCTGGTCCGTGGCCCACCTATCCTTGGATTTGGAGCTGTCGTGCTGTGAATCCAGAGAGACGATATCCGAGGGAGAGCTCATCACGCCCGAGTCCTCAGTCGTATCCTCCGACGCGTAACAGCTGCCCACAGACACGGTCTCCTCGGCCTCGGATGGCCCGTCCACACCACAGTGGCAGCCGCGCCCCAGGGGCAGGCTCACTGGACAGAACAGCAAGGACAGGTCAGTGAAGTACTCCAGATGCCACACAGCCTCAAGAGCACCTTCAGTCTATCTGGTTTCTAGAGCACCCTCAACCTATCTGGCCCCACCGAAGACTGGAATGCAGAGCACTCTGAGTAAAGGAGACCCTCGGTTGAACAGTACAGCCTCCTCAGGGAGCATTTTAACTCAGAAGGAGCCTCAGGTGTCTGCGATAAGGCACAAAATCCTCCCTACCCCAAATTAGTATTTGATTAATTAGCTTTTTAAATCTGTCTTTTCTATATGACTATGGGCAGACATTTAAACATTCGAACTAATGATATGGTGAATGCTCTTGTTTCTAGTTTGACCCTCAGTCTAACTGAAGTTGTTTTAAAATAAGTTCTTAAAAAAAGAATAGAGTTTTTAGAAACAAAAGCATATTGGTTCAGGGGTCTCTGACAAATGTTTCCAAGTTAACATGGGAAATTTGGTCTAAAATATTAATGGCACTCTTCCTCAGCTTTGGGCTTGCTCTTAATGTTTATAGGTGGGACAGTAAGTTCTGGTCTAAATAGGAGATTTTGAGAGAAAACTCACATAAAATTAAAAATTAACCGGGTACAGTACCATTGGGGGAGGTCTCTGTGCAGGGACTGGCTGCAGCAGAGACAAGGAAATGCACACAGGTGAGACTCGCTCTCAGAGCCAAGCTTGGCCCGACAGTCACAGGCCTGCCGAGGACACTGTCGCCATTCTACTCACTGATCTAGCCACTCGGAGATCACACAAAGTGTTAAGGAGGGTGAGGTCATCATTTTTTCCTCTCTTACAGAGCTTCTCGTTTCTCTCAAGGCACAGAAAGCTCTCTGTATGTGGGCTGGAGTTTAAAGGACAGGAATATACAACTTCAGACCAGTTGTAGACCAGAGCTATTTAACTGGAAATAGATTTTAATTTTAAGATACTTCAACATATATGCTCCAAGCATTGTTTATGGTAATCCAGAAAATAAAAACCATGTTTTGTTGTGATTCCAGTGTATTCTGTTCTAAAATCCTTCCTAGATATGCAGGCTTTGGAGGCTAAGGTGGAGAAGGGCCCATGGACTTCTTGGAGTGCGCACTTCATGTCACCACTCACTGGCAGTGTGACATCGTAATCACACTCCACGTCACCTACAGGTTAACCAGACAACAGATGATTAATAACATGGAAGGAAAATCCCTTCAGGACTAGTTTGTTTGAGATCTCCAACAATAAAATAAGTAAAAAAGCAAAAGTTTAAAAAGAACATACAAGTCATAAAAGCGTAAAAGCGAAGAACAGAATGGGTAGGAGTTGTTTAGGGAAGCACCAACACACAAGGCAATATGCTCAATGCAGTGAACGTCTTTAACAGCACACCCCCTCCTCTGCCTGTCTTCCCGGCTCTGTCACCAGACTCTGGAAAAGCGTGCAGTGGTGGAGACACTACTGTCAGTCACGTGTCTGGAAACTTTTTGGCAAAAAGCTGTCAGCTTCAGGGACGGTGGTTGGCTGCTCCCTCTATGCAGCCTGCGAATCCGCACTGACATGCCTTCCAAGGGCCAAACCCAATTCAGAAAATGGCTCTACTGTGCCGCCCTCACGTACTCACAGGCCATGCCCCATCCTGATGTTCATATCCCGCCTTCCTTCGCCACCATATCCTAATGGGCAGGCCAGTGAAAACCAACACTGTCTTCCTGCCTATGTTGTGTATAAACAATGGGGCGGTGAGAAAGAGCATGCGGGGGACCAGCAGTTAGTGTAATGGCTATGTAGCTGGACTCCCACGTAGTCGACTGCGGTTCGCATCCTGGACCCGGTGGCTTAAAACTCACGCCGGGTGCGTGTGCGTGTGTGCCCAAGATCCCGAGAGGAGAAGGGATTGCAGCGTGGCCATCCCCCCCCGGGGAGTGATTTCTCACTTTCTGTCTCTCTGTCTGTCTCTGTCTGGCGAGCGCACGTGCCCTATAACAAAAACCTCTCCAAAAAAAAAAAGAGCATGTGGCTCTCGCTGTCAGAGACCTGGCTTCGGACTCCAGCAGAGCAGCTCTCTGTGTCCTGGCAGGTGGGCCAGGGCTCTGGTGAGGACGGAATGTGACTGTCAGGTCTCACTGCTGGGTGGGTGCCAGGAGAGAAAGGGCCTCCCATCGAACCAGGGGACACAGATTTCCAAGACCAAGTCAGGGCTCCCCAGTGACTCATGGTTTGTGAGGGGACAGGCATAAAGAAGGAGTGACAATGCCGTATGGTGATGCCGTATGGTGATGCCGACTCCAGTCATCTTCCACAGGCACAGGGCAGGCTGCCCGGAGGGAGGCATCAGCACACAATTGGTATCAACTACCTGCTTGGTCCAGCGGCTCCCCTTACCTGTCTAGTAGCTCTTACACTAGTACCAAGCCACCTGAGACATCTGCTTCCCGCAGCCATTTTCCCACCTGGCCCCCAAGCCCAGGTGTCAGGGCCTCTAGAGCCAGGAGGTCTTCCTGGTACGCTCTCCTGGAGCTCAGAATGTACCCTGCTGGATAAGGCGGATCCAGCCATGCCTCACACCCTTCTATCTGGTTGAAAGGTCACAAATGCTTGTCTGGGTTATTTTATAATCCTTAAAGTTCTGAGGCAATATAAACTAATCAGTAAAAGGCAGGGAGTCAGTGGTCTAAATTAAGCCAACTGTGAACTCTTAGATTAACAGAGAAGGAGAAATCACAAAGTACACACGTGTTGAACCATGCGAAGATGCACAGAGCCAAGCGTGATGTCCAGAGGCCGCTGGGTCCAGGACTCAAACTGCACAGTTGGATCCCCTACTGGGATCCAACTGCCCTAACCACCACGCCATGGGCTGGCCCTCCTTCAACATCTCTAAATGGAAACCCATAACATATAGGAAGCTCGGAGCTACCTGGCTGGGTGTTCACCCTCACCACAGCTGGGAAGGTGGGTCCATGCAGCCAGTGGTCCAGCATTCCAGCCTGGAATCCAGGCCATGGGAGAAGAGGAGAGAAATAAGAGCCCAAATCTCACATCCCAGGCCAAGATCTGCTCTGAGCTTTGAGAAACCCTTTCCCCCTTCTGTAACTAAGCACATTGGGCCTGGTCCCTTCTAGATCTGGAATTCTATCATGCTTTGAAATTCCAAATCAAAATATAGGGTACAAACACTGTAACTGACTGGTGACAAATCAGGAATCTTAAAAGGAAAACAACACTGCCTTTTTTCCCTTTCTGCTGTTTTCTGTGTGCCCTCAGAGTATAAATCATTATTTTTAAGTTAATTAATGTGCTGGCAAATTTGCTCTTCTTTTAAAGTGTGAACGAACCTTTTGAACTAAAAAGTTATTATTGTAAGCTTTTTGCAAATGTGAAAAATGTACTTATTTTGTCTTCAGCAGAAGATTAATGTAAATTTATGATTTGATTCTCTATCAAATGAATAGCCATGGAGCCTAAGTAAGGAATATTAACCCGTCTGTTGTCCACCTAAACGATGTCATTCCATGGTTCAAATGCCATTATATCTAAATGAGTGCTTCAAGAAATTCTCTAGTTCTAGTGTCAGAAAAAAGTATAACTTAGGAGTAGGAGTTTTTCAAGCTGAATGTAATCATTCTCTGTTTAGTATTATTGGTTAGACTTTTTCTTTCTCTAACAAAGTTACTGAAGAAAATTTAAGTATTAAATATAAATATCATTGAAGTATTTTTGTAATAGGTTCATTTAAATTTTTTTTTTTTTTTTTTTTTTAGGTTTTTGCCACAGGGCATATGCACTTGTCGGAGAGACAGAGATGCTGAAGGGGAAAGTGAGAAATGATCACCCCCCACCGCGGGGGCACGACCATGCCACAATCCCTTCTCCATTCTCCTCCTGGGACTTTGGGCACGCACTCATATGTACTCAGCATGAATTTTAAGTCACTGGATCTGGGACTTGAACCACAGTTATCCATGTGGGAATACAGTGCCTTAACCAAAAAACCACCTCCTGGCCTCATAATGGGTTTATTTTTATTGTTACTTTATTAAATGCAAATTAAAGATCTTGAATCTTCTGACAATGCTTTCCGGCTGGTTAAGAAAAGAGGCTACTGAAGACTCAGTAGCACCACGTTGATATGTCCCAAAGAAAAAGCCTCAAAGACAGACAGAATAGGTGCCACCCATCCCACAGGAACGTCTGTGGTTTCACATGCCAGTCACAGCCACCAGGCACCCTTTGACTTCCCTCTCAACCTACTTAGATTTAGTTCTCTAAGCTCTGGGAATCAAGGGGAAAACATGGTAAAGTGCTCCCAAACTACTGATGCAAACTGACAATGATGTCCAAAAAAAACGGAAGTAAGGGAATGAGATCGAGAACTAATTGGACTGGCTACAGCACGATGCCAGATGGCATGAAAATGCTAGGTGGGCTTTCCGTGATTGACTGGAGTATGACTATTGTGATTGGCTGTGACTTAGCAACTCAGTAAGAAAGCATGCTTTATCACAATTAAAAATATAATAAAAGGAATTTGATCATAGTATTTTCACGCCCTGTGCTCTCCGTGCACAAAATGAGTGAACAAGGCCCTACTGCACTGCTAAGACACGGGGCTCTGCAGGCCAGAACCACATGGGAGGCCTAGGTTGGCTTTCTGGTCCAATTGGAAGACCACATGCAGTGTGGACACGCATAATCCTAGTGACTTGGGAGCTGAGGCAGGAGGATCATGAGCTCAAGGCTGGCCTGGGCAACAGGGTGACAAGTGAATGAATTTTTCCTCCAACAGGCAGGTTTTACCATGTCTCATTTTCCTTGAACTCATTTCTACTACGCAACAGAATCTCTTCATAATTAAATGTACCTAATGGTTGGGAGTTGTTTTTAATTGATTAAGTCTCTTTGAACAAAATACGTATATAAGTAAAAATCGAATTTTAATTTCCTTCTGTCATAAGGTAGTAGTGTTAAATTCTTTTCTGCATACTGAGTGATTGTGAAAGTTAATAGCCAACATTGTGGAAACTTTGACATTCGTTAAATAAAAAGGTAAAATGTCATTGGAAATACATTATATAATGAAGTAAATAAGGTTTTGTTCAATTGATTCCTTAAAAATGGCTGGAAAACTTATTGCTATAGTGAGGGAGGGTTTGGTATAAAATAAATTCATATTTTTCATTCTTATGAGATATGAAGATATAAACACCAGAAAACATTGCTCACTCATAGAAGTGCATAGAAGTGAATCAAGGGAACTAAATACCATAACTAAGTATCATTATCGCTGTATCATTCCATTCAGTTTTAAAAACTCTTCCTCTGCTATGTGTCCAAAATCATTTACTTGGTTTGTCACAAAAATTAGGCTTATGATCAATCTGACAACGCAATTGGACCTTGGTCAATTTGGTTGGAAAGAAAATTGGAAAACCACCTGATGTTCAAAAGGATTTGCTGCCAAGTCATTGGTGTTCACCTGCTCAGCCATGTCTCGGTATTTCCATCTGTCCTTCTGCTTGGCACTGGGGTAAGTCTCACCAGCTTGAGGGGACTGCAGTGAGGCTCCTGATGGTGGCAAGCAGTCTGTCACCCAGTGGGAGGAGAAGAGCCTCTGCAGAGCAGGTGCAGGGAAGGTGTCTGGGGATAGGGCTGGCTGCAGATGACTTCCCAGGCACCTGAGCTCTGGGAAAGAACGTGGGTGGAGGCATGATGCCTGGAAATGAGTGTCCTGGACAGTCCTGGCACTCCCCAGGGGAAGGCAGGCTTGGCAGAAACCACTGATGCATGCCAGGCACTGCAGTCAGTTTGGGAGCTGGAGGTGGAGCTGTGGAAGAGCCAGCAGTCCTACTACTACTGGGTTTACATCTGAAAGAAGGGAGGTCAGAATGTCAGAAATGTCTGCAGTCCTGTGTTCACTGCAGCGCTATTCACCATAGCCAAGGTATGGAATCCACTTCAGTATCCATCAACAGACAGTTTTCAAAAACTGCGACACACACACACACACACACACACACACACACACACACACACACTGGAATACTAACTAGACATTAAAAAGGGTTAAGTTCTGTCATTTGATGTTAAATAAATGGGTACAGAGGTGATCACATTAAGTGAAATAAGCCAGGGACAGCAAGAGAAATACCATGTGTTTCTCTCATATGTGGAAATGAAAAAAAAAAAAATCTAATGGAGGCAGAAAGATGAATGATTGTTAGAGGTTGGAAAGGATGGGGAGACAGATGGATGGTGACTGATGAAATTGCAGCTAGATAGAAAGAATTGCTAGTGTTACGAAAAAAACAGTGGGGAGAATATAAATGACAACAACTTGGTGTGTATCTCAAAGTAATTAAAAGGGTGGATTTTGAAGGTTCTCAATGTGAGTAAGACAAATGTTGAGAAGTTGGGTGTGCCAATTATCCTGATAGAATCATCACACAATATATTTTTGCACTGAAAAATCACATTGTACCCCCACAAATATGTACAATTATTAATAAAAAACAATAAAATGAGCTGGGGTGGCGGGGTATATGAAGATTACATAGGAAGAGAGAAGTGAGGTCACTCATTCTAAGCACAGGAGACAGGAATGTGAATATTGAACAAGTCTTGAAATGAGTCTGATTTTGGCAGGTGGCAGAAGACAGCCAGAATAAAGGATGGGCCCAAGCTCAGAACCATGAGGCTGGGTGGGCAGCATCAGAGACTGCCACGTGGACAGAATCTCTAGCGTCTCGTTATGTATGTGGTTGTGTCTGTGGGCATGCACGTGTGCAACTGTGTGGGAAGTAGGGTGTGGAGAGGTTGGGTTAGTTATGAACCCTTGACACACTCTTCCACCAGCACTGTGTGAGTTCTGCCCGGACTGGTGGCCCCAAACTTTGTTACTCTTTTTTCTTCTAACTGATTCCTCAGGCATAGTCAAAGGGAACCTTACTTTACTTGTTCATTTCTCCTCAAAAACACAGCTTTTTAGTTTAACAGGCAGTATTCTACATTTCTAACAATGTGCTTCTCAAAATACCCCACAGACGTGGGCCCTCAAAGACAAAGGCAACAATGAACCAGATGACTCTTGAGCAGTACTAGATACATATTTTTTTCTTTGCAAGAAGGCAAGGTAGTGAAGACTGGAAAGCACTGATAGATCTAAACACGAACCCTACTTCTCTTAAAAGCTATGTATCAGCCAAACCCCAGCCTAAACCATAACTCCTAGAATCCTAGTGTGCCTATTCGAGTCTAGACAGAGCATTTCAATTTATATCACTGAAAGATATAGCCGTGTTTCACCTGCTGTTTTTTTTTTTTAAACTTATACTAGCTTTAGAAGCTAGTAAAAATTTCCTCTTCATCTGTGGATATCAAATATTTTACACAAATATGTTTGTTTCTAAGAATGTATATTTAATTTTTAAGAATGTTTTGATATTTATTTTTCAGTGATAGCTGCTCTTGTTTTATGTATGTGATAATTTATTGAAAACCTATTTAGGTGATGACTAAAAATATTTATTTTAAAGTTCTATTTCTTAACTGTACTTTCTTTGGAGTTAGTTCTTCAATTGGTTTGTTGTCCCTTTCTTATGTGTTAAAATTCTTGGATTTTTTAATGTGTTTAAATGAGAGTGTCAGTAAAATAGGGCGTGGATATATTTGGCACACATGAACATCATTGTCCCCTAACTATGAAACAACAAGCCTAGTGACAGCAGCCCTGGGTGTGGTACATGAACCTGGGCCGGGCTACCCAGAGTTCCATGGGACTACCCAGAGTTGCATGAAATCCTTCTGTTTTAATAGGGTGGCACATTTTTCTCAGCAGCCATGATGTTGACTTGGTTGATGGTGTTTGGACTCAGTTCAGTCACCTTGAAATGGAAGTTTCATTTTGTTTTTATGTGCTTTTTTAGCAAATAAGTAATAAGATTCCTTTTCCATGCTAAGGTGATTGCATTATGAGTAGCCTAAAATATAAGTCTATTGGCTAATGATCATCAGATAGTACAGTTCAACACTGGTATTTGAAAACTAAATGTTAGGGACCAGCAGTTGGTGTAATGGCTATGTCACTGAACTCTCATGTAGTTGACTGTGGTTCAAGTCCCAGATCTGGTGGCTTAAATTCACACCGGGTGTGTATGCGTGCATGCCCAAGGTCCTGAGAGGAGAATGGAGGAGAAGGGAAGCGGTGTGGCCATCCCCCCTGGGGGGTGATTTCTTGCTTTCTGTCTCTCTGTCTCTCTCTGTATTCTGGCGAGCACATGTACCCTATAGCAAAAACATCTCAAAAAAAAAAAAAGAAAAAAAAACACATGTTAGAATCTATTTTTAATATTCTTAAATGTTCAAATATTTATAATATTAATATAATGATATTAATATAAATATTAACTTAAATACCACCTCCTTATTTAATCCACATGCCCCCTGCACTATGATACCATTATTTCTATACTGCAATTTATAAAAAAAGCTCCAGCCAACAAATTATTTTACCTATCCCTGAAGCCATGTGTTGGCAGAAACATACTCTGCCAAGCTGAAGAAAGAGGTAAGGCTATTAAAAAATCATTAAAAAAATCATGTTAGACTAGAGTCAAATTAAGTTTCTTCTACCACAACATTAAATACAGCTTACTGAGAATACCTGCGTTTAAATTTTTCTGAGTCAAAAGAGTTTTATTCTGTTCCGTGGAACAATCTCAGTTTCATTTGTCTAGAGGTTTCACTCTCTCGGAAGACCTTCTGTGAGAAGAGAACTTCCGCCCTTTCTTCCGCATTTCTGGGCCTCGCCTTGGAAGAGCCCCGGGGAGTGTAGGGAGTGGAAGAACAGTCCTTGCAGGCAAGAATAAAGCTAATGAGCTAGATTTCATTGAAGCAGAAACTCAGTCTCCAGGCTGTCTAGTGAGGAAAAGAACAAATTTTATATAATCAACACCTCAGAAAATCTGATGTTCGGGGAAGTGCCAAATTGCCAAAGGACTCAATCTCAAATGGACGAGATTCAGATCTGGCATAAAGCATAGGTGAGTCACCTCCCAACTGAGATAGGCCGTCTAAGAGAAAACACTGCCCATTTCCTCTGCTCATTCTTTCAAGTGCTAGTCTTTGACCACTAGAATTCTAAAGAACAAAGTAACGTGGCTTCCACTGTTTGGTCTTTACTCTTGATCTAAATTTGACACACAATGACAAAATAAAGAACATTTTGCATCTTACGTGGAACTACTGTTGAAGATAAAAATCTAGGGACCAGCAGATGGGGTAATGGTGACAACACTGGACTCCCACATATTCGACTGTGGTTCGAGTGCCGGACCCGACAGCTTAAAACTCACGCCAGGCCCATGTGCGTGCATGCCTAAGATCCTAAGAGGAGAACGGAGGAGAGGGGATTGCGACATGGCAATCTTCCCTGGGGGGTTATTTCTCACTTTCTGTCTGTCTGTATCTCTCTCTGTCTCTGTCTCTCTGGAAAATACACAGGCCCTATAGCAAAAATCTCTTTCTAAAAAATTAAAAAAAAAAAACTTAGATTTTTCAGTGTCTTTTACAAAAGCATCCTCTTTAGTTTGCCCTAGATTTTGATATTCCTTACCAGTCCCCCCACCCCTTTTTGACTTGGTGTCCAGGAAGCTCAGTGTTGAAGCTAGGTCTTTATTGCCACCTTAGCATGGATTCCCCCTTCCTCTTCCCTCTTCCATCACATCTAATTAGATGAGTTCTGCTGGTGTTTATTTTTAACAATTTTAGGAAAATGGGGTTTTAAAAAATAGCATTAATCACATTTTTTGTCCAATCACTAAAAGTCAATTAGTCCCTTTTCTAGATTTTGTTCAGGTCTGATTACTATTGATAGACACAAAAACGTGCCTTGACTCCCTTTTCACATTCAGTGTGATTTAAACTGGAAATAAGACAGGTCCTTCATGTACTATAAAGGAAGTCAGACCAAACTCTCTCCTCCTGCCCCACTTGCACTGGCCTCAGAGACCACAGGCCTCCCGCCATGACCAGGAGGGGTGATGTCTGGGGCTTAGGGCATTTCACTCAATGAGAAAGGCCTCCTGAAGTAGGCACACCACATGCTTTAAATTCTTGATGAAATAACGAACATTTTTAGTATTCACTAACAGAAAAGAGCTTCCTCTGACAAAGTCTAAGAAGGCAGACATCAAAGCCTCATCTCTTTCATGATGGAGAATGGATGACATTACAGGCCACTGTCTATGTCTGAGAGATGACACTGAGTGGCCTGCGATGTTGCACGCCCCAGGTGTGTGGTGGCCTGTGCAACCTCATGCTCCTCCCTGGGAGCCCCGCTTAGCACAGAGCTTGTCACCAGAGCTCCTCGGCTTCTCAACTTCCCATCATCACCCCCTCCCTTGTTTGTACCAAAAAGGGGAGTTCAGCAGTTACAGACAAACTGCCACTGCTAGTTTGCAATAAAACATGTTATTAGGTGTTTTTAAGAAAAACAGAAAGGAGGGGCCCACAGGTGGTGCAGTGATTTAGCCACTGAACTCCCACATGGACCACCGTGGTTCAAGTACCAGACCTGGTGGCTTCAAACTCATATCAGGCACATGCACATGTGTGCCCAAAATCCTAAGGAGAGAATGGCGGAGAAGGAGTTGCAGCATAGCCATTCCCTCTGGGGTGTGTGGGGGGTAATGTCTCCCTTTCTGTCTCTCTGTCTCTCTGGTGAGTGCATGTGCCTTATAACAAAAATCTCTCTCTCAAAAAAAAAAAAAAAAAAAAAAAAAAAAGAAAGAAAGAAGAAAGAAAAAGGGAAACTTTTTTTAAACAAAGGTGCAGGCCAGCTGGTGGCATGGTAGTTAAGGTAGCTGGATATCATGTGACCGATTGAATGGTTCGATTCCTGGACCCAGTGGCCTGAGGATTATGCCAGGTGTCCCAAGAGAAAAATGAAGACGGGATTGTGGTGTAACCACCCCTGACAGGGTCTCACTTTCTATTTCTTTCTCTCTTTCTTCAGCGAGTACATGTGCCTTCTGGCACATTTAAAAACAAAACAAAATGTAAGTTATGGTGTTCTTTCTTGACTAGTTCTTTGTATTTCCTCTTCCCTCCTCCCCTGCAATTGTCAGAGGGCACCAGTGCTGGCCAGAGAGAAGAGGAGGGAGAGGGACAAGGCCCAGGCAATGGGGTGATGTCATGTTGCAGTCCTTTCTTCTCCATCCTGCTGGGATTTTGGAAATGCATGCGCACGTGCCTGGCATGTATTTAAGCCACTGGTCTGGGATTCGAGCTGCAGTCAGTCATGTGCGATCCGGCTCCCTTAACTACTACTAGGGCTACAGGCCCTCCCCTTTGTGTATTTACTTACTCCATGAGTAAGAGAGACAGAGAAAGAGACAGAGAGAGAGACAGCACTCCCAATAGTGTCTTGGTGTTTGCACATGCCCGCTTCAGCCAGCCCTGGGTCTGGGCACGCATGCTCTAGCATGCTCAGGGGAGTCTCTGAATGGACTTGGAAACTGGGCTAGCCTTGCAGAGCCCTGTCCAGCCCTGTCCTTTATTTTCTTATCAATGCTTTTCTAAGTTTTACCATCTATAAAATCTACCAAAAACATGCGTCCGTCTCCCACCGATCTGTGTAAAACTGCCCTTTCCACAGGGCACTCCATCTCGGCGTGAAGGCTCTCTTCGCCCTGATGAGACCCACCCAGGCCCACATGTGTCTTCCTCGCTCAGACAGTTGGTCCTCAAGATGCCTACATGGTTCAGTTCAGTCGAGGCTGTCACAGACTGGCCTAGAGATGGGTGCCTTTCTGACTTTCCCCATGACGTCTCCCTGTGCTGGTGCTGCTTGTTCTGCTCCTCCTTTTTGAGGAACGACCCTGGTGGTCCTGCTCGCCTCTGTATCTTGGGCGAGCCCAGAGCCTGGTCTGGCACCCCCAACACAGGCCCCAGGGAGCTGAGACCGGCTCCACCCTCCCTAGAAGACTAAGGCAAGCAAGTTGTCTCTCAATCTCTCTCTCTCTCTCTTTTTTTTTTTTTTTAATGATTTCCTCCTCGTTTTCTACCCAATGTAGAAATTTATTTCTACAAATTTATTTGCTCTCTTGCTAACTCAATTTGCATTAAAATGATGCCCAGTGTTTACACACTGGGCATTTCAAGAGGCTTTGTAGGAGAAGAGGTTTTCAGGGCATGTAACTCATAGTATGCTGGAAATGAACCTTTTGACTCACAACATGTCCCCCTTCCATAACCTTCCCCGCTTCAGCTGTGGGAGAAGGTTGCCCAACTGTCCAGGCTCAACACCTTTCCTCTGTTAGGGCAGGAGACTTGGGCAACCGTGTGGGAGAGACTCCTAGAAGACAAGGGAGGAGAAGGTTCCAGAGACAGAAGCAAGCACACACATGGTCTCAGGGTTGGCTGTGACACGTACTTCTATGTCACAGTCTCTGAAAAGACCCTTTTCTCTCGAGGTCTTCACCTTCCTGCAGGGGCAGCTCCATCCCTCCTCTTCCATGAAGCCTGCCTGGTGGGTGCACTACTCGCCTTTCTTCTCTGCAGTTGCAATGCCTACTCTTCCCCTGCCCTCACAGAGTATCTGTCCAGCTGGTGTTAAGTCCCTCAGTGGCTAAGTGAAAGACACCCCATAACGTCGTCACCCGTCAACTGCATCTCCCTCTCCAAAGCCTTAGTGAAGAAGAACTGAGATGAGAAGTGGAGGAGCTGGCGTGGCCCAGAGCCAGCACTGTGTGGACAGTTACAGGTAGCGCGGCAGGCCCTGGGCCTAGCTGGCTGGCTGCCCACAAACCCCCAAGGTCTCTGAGAACAGTAAGTTTTAAACTTGGCCTGTGTCACAACCCCCTGCAAAGCTTGTTCAGACTGTCCAGCTGCCCCCCAGGTCCCCATGTACTTCTGACTCAGCAGGTCAGCAGTGAGGCCCAAGGGCCACGTGTCTCTCTTGTTCCCAGGTGGTGTGAGGTCAGTGGTGTGGACCACTCTTAGGAAGGCTTCCTTCAACACCTCGCCTGGCCAGCTGGCCAGCTCACTCTTCTACACTGCAACTTTACATCCCCAGGTGATTGTCTGTGCTCGTCTCACTAAAGCTACTCCTGCCATATTTCAACAACAGCTGTGTCCCCAACACCAGGCACTGGAGTGATAAAGAGGCCATTTTGGTTCCTGCCCTGAAAGAACAGGCTAGTCTCCTCTCTCCTAAATTAGCAGATTCCAGTTCCCATTCAGTGCGCTTCCAAAGTCCCTCGTGTCATGCAAAGCTGCCCTAAAATGCTCTTGACAAAGTGACAGTGACATTGTCTTCCCGACAGAAATTGAGCTGAAATAATTACTTGTGGAAACTGTATTATAATAGTTTCAGGAAGACAGAGTGAGAAAGTAATTTGCAAAAGCAAAATGCATCCCAAATGTTCATAAACTATGCACAAAACAAAGAGAAAAAAGAATATGGGAGAGGAGGGAGTAGAGAGCCTGGGCAAGGAGTGCTTAGTGAAGCAGGAGGGATCAAGGGACAACAGGTGCAGAGAGGAAGCAAAGGGGACCCTAAGATGCTGAAGAAACTAGACAAGACTCAGCCCTGAGACGCCAAGTCAGAAGTTACAAAAGGGCTGTTGCAAAGCTAGTTACAGATACCTCTGAAAGTTCCCTGGGGAAAACAAGCCTGGAGCAATGGCAGAGGTGAAGTCTGAGTCTCCCAAGGAAATGTGTCTCATATTTCTCCATCAGTACCTCTGCCTGCACCCTTAACACCATCAGGTAGGCTGGCCAGTTTAGTTAATTTTGCCTTAATAATCATGTGTATTAATGGCTTGAAGTTTGGGACAAGTTAAATAGCATAGACTTTTATGAAGATGACTTAATCAAACTGCTACCTGGGTCTGGACTAATACACACACACACACACACACATATGTATGTGTGTATTATATGATATATATCATAATATATATATATATCACACACACATATATAATATAGTATATATAAACATTGAAAGAATAATACAATAGGTGCTTGGTTTAAGGTAAGTTCCCTTCTAAATCATTTTAGAAATCATAGGACACTGGGACCGGCAGTTAGCATAATGGCTATGTCGCTGGACTCCCATGTAGTCGACCGTGGTTCGAGTCCCGGACCCGGTGGCTTAAACTCACGCCAGGCCCGTGTGCGTGTGTGCCCAAGATCCCGAGAGGAGAATGGAGGAGAAGAAATTGCGGCGTGGCCAGCCCCCCTGGGGGCTGATTTCTTGCTTTCTATCTCTCTGTCTCTCTCTGTCTGTCTGGCGAGCGCACGCACCCTATAGCAAAAACATCTCCAAAAAAAAAGAAATCATAGGACACTAGTAAACCATCAAAAGTGATGAAGGAAAGCTTAACAGGCTAATGACAACACTTACACATTGTGTTTTTCTGTGACACAGACTCATGTACACAGCAAAATCACAACCTAAAAGCCACTCAAATACTCTGAAGTGGTTAGCATAGACAAGACTGGGAAGTAACACCATGATTTCCCCTAGCGCCCCCTAGCCAAAGTCCAGCCTGCCATGGTAACATGGATGTGGTAACGTGGATGTACGTGTGACAATGAAGCGTTGCACTGGAGCCCAGCATTTTGGGAAACTTGCACAGAATTGTTTCCAGCCTTATCCAAAGTCAACAGACTACACAGCCAGTAAATTAAACGTTTCACACACAAACCACCTGTCTACCTCACAATTATGGTGGCCCAAAATAACTTGACTTTATTGGCCAGAAAACACTCACCTCAGCAAAACCCACCAATACCCAAAATAACCTGCATGATATGCAGAGGCTCCACCACGGGTTTTCTAGGGTCAGCCCCGGGGCTCAGAGGTGGACGCGGCCCCCCTGGCAAGTCAGGAATCATGGCATCCTCCCTTTCCTGAACGGATGGCCAGCCATACCCCACCTCTTTCTTAGACGCTGAGACACCCATACCACAGCCCCATTTTACCAGGAGTTTTCTATTAGAACTCCTTTGGGTTTTAAAATGAAGTTTATTTTCTTTTCTCTTAGTATAGAAAGCCAGGAAAGCACAAGCAACTGGGATAAAAAGGATCATCCCCAAGGTAACCAGGGCTTATATTTGGTTGCTCTTCCTTCTAGTCTTTTTTTTAAAAGAAGCTTTTGGGATTAATGTCGAAAAAAATTTCTTTTCCCTCCCTTTTTAAAGTTTTTTTTTTTTCTAAAAAGCATGTGAACTCGCCAGGGAGAGACAGGGGGAGAGAAAAAGAGGGAGAGTGAGAAATCACCCCACACGGGATATGGCCAATGACAATCCCTTCTCCTCCATGCTCCTCTCAAGAAATTGGGGCATACACACGCATGTACATATGCCTGGTGTGATTTTCAAGCTTCTGGGTCTGGGACTTGAACTGTGCAGCCAACCATGTGAGATATAGCTGCCTTAACTACCACACCATCTGGCTAGCACCCAAATTTTCTTAAATGTGTGAAGAAAATTAGACATATCAGCCCACTATAATGTTTATATATTATTTTATACTCAACAGATTTAAGACATATTTTTAATTGGCAGAGGGCACGTGCACCCATGATAGAAAGACAAAGACCCAGAGTCAGAAAGCATTCACCCTGCACGCCATGGAGCATGGTCATGTCACAATCCCTTCTCGTCCACTTCTCTATCCCATTAGGGTTTGGGACACACATACACATGTGCCTGAAATGTTTTTCAGGCTGCCAGGACCAGGATTAGAACTACAGCCCACCATGTGGAATCCGCCTCCCTTAACCACTAGGAAACAGGGCCAGGTGGACACATCTTTCCCTTCTACGTCATTTGTGTTTATTTAAACAATTAAGTACACTGTGGGGATCCATCCTGGCCTTGAGCAAAGTCTATGTCTCTATAGGCTGTGATGTTCTCATTTATAAAATGGGGGTAAGAGTAATAGCTGCCACTCATTCAGGGAGCTGTGGGGAGACCACATGCGGTAACATAGGTAAAGCGAGTAGTCAGCCCATCCAGAAAAACCACCCAAGGGTAATGCCTTCCACTGCAACTCTTTGTAGCTCTGGTGAGATCTGGAGTTCTACTTCTGTGCAAGTTGGCCCACCTCGCTCACTGCTCAGGCATGCATGGCATTCCTCAAGTTAGTGCCCTGAAGCCTGCGTCAGGTGGGGATGGAGATGTGTCACTCTAGCTAGTGTCCGAGACCATAGCCTTCATGACAGGTCTGCCACAACTGTGTGCCTCCCACAAGTCACTCTTGCCTTAAGCTCACACTCTCACTCCAGCCTACTGGAAAGCCTGGGCCATTCTCGGACCTGTTGCAATGTCCTCTTGCAGCAGGCTGCTAAGCACATGAATACCAGCATGTTTCCCAGGATTGAATGTCTTGTTTCCTGTGTGATTATCTAAGCAGAGGCTCCTGTATGTAGGGACCTGCTTACTGGGGACGATAGCTTCGCAACTGCTTCTTCATACACACACACACACACACACACACACACACACACACACACACACATCCCAACCTGTCCGTCCATCCATGGACATACAGAACGCCTTATCCTGCTTCTCCACACAGCATGGTTTCTCGTTAAGGCACTCACTTCACATTAGACGAAGTGTGGCCCTGCACCATGGCCTTTGAATTCGCTGCTTTTATGCCCCCCCCTGGCATCTTAACACAGCCAGCTGATAGAACAGTGGGATGGTCTTTGAACTTCAGTTCCAGCACCAGCGAGGTGGCAGTACCTTGCAGGGCTGAGGGGGGTCCCCAGAGGCTGTGACTGTTCTGTACATCAGTTAGCCCCAGTATGTGGTGCTGATTCTCTGACAGTCAGGATTCACTCAAAACATCAGGGGACTGGAAATGGGAGTGGCACCATGATTATCTTGGTGACCCACTCGCAAAAATGTTGCCTCCCTGTCTCATGACTTTTTGTTCTTTTGGCCTAGAGGTCTTAGTTCTGGAGGAAGGAATGCATCTACCAGGAGACATGGCAGCGAGTCCACCGGGTGGGAAAGTAAGACAGTTCCCCGAGCGCTCTGAGCGCTCCATGCCTCCAAGCCCTCAGGCTAAGCAAGGAGTTACAGAGCTCGCCAGGGTGACTGTTCCAGACCACCTAGAGGAAACTGGAATGATATTCCTCAATGAGATTAAGAAAAGTATGTCTGAGGGGCCAGCAGGTGGCATGGTGGTTAAGTTAATGCACTGGACTCCCACATGGCTGACCACAGTTCAAGTCCTGGAGCTGGTGGCTTGAAACTCATGCCAGACACCTGTGTGTGGGTGCCAAAATTCTGAGAGAAGAATGGAGGAGAAGGGATTGCGGTGTGGCCATTTCTCTGGGCCATGATTTCTCGCTTTCTGTCTCTCTGTCTCTCCAGAGAGTGTATGCACCATACAGCAAAAAATCTCTCTCTAAAAAATATAAAAGTATGTCTGGAATCGAGGTAATCCTTTAGGGGATCTATTAGTATTACCATGCACTGTGATTGGGCCGATGGAAAGCCACTGTTACTCAATCCATCAGGACCACAAATGGCCCAGACCATTCAGGACAGATGACCTGAGCCATCCACCGGGTAAAGGACCATGATCAGCTGAGGTGCTTGCACAAGAAAATGGCATACACAACAGTAGTAAGAGATAGTTTTCTTTTCTTTCTTTCTGTTTTTGAGGTTTTTGCCATAGTGTGCATGCACTCACCAGAGAGAAACAGAAATCAGCCCCCAGGGGGATGGCCATACCACAGTCCCTTCTCCTACATTCTCCTCCTGGGATTTTGGGTATACACGCACATGCACCAGCATGATTTTCCAGCTGCTGGGTCTGGGACTCCAACTGCAGCCAGCTGTGTGAGAGTCCAGCGCTGTTACCACTCCATCACCTGCTGGGCCCAGTAAAAGGTAGTTGTAAACACAAGCCATGACCATGTGACCAGATACCAAAATAAGGACTGTACTTGTCATGAATTTTTCCTACTTATTTGGTTATGAATGTCGGTGTGCATACAATATCCTAAACATCTATCTTTGTTTTCTTTCCTCTTATTCCCTTAATATGTAACAAAGTTGCTAATTTTACATCGGAGTGTTTAAATTACAAAATATCGGAGAGTAAACATCACTCAGGACTTTGCCTTATCTTCTAAGGGAGGGATTAGTGCATTTTCAGCTGTATGCAGGATAACTGTACCACGGTAACTGGAATTATGACCTTGTTCTGTCTCTACCTGGAGAGTAAATATCGAGTAAGGAAATGCATATGAGTGTGTGTTAAGCTGACAAGGGGTGGATGTGTGACTTGACTGGGCTAAGTAAGGGATGGTTGGAGAGCTGGTAAAACATTGTTTTAGTATGTCTCTGAGGCTGTTCTTGGAAGAGACTGGCATTTGCACTGACAGGCTGAGTAAAGAAGATGGCCCTTACCCGTGTCAAGGGCATCCTCCAATCTATTTGGGGCCAAATAGAACAAAATGTTGGAGAGAATGGGTTCACCCTGCTTGAGCTGGGCCATCCATTTTTGCCTACCCTTGGACATCAAAGCTCCTGGTCCTCAGATCTGCAGACTCAGACCGAACTTATCACCAGATTTCCTGGGTCTTCAGCTTGCAGATGGCAGACAGTGACACTTCTTGGACTCCGCGATCACGTGGGTCAAACCCTGTAATAAGTCTCTCCTCACCGGCTTCTCTCCTCTCTTTCTAGGTATGTTCTGAGAAAAGTGTTATTAGGTGATTTCATTGTGTGAATATTCCTGAGTGTATTTACACATACCTAGACGGCACAACCTCCTACCCACTGAGGCTACACGGTACAGCCTGTTCCAGTCTTACGGGACCACCACTGTACATGGCTCCCCATTCACTGAACATCGTCATATATCTCGACTGTGTGTGTGTATAATATATCTATTCCATTAAAGCTACACAGCAGGGAGGATTAAAATAGTCCTAATTTTAAAAATGTTTCATTATCCTTCTCATGCTTTGAACGTCTTCAGAAAATAAAACATACATTTAGCAATTGTCAAATACTTCGTTCCTCCCTGTCCAAAGCACTGCTGTCCCAACGTGCGCCCGACAGCAGGGCCAGCGTGAGTTTTGGTACGGCACAACAACAGAGCTCACCGGGCCTTTCCTCTCCACAGCTTTCCCTTTCTTTCCCTTTCTCTTTTCTTTTCTTCCTTCCCTTCCTTTCTTTTTTTCTTTCTTTCTGTTCATTTATTCCTTCCATAAGAGAGAGCGAGGCAGAAAGACAGGCTCTCCCAACAAGATCCTCATACCTGATCCCCACCCCCTCAGACTTGGCGGCCCTGAACCATGGGCTCCTGAGTGCCCGGCACACAGAAAGACCTCAGGACACAAACCTGGGACCTGCCCATGAGGCTTCAGCACCACCGAGCTTTGTGTCGCCGCTGGTCCTCTTTCTTCCTAACTTGTGCCTGTGCGAGGAGGCAGGCGCTGTCTCCAAGGACACTTGCATGAAGGCGCAGCTGTGCTCCGCCCTGGCCCAAGCCTTCATAATCCTGTAATCCTGAGCTCTGGGTCAGACCCTGAGTGGCAGCCTGAGTGTAGGGCAAAGGCTTACGTCAGAGCCCAAGCCCGGTCCCGGCACCACCTGCCTGCTGAGACACAGAGAAAAGCTTCTAATTGTCACCTGTGCTTTCTCTGAGGTGGCCAACCAGCCATCCAAGAATCTCAGCTAAACTGGGCCACTTTCTGAGCAGACACACCAGCCAACGTGCTCCTAGACAGCAGCATGGCTTATTTACTTCCGTGGCATCACCACGTTGAAACGTGGGCACTTCCTGGTCGGCACGAGCCGCGGGAGAATGAGCTTTCTCTCATCAGCCAGAAGCACAGCTCAGGGTGTCCTCTGAGGCACCTTCAACCTGCCTATCATAGAAGTCGGGCCTGGCCAGCACCTGGGACTCATCTGGGAGGGTGGTGGCAGGAGAACCAGGTGATCCCCCTTGGCTGTCCTGGAGGAAGCACTGAGACACCTCTGGCGAGTTCTGGGGCACACCCGGAGTAACCACAATGGCGATCTGACTCCTTGGGAGTGTCTGCTGAAGACCTGCAACTGAGCAGGCTTTGAAGCAGAGAGAGGACACAGCTGACTCAGGACACCCGGAGGAGGGGGAGCCCTCACCTAGGGACTTGATCTTCGTGAGCTGTCACAGGGCACGTGCTAGGCCTTCTCTCTTAGGCAGTATGCAGTTATTTAGTATCATAAGGAGGAAGAAGACAAAAATAGCCTGCGTCACTTGTGTGAGTTAAGAAATAGAAAACTTAACGTTTTATTTAAGACTGATTTTACCGCAGAATCTCCCATTATTCTGATTTTTTAAAATGAGGGTTTGAGCCAATCTCTCCAGAGTGACTAAATTGGGGGAGCCTAATTGACATACCTGCAGGAGTCCAGGGACCTTAGCAAGAGACAGGGCCTGAGGCCAGGTTTGGCAGTCCCGGGAGGCCCAGCGTACTTACACCCTCCACACGTGGCAACTGCTATTGCAGCCCACATTTGGTTTCATGCAGAAAATCTGGTTTTGCCTTATATCTTTCTTTCAAAAAAACAGAAATGAAGACTTTAATGCATAATTTCCCTTGTTTTATATTGTAGCCATTTTCATAGTAAGATTTGTTGAGTGCTGATCATTGTACTAAATGCTTTCTAACTCTCAAAACCATCTCTTCTATCAATAAAGAGAAACTCAGGCACAGCGAGGTTCAGGAAGGTGCCTGAGGTCACCAGTAACAGTCTCTGCCTCCCACACTGCACCTCGGAAGACAAGGACAGGAATTCTCTGCACCCTTTCCCCTTTCCCTTTGATGAGCAGCTGGTTGTGTGCGCCATGAACCCTGATCATCCAAGCAAACCTGGTCAGCCCCTCCACCCTGCTGGCAATTGGTCTGTGAAGCCGGGCCTAAGCCAATGGGTGCGTGGTAATCCCTTGTTTGCAGTGATTGGTTCAGGTGCTCACACGTGACTGTGAGTGAGCCCGCCGGGCCTGTCAAGGTGCAGTTACAGCTACCTATGCACGTCCTTGTGGGTTAATCAGCTTGGGAAGCTTGCTTGCTTTTTCTCTCTTTCCCCCTTCCTCCCTCCCTCTCCCTCTCGCTTTCTTTCTCCTCTCCCTCTCTTTCTTTCTTTCCAGGCAAAGGCATAGTAACTGATTTACCGCAATTCTACTTTTGAGTGTACCTACCAAAGAACTAAAACCAGAGACTAATTCACAATAATCAAGAGGTAGAAAAGGTAGAAACTGCTGGATAAAGAAAATGTGGCATGCGTGTGCGTGTGTGTACAGCCTTACAAAGGGAGGACGTTCGTCATCTCCCACAGTGTGGATGAATCTCGAGGACATTATGCTAAGTGAAATGAGCTGGTCATCGAAAAGTAAATGCTATATGATTTCCATTTATACAGGTCCCTAGGATGGTCAGATTCTTAGAAACAGCAGAAGGGTGGTTTCTGGGGGCTGGGGGAGGGGCAAGGGGAGTTGTCTAATGATTCAGTGTGTTGGGTCTGCAGGATGATCAAGTCCTGAAGGTCTGTTTCACAGTGACAAAGCCAGTAGACTGAACACGACTCAAAGTACATTTGAAAATGGGTAAAATGGTACATTTTATTTTTATGAAGTCACAATTACAAAGAGAATACTAGCTGATTCAGCGGTTTATTCAAACAATGTAAGATGCTTTGCGTGGGTTGAGCAAACGTCTACGGAAAACACAGAGGCTGCCAGGCCTTGGGGCGCAGTCTCCCGGGCCTTGTGCCCAGCGAGTCTGCGACACAATCTGTGGTTAATGGTTAATACTGGGCTCGGTTTCCTCAGAAGCCCTATTAGTTGGGAGAAGGCAGTGACAACCCGGCAACTTTTAAGACAGATAGAATTCATTAGGGTGGAACCACGGGAGAGAGGACTAAGTGCCCCGCGATTTCCAGAGGGGCACTGAGAAATCGTACAGATGAAGCATCTGCGTGGCGGCAGTCTAACACACACAGAGGGCAGAGAAGGGCATTGGAGTTAGTGTGAGTGTAGTGAAAGGCCCACTTTCCAGAGGTCGCTAAGACACAGACAGGCTGTGTGTGTGAATCAGTGTGCACCTGTATTTCTCAGATGCTTAAAATATCTAATGACAGGCTGGAAGCTGCAAGGGCGTGTGAGAGGGGGACAAGAAACAGGAACACTTGCTTTTGGGACAGTGTAGACAACTGCAACCCTCGTACATCTGGGAGTACAATCCTAGATATCATAAGGATTCTCAGCATTTCCTGCCCCGGTGGTAATTTTGAGGAATAAGCAGTGGTCACTCTATAGACTATGGGGATGAGGATGGCACTCAAAGTCAAAGCAATGACAGGACACACCCAGGAGAGGTGGCCGGCAAGCAGTGTTGGGACATCTTGGGCCATGGCCAGCTTTGGACAAAATCAGCAGAGCTGGCTGGAGAGGCCCAGGGCCCGGGGGGGGAGGGGGGTAGTGTCTGGGTGCACCCTTGTGCTTCCGCTCTGGGACATCAGCTTTCCAGGCTCTGTCATCTCTCCAGCTAGCCATGGATAATACAAGCCAGTTGTTGCGTGCTTAATTGGGTTCCCCCAAATTCTTGTGTTGAAATCCAAACCTCCTGTACTTCAGAACAGGACTGTTTGGATAAGACGAGGTCATGGAGATGTAGGCCTACTCCAGTATGACCAGTGTCCTTAAAACAAGAGATCGGACACAGGAGGATGCAGGGAGAAGACACCGTCTGCAGCTGAGCAGAGAGGCCTCTGGAGAAGCCAGCCTGCAGCACCTCGCCTCCCCTTCTAGCTGCCGGCCTGTGGCGAATGAACACCTGTACCCTGTGCCAGTCTGTGGCATCCTGTGTGTTCGCCTTAGAGAGCGATCATGCCGGAGCACTGTGTGGCTGGCAAAAAAACCCAAAAAAAGTACCTTGAAGATCTGGTACAGCGCAGGGGCCCAACATATGGTAACTACCCAGGTCTGTGAGTGGGCCCCCCCCCCCCCGGCCTCCCTTCTTTTGGGGCCAAGCCCCTCTTTCTGGCACATCTGCAGTTTAACCCACAGTTCAGCTGCCAGCGCTGGCTTGTGCAGTGGGCTTCCAGCAGGACAGACCACTGCACACAGCTCAGTCAGCAGGACAGACGGCCCGCTGTCCCCTCACTCTGCAGACACAGGGAACAGCTTCTTGGGGAGGTCAGAGTAGGGTTGGGTGGGACTTGGCAGCACCTCCAGACATGTCGGGCAGGACAGGGAGAGGGAGGAGGCGGCGAGTCTCAGACCAGACTGGCAAAGTTCAGTCCTGGCTTAAGTATTAACCTGTCTTTGGCCACAGACCAGTTTCTTATCGTCTCTGTTCTGGGGTTTTCTTCGGTGGAAAATGAGGATGATAACAACAGCGCTGACCTCATGGCTGTGGTAAAGACCAGTGCCATCATAAAAGTGCAGGGAGGGGTGGTCTTAGCTGTCATGCCTGCCTGCTCTTCTGTGGCCTGCAGGAGCGACCCGTAAAGCCTAGGCCTCTGCCTTCCAAGGCGAAGTCTTCCCTAAATCCCCCCAGGCAGCACCACAGCAGAAATTGACCCCCTCTGAGGCAAGGGGCTTCCTGGCAGTAAACAGCCAGATAGACGCGGTGGACGTGCAAGGAAAAACACAGAAGATGAAGCTGGGGCTTCTGAGGTATCAGATTTTGGCCTGACTAAATGTGGAAGATGATCCATTTTAACAATTAATTGGCCATGTTCTCCATTTTTAAATGCCTTCTCAGTGGTAAATAAGGCACCAAGGTATGGGCCCTACAGTGATTTCCGAGACAGCTAAACGGGAAGTTCATATATCTTGTGGACTTCTAATGAGCCAGACACCAGGTTCAAGGATGTGAGTGAGTGGGGGCTGAACTGGCCGCTGAGCAAGCTAGTATCACCATGTGCTGAGCTGACCTTTACACACGCACGCACACACGTACACAGACACACACGTGAGTACACGTGCATATGCTCACAAGCTATGCACATACACGTATACTATACACACAAGTGAGTATGCAGTCACATGTATGTATAAATACCTGTATACACACGTGTGAACACACATGCATGTATGTGTGCACACATTAAGGGTATGTGTGTATGTCCACACACTTTGTAACATGTATATTCGTGTGTGTGCATGCACACATGTACACAGACATTGCATGTGCACGCACATATGTGCATGTCTGTGCCATCAAGCACAAACTGCACTTGGCCGTGTGATCTTGGACAAGTCCTCCCCCTCCAGTATTTGTGCACAGAGAGGGCTCAACCCTGTGACATCAGTCCCTGCTTTTTGTATGGCTGGCTGCAAACAAACGCTACCATAAACACAAAGCCAGAAGGTTACTTTTTGTGTCTTTGTTTTCATTCTCTCCATCTCTGTCAATCACTGGGATAATTAGGGCTCCCCCTGGTGGCTCAAATATGTGGATAGAGCCACTTGTTATCCAAGAAACTCCATCTCCTGACGCTGTCCCCCTCCGCTGCTTGTAACCTGGTGGAGAGGGTTGAGGGTGAGGGTGACTGGCCCATTGCAGGGTGCTGGATGGATGCTATTCTGGTGCCGGCCCCTGCTTACTACCTGGACCGGCAGCCGGGCTCCTGGCAAGAGCTGGGAAATGGGCTGACCTTTGGGTTAGTTTTAGAAATGTGATGAAATGAAAATACTGGTGCCTCTTCAGCAGAGAATATGATCAGCTGATAACAACTAGTTGAGAAGAATCTTTTGTTTCCACTTGAAAACCTAGACAGGGAGAAATAGCTCAATGGGTTTGGTATGTGCTCAGGTATCTGCATTTACATTTCACAAGGAATGCATTCAGATTTCTGCTCTACTTCTAAAGATCTGGGTCTGGTTTCTCTTCTTCTCAAATCAACCCATGGCTTTATAGTTAGGGTCATCAATTTTAACACAATGTTCTACATTTAAACAATTTCCCAATGACATATAATGGAGTATTATTTTTCAATTAATTCAGAATTTGCTATTAAAAACTATATTTTGCTAATTTTCCCCATCAACATTAATTACAGTACTGTTACAAGTTAATATGCATTGTTACATGTATCATGTTTATGTGTGTACATGGACACACATCCATACACATACACATGTAGATTCAAAACCATCAGAGGAGACACACAGGGGACCTTTTGAGGGTGTTAGATATGTTTACTGTCTTGATTGTGGATGATGGTTTCCCAGATGTGCACAAATCTCAAAACTTATCAAACTATATACTAGTTTTGTATACAGTTTTTTGGTGTGCCAAGTTGACTATTGTAAAAGATCAAAGATAAATGACAAAAAAAATATATAAAACCTGCTAACCATCAATGTTCTTCCATTCTTTAACCTGTGAAATTATGTGGAGAATTATAATTCTACTAACAGAGACTAAAATTCTCCATTTAAAGCCATTTATGGGCCAGCTGGTCGCATGGTGGTTAAGGCAACTGGATCCCACATGGCTGACTGCATGGCTCAAGTTCCTGACCCAGTGGCTTGAAAGACATGCCAGGTGCTTGTGAGTGCATTCCCCAACTCCCCAAAGGAGTAATGGAGAAAGAATTGTGGTGTGACCATTCCCCATGGGAGGAGGTGCCTTCTCACTTTCTCTGTCTCTCTTCAATGAGCCATGTGACCTCTAGCAAATGAATGAATGAATGAATGAATGAAGGAATGAAATTACTATTTGGGCTGGTCCTTAGCCTAACAGTCAAGTGCTGTGTGATGGGAGCCCAATCCCACATGGTGATGTTGATTCAGATCCTGGCCCCTTGACAGCTTGAAAACCACGCTGGGTGCATGTGCACACTTGAGTATATACCTGTATATGCAGGATTCTCATAGGAAGGAGGAAATACGATTGCTGTGTGATCTGGCCCCACTGACTAGTGCGCTCGCTCGCTCTCTCTCTCTCTCTCTTCCTCTTCCTCTCAAGCATATGTGCTCTTTGACATTAAAATAAAGGTTTTTTTATATTTATACAATTATTTACTATTATTTTGCATTCATCAAGCTTAATTAATTCAGTTTTCATTCATGATTTTTCTGTCATTGAGCTCAAAGACCTCAAGTGTAGGCCATTTGTCCAGAGAGTGACAGCCCAGGTTTGCCAACAGGGATTCCCAGCCTGACCACGCTGTCCTGACTCACCCGGTACAGGGGCCAGCTGTGCAGAAGGGAAGCTACCCTGGGCACACCCATGCCAGTCCTGTAGTTATGACACTGTGGGTGCAGACTTTGGGTTTGTTTGTGTTGGAGAAGGCTGGTGGGAGGAGGAAAGCATAGAGAGAGAAGTTGCCGATCCAGTGCTACAGAGATCAGGCAGAAAATGTCACAGAGAGAAGCAGGCTGGAAGTGTAGGTATCCCTTACTTGAACCAAGAGCTATACTTACCTTGCTGAAACTACAGCTCTGCAGGTTTGTACTTATCTTTCTACTTCTGTCCACTTCTAACTAAATTCTCTGAATGATCTTACTGGAGGAACAAGAGCTCAAGAGTAATGGATTTTCAGCCTCAGTGTCAGGGCTGCGGGGACTAGTGAGGTTTGCGGTGCCGGGGGAGCTTCTGGTCTGTGCTCAGGGAACACAAGCTGCCCTGCGACACTCTGGGCTTCCTTGAGGGAATGTGAGCCCTGGAAAGACTCTCTACACACATCAGGAGGAGCCAGGATTTCAAGTCAAATCTGACGTTAAGCACTGGCAACTTTACCAAGCAAAGGGCACATCTATGGACCAGATACGGTACTCTGCTATTCATTTTCATCCTTTAAAATTGGTGAAATTCCAGCTGTCTTTATATTCCTCATTACCACTTTCTAGTCATACAAAACAGAAGGATACATCTGCCCTAGCCCTTCACTGCTTCCATGCCAAAGGAGAAAGTTTGGTATACCAGCTGTTCCATTTGGATTCAGTTATATGCACTGGTTATTTTCCCCTTGCTTTCTTCCCTTAAGTCCTATGTCAGATTTGTCAGCCTGGAAACAATACATCTGGAGCCAGCAAGTGGTGTGGTGGTTGAGGTGCTGACTCCCACACAGCCAACCCTGGTTCAAGGCTCAGACCTGGTGCCTTGAAAATCACACCAGGCACGTGCATGTGTGTGCTCAAAATCTCAAGAGGAAAATGGAGGAGAAGGGATTGTGGCATGGCCATCTCCCCTGGGGATGATTTCTCACTTTCCCTCTCTCTGTCTTTCTCTGTCTCAAAACCTTAATATATATATATATATATATATATATATCTCACATCCACATAATCACAATAGCTCAAATCTCTTTGGATTTTCTTCTTTTTCTTTTACTTTTCCTTTACTGAAGAATATAGGCAGATGCAGCCTTCTGACTTTTATGCAGTTTAATTCGGAGTAAAAATAAGTTGTTTTCTTAGGAAGGAAAAAGAAGGGTTACAAAGCACTTAAGGGTAGAATAAACAAAAAAGTGATAAATTTAAACCACACAACTTCCAGTGACGAGAGTTACTCAGTAGAAGGGTTACCAGCAATGTGTTGCTATTGGTGACAAAATAAAATATAGGACCACAAATACACAGATCGCCCTTGGGCTTCATTTCATTTACTACATGGACCTCCATCTTCATCACAGTGTTTGAGGTTTGCTCGTTGTTGTTTTACCATGGTGACTAACGGGGCGCAAAACTATTCTGAGTTCTTCTTCTGCTCCACATTCCTTGGGTATGAATGGTGAAACAGTTCTCTCTCTCTCTCACATACACACACACACACACACACACACACAATTCAGAGTCGAGACAGCACACAAATACTCTGTATGTGGGGCCTTCAAAAAGCTCATGGAAAATGCATAGCCAGAAAAAACTTATGTATTGATTTCCAAAATTTTTGTGCCAAAATAAACTCATGATTTATTTCCATTTTCCCATGAATTTTCAAAGTCCCTTTTTATGTGGATTAATTCCTGGATCTGGACAGTTTGTAACTGGTCATGGTGATTCAAGAAATCATGAGTACTTTATCAGAAGATTCTCATTTCCTCTCACCGTTTTTGGAATACATAATCCTATCCCTATGGCGGGAAGTGTGTTTTGTTTTGGGAAACGTTGGTTTGCATGTGGGAATGTTTTGAGTCAGATTACATGCGCTATGAAAGTTGTCAACAAACTGTATCATATTATGGATCCAAATTAACATGAAAACTGAAAATTAGCAGTTGATAAGCATCACAAACACAGATGCAATGTGTGACTGAATTTAATGGGAGCTAAAATTAAATACCAGTGACTCAACCGTTTTAAGATTTTTCTAAATTGTGCCATCTATAGAGCTAAGAGCATTAATTTTACAACTAAATAATTTTGGAATCCTCCTAAGAAAAGGTCAAAGGAATTGGTGATGTTTCTGGCTATGAATTTTCCATTAACTTTTTGAAGCCCCCACATATGACTGGACTACAGTTTAGAAATTATAGGTGATTCCATTGCCCACTGCTGACATGACCTCTATGGTGAACACGTAAGTATTTAAGCCAACTATAGTTGAAAAAGAACATATAGTTAATTTTCTTTTTCTTTTTTTCCACTAGAGTACACATGTGCTTTCTGAGAGATAGACAGTGAGACAGGGAAAGTGAGAAAGCACCCCCACCTCGGGGTGGGGTAGGGGCTACACTGCAATCTCTTACACTCCATGCTCCTCTTGAGATTTTGGGCACACTCTCATATGCACCAAGCTGCTGGGTCTAGGACTTTAACTGCACAGTCATCCCATGTGGGATCCAGCTGCCTTAACCACCATACCACCAGCTAGCCAGCTAATTTTCTTTTGCCTTAGGCTTTTCCCTAGAACTGGTGTTCCCTAAGGGATTTGACTCTTTTATCTCCAAACACACATGGGCACAGGCCAGTCCTCAGTTCTGCTTGATTTATGTGTCCCAAGTGTGGAAAGGTGAACTACCATGTTTTGTGAACAACACGTGTGACATTATGGAGCAAAGATTACAAGCCATTCACCTTTTGGCTTGTAAAGAAAATAAATGATCCACCAGGATGGATCCTGAGCTGAGTCAGACATGAGAATCTTTCTGAAATGCAAGTAATTGGGGAAAAAAATTCACCTAATTAATTTGTCTGATTCCTAAAAGATTCTAATGCTGCCTAATAGAGTTCACATGTACATATGGACATCTCTAAAACTTGTTCATTAAATTGCCCTGAGTCTTACCCATCTGTGTATCAGGACATCTTGATTCCTGTCATAAAGATAGTTAAGGTATTGCCAAAGATGGGCCATTCACGTCTTTGGTCAACTTCAAGATCAAATAAATTGGGGATGGCATTCCATCTTGTAAATGATCTGGCTCTACTGAATTTATTTCTTACCAACAAACCTCTGTTCTCTATTTTCCAATGAGTTTAATATATTTCTGCATCATATTTTCTACCTCTCTAGACAATAATTCTACAAGCAGCATCATATTCCCCTGTTTTCTCAGTGTTTTGCCTTGAGATTTTCAGCTGCCATCTTTCTTTAGCATAATAGCTGCTTCTTACACAAACACTTATTACTGTAATTACATACAATCTTCTACAATCTTTAATATCTGGGTAATAAATCTGGATGCTTTCCCCAACATTCAGGTAAACATTACCTTTTCTTGTTTGGACTTACCCCACTTAATGATTTGAGGTCAGATGGCTGCTACTTATCAGACAAAAGTCCTTTATTTCAATGCAAAAAAAAAAAAAAAAGCACTTTCTAACTTGTTCTATGTTTCTCTGTAAATAATAATTTCTGTAACTTTTATTTTCATCAGCACATGGAACTTAATTGGTTATATATATAGCTCTAGCTTCTATTTCTTTATTATTAATACCAGTATCAGCTGCAGTAATTCCTACATTCGTCATGGCTCACATTTTTATTGTGATCAAATAGACAACAATCTTACAAATAAATATTTAACTCATCCTTTTTCTTATGCTGAGCAATAACATTTAGGAAACTCTTTTAGAGAAAAATATGACATCATCTCCAGTTCAAGTGTATCTTTTCAGAATAAGGAAAGTCAATCAAAGCAACCAGGAGCTATTTGTCTTTTCTTCTAAACCTTGAATCTTCATATATGATTATCTTTACCTTTTCTGTCTACCTGGGGACCACGAAGTAACTGGGTCAGTTTTCTCAAGAGCACAGAAGGATCTTGCACTAAGATGAGCTGGCAGTACCACAACCCAGACATGGCTGTCACACCCTCTGGGATCTTTACCATGTGTACAAATCTTCAGCCCTTAACAAGTTCTTTTCACGACCATGAAGAGACATAAGTGCAAGTGCATCCAAAGGTAGAGACCGCACGTTTGTTATTTACTTCTGCAGCTCCCAGGGCTGGCACGATGCCAGCACCAAGAAGCCATGCTGTAAAAGTTTGGTGAACAGATGAAAGAATAATAAATAGCTGAAGGGAGAAGCAGCCAGTTTCTCCCTCTTTTTTTCTTCTGGTGAACTATGGAAACGGCAGAGAACACAGTAATAAAAATAACCCTAAAAATACACAAAAAGGTTGGGTCCTACAGATCCCTGAATGGATAGGTATGACCAGGAGCTATGAGTTCCTACAGACTGTATGTACAGCTCATGTGCCGAGGCACTTAGCTTGACTGGGTAAACCATTTATCCAAATTGACGACACTAGTCAATGTATAGGCACAATCTAGTTTCAAAGAAAATAATGGAGAATAAATTCTGGAACAGAAGAGCTAGTCAGAAAAATGTGAATTAATAATGTGTTAAAACAAGGCAAAGTGCTTCCTAGAAACATATCAGACAGGCCAATATTATCAATCTAGAATTTGCATATGAAAGTCTTTATCTCCTACAAGAAAATAGGAACTTCAAACCAATCTCTGTTATGTATTCATTTATATGTAAATTCTAAAGAAAGTAAATTGTGGGAGAACAAGTGAGCCCTTTTATCCCGAAAGGTGGAAGAACAACAGGAGAATCAGTCAGGACAGCAGAGGCACTGGGAAAGGTCAGAGGTCGGGTACAGGCTCTTCCATCAGCGCTTGGCATGAGTAGGGAAGGATGCACAGCAATAAACTGTAGGGGAGAATAAATGGCAAAATATGAACACACACTCATGGCAAAACACACATCTGGCATTATCACTCAGCTTCGAGCCCCTGGAGATTCAACACTGCGTAGAGAGCACGCGGCGTCTCTGCCAAACGCTATTACCCTTGTTTTTCCTACTTCCTTGTAGTCTTTTTCTGTGTCCATTGTTAAAAGGGTCTATTGATCCAAAAGACGATTCTGTCTCCTGTAAAAACTATATCATAAGAATCACTTCACAGTTGGTCTCCCCGGTTGTCACATAAAATGATTCTGATTTGATATAAAACCTTAAAGATCTCATAGGCAGAGAAAGATGCCAATCAGCTGATAAAGAAGAGCCATTTCCTGCCTTTTGGAAAAAAGTCTAAGTGACTTATAGAACTCCAGGGAAAAATAGATAGCATTATTTTGTGACTGCCTCAACTGCAGATGAATCTGTCTCACTGTGATAATGGTGATATTGGGCAGGGCTCAAGCCTCTTATTAGAAAGTACCAGGAAATGTCGATTGACTTATGGAGTCGAGGATAGACATGGAGTGCAAGTATACGGGGGATTCACTGGTTTTAAGAGCAAATTCCTTTCGGGTTCTGCTCTTTTCTTTGGTGAGAGACTGCCCTGAAGTCTGAAGGGCCAACATTTGGGAAAAATAGCTTTAAGTCCCTTAGGGCCTCGAGGGAAGGGTTTAAAACAGGGATGACCATGCCTGAATTCACACTGTAGCATAAACATCCCTAAAATATTTCACTTGTTGGTAAGAGAATGCATTGTTCAAAATTTTGATTTACTTTTTAACTGGTAAACCAAATAATGATATTTAGTAAAAACTGTGAACCATTCTTGAAAAATTAAGATAACTATGCTTTATTTCTGGGAAGGAATTAGGTTTACACCAGTCTAGAAAAACATTCTCCTAACTCTTGATGTAAAAGAAAGGAAGGAAGGAAGGAGGGAGGGGAGGAAAGAAGGAAGGAGGACAAACAAAAGAAAAGACAGAAAGAAATGCCGAACCTGACCTCAGGCTGCAAGTTAAAGCTTCAAGGAGGCATGGACACCAGACATGATTACCCATGTCAGTCGAAGGTCTGAGCACGGATTTAGGAAAACTAACAATGCATTGGTCCTCGGTTTTCTTAACTAATGATTTCACTTCTTTTTGGCATTTCTATTTGTTACTCCTTTGCAGGAACATACTGGTAAATGTTTAGTAACCAGCTCTCTGGGGAAAACATATAAATGGATATAAATTTTACTGATATGAAGGATGGAAAGCAAGAAATGTTCAAGTAATCGCAAAACATGCGATACTCTTTTTGGTTAATTCTATATGAACAAATTGATTCTCACCAGATGCTTTCATTAATTTTTGCCAAATTCTTTAATCTGTAGCCAGCCCTACTATTAACAAATACGTGTACTTACAACATGAAGGCATTTTGTATGTCAGAACTTTACTTGTTAATCATATGAATGGCTTTGCTGAATTAATAATTGTTTTAAAGAAGTACATTTTTTGTGCTATTTACACTTCATTAGCTATAGATATGACATGTCTTTATATTATACTAGAAATAATTTTATTTATTTATTTATTTATTTATTTATTTATTTATTTATTTATTTATTTTGGAGAGGTTTTTGCCATAGGGCGCGTTTGCTTGCCAGACAGAGAGAGACAGGGAGACAGAAAGCAAGAAATCACCCCCTGTGGGGATAGCCACGCCGCAATCCCTTCTCCTCCATTCTCCTCTCGGGATCTTGGGCATGCACACACATATGCCCGGCGTTAGTTTAAGCTACCAGGTCTAGGGCTCGAACCGCGGTTGACTACATGGGAGTCCAGCGACATAGCCATTACGCTAACTGCTGGACCCTATAAATAATTTTACAATCTGTATTAACATTTCCCGATCATTGTTCTGTATCTAGATAATTAACAAAATAATAAACCAAGCCCTTGTCATTTTTGTCAGTTTCCATGGTGTCAACATTCTCTCCATGGTCGATTTCCTGCTGTCAGGGTGTGTTACTATTAAACAGCATTGAGTCAGACAATGTATATACATAATCTCAAGAACATAGAAATAGTAAGATGTAGGGGACCAGCAGATGGAGTAATGGTTATGTCCCTCGATTCCCATGTAGTCAAGTGCAGTTTGAGTCCTGGACTCGGTGGCTTAAAACTCATGCCAGGCACGTGTGCGTGCCCAAAATCCCGAAAGGAGAATGGAGAAAGGATTGGGGCAGGGCCATCCCTCCTAGGGGGGTGAGTTCTTGCTTTCTGTTTCTCTCTGTCTCTCTGGGGAGTGCACAGGCCCTATAGCAAAAATCTCTCTCTCTCTAAAAATAAGAAAGAAACAGTAAAATGATAAGGAAGTGGTGAATTTTTAGCATTTGCTACCCTTGTTTTTAACACTATTTAATCTGTAAGCTCATATCATTTTTATTTTAATAATGTTTTGTTTAGCTTTGGCTTATGAAATTTTAACCATCTGCTTTCCTGAGCCGGCACAGTGCAGGTCTTCACTGAGTGTCATTCAGTTCTTCCATTTCTCTCAAGTTGGGGACATAATACCTTGTAAATAAAGAGCTACAGAGTAATTAGCAAAAAGAAGTAAGTTCATAAGCTTTTGTTTTGTTTTTCAATGCTATGATTCTCACTGTATAACTTCTCAGTAGCATCAAATCTTTAGTCCCATGCTGGGCGGATTTAATCATTTTCAAGGCACAGTAATAACAAGTTGAACATCCCGTTTTTCTTTCTCTAATGTGCATTTGAGTGGAGGTGGCTCTGCTCCCACAGCCCAGTTTCCTTGCATTTATGAAAGGGGCCACTGGCTCGCTCTCCACTTCCTGTTCTCCCGGAAGCTGTGTCTTTCCCATGGTAGCAGGAGCAGCTGGCTCGCTCACCACAGGGAGGAAAGTGGCAAATCAGCACAGGACAAGGGCCAGCGGGCTTCCTGGGCTTGCTCTGGGCTCCACACACCTGTAGGGTTTCCAGGGTGCTTCCTGTGACAAAAGAAACTCATAGAATTGTGTCTCTGTCACAGATTTAGAAGTAGCTACTTTGTTCTGTAATAGGAAAAGCATTCAGTTTGGCCTTAAATGTTGGAGAAAGGCATTGTGTGACTCTCAAGACGACTGCTCTCAAGTTAAGGGGCATTAGCCAAACTCCTGCCCTATCTTCTCCGTTTTACACTCTGCATAGGCAACACTGAGCCAGCTGCCTATAGTGGGCATCTGCCCCCTGGGTGTAGAGATTTGATTACAGCCATTTCACCAGTAAATCACTAAGCAGTGACCACATATTTTAAGATTCTGAATTTCTCTGCTGGGCAGATCACTTGCTTAAAATGTGAATGATGATGATGATGATGATGAACTTTGCGTTTATTGAAGTCAAAGTACTACTCTGAATTAGAATGAATAGTTCATTTCTCCCATTTTATTTCCTTGTTTTAGAATTTTCTTAAAGTTCTTTAAAATGGAACACTTGTTCACAAATTTAGTCAATCCACTAGAAATGACACAATGGTTGTCACCGGTGGTACTTAAGATGGGAGAAAAGGACCTATTTTCCCTCTCTGCCTTTATAATCCTTCAAAAGTTACCCTATAGATGTATTCCCCAAAAAACATTTTTTTTGCTCAATTCCGGTGTAGGAAAATGTATCTAAAATTATGGTCATTGGATAGTTTAATTTAAAGATTTTTTTGAGTACCTATAATTTGAGCTCTATATGCATTGATCTTCAAATCTCTAGGGTCTTCTAATTGGAGTAAGTAATTGATCACTTGTTAGCGGCCCACTTATAATCAGAACTGCAAATGTTGTAAACAAATAACTCAATGGGCTAATGGGCTAAGCTCTGTTACTGTGATTCCACAAAAAAGGTTCAACTGAATCAAATGGCACAGCAAGCAAGCTGGTTAGGAAGTTATGGGGAAGAATCCACACCGTGCACAGTTTTATTGGTTTGGACATGCACTTAGACACCTGATTAGGTATCTACAGGCTAATATGGAAGCTTATTAATAAGAAACAAAAAGATTAAAGAAGAACAGATTCGAAACGCATTACTCCATTGTTCTTGCAGTTATGCAAGGAAACCACACAGATGATAGCAAAGCCCCACTGACAATGCCCCTGGTGCAGATGCTTTGAGAGGTCGCCTGGCTTAGTCACCTTTTCTCATATACCTGAGAGCATAATAGGGTTTATCAACCCAGATGTTCTAAGCTGCCCTGGCTATGACTGCTGGGAAGAAGTAGTCAGCACGGAGCAGGCAAGAGGACTCTCAAGTCTACACAAGGTGTGGAATGGCAGAGTGCGGGTCCTTGTTCTTTGGCCAGGTGCAACTTCACACTTGCCCCAAGCTGGCTGTAAAAAGACTGTGTTTTGTCTACTGTAAACTCAAGTTGGAAGAGAGAAAATTACACTTCCTACAGCAGAAGGTAATTTTATATGAGATCCAGTATTTTGTAAGCTTCCTCAGGAGAACACACAACTTCACCAGCACTACTGTTGTCCTCTCACTATGAAGACTACCAAGAAACTAGACCCTTTAGTCCCTGGTCACTAAATGGCACAGTCTAAGGCCAGGAGCATTTCCAGTGGTTCCTCTGGCCCGTAAAAGCAAGAGGTGAGAAATGTGGGTGGAGGCCAGACCCGAGATGAGCAGTCCCTCACTGAGACTGTTCCTCCGGGAGATGGCTCCTTGCTGGTTTTCGACTTTCAGAGTCTGGACTGCACCATCGTTTAGCCTTTGCTCTTTGGCGTTGGCGCATCCTCCTCTCTCTGCACCTGCTCATCCCACAGCTCACATTCTCCAGCCTGCAGCCAAACTGAAGTCTGCAACCTGAGTGAAGTGGACTGTTGGGAGCTTAGGCAGCATGCACTGCCCACACCTCGAATTAGCAGAGCTCCAGCGCAGACCAACACCTCCCATGTACCAAGGTGAGCTCGGCCCTACTTACTGGGATGGGCCTGGCATATCAAGAATTGGGCCAGTGTATACCCAATCGCTGTCAATCAGACATGGGAGAAACGTCTCACTGGGAGTTTCTTTCTTTCTTTCTTTTTAAGGTATTTTGTCGTAGGGTGCATGTGCATGCCGGAGAGAGACGGTGAGAGAGAAAGTAAAAAATCACCCCCCGGGTGGATGGCCATACTGCAATCCCTATTCCTCTATTCTCCTCCTGGGATTTTGGGCATATATGCATACATGCTCGATGTGATTGTCAAGCCAGGACTGGGACTCGAACCATGGTCAGCCATGTGGGAGTCCAGCACCTTAACTACTTACCTTCTATGCTACCTTTTGGCTGCTCAGCGGGGGTTTCTGAGAACTTCTATGGAACTCTTAGATGAGACTGCCTCTCTTCCTCCTCTGAAAATTCTTGTGTCTGGATATGATGCCCAGAATAGTGATAGACTTCCTCAAAGAGGAAGACCACCCCAAACGTTATAGGGAGAAGAATAGAGAGAATCTAGAACATTTACTTTTTTTTTTTTTTTTAATTCATGACTGAGTGTATGAAAGAAATAGAGAGAGAAAGAAGCCCTCACTGGGGCCTGATCATGTTGTAATCCTTCTTCCTCCAATTCTTCTTCCTGTCAGGAAGCTGGGGACACATACCTGGTGTATTGTTACCAGGTCAGGATTTGAACTCCATTTGGCCATGTGGGAGCCAGCTTCCTCAGCACAGTGCATAACCACTATGCTACAGGGTAGCCCAGAACTAGATCCTTGATGACAACTTTAGGCTTCAGATTCAACTAACACTGACATCTGGGATTCCTGTTCCATGAGATAAGGCATTCCCCAACTGTCAAAGTAGGTTTCAGATAGTTTCTCTCCCTTGCAACTTGCACTAGTTATCTACCGCTGATGAGCAAATTATCCCAAAGCCTGGAGGCTAAAACAAGCTTTTATTATGCCACAGGGTCTGTGGGTTGGAACCGGGGCCCAGCTTAGCAGATGGCTCAGAGTCTCCCACAGGGCTATGATCATGACATCAATCAAGCTGTGGTCTCAACTGTAGCTCTGCTGGGGAGGGTCTGCTTCCAGCCCTGCTCATGAAGCCCCTGGCGGGATCCTGATCTCATGCTCAGAGTAACGAGGCCTCAGCTCCTCATTGGCCGCTGGCTGGAGGCTCCTGAGGTTTCTTGCCACATGGGTCTCCACAGAGCAGCTCCCAACATAGCCACTGGCTTTCTCAGGGTGAACAAGGCAGAGAAAGTGCCCAGAATGGAAGGCACAGTCATTCTACCTGAATCTTGGATATAACAAGTGATATCATGGGCCCAGCAGAGGGTGTCGTGGTTATATTACTGGACTCCCACACGGCCAACTGTGGTTCAAGTCCTGGCCCTAGTGACTTCAAAATAATGCCAGGTGTGTGTGCATGTGTGCCCAAGATTCTGGGAGGAGAAATGACTACCGTATGGCGATCCTCCCTGGGGTTGATTTCTCACTTTCTCTCTGTATCTTTGTCTCTCTCTCTCTCTCCAGACAGTGCACATCCCTAGGGTGAAAACTTCTCAACAAAAAAAAAAAAAAAAAAAAAAAAAAGAAGGTGATTATTGCTATTTCTGCCATCTTCTACTTATCAGACATGAGTTGCTAAGTCCAGGCTACGTTCCAGAGAAGAAAGTTACATGGTGGGGAACACGGGAGGTGGGATCGGAGGAGCCACTGCAGAGGTGCCCACTGCATCACTGAAGGCACCCTGAGGGATGGCCCACCCTAGCAAGGAACTAAAGAAGCAGCCATGGGGGGCTGAGTCCACTGAGAGTTTTCACATCTCTGGGCATGACCACCACAGGTCTGTGACGCAACATGGACTATTTGAGGGTACCCTACAGAGAGACTTAGATGCTTGTAGTAGATGCCTTTTAGCCTGAGGGGCACTCGGCTTGATGACGCTGAATGGGGTAACGTGTACCACCATGACTATGTACACTTACACAGAGATCTATTCTGGTATATTTCTTAACTGACTATGCTGGGCCAGACACTGATTTCAAGGATGGAAACAAATATGAGTAAGACTGTTAAAGCCTCCTGACAGCTTAAAGGAGCCGAGGAGGTACAGAGAGGAGCACCAGTACGGTGTGGTAAATAAAGTAGACGATAAATGCCTAGAGAGTACTGGGAGAAACTCAGGGGCCAGTGGTTGGCATGGCAAGTAAGGCACTGGAGTCTCACATAGTCTACCACAGTGCAGGTCCCAGAACTGGTGGCTTGGAAATGGAGCAGATGTGTGTGTGTGTGTGTGTGTGTGCATGCGCGTGCATGCGTGCCCCAAACCTAAGGGGAGAATGGAGGAGAAGGGACTGCAGTGTGGCCATCTCCATTCGGGGGTGATTCTTACTTTCCCTCCTGTCTCTGAGTACATGCATCCTACAGAGGTGTGCCACGAGTGGTGTCCTGGGATGGCAGCGAGGTGTGTACAGAGGATTCAGCCCGTCTACCATGGCTGGAACACACAGAGAACTCATGTAGTCTGTGTCCAGGCTGGGTCAACTGAGCATGAGTGAGCTGGGGGCAGGCAGTTACAGGCAACCTCTCAAGCCACGTACACGCATCTGTGGAAGGGAACTCTATCTCCCCTGAACTCCTGACTGCAAACTGCTCAATTGTTCAGAAGAGCTCAGGAGTCCTGGACATACATGGAGAAGAACATATGAACACAGGGCCTGTTCCATCATGCCTTTGTTCTAAGTACATGTGGTTCCCATGACCACGTATCAAGTACTGTTTACAATGGGAATGAGGGCCAGCTGGTGACGTGGCAGTGAAGGTGGCTGAATGCCACATTACCGATTGTTAAGTTCTTCTCTGCTAGTTTAAGTTTTTGGGAGGCTTTAATAGTCTTACTTGTTTTTGTTTCTATACTTGAAATGGAATTGCCATGCCTTGATCACCAAGGGCTTGTACACACTATACCATTTTCTTTACTTTTTTTTTTTTTTTTTTTTAAGTTTTTTGCCTTAGGGCATATGTGCTCACTGAAGAGAGAAGAGAGTGAGAGGGAAAGTGAGAAGTCACACCCTGGGGGGAAGGCAACGCTGAAATCCCTTCTCCTTCATTCTCCTCCCGGGATCTTGGGCACAAATGCACACATGCCCAGCGTGATTTTCCAGTCATTGGGTCTGGGAGTCAAACTGCAGTCGGCCATATGGGAGTTCAGCGACGTGACTGCTACGCCATCTGCTGGCCCCTCTTTTTTCACTTCAAGGTTTGTATTTACTTAATCCATGACAGACAGAGGTACAGCAACACTGCCAGGGTCCTGATGCCATGACCTATCTCCAGCCTCAGCCAGCCCCAAGCATGGCCACACGTGTGCCGGGCATATTCAGGGAGGTCTCCGGATGTGAACTGGTGACCTCCACATGTAGTCTGCCTCCTGGAGCGTCACACGCACTGCTACGGTTTTGCCACTTCGTTCAGCCATTGCTCCCTTACTTCCCCCGAGTGAGGAGATTTGGTGGGTGGGACAGTGACCACAGAAACCCCCTCTGCAGAGACGACAGCTGCCAAAGTCACCTCTGCCGCCGCTGCTGTGCTGGCTGCTGGGTCGGAGCCTGAGTTCTCTAACAGTCACTACAAACGCATTCTCATTCGGACGTACACCCAACATCCAGAGAACCGACCATGTTTGAAGGGTAGGAAAGAAGGATTTGTGGAGAAATGTACAACCAATCAAGATGATTTAATCTAGAGAAAGTCAACAGTGAGCTCCACCCGAAGTTGGCAGGAACTGGTCGTCATGTCCAAAGGACAGGAAAAGACAAAGTGCGGTGGTGATGAGTATGGACCTCCTACCAAGTTGCTGGGCTCCTGTGAATGGAGAAGGGGCGCTGGTGGGACCATCGGCTGCTCAAAGGTACAGTCCACGGAAGTGCCCGTGGCACCAGGAAGCACTGGTACAGGGTGGAGATGCACTTAGGGGACACACTCAGGCCTGCTCTACAGACGAAGGCACCACGTAGATACAGTGAAACTTGGGAGATTATTCCCAATCTGTAGGCAGTAGTGCCATCTACAGTGCTTACTGCAGTCCAGAATAATCCAGGAAATGACGAGGAAGGCCCTGTCTCAGACACAGGTGCGGACAACAGACGTAAACCAGAATTTTGATTCTGGCTATGGCTGGACTCAAGTCAAGCTGCTTCCCCTTCTGGTGCCTCTGTTTCTCTTCAGGCAGAGAAGTAGAACTACTGCTTGGTCACTGGCCATGGGGCTCAAAGGTCGACTTCCAAATGACGCCTTCCCAACTCTTTAGCAACACAGTCTCAGAGCATTTGGGGCTTGCCAGTGTGAGCTACCACTCATACAGTTCCGGACCTGCTGTGTTCCCCAGACCTGAGGTTGGCCCAACCTGTCTGTCTCCACCAACAAGGTACAACTTCAGGGAAATCCAACCCCAGACAGGGATGATTATCTGCTAAGTCACCACGACGACGATCTGCGTGGCCTTCGGAGCGCATTCCCTGAGTCATCAGACACACTGCATTGAGCATTTCACAAGTGGAGCTGGGAGGGAAAGGCGCAAACACCCAAAGGTGAGCAGAGTCTGGGCACCCAGCCCTGACATCAGCAGTGACCAGAGAGAACGGTCGACACACAGTGGGAACGGACATAAGAGGCACATACGTTTGGGTCTCAGGTCTGAGGCCTCGGAACCAGCGCCTTTCCCAGGAAAGCTGAGAGGCTCCTCCACGTCTGTGTCGGGAGGTGGGTAGGGTGGGGGCGGGGGAAGCACTAACAGGGGTGGGCCCCGTGCAGTGCCCCTGGGAGGCTTTTGTGGCACCTGCCGTCCAACACCTATATGGATTCAATGGGGAGTCACTCAGAAGGTTAAGTTAAAACAAGCTTCTTCCAACCTCAGCTGGCTCCGAACCAGCAACACCAACTCTTTATCCAGCCACACCAACACAAAACTGACCACATTAACACTAAATACAGACACGTCCAACTCCAAACCAGCTACACCTGGCACCAAATTCAGCCATGGTGCTACCAAATGCAGCTATACCCAGCAACACACCAGTCACAGCCAACTCCAAACCAGCCACACCCAACACCAAACCAGCCACACCAACACCAGATCTAGCCACACCAACACCAGATCCAGCCACACCAATATCTAACTGGCCACACCAACACCAGGTCCAGTCACACTCAAAATCAAACCAACCACACTGACACTAAGTCAGCCATGCCCAACGCCAAAATTTGCCAACACCAAATCTGGACATACCAACACTAAATCCAATCTCACTCTACACAAATTCAAGCACACCAGGCATCAAATCCAATTTCATCTGGCACCATGTCCAACTACACTCACTCTAACATTTTAGGAACAAAGTGTCCTACTGTGGGGACAATTTAGGAACCCCTGCCTGGTTGCAATTTGTTTTTGGCAGGCACAAATACATAAATGCTGGGCTTGAAAACTATCCTTATTCTTATCAGGGACTTTGCTGAATATATAAAAGATAGGTAAATGGAGACCAATGTTAAACAGGATGATCAGAACATTACTGAGTTGACTCAACTCATCCATAAATTACATGGGGCCTAGGATATCCTTCAATGCCAGGATGTTTTTCAAACAGCTTCTAAGGTGTCACCTGAAGACCTCTTTTTCGCATCTGAGAGACACACGTCACATGTTCACACTTGCTCGCTCTTCACTTTCCACCCTTCTCCCAGCTTTATTGGCCATGCACCCCCTCCCCCACCTTCTAAATGCTCACATCACATCCGATAAGATATGGCTAGTAAGATATTAAATGGACCCCCAAGTGTTCATTGGCAGACTTTTTTTCTGTAGTATAAGTCTTTTCCGGTTAATGTCATTATGGATGAGGCCCCTGGGGGAGTTAGTAGCAGTGCTAACATTCCAGGCAACAGCAGGCACCCTGTAGGCGTGCAAACAGCAGGCCCAGCACTCACTCACCCACTGTGCTCTTCCTGTTGTCCTCCTTGTCCTCGGTGCGCTTGGGGACCAGGGGGCTTGGTGGTGGTGGCTGTGGTGGAGGAGCTGGTGCCCGCCGCTTCTTTTTCTGTAAATCAATCTGTGACCCCAGGGACACCTATGAAGCACAAAGAAGGAAAGACATCAGTGTTGGGGTGACTGCTAGGGGGTGATGAGCACATGGGGCGCCCACCTACAGGAGCTGGTTCTGTGTGACTCGCTGCTGTAAAGAGGGTGGTCAGATGGCCAGCACTGTCAGGGCCCTCTGAGGCAGAGCTGTGAGGACCTGAGCATTTCACATGAGGCCTGGATGGCACAGAGGTGCTCACAGACATGCCGAAGGCCCCAGTGAGCGCAGGGAGCTCATGTTTTCTAGAGACTTCAGGCAAGTCTGGAGACCTTGTAAACTTCCCCTTTGAATAAGCCAGAAAGGGATCCCTTACAACTAATTACATGCAAAAGAAAACCATTCCTTAGACTGGACAAGGCCACCATGATGCATGCCACGCAGAAGGATGGTGGGAGTGGCTCCGACCTCACCTTTTTCCTGACTTCTGTTTGTCGCCTTGCTCTGCGTGTTTATGCTTCAGGGCATGCAGAATCAACTAGCTGTCCATGGGCTGACCACCCCAGATCTGAACTGCAATGTGGTTTCTTAGTATGTAAGACACAGAACAAGAACTGGGACATCAGGCTCCCATTAAGAAAAGAAATCAAACTCCTGTTTAAAGATCTTTCACAGTAAAAATTTCACAGCTTCTAAAGACAACTTGCCAATATTGGGCAAGTCTAGATATTGGCAGTGAAGTCTGTTTTGTCTGTAAATGAATCCACTGGTTCCAGTTCCTTGGTTCTGAAGAATTCCTTAATTCTCTCGTCCACATCACAGCCAAAGGTTTCCTTTGCTTGCTGTCACTGATTAGAGTTTATTTGCAAAGCAAGGGATTGTGTGCAGAGAAAACACAAATAATGAAGACAAGACTGCTCTCTTTCCACCCTCCAGGAGTTCCAGCTCAAGTATTTCCCGATCTTTCAGGGACCCCTTGTGGGGAGGGTGCTGTGACATCACCACCCTCGAGTTCTGTGGTTCTAATTCTGGTGCTCTTGGATTAACTCACTCAAGTTCCCACTCCGGGTACCAGGACTAGGCATGCACTCCATGTCCCGATGAGGACAATTTTGTTTTTTGGGCTGGATGTTATTTCTTACATACATGTATGTGGGTGTGTGAGAGTGTCTGTGTATGTAAAGGCTCCTTTTAAATTTTGCCAGTAGCACACATTTATTGCAAAATGTTTAAAAGTAAATATAAACAAAAGAAAATGATCACTTTCTTAACACTCAGCAAACTACGTATGTTGACATATGTTTTTCTTTCTTTTTTAAAGAATTATTCTGTTTGTTTGTTTATTTATTTATTTTAATTTGGAGAGAGAGAGAATGAGCAAGCCATCAGATCTGGGACTTGAACCACAATTGGCCATAAGGGAGTCCAGCACCCATATGAAGCCACCATGCCACTGCTGGCTCTGACATATGATTTTCTAGTCTTCAGTTTCCTTTTAAAAGTGATACTTTCCCCTTCTACTACAATATTTATAAATACCTCCTACACCTTTGAAATGCTAGGACATATTTTATGTAAAACATGAACATATCATAAAATCAAATGGTCCTATGAAGCTTAGCGTCAAAGTCAGCAATTCCTTGTCCATTACTGGCATTTCAATGACAACCACTGTGAACTGTTTTCTTTGTGTATTTCCGTTTGGGTATTCACTCCATTTCCCTTTGGGTATTCACTCCATTTTCGTAAGAAAGAAGCTTATTCTGTAATCTCTTCATTTCTCCAGATTAGATATTGACTTTTTACTCTAAAAGATGAAGATTTAGTTCTCATACTTTTCCTCTCCAATCTTCTCAAAAATTGTAGAACAAGAATTAGTAAAATTCACATTCATTTTTTAAGCTGTATGTACATATTTACAATAGATTTCTATCAGGAATTCTCTTCAACAGGGATTGCCCCCTGTGGGACATACGTGATTACTGTATTTTCTTTCTGGACTACCTTTCTGTTTTCCTTGACCTTGATAACTTGAACTTGTCTTCTAACATTTTTTTTCTTTTTTCTTTCTTTCTTTCTTTTATCTTTTTTCTTTTTTTCCAGAGAGGATTTTGTTATAGGGCATGTGCACTCACCAGAGAAGAGAAAGAGAGACAGTGAGAGAGAAAGCAAGACAGCACCTCCCAGGAGGGATGGCTACCCTGTAATCCCTTCTCCTTCATCCTCCTCCTGGGATTTTGGGAATACATTTACATGCACCTAGTGTGAGTTTCAAGGCCTCCAGATCCAGGACTAGAATCACAGTAGGCCATGTGGGAGTCTAGTGCCTTAATAACTATGCCACCTGCTGGCCCCCTAACATTTTTTTCTTATTGAATTTCCTGGGAATTCTGTTTTCCTCTACTGAGTTCTGATCCCATTTCCTGAATCTTCTGCCTTTCTTTTTTTGTTGTTTGTCTTTTTTTGAGGAGATTTTTGGTATAGGGTGTGTGTGCTCACCTAAGAGACAGAGAGACAGAGAGCAAGAAATTGCCCCTCCGGGGGGATGGCCACACTGTGATCTCTTCTCATTTTTCTCTTGGGATCTTGGGCATGTACGCACATGTGCCCAGTATGAGTTTTAGGCTGCCGGGTCCGGGACTTGAACTGCAGTTGACTATGTGGGAGTCCAGAGACATAACCATTATGCCAGCTGCTGGTCCTGCCTTTGTTTTTTTTTTTTTTTTTTTTTTTTTTTTTTTTTTTTTTTTTTTTTTTTTTTTTTTTAAATGTACTCTTTTGGGACCAGGAGATGGCATGGTGGTTAAGGTGCTGGACTCCCACATGGTCAATTGTGGTTCAAGGTTCCGACCTGGCAGTTTGCTTTCTCATTTTCTCTCTTTCTCTGTCTCTCTATGGTGAGCACACATGTCCTATAGTCAATTTAAAAAGTAATTATAACAAATAAAATTAAATAAATAACACTAAATAAAAGTACTGTCTTAATTTAGTAATGCACAGTCTCCATGAGCTTTCTGAGACCAGATGCAAGCGAGGAAGATTTTCAAGACCCTTAAAAATCGAAAACTGACTTTTCTCTATTACACTACAGAAACCTAGGATGAAACTGACTATTTCGGAAAATGCTGGGCCCGTCCTTTGCTGTGCCCTGGCCTACAAACGATGCAGAGTGCATCCATCCACATGCATTGTATTTTCCCTCGAGTTCCATTTTTCTTTCTTTGTCTTGGCCTCTGTTTATCACATTTGGAAATTTCTTCACATTTCTGCTGATCCTTGCTGAATGCATATAGTACAAGTATTTCTGTGGATAGGGTCTGTTGCCACACTAAAGGGATTTGCCTGCAGAAATCTGGTTAGGTCACTGGGGGATCCCCAAATATCCGTATCTGCGAGATTCTCTACCAAGTCCAGCACCGTCCACCTGGAGACCTTTAGTTCCCTGTGTGAGCTGGGTCTAGTTATAAGCCCCAGGCCCACATGCAGGACATGGACTTTCACTTCTCCCAGTTTCAGTACAGACTGGGTTGTATCTGGTGTCTGGGAGTCAGGGTTTCTTGTGGAATCAGGGGCACAGGCACCTGCTGTCCTGAGCAGGGAGGAGGCCTTACTGTTTCACATGTACAAGTTCAACCAGTCCTCTGTCACCAGCTCATTCTGTACTCTGGTAGGCAGAAGGATGTGCACCTCAGACGCCAGAGCCCAGGGGGTTCTGGCCTTTCTCAGGCAGCAGCATGTTTCAGTTCCTTGCTGTTCATCACTAAACGTACCCTATGCCAGCTGCAGTGTACAGAGGTAATGCAGAGCTCTGCAATGCCGAAGCCACCTGGGAAGGTCCTGGGTTCGTGTATGGGGGTCTCCCTGTGCTTACTGGGTGTGCGAGTGCCTGTGAACCTGCTGCCTGAAGCCGGGGGTGGACTGTGGCATAAAGACCCTGTTGGATGCTTGCTTTCTCTTTCTCTCTCCCTTGCTCATGAAATAAATACATAAAATTCAATATGTCCCAGTAGCTAAAGTGTCTTCTGACAACTGTTACTGCTTTTTCCCCCCCATTTCCTGTCACAGTAGACTAATATTTTTTATTTATTTTAGTAGAACTGCAAAAGAAATGGGAAAAACTAGGATTTTTTTTTTAAATTAGATACGCCATCCGTATTTTTCAGCTTTATTGAGCTATAATTGACCAGTAAACATTGTAAATATTTACGCTGTGTAACAATTTGACATGTGTGTGTATATATATATATATATATATATATATGTATGTATATATGTGTGTGTGTATATATTTATATACAATTAAAAATTACACATATTTAAATAATCACCATACTCAAGATACTTAATATATTCAGCATCTCACATATTTACCTTTTGTGTGTATGTGCAGTAAGAACACTTAAGATCTAACTTTTTAGCAAACTTTACATTTTTTTTTTGGGGGGGAGAGGTTTTTGCTATAGGGCACATGCACTTGCTAGAAAGACAGAGAGACAGAAAGTGAGAAATCACCCCCCCAGGGGGGATGACCACGTCCCAATGCCTTCTCCTCCATTCTCCTCTCGGGATCTTGGGCACTCACGCACACACGCCCAGTGTGAGTTTAAGCCACCGGGTCTGGGACTCGAACCGCGGTCAACTACATGGGGGTCCAGAGACATAGCCATTATGCCAACTGCTGGTCCCGCAAACTTAAAAATATTTAAAAAATATCTCCTGTTACCCCATGGACCATAATTACCTAAATTAATTGCTTGGCTTTTAGCTAAAGATTAAGGCTATTTGGTTTTGAAAATTACAAATTCAACTTCTTAGAACACTCTTGTGCTTTTCTTTTTTTTCTTTTGAGTTTTTAATAAATCTCTTTACTATAACTTTTGAGGTGAAGAACATGTAAAACTCACAGTGAAGACTACATGTTTTAAATTGCTATTCCAGTTTTGAGGATCCTTATCATGAAGTAGTAACATCAGGAAGATAGCAAAATAGGAAGCTCCAGATCTCATCCCACAGCAGAAACACTGACTGAACAATGATTTACAGCCCTAACAGCCTTTCTGAGAACTTGAGACCAGTTAAGAAGTTTCAGAACCCCAGACAAACTTAAGGTCAACAACAGTTACATCGCAATGGGTTGAAAAGCCATTTTACTCAAGCCAGCACAGCTTAGTGCAATCAGAAGGAAAAGCCAAATTCACACAATCTCCTTTGGGAGATAAAGAGAAGAACGGAACATACATCTGACAGTCCAGCTTTCCAGAAGTGCTGCCTGAGGGATGTTTTCTACATTGACTGGCTTGGATCACTGAGGGAACTTGGTGTGCTTTGGAGGTCTGGGGAGTGACTGAGAACAAGAGAGCCTGGAGCTTAAAGACTGGCTGTAGTATCGGAAATTGGGTAGAGCCACTGAAAGAGGCCAGCAGAGTTCAGTGTAGTCAGAAAGAAACACCTTGCTCACCACTTATCTCTCAGGAATGAGAAGAGCAGAAACTGTATGCAATGTCCTGGCTTTTGGAGGAAGCTTGCCAAAGAGACTCATGTCTGTCTAGGCTGACTAGACGGATAGGCAGAACTGGCTGCTTTAGACTGCGGGAACTACCTAATAGAAAAGAACTCAGAGGCTGGCTGCAGTGCCAGAAAACCTGCGGTAGCACTCACACAGCAGGAAGGAAGAGATTATAAACTCCTGAGAAGGAATTGGCAAACACTTTTTACTTGAGAATTAAACATACAAGCCCAAAGAAGATGCATCTTGCCTCCAAATTTAAGATACCTTCAGGATATCTAGCTGCACTGGTGAATGTGGTCTTATCCTGTGGGAAGTCAATCTAAGAGAGGTAGCTGTTTTTTCAAATGCATACATTACAGCAAAAAAATAATGAGGTACATAAAGAAATAGGAAAACATGGCCCAATCAAAAGAGCAAAATAAATCTCCAGAAACCAACCTCCCCAAAATCTGAGAATATTTCTCTATGAGAAATAATTAAAAAATAATTGTCCTTAAATAAGCTCAGTATTCTACGAGAGAACATTCAAATAGATAACTAAACAAAATCAGTATAACTGTGTATGAATAAAATGATAATATCAACAAAGATATAGAAACTATTAAAAAGAAGAGAGAGAACCAGATACTCTGAATTTGAAAAATAAAATAACTGAATTGTAAAATTCACCAAAGGGGTTCAATAGTAGACTTGATCAAGCAAAAGAAAGAATTGACAAATTCAGACAGCCTATTGAGATTATCAAGTCAAAGGAACTGAAAAGAAAAAATGAAAGAAAATTAAAGATAGCCTAAAGGACTTATTAACAAAGTGAAAAGACAACCTTATGGATCAGGAGAAAATATTTATAAATCATGTATCTGATAAAGAATTACTATAAAACTATATATGTAACGCAAACAACTCATTAGTAAGGAAAAAAAAACTGCTTAAAAAAGAAGCAAAGGATATGAACAAAAAATTATCCCAAAAAAGACATGTAAGTGGCTGACATATGAGAAAAGTTCTTAATATTTCTAATTATTAGAGAATTACAAATTAAAACCACAATGAGATATTACCTTGTGTCTGCTAGAATAGCTATTACAAGATGAATGACGAGAAGTGTTGGTCAGAATTTGGAGAAAAGGAAATCCTTGTATACTGCTGGTGAAAATGCATCGGTCTAGCTATTTTTGAAAGTAATTGTACGAAGGATCCTAAAAAACTAAAAACAGAATTTCCATATGATCCAACAATTGCACTTTTGTATGTATGTCCAAAGGAACTTAAAATGGTTTATTAAAGAGATGTCTCATGTCCATGTTTATTTCAGCATTATTCAAAATAGCCAAGACATAGACACAACCTAAGTGTCCATTAATGGATGAGTGGATTAAAAAAATGTGGTATCTGGAACCAGCCATTGGTGTAATGGCTATGTCGCTGGACTTCCATGTAGTCAACCGTGGTTTGAGTCCCGGACCCAGTGGCTTAAACTCACGCCGGGCACATGTGCATGCATGCCCAAGATCCCAAGAGGAGAATGAAGGAGAAGGGATTGCAGTGTGGCCATCCCCCCCCAACCCCCCCCCCCCCCCACCGCCCCAGGGAATGATTTCTCGCTTTCTGTCTCTCTGTCTCTGTCTTTCTGGCGACTGCATGTACCCTGTAGCAAAAACCTCTCCCCAAAAAAAGGAAAAGAAAAAAACGTGGTATCTACATACAGTAGAATACTAGACAACCTTATAAATAAGTAAGTCCTCATTCATGGCAACATAGATAGAATTGGAGGATATTATGATAAGTGAAATAAACCAGGCACAAAAAGACGGGTACTGTATGATCTCACTTGTGGATGGAATCCAAAAAAATTGAGCTCATGAAAAACGAGAGTAGAAATGTAGTTACCAGCAGCTGGGTGTGGGGTAAGTGGTGGAGAGAGAGGGAAAGGGAAGATATTGATCGAATGGTCCCAATATTTACTTAGACTGGAGAAACAGTTTTAGTGACCTGTTATGCAATAATAATGTATTATATATCCCAAAATTGCTAAAAGAATATTTTTCTAATGTTCTGAACATACACAAAAAATGACAACTTGTTAAGTTGATGGATATGTTAATTAGCTTGACTGACTCTGTCTACAAAGTATACATGGATCAAAACATCACTTTGTATCCCATACTTACATACATTTATTGTTTATTAACTCTAAGTAAATGAAAAAGGAAGAAATAAAGGTCCTCCAGATAAAAAATACTGAGCGAGACTATCATCATTAGCCCTTCATGACAAGAACTGGCAAAGGGAGTCTTTTAAGTTGAAATGAAAGGAAACTAGATGCAATATGAAAGCATGTGAATTCATAAAACTCTCTGGTCAAGTTATTATACAAATTTAAAAATCCTATAGTACTGTTATTATAGCGTGTAAATCACTTTTAATCCCAGGAAAGAATTTAAAAGATAAAAGGAAAAAAAATTGTAAGTATAGAACTATGTTAACAAATATAAATAGAAATAGAAATGTAAATATAAATAGATGTAATTTGTGACATCAACATAAAGAGTGGGATGTGAAGGAGTAGAGATTCCACATGCTACTGAAGCTGTTATAAATTATTTACAAGTTTTATTTATGATAGTGAATGTATAGGCTCATATATGCATGCAAAAGAGAGAATGAGAGAGAGAGAACTCTAAATAGGGTCTCATGGTGTAATCCTCCTTCTTCAACTCTCCAGCCTCTCAGGATCATGGGTGCGTATTTCATGGTGACTGAGATGGGATCTGAACCTGTGGTTGGCCATGTGGCTTTCATCACTGCAGTTTGGTACACTACCAACCACATCACAGAGCCTGGGGCAAATTGTTATGAATTTAAAGTAGACTGTTAGAAAATGTTTTATGTAATCCTCTCCCCATGCTGCCAGACACAAAAACTTTAGAGAAGATGCACAAAAGAAAATGTGAAAGGGATCGAAGTATGTCATAACCAAAAAACCAACAAAGCACAAAGGGAGATGGCAAAAGAGAAAAGGAAGAACAAAACTACAAGACATACAAAAAGCAATGAACAAAATGGCAATAGTGAATCCTCTCTAGAAGTAGTTACTTAAGTGTAATTAGATTAAGATTTCCAGTCAAAAGATACAGAGTGGCTGAATGATTTTAAAACAAACAAACAAGATCCAACCATATGCAGTCTACAAGATTCACTTTATATATAAGGCTATAAATAGGCCATAAGTGAAAAGAGGGAAAAACACATTCCATGTAAATGATAACCAAAAGAGAGTGTATGTGGCCATAATTATGTCAGATAAAATTACTACAAGTCAAAAACTGTCTTAAAAGACAAAGGAGGATATAACATAATGATAAAAAGGTCAATTAATTGAAACGTATAATAATAATTATTATAATGCATCAGCTGACTGCCCAGTTGTATAAAGTAAAAATTGACAAAATTAAAAATAGAAATAAAATGCGATAAAGGAAAATCTTTTAATAACCTACTTTCAAAATGGATAAATCGGAGAGAAAATCAATAAGTAACAGAAGACTTGAATAACACACAAACCAATGGGACTTTATAAATATGGAGGTATAGACACATCCCATAGAATAGGATACATAGTCTTCTCAAGTGCATATGAAACATACTCCAGGAATGATCACATTTTAGATCACAAAACAAGTGTTAACAAAATCAAGAAGACTGTAATACCAACTACTTTTTCCTAATATAATGGAATGAAACTAGATCTCAATAGTAAACAGAAAACTAGAAAAGTCATGAATATGTAGAAATTAACACATTCTTCAATAACCAATGCTTCAAAGAAGAAATCACATGAGAAACTGAAAAATATCATGAATTAGGTGGCCAAATGGTGTTTGCAGTGGTAATGCAATGCTCTGTGTAGCTGGATCCTCATGAAAAGGTCTTAGGTTTTATGTCCCAAGTCTTCCTTGTACATAATAATTATACAAACATACTCATGACCCAGGCTGGATAAGACTGGGGGTGGATCATGGTGTGAGGACTCCACTGAGGGTGACTCTCTCTCAATCAAGAAAAAATAAATAAATTTTTAAAATCTCGAGACAAGTGGAAATAAAAGCATAAATTTTACAGGATGCAGCAAAGGCAATCCTAAGTGAGAGTTTATAGTAATAAATGCCTACATTAAAAAAGATCTCATTAGCAATCTAACTTTACACTTCAAGGAACTAAAAGAACAAACTTCAACCCAAATTTAGTAGAAATAAAAAAGCTGATAAATATTACAGTGGAAATGAATAGAAGAGAAAATAGAAAAGCAATAGAAAACAAAAATCAGCAAAACCAAGAGTTGGTTTTTATGAAGATCAATGAAACTGGCAAATACTTAGCTACCTAAGGAAAAGAATGAGAGAAGATTCAAATATCGAAAAGCAGAAATGAGGGAGAAGAAAATAAAACTAATGCTATAGAAACAAAAAGTAAAGTAGTCTCTTAGGAGACAATTATACACAACACGTTGAATAACCTAGAATAAAAGAATAAATTTATACAAACATACATCTTACCAAGACTGAGTCATATAGAAATTAAAAAAAAATTGAATAGACTGCATTATTTCCAAACTCATTTTATGAGGTCAGCTGTATCCTGATACCAAAATATGATGATGATACTATTCATACAAGGAAAAAAAAAAACACTACAGCCCATAATCCCTGATGAATACTTATAGAAAAATCTTCAACCAAGTACTAGCAAATGGAATTTAATGGCACTCTAAAATGACTCTTATACTATGAATAAGAAGAACTTATTCCTGAAAAGTAAGACGGGTTCAACACACACACACACACACACACACCCGTCAATAGAATACACACATTAACAAAAGGAAGGACAAAAACTGTATGATCACCACAATTGATGCAGAAAAAAGCTTTACTTCTAATATCAGGCACAAGGCAAAGATGTCCTCTCTTATCACTTCAATACAGCACTGGAAGTCCTAGTCAGACCAATTAGGCTAGAAAAAGATATAAAATAAACCTAAATTGTAAAGAAGGAAATAAAATGATCTTTTCTGCAAATGATATTATATATGTAGAGATTCTACACACACACAAAATATTAGAACTAATGAAAAAATTCAGGAACCAGGAGATGGTGTAATGGTTATGTCACTAGACTCCCACATAGTTGACCACAGTTCAAGTCCCAGACCTGGCAGCTTAAAAAACACACTTGGGACACATGCATGCCCAAAACCCCTAGAGGAGAATGGAGGAGAAGAATTGCAGCATGGCCATCCCCCCTAGGGGGTGGTTTCTTGTTTTCTGTCTCTGTGTTTCGAGTGAGCACATATGCCCTAAAGCAAAAATCTCTTAAAAAAAAAAAAACAAACCTTGGACCAGCAGATGGTGCAATGGCTATGTCACTGGACTCCCATGTAGCTGACTGCAGTTCGAGTCTTAGACCTGGTGGCTTAAACTCATGCCAGGCACATGTGTGTGCGTGCCCAAGATCCCAAGAGGAGAATGGTAGAGAAGGGATTGCAGTGTGGCCATCCCCCTGAGGGGGTGATTTCTTGCTTTCTGTATCTCTGTGTCTTTCTGGTGAGTGTACATGCCCTATAGCAAAAAGACTGTCAAAAAAAGAAAGAGAGAAATTCAACAAACTTACAGGACAAAATAAACATCAAAAACATTGATGTTTATTAACAATATCTATACACTAACAATAAATAATATAAAAAAGACTTTAAACTCATTTACAATGTCTTTAAAAGTAATAAAAAAACTTAGAAATCAACTTAAATGAAAGACTTAAAACTGGGTAGTAAAAAAAAATTTTCAAAAGAAATAAAAAAGACACAATAAATGAAAAGACATCATATGTTCACAGATTGGAAGATAGGGTTTTTTTTTTTTTTGAAGAGGTTTTTGCTATAGGGCGCGTGCGCTCGTCAGACAGACAGAGACAGACAGAGAGACAGAAAGTGAGAAATCACCCCCCAGGGGGGATGGTCACGCTGCAATCCCTTCTCCTCCATTCTCCTCTCGGGATCCTGGGCACGCACGCACACGCGCCCGGCGTGAGTTTTAAGCCACCAGGTCTGGGACACAAACCGTGGTCAACTACGTGGGAGTCCAGTGACATAGCCATTACACTAACTGCTGGTTCCCAGAAGATATAGTTTTGTTAAAATGTCCCTATTACCCAAAGCAATTTACAGATTCATTGCACTCCCCATCAAAATACCAATGTTTATTTTTCTTTTTCTTTTTTTTTTTTTTTTTGCATATTTAGGAGGAAAAATAATCTCAAATTTCAGATGGAATCATGAGAGATCCTAAATAGCCAAAGCAATCTTGAGGGGAAAAAAGCTGAAAGCATGGTTTTAAAACATATTACAAAGCTACAGTAGTCAATTCAGTATAGTACTGGCATAAATAATGATCTATAGCTCAAGAAACAGAATAGAAAGCCCAGAAGTAAACTCCATATATATGATAAACTGATATTTGTTAAAGATGCTAAGGCTATAAAATGGCAAAAGAATAATTTGTTCAACAAATGTTGCCAACAAAACTGGATATCCAAATATAAAAGAATACATTTGGACCCCTACCTTCCACCATATGCAAAAATTAACTCAAAACATTAAATATCAAAATACAAAACCTGAAACTATAATGTGTCTATAAGAAAAAATGGAGGAAAGTCTTCATGTCATACTATTAGGCAATTATTTCTAGGCTATGATACCAAAAGCACAGGCATAAAAGCAAATGCAGATAAATGAGATTACATTGAACTTAAAAACTTCTGCAGGGCAAAGGAAACAATCAACAGAGGCAGCCTGTGGAATGGGAAAGATAATTTGCAAGCCATGTATCTGATATTTGGTGAATACTAAAAATAAACAAAGAATATCTACAACTCAATAACAAGAAGAAAAGACAAGTATTTTGATTAAACATGGGCAAAAATCTTTGAATAAACAGTTTTCCCAAGAAGACATCCAAATGGACAACAAGCATATGAAAATATGTACTACATCATTAATCTTCAGGGAAATACAAAATAAAATCATATTGAGGGAGGCCAGCTCTGTGGATTGCTTGTTGGGGCAGCCATATCCCACATGGCCAACTGTGCAGTTCAAGACCCAGACCTGGCAGTTTGAGAAGCATGTTGGGTATGTTTGCATACCCAAAATCTCAAAAGGAGAGCGGGATAGAGGAGAAAGGATTGCAGTATGACCATTCCCCATGAGAGGTGCTTTCTCCTCTCCTTCTCTCTGTCCTTTGGTAAGCATATGTGCCTATAGCAAAACAAACAACAAACAAACAAACCATAATGAGATCCATTCCATTTCCATTAGCATGGCCAATATCCAAAAACAGAAAATAATAAATGGTGGCAAGAATGTGGATAAATTATAATTCCTGTGTATTGTTGGTAGGAATATAAAATGATGCGGCCACTGCAGAAAATTGAGTGGAGATTCCTCGAAAAATTAAAAACAGAATCACCACATAATTTAGCAATCCTGCTTCTGGGTATATATCCAAAAGAACAGTATTTCAAAGAGATAGTTACACATCCATCTTCACTGCAGCATTACTCAGAATAGACAAAAGGGAGAAGCACCTAAATGTCTATTGCTAGATGGATGCATAAAGAAATGTGATTATACATGGGACCAGCAGTTAGCATAATGGCTATGTCGCTGGACTCCCACGTAGTCAACCGTGGTTCGCATCCTGGACCCGGTGGCTTAAAACACACGCCGGGCGCATGTGCGTGTGTGCCCAAGATCCCAGGAGGAGAATGGAGGAGAAGGGATTGCGGCATGGCCATCCCCCGGGGGGGTGATTTCTCGCTTTCTGTCTCTCTGTCTTTCTCTGTCTGTCTGGTGAGCGCACGTGCCCTATAGCAAAAACCTCTCCAAAAAAAAAAAAAAAAGAAGAAAGAAAAAAGAAAAAGAAATGTGATTATACCTAAATGGAACATTGTTTAACCACAAAAAAGAAGCCAAGTCTGACACATATTATATTTGGATAAGCCTTGAGAAGATTATGCTAAGTGAAATAAGTTAATCACAAAAAGAAAAATAATACACGGTTCATTTATGATATATCTGAAGTAGTCAAACTCTAAGAAACAGGAAGTAGATTGGTGGTTGCCAGGTGTTTGGGTAGGGAGTAAAAGGGTAGTTATTGTTTGATGGGTATAAAGTTTCAGTATGTAGCCCAGCTATAATGGCAATACTCTAAGATAATCCCACATGGGAACATTCCCAGTTCAAGTCTGGAGACCTCCCTGAATGTGCTGGGCACATGTGTGCCCCCAAACTAGGACTGGCTGAAAGCTGTACATGAATTGCAGTATCAAAGAGACCCTGTAAGGAGTGCTTTCTATCTCTTTTTTCTTGCTCATGTAAAAAATAGATTAAAAAAATAACAACATACTCCAGAATCCTGTTGTGTGTACACATTAAGTTGGAGATAATTAGAAGAGGAGAACAAGGAAGTACTTCTGTTTACCCAGTTGGGAAAAGCAATTTCAGCTGTTGAAAGGTAGTTCTGGCTCTCTCCTTATTACAAGATTTGGAGAATCATCAAAGTCCTTGGGCTTTTGCCAAAATTGCCCTGCCTTGCCACTATTACTAACTCCAAGAGTTTATAACATCAATGCAACATCTATTGAATACCATGTATGTGAAAATCGCAGCACCACTCCTAGTAAATTAATTAAAATAACATGTTTGTAAAGTGTCTAGCAAAGTCTGAAATTCTTCAATAAATACAAGGTCCTGTGGGCAAATGTTTTTTTCTGGTGCTTCTGTTAGTGTAAGGTGCTTTAAAAAAAAGGATTCTAATAGATGTTTTTACAGATTTTATGCAACTGTATTAACGTTGGTTGAAACCGAGATTTCTTAAAGGTGTCAATTAATTTCATATGACTGCCTCAAAATCCTCAAAAGGGAGGTAATCTGACTATGCTCTTGGAAGGTAGCTGGTCTGAAGTCTTTCAAGTGATGAGTGGGTAGCATTGGGAGGAACCCTGGTTTGACCCCAAGCTCACGCCCTTGACCTGCTTCCTTTATATTATCCTCCCTGCCTCAGGCCAACATGTCAGGAAGAAAAAACTGCAGTTTTGCCTGGAAATGTCCATTCCTTTGATACCATAAGTGACTAAAGTTCATGGCATTCTCATCATCCCATAGAGTAAAACATCCTCCCACTGTGTATATTAGAAACCAGTTTGTGCTTGAAAGTATTGCTTTAGTAAGCATTTGTAAAGCCTATCTTTAGCATATTCCTTGAAGAACTTAAAATCCAGTCCTATCTGTGTTTTGGAGCTTGCTTCTATCCTTTTTCCTTCCTAGAAGCAGGAAATGTAGGACCCTCTTACTAAGGACTGAATGTTTGTAGCCTTCCCCAAGTTCACTGGTGGAAATCCTGACCCCCTAATGAGACATTAGTAGGTGGTGGGATTTGGGAAGGTGACTAGGTTATAAAATTAGTGCCCTCATGAAAGAGACCGCAGAAAGCTCAACAGGTCTCTTTCTACCATACGAGGACCCAGCAAGAAGACAACTGTCTGGAACCCAGGAAGAGATCCCTCATCAGACACTGAATATGCCAGCACCTTGATCTTGGACTTCTACCCTTCAAAACTGTGAGAAATGAAAGTTTGTTGTTGAAGGGCCAGCAGTGACATGGTGGTTAAGGCGCTAGACTCCCACATGGCTGACCAGAGTTTGAGTTCCACAACTGGCAGCTTGGTGTGGCCAAGCCTTGTTGGGAATGCTTTCTTTCTCCTCTAATGCATGTATTCTCTGACACTGGAGAGAGAGAGAGGGGGGGGGAGAGAGAGAGAGAGAGAGAGAGAGAGAGAGAGAGAGAGAGAGAGATTTATTTGTACTTAAAAGGATACTCTTCAGCTCTCTAAGGTAGTTATAGTTATTTTTTCACGTGTCCTCATTCTCCAGGAACACCAGAGGACCAACATTTTAGTATAGTAAGGCTGTTTTGGATTAAAATTTAATCCTATGTTTTAACCTATTTGTCTTTTACATAATGATGATTACATGCAATTTCCTTGAAATACAATCAATTTTTCAGATCATGAACAAAAAAGATGATGAGCCAGAACAATGTAGAAAAACATCAAAAGGTAAGAACCCTGTGATGATGATGCCTGTAGAGTCATGGGCCCACCATTAGCTGTGTGATACTGGATAAGGTGCTGAACTTCTCTGTGCCCCAATTTCTCTAACTGTAAAAGAGACAACAATACTACATGCCTCTTTTGGTTACTATGAAGATTAAGTGAGTAATACAAAAAGAAAAGGACCCCCACTGTCAGGCGGATTAGTAAGACTTCTGCTTACTACCATCACAATCACTCCCCTGACCAGTGACAGGCACCCTACCAGGGACATGGACACATTGCCTCGGGATCAGATCTGGACTCACCTAAATCTTGGTTTCAGCTCTCGTAGGCATGTGCAGGGTTCTCAGAGAACTTGGTCCATCTTGGCTCCCTTCGTAGTTAATTCCCCTGAGGTCAGAAAAACGAGGCGGCACAGACGCTGGGCCAGCCTGTTGGGCCTGCCACCTACTGACTGCATCAACCAGTTCACCTACTGACCCTCCCTGTGCCCTGGTTTCCTCACTTTAAATGAGATAATGATAGTGCTGACCTCAGGGTTACGTAAGAACTAAATGAGCGCTTAGAACAGTCTTCGGCTGCTACAAATACTTTTATAAAATGCTACGTATGTATTTGCTAACTAATAGCAAATACTCTGAGCAATAGAAGAGACACACAAAACCTCAAAGCTAGAATTCCAGTGACTTTATTTCACAGGTAAGAAAACAGAAGGCTCAAACTGGAATGACTGTTAAGACCAACATGGTTACCTTGATCAATAAAGAAAGTGAATAATCCCCCCAGATTCTCTGTTAAAAATTATTAACTGTTTCTAATTATGACTTTTGGTTTACATATGATTGATGTTTATCTTCGTGAGTTACAGTAGGTTTTTCAAAGCATGCATACAGTGCGTAATCAAGTCAGAGATATAGACATATAGGATGTTCTGTATCATGTATTAAATAGCCCCCCCCCCTTTTTTTTCCAGGTTTTTGCCAAAGGGTGCATGTGCTCACTGGAGAGAGGCAGAGGGAAGAAAGTGAGAAATCACCCCTCATGGGGGACAGTCACGGTGCAATCCCCTCTCCATTCTCCTCTTGGGATTTTGGGCATGCATGCACATGCACTCAGCATGATTTTCAAGTCACTAAGTCTAGAATTTAAACTGCAACCGACCAGGTGGGAGTCCAGAGCCTTAACCACTACGCCACCTGCTGGCTCTTCATCCACATGTTTTATTCTGCTCACAGCTACGGTTCACTGAACTCCTGTGGGCTGAAGGTTAAAATCTGTGCTAAGGGTTCATAGGCATTGCCACTACTTTGTTTAACCATCACAACCACCCTAGGAAGCATATACTGTTGTAACTCTCATGAACAGAAGAGGAAAACGAGGCTGGAGGGATTCTATAACTTGGGTAAGGCACAGAGCCAGGCTGTGGCAGGGCCGATGCCGTCTGTACACTTCACTCTACCATATACATACTTATTGGGGGTCGGAGGGAAAGTATCCAGCCAGGCCTGGTTCTCCCACACCATGCTCCTCCCCATGGAGTATTTGTCTCTGACAGACTCCGCTGCATCCTGGTACCTGGAACAGTCCTGGCACATGGTGGGTGCTTGTTCAATATCTGTTAAATGAACAGATGCTGTTACCAAAAGCATCAATACAATTAAAGTGATCTTGTCTTGACAGAGTGACACAGGCACCCATCTGATGACTCTGTACCTGCTAAGTGTCAGAGCCTGCACCTGGTAGTGAGAACAAGAGGGGAGTGAGACAGGCAGGCCTTTGTGGCTGGCTGTGTTGGAGGGAGGGAGGATCCTGGGTGATGAATACAGACCTTATAAGGGCAGCAGACCTGTTTCTGGACTGCAGTTTCTCCACCTCCATCCTAGTGTTTGGCACAAAGTTGGTGCTTAACAAATATTCGGTGAATGAACGAGTGGCAGAGGGATGAAGCAGCATCGCAGGAAGAGGGGTACCATGGCCAGCAGACAGGACCCTGCTCTTCTGACTGGAAGCCCGGCTCAGTAGGTGCATGCATGTGCCTTCCTGTGTGTGAACATGGCTGGGAGAGGGAGGGTGCTCTCCCATTTCCTTGTAGGAGTCAGAAATGGGTGCTGTGTGGGGGTGCAGAGGTGGTTCTGAAGCCAGGAGAACCCTGATGTGAAATGCTGCTTCCAGGCAAAACTCAGGTCAGTTTAGAGCAGGGTTTAGGCCTGAGGCAGCTCCACTGTGAACTGGAGCAGTGGGGACCTCAGACACCTGGGCGGCTCAGGCTTTCTTCTCTTGGGCACATGCAAGTGCTTGGCAAGAACTCAGATGAATGGTCACAATGTTGGCTACAGAGTTTCTACTTTCCAGGAAGGAAGGAAAGAAAGGTAGAAACATCAAGAAGAAAGCAGAGTTAAAAATCTGCGAGCTTTGGGCCAGCTGTGGTCTAGTGGACAAAGGGAGCTGGATCTCAAATGGCTCACTGTGGCCCAGATCCTGGCCCCGGGGCTTGAAAAATGCACCACGCTCATGTGTATGCCCCAAATCCCAACGGGATGGAGAAACAGAGAACGGACTGTGGCATGATGATGCCCTGTTGAGGGGCGCTTTCTCGCTCTGTCTCTGTCTCTTCCTGGTGAGCCTGCATGCCCTCTGGAAATTAAAAAAAACAAGCCTATGACTTCGGGCCCAAGACTACATTGAAGAAAAAATACTAAGGGACCAGCAGTTAGCGTACTGGCTATGTCGCTGGACTCCTATGTAGTCGACCACTGTTCGCATCCCAGACCCGGTAGCTTAAAACTCACGCTGGGCACGTGTGCGTGTGTGCCCAAGATCCTGAGAGGAGAATGGAAGAGAAGGGATTGCGGCGTGACCATCCCCCCTGGGGGGTGATTTCTAAAAAAAAAAAAAAAAAAAAGATACTAAAGACTGGCTTTGGCTTGCAGCACAGGCGTGTTTGTTCCTGTCTATTTGTCTAGGTGGGGTGCTCTCAGGAGGTATTCCTGCAGACACAGTCTTCAGCTCCCACCCGTACAGCTGGTCTACCCACCACTCTGTAACCTGGATCCTTCCCCAGGTTAAAGAGAGGCCTTGTGGAAACAAGGCTTGAGTATTAACACAAATAATGACTCTCACTCCCATACTTCCAGAGGAGTGAAAGGCGATGATGACATTATATTCTGACCTTAGGAAATAATTTGGGAGCACCCAGCACCTTTCAGGGTTTCTGAAATCATACAAAAAGAACATGTGTACCCCCAATGGCAGTGATGTATAAAACATGAGGACACTGAATCTTAAATTTTCTGGGACAGTCTTAATTTCAAATCTTCCTGTCAGAGGATGGGCCGCCATCTTATTCTGGTCTTCGTAAATAAAGTAGTATTGATCCACATGCACCAATGGCCTAGCTGGTGGGAGCACTATTCCGGTAGGTGCCATCCAGGCAGGCAAATGGAGAAAATTCTCATCTGACTCACATGCAGCCATTACAATCCAAAAAAAAAAAAAAAAAAAAAAAAGAAACAGTCCTTTCGGGAACTTCCAGACCACACAGAACAGGCCTGTATCTAAGGTGTAAGAAACGCTTATCTGCTATTGGCTACTGTGAGGTAAATGTGAGAATCCCTTATTTTCTGCATGGAAATATCAGTATCCACTGACTGTTTTGGGATTCTGCCTTATTCCTTGGAATATAGGAAAGGCTGAAGACTCCAGCCAAATGCTGAGGTCCCAGATCGGCTGAGTGACTCCCTCTGGCCATTCACATTCCACTGGTGGACAGGGACAGGCAGCTGCAGATCACCCACTGTCATCGCTGTCTGTGGTGATTACACTGAGGGGAAGGCCACGTGCTTCCTGAAAAGCTGGGAAGAAGCTAATGCAGCCATTTAGGCATTTTCTTTCTTCCTGACTTCGAACAAAATGCCCTAAAATAGAATGATAATGTGCCCCTAGATTATTTTGTTTATTTTGCCTTAGGGTACTTGCACTCACAAGAGAGATATAGAGAGACAGAAACAAAGAGAAGGAGAGGGAGAAAGCACCCCCCAGTGGGGCATTGTCATGCCGTAATCCCTTCTCCTCCATGTCTCTGTCCTGCTGGGATTTTGGACATGGACAGACCTGTGTCTGACATGTTTTTCATGTCCCCAGGGCCAGGCTTTGAACTGTAGTCAGTCATGTGGGTTCTCAATTCCTTAACTACTAGGCCACAGTGTTGGCCTATGCCCCTGGGTTTCAGATAGAGATTTTTTTATTGAGGAAGTCTCAAATTTGAGATCTCTTCATATTCCCCAATGTGTACCCCAGAATCTTGAACCACTGAGCAAATATTGTGAAAGGTTAATTTTTTGGCTAAAATTGTATGAATTATAAATATGCACTGGGGTTTATAATCTTTCACTTTTTTTCTTTTTAAGAGAGAGATTTTTGCTATAGGGTGCACATGCTTGCCAGAGAGACAGAGAAAGACGGAGAGACAGAAAGTGAGAAATCACTCCCTAAGGGGCATGGCCACGCTGCAATCCCTTTTCCTCCATTCTCCTCTCAGGATCTTGGGCACATGCACACACACCCTTGGTGTGAGTTTTAAGCCGCCGGGTCTGGAACTCAAAATATGGTCAACTATGTGGGAGTCCAGTGATGTACCCATCATGCCATCTGCTTGTCCCTCTCTTCGCATTAAAAAAAAAAAAAGAGGGAAAATACTTCTAATTTTAGAGTTTCATATCCGTGCATGTACGAAGCTGCTGATCACTGGTACTGATGCACCTCACCTCCAAATGCTGACTGCTTAGGACCCTGGAGCAGCAGGGCTCAGGGAGGCTGGCCGAGGCACAGGACGGGCTCCATCCCACCCGCCACAAATGTGACTGAAGACCAGGGGCTGAAAATTTAGAACGCAGTCCAAAGAATACAGGATATAAAACCAGCATGGAATGCTTTTACCACAAAGTGACAGCACGCACATCAAGTAGGGTACAGAACAGCTTCTCCCACTGTAGCAAATGCCTCTCAGTTAAGAGCTTGCCATGCGGTTCTACCTACTATGGCCCACTGTGGTACCTTCTCCTTCACTGGGAACATCGCCAAAATCTGTCTACATGGGCACACAGGGTTCTCCTTTGCCCACGTCTGTCCTGGCAGTGCTGAGACATCAGACCTGGATCCCTCTCAGGGCCCAGTGCCTCTGGCTCTGGGCGTCCTGGCTGTGTCTTCCTCTTCCACTGACTGCTCTGGCTGGTCATTTTAAGGGTCTAACTCCCCACCATCTACCAGGCCTCTGCTCCCAGGGCACCTGGAGTGCAGACTCTGTTTGTAGTTCATGTGTTGCCTCCACTGAGTCTTGCCCCTCAGGCTCTGGGGCTTCCCCGGTGGCTGCCCGGAGCTGAGACAGCCACCCACATGGCCCGACTGCAGGAAGGCCCCTGTCTGGCGGCCACTGGGTGCTGTGCCTCGGCTGCCATGCAGATGCACACACAAGGCTCAGCAGCTGTGTCAGAGGTACACGTCATGGGTACGTGCACGTCCGGTCTTGGTACCCACTGGCAGATGGTTTTCCCAGTGATTGTTCAGAAATCCTATTATCATGCCTTCTGTTTGCTGTCCCTGTCTCCACATCCCAGCACTGATCTCCGCTCTGTGACCTCCTCAGTTACCCCATCTCTGCTCCCTCCATGGTGTGCGATGATCTTATCCATACCCCAGAGAAAGCCGAGGTCCCTGGCAGGAGCTGGCTCTCCAGACACCACAGGGAAGCTGCCTTCCCCAAGCTTACCTGTGTCTGCAGCCCTGGAACTGCCTTGGGGAGTTCACTGTGTGGCTCTCCAGCTTCTTTTTATCCACAGACACCCCCATTCCTCTCCCACCATGGAGACAGCACACAGACACGTACTCTGGCTTTCCCCTCCAAGTCTGCTCAAAACACAGATTCCTTTTTGAGCTTCCTTTCCCTGGCCTTAGCCACCCCTGCCCCTCCACCACATGGCCTCTGTCTGTACCCCAGGGTGGCTGCACACGTGCAAATGTCCCCATGTTCCCTCAATGGTTACACCCAAAACTGTCTCTCCCCCCTGGCGTGGCCGCCACCCCTGCACTGTGTGAGTTCCTGCAGATTCCCCTGTGCTCCTGGTTCCCCTTTTCCCTGTGTGGTGCTGCTCATGGCTGCCTCTCTCCCCCTGTTTTCATCCACTCCTGTGTCCTGCAGTAGACAATCCTCAGGTCATCCATGTGGCTACGCCACCCTACGAGCTCCAGATACACCTGCCAGATGCCTTCTCCACATGCATCTCCTGCAGACACTTCAGCTATGCAACTCCAAATCATAATCTAGACCTATGGACTCTTTTCCAAAAGTCCTTAAACATTGGATCCTTGGCAGCTACAGTAGTCCTGGCACTGAGGAGGAACTTGGCATCGTTCACTGTCACTCCCTGCTCAGACCTGCAAGGAGGCTGACCTCAGGTGCATGCAGTGCTGCACCTGCTCTTCTCTCTGGCTGACCCACCTCCTGCCTTACAGTCCTTGGCCTCCATAGGCCGCTGCTTGGTATACCCTCTAGCAATTCTGTCCTGTCCTTGCATGTAGCCAGTTCCTCCCATTCGTACATCCCATGCTAGTGACCACCTTTCCCTCCCGTACTCCAGGACACCCACATGCTCATTGATTTCAATGCAGCATGTATGTGTCTCCTTCCTGCACTGGAGCCTCAAAGCCAGGGGATTCTGTCTCCATCCGTGCTGCTCAGCACCTGGCATAGTACCAGCCAGGGCACGGGACAGGCCCCCAGTGAATGTCCCAAATAGGAGATTAAATGAATATGTTTCTGAACAGCAAGACTGGGCAGAAAGATGGCCGATGGAATGAGATTTATTTATAATAGTCTCTTAACACTTAGTTCACAGGGATGTAAGGTAAAGTGTGTCCCTGAAAACACCCTTTGTTAGGAAGTAGCAGAAATGCCATGCTTTTAGAAACCTTGGATTTATGAACTCCGAATGAATGACTGCAGGGGAATGGTGAAAATGCCTAACCTCTTGCCTTCCTGCTCGAAAATGACAGGTCAGTAGATGGGTGTGGGATCTGATCATTGTGTTCTCCAAATTCCGAGGCTGTCCAGCCTCTGGTGTCGATTTGCCAGACCCCCCTTATCAATACCGAAACCACGCTCTTCCAGGAATTACCCTCACCTTTCCAATCCTTTAAGAAGCAACTTCCTCTAGAAATAACTTTCTTTCCTCCTTTGCCCAAATAAATATGGAGGATGAGAGAAGTGTGGCAGGTGCATTCCTGGTATGGCCCCTCCCTCTTTCTCCTGACTCAGATCTCTGTGTCTTGAGCAGTACCTCTGTGCATGCTTCAGGTGACTCTGCCAGTCAGAAGAGTCACAAGTGGTGACCTCGACATGATCTCACAGAATGTGAATGCCCAGGAGAGAGCATCGTCAGCCAATCCATTTGGGGAACTCTACACTCAGTAAGGAACAGTTCCTACTTGATCTTTGAGGAAGGGACAGACGTTCGTAGCTTCAGAGAGGGGTTTCTAACATGGGACAAGAACTAACCAAGCCCTGAAAGGTTTTTTTAACTTCTTAACAGCTGCTCAATGCTCTTTAGAAACTAAAGCTTTACACTGTCTTTTACTAACGTTCACCAATATTGTCCTTGGTTTCCTGATGAGGGAACTTTAGATTTTGAAATTTTGGAACAAGTAGGATGGGTACTAAAAAGAAAATATGATCAAGGACAGCCTCTTCCCATCACTGTCCTTCCGTCCTGGAGCTTTGTTACAACAGCTTTGGCTCCTTAACGCACATCTGATGAAGCCCATCCCAACACGAATCTCCATCACATAATGTAGCTGCTTCCGTTAAATTTGAAACTGATGAAACAAAAAGATCTCCCTTTCTCTCCTTCTACATGGGAAATCTTCCTCCCCTTAGGAGAGACTCTCCACTGGGGCATATCCTCTCTCACCGAGAATATTTGGCCCTCAAACTGCTAATAAGAGGAGGCTCATTTTTCTTTGCAACATGCGTGACCCAATATAAGTTGAAAACAAGGGAAACCTGGTCTAAAAATGACCAAGTAAATAAAACTAAAAATTCTAGGGCATGCCATAATGAACCGTGTTTCTAACAGATTACAATAATCTGTTCTTTTAAACTTTCCAGCCTTTACGCTAATTACAAAAATCTGTGGTCATTGTTAAACTCATTCAGGACCTGCAATTATAGGGTTAAAAATGTAAACTAGCTCTGCAGATCTGCTTGCTAAGGGTATTCAAATTTTCCAGCAAAATCAGAGATAAGAGAGAAACATAAGGCTTAGACTCTCAAACTTTAAAAAAAAAAAAGAGACAAAGAACTTTTCAGAAAAATATGCCATCTTTTGTTTTACATGTGTATGTATGTATACATTCTATCATGTATTATATACTGTGTGTCTCTGTGGTAAAAGTTCTTACGGAACACCATTCAATTTGATTTCTAAAAAGAGTGCTCATATAAATTAAATGCTTTTCAAATTCACGTGACTTAAAATCTGTGACAAATAAGCTGACTTCAAATACTGTATTAAAAAAATAGAGTTTTATGGTTAAGTCAAGTATTTAAGCTTTTCACTATCTTTGACAGGGTTTCCCCAAAAATCAAATTCGAAAGTTAAGTACTTTGACCTCAAAGTCACTTATGGATGTTTATAGAGGGCCCCTGAAACATTCAAAAGAGAAATGTTAAAACTAATCAGGCTTATTTTAATATGTTAAATGATATGGGAAACATTGTCAAATTGAGTAATTTCTATTTTTATATTACATTTGAGTTATATGTATGGATAGGTTATGTGAAGATTTGTGTGTGTGTACGTATGTCTGCATTTATGTATGTATTGTGCTTCAAAATAATTTGAGGTTCCCAGCAATCTGTAGTGTGACATTTATCAGACATGTTAAACTGGTGTATGTCAGATATATCTGAATTTGTCAGTCGTGATTCGTCAGATCATTAAGGATGGTTGGTTCAAGTCTTGTCCATGGCTAGCTGCTTCATTTGTTGCCTTTCTAAAAGCTTTGTGCAAATGCCTTTAATCCTAAAGGATTATGTCTTTAAGGAAATGCATGAAGAGGATGGAAAGAGGATATGCTTTTAAAAGTACAGGTTTTTGATAATATAATCATTACAGTGGGTAAAAATTTTCAGTCTCTATGGAAAGACTGATTGGTTTTCTGAATCGGCAAGCCAATCATTAAGCAGAGCTACAGTTAACCAAAAGCATGGAAATGTTTTGAGAAAATTACATGCTAAGTCAGTCAATACCAAAATCATTAAGCTATGCAGTATAATGATTTCTGGCCCATTGTCTAAGAGCAAATGTAAATTGTTAAGAGCTGTAATTTGAATAAATTTGTAAAATTGATTTATATCAAACTGCCTATGGCCATAGTCATTCAGGATAATCCTGAAGGATGGGAATTTATACCTGAGAGCAGGACCTAGAAGAAGCCCATATCAGAGCTTCTTCCTGGAAAGGGACTAAATGTTTCCCACGAGGGAAGCCTGGCACTGGACAATGCCCATATGGTCACTCCTGTCCCGGCTGGGGCCTTATCCCCAATGTGGAGGGGCTGGTCACTAGAGCCAGGAATGCCCTGAGCTTCAAAGAGAGCCTGACACTTCGGGAACCAGCAGTTAGCGTAATGGCTATGTCGCTGAACTCCCACGTAGTTGACCGCGGTTCGCGTCTCGGACCCAGTGGCTTACAACTCACGCCGGGCGCGTGTGCGTGCCCGCCCAAGATCCCGAGAGGAGAATGGAGGAGAAGGGATTGCGGCATGACCATCCCCCCTGGGGGGTGATTTCTTGCTTTCTGTCTCTCTGTCTCTCTCTGTCTGTCTGGCGAGCGCACGCACACTACAGCGAAAAACCTCTCCAAAAAAAAAAAAAAAGAGAGCCTGACACTTCTAAGTCCATGCTGGTCTCTGAAAACGAGGATTAATGGGGCCTAAAACCCCTTCGGCTTCGAGAAATTCAAAAATCTCACAGGACTAGCCTCAGATAAACCTTAAAGTGACAAATAAAAACATGTTCTTTAAGATACAAATTTTTGTCTAGATTAGAGGTTAAGGTAATTTCAAATAATAAACTTGTAAAAAGAGAAAAACGAAAAGAATAATGAAAAATAAAAGGCTATAGCTGTAAAGATGTATTTCTGTTTTAAAAAAAGGTTAAAAGGGAAAGTTTTGGTATAGAAAGAATTTTGTTTGGTAAAATTTTTGTATTAAGGTACAAATGGCTAGATTACCTCAGAATAAAAGAAGGGACAAAAACTAAAAAGTCTAAAGCATGTTGTTGAAGGTTTGAGTTATGCTGAAAAAAATCTAACAGAGTTACAAAAATTAATAAAATGACAGTTTTTATTAATGAATATTCTAAAGCTAATTATACTGATGTAATGCATATTCATTCTTAGGCAATCACCAAGCAGATCAAGCTATCGCTGCCTTCTCTCTTGTTTTTCTTTACTTTTTTCTTAATAATTATTTATTTTATTTTTATTTATTCATTCGTTGATTTTTTAATTTGACCAGAGAGAGACAGAGGGTGAGAGTGAGAGAGAGAGAAATGAGAAAGCAAGCCACCAGGTCCAGGACTTGAACCCCGGTCGGCCATGTGGGAGTGTCCAGCGCCTTAACCACCACACCACCCGCTAGACCCTCTCTCTTGTTTTTCATCAGGCACAGCAGTCGTAAATACTATCTCACCACCAAAATGTTCAAGCTCTTAGTATAATATTCCATAACACTGTTAGATAAGCTCAAACTATTGTCTGCACATGTCCCTCCTGTCAGATCATTTTAGGCCTATCTTTAGGCCATGGAGTTAATCCTAGAGGACTCAGAGGACTTCACTATGATCATATTCTCATGAGCCTTCCTTTGGTAGACTTAAACTTATTCATGTAACTACTGATACTCTAAATTCATTCCTGTTATTACCCCTTTATCAGGAGGAAAAAAAACACATCGGGCTATCTCTTATCTTCTTGAATGTATTGCTATTATGGGTGTCCCTAAACAATTAAAAACAGTCTCTGCTATAAATTAAAAAAATAGTCTCTGCTATACCAGCCTAAGGTTTACTCACATTTTCCAAGATTTTCAAATACAACATGTTACTGGAATTTCTCATAATCTTACTGGTCAAGCCCTGATAGAAAACACACTCATTGCACCCCTAAGGCTTATCTTTAAAAAAGGGGGAGGGGAGTGGGAGTCCCTCTACCCCAGGGGAATTCCCTTGAGATAGCCTCTCCAGAGCTTTATATAATGTCAATTTTATTATTATTTTTAGTTTAATTTATACATTCAATCTCTATACATCATTAAGATTGTAAAGTGAATTTACCTAACATGAATACACATCACACCAGTCCAGCTATACTCATTACCTTAATAGATAATAGTCTATATCTCTGTCCCATAAATTTCTTTTCTATTTTTTCTCCCAATTTCTTTCCTCATACTCTTTCCCTTCTTTTACCCTCTCCCCAGACTGACTTCAGTTTACGTAACTGTTTTCCATGCTGCTATATCCTCTAATCTTTCAGTTTTCACCAGAGTGTGGACAGTTAGAATATGCTAAATGGTCAACATCAAGAAAGACGTACAATGTCTTTCTTTCATAGTCTGGCTTGCTTCATTCAGCAGTAAATATTACGTATTCATTCACTTTCTATCAAATGCCAAGATCTTGTCGTTTTTTATAGACAAGTAGTATTCCATGGAGTGCATGTGCCACACTTTTTCAATCCATTCATTTGTTCATTGACATTTGGGTTGGTTCCATGTCTTAGCAATTTTGAGTAATGCCACAATAAACAGATATGGAAGGATTTTTCTGACTGAGCATTCTCCTATCCTTTGGGTAGATATCCATGAGTGGAACTGCTGGATCATATGGTAGTTTTCTATTTGTAGATCTTTGAGGAACTTCCATACTGTTCTCTGTAGTCAATGGACCAAATGACATCCCCACCAACAGTGTAGGAGGGTTCCCCTTTCACCACAGATCTGCCAGCACTTATCTTTTATTATTACTATTACTATTTTCAATATCAGCTATTCTGACTGGGGTTAGGTGGTATCTCATTATGGTTTTGATCTGCATCTCCCTTATGATGAGGGATGTTGACCATTTTTTCTTTTTTTTTGGCTGTTCCTATGTCTTTCTTAGAGAGTTGTTTGTTCAGCTCATTTTCCCATCTTTTTTTTTTTTTTTTTTTTTGAGAAGTTTTTTCTATAGGTCGCATGCACTCACCAGAAAGACAGAGAGAGGCAGAGAAACAGAAAGCGAGAAATCAGCCCCAGGGGGGATGGCCATGCCTCAATCCCTTCTTCTCCATTCTCCCCTTGGTATCTTGGGCATGCACACACATGCGCCCCAGTGTGAGTTTAAGCCATTGGGTCTGAGACTCAAACCGGTTGACTACACGGGCGTCCAGCAACATAGTCATTTATGCCAACTGCTAGTCCCATCATTTTCCCATCTTTTAACTGGGTTGATAATTTTTTTTCTGAGTAAGCTGTTTGAGTCCCCTCTGTATTCTGGTTATCAGTCCCTTATCTAATGCATAGTTTACAAAAATATTCTCCCATTCTGAGGGTTGTCGATTCACACTAAATACTGTGTCTTTTGCTGTGCAGAAACTACTTAATCTGATGTAATTTCATCTGTCTATTTTTGGAATAATTGCCTGTGCTTTAGGGTTCTTATTTAAGAAATCTTTGCCTAGGAATAAATGTAAATTAATTAATTAAAAAAATGTTTCAGGAAAAAAAACCTGATACTGTTTTTCTTGAAATTAAAAAAAATGCATTAAAAATACCTATTTGATGACTGCAGTAAGCTATATAGCCCCAGCTAAGTGCTACTTTATAGTATGTTCATTCTACTCACTGAGGTTTATGCCTAAAGTCAGACTTGTGTTCATGGATATGTATATATCAGCTGTGCTTGCTATTGAAAATATTTAGATTAATTAAGATCTTTAGTGAATCAATAAAATGTGTGGGGAAGGGAAAGACATAGAAAGCAACCAGGGATACTAGAGAAGTGTGGGAGGAGGGTGGGATATGGCAGAAGGTGAGAGAGAATCAAGGATGGGAAAAAAAGCAAAATAGGAAACAAGAAATGGAAAATTATTTGTTGATGATAACGCATATATTGATGTGCTTGATTGAGCCAATATACAGTGTATTCTGGATGCTGTAATGATGTACAGTCAATGAATGTAAATAAATAAGTTTAAATAAAAATTTAAAAAAGAAATCTTTGCCTACACCAATGTCTCCCAGAGTTTCCCCAGTGTTTTTTCTACTAGTAGTTTTATTATTTGAGGTCATACGTTTAGATCTTTGTTACTTTGAGTTGATTTTTGTTAATGGTGAGAGACAGAGGTCCTAGTTCACCTTTCTGCAAGTGGATACCCAGTTTTTTCAGCATCATTTGCTAAAGAAGTTTTCCTTCTCCCACTGGCTTTACTGGTATCCTTTATCAAAAATCACTGACTTGGGGACCAGCAGTTAGCATAATGGCTATGTCGCTGGACTCCCACGTAGTTGACCACGGTTCAAGTCCCGGACCCAGTGGCTTAAACTCACGCCGGGCGTTTGTGCGTGCGTGCCCAAGATCCCAAGAGGAGAATGGAGGAGAAGGGATTGTGGTGTGGCCAATCCCCCCTGGGGGGTGATATCCTGCTTTCTGTCTCTCTGTCTCTCTGTGTCTGTCTGGCAAGCGTACATGCCCTATAGCAAAAACCTCTCCAAAAAAAGAAAAAAAAAAATCATTGACTTGGGGCTGGCAGGTTGCATGGTGGTTAAGGGTGCTGGACTCCCACATGGCTGACTCCAGTTTGAATCCCATAGCTGGTGGCTTGCTTTATCCCTCTCCACCACCTCCTTTCTCTCTCACTTTCCTTCTGTCCCTCTCTGGTCAAATTAAAATAAATAAATAAAGTTTAATAAAATAATGGGACCAGCAGTTAGTGTAATGGCTATGTCACTGGACTCCTATGTAGTCAACCGCGATTCAAGTCCTGGACCCGGCGGCTTAAACTCACGCTGGGCGCGTGTGCGTGCGTGTGTGCCCAAGATCCCGAGAGGAGAATGGAGAAAGGATTGTGGCGTGGCCATCCCCCCTGGGGGGTGGTTTCTCACTTTCTGTCTTTCTGTCTCTCTCTTTCTGGCGAGCGCACGCGCCCTGTAGCAAAAACCTCTACAAAAAAAAGAAAAAAAAACGTTTAATAAAATAATTATTTAAAAAATCATTGGCTGTATGTTTTGGGATTTATTTCTGGGGTCTCTATCACAGCTTTGTAATATATTTTGGGGTCAGGGAGTGCAATACCTCCTACTCCTCTCTTCTTGCACACAGGATTGCTTTGGAAAAATGGGGTCTTTTATAATTCCAGACAAATCCTTTGAGTGTCTTTTCTAAATCTATGAAAAATGTCTCTGGTCATTTGATTGGGATTGTGTTAAATATGTAGATTGTTTTTCATAGAATTTGATTATATTAATTCTTCCAATTCAGGAGCATGGGATGTCATTCCACTTTTTTGTGTCATTTTCAATTTCTTTATTTAGGTTTTCATAGTTCTTCTTGTAGAGGCCTTTGATTTCCTGGGTTAGATTTATTCCTAGGTATCTTATACTTTTTGTGGCTATGGTAAATGGGATTGCATCAGTTCTACCTCAGTCTACTAGTTTGTATACAGAAATGCTATAGATTTTTTTATGTTGATTTTGTATCCTGCCACTTTATTGTATTCATTTATTACTTCCAGTTTTTTTGTGGATAACTTTGAGTTGTCTATGTATACAATCATGTCATCTGCGAACAGAGATAATCTGACCATTTCTTTCCCTATTTGAATGCCTTTTATTTTATTCTCTTTTCTGATTACATTGGCTAGGACTTCCAGCACTATACTGAAAAGGAGTGGAGAAAGTGGGCAGCCTTGTCTTGTACCAGTTTTTAGTGGAAAAGCTTTTAGTTTTTTCCCATTCAGTATGATGTTAGCTATGGGTTTTTCATAAATAGCTTTTATGGTGTTGTGAAATGACCCTTCTAAGCCGATTTTGCTGAGAGTCAATCATGAAGGGATGCTGTATTTTATCAAATGTTTTTTCTCCCTCAATTGATATGATCATATGGCTTATCTCTTTCTTTTTGTTAATATGGTGTATTATGTTTATAGTTTTGCATATGTTGAACCACCCTTGCATCCCTGAAATAAAGCTTACCTGGTCTTGATATTAATCTTTTAAATATGTGGTTGGATATGATTTGCTAGTATCTTGTTGAGGATTTTTGCATCTCTATTCACTAGAGATAATGGTCTGTAGTTTTCCTTCCTTATCATGTCCTTGTCTGTTTGGGGGTGAGGGTGATGGAGGCTTCATAAAATGAATTTGGGAGGGTTCCTTCCTTTCAGATCTTTAAAGGTAACTTGAGTAGAATGGGGGTTAACTCCTTAAAAGTTTTGTAGAATTTAGAAGTGAAACTATTAGAGTTCGGGCTTTTCTTTGTTGGGAGGTTATTACTGATTCAAACTTGTTGTTTGTTATAGGTCTATTTAGGCTGTCTGTGTCTTCCTGATTCAATTTTGGTAGATTATATGTGTCCCGGAATTTGTCCAGCTCATCCAGGTTTTCTTGTTTGTTGGCAATATAGTTGCTCATAGTATCCTCTAATGATGTTTTGTATTTCTATTGTGTCATGGCAAACCTCACCAACAAATGATGGAGCAAACTACTATTGATAAAGGAATATTATCTTGACTTCAAGCTCTTGAAGCAGCTGTACACTGACTAGACACTCTTCAAGATGCCCAAACTGTTTGCCAAACACTACAAAGTAATTGGCACTATCAGCAGGTGTGTGTTACACCTTTGCCCTATAATAATGGCTTTTACTCATGGCAAATTATAAAAGAACACCTTTTGAAAGTCTTTCCTACCCACCTCGGCTCCCAAATAGCACATTTAGAGGCCTTTCTCCATCAACAGTTTGTTGATACACAAAAGGAAACTAAACATTTACCTTACAGACACTCCAGGACAGTTTCAAATGGCTAAATCCTTCTATGTGGTTTCACTGGTGTTCATCTACAAATGTGGGGTATTGCTGCATTGGGAATCTTAACTTGTCTGTGTTCAGTCCTAGCCTTCTAATGCCCCTGCCGCCTCTCTGGACAACTTCAACTTCACAAGACTGCTCTTGCTGCTTACCTGGCTCTTCCTGCCTATGATCCACTAGCTTCCTTACAAAAACAAAAAAGGGAACAATAGAAATGCCATGCTTCTAGAACACCTTGGATTTATGAACTCTGAATGAATGACTGCAAGGAAAATGGTGAAAACACCTAACCTCTTGCCTTCCTGCTTGAAAACCACAGAAGGTCAGTAGGTAGGTGTGTGATCTAATAAATGTATTCTTCAAATTCCAGGTGTGCTGTCCAGCCCCTGGATATGGAAACCACCCACCCCGTTCCAGGAATTACCCTTATCTTTCTAATCCTTTAAAAGAAGCAACTTGCTCTAAAAATAACTTTCCTTCCTCTTTTGCCCCAATAAATATGGAGGAGGAGAGAGGCTTAATAGACACATTCCTGGTAGAGCTCTTGATTCAGATTTCTGGGTCTCAAGTATCACTTCCATGTGTGCTTCAGGTAATTCCCTGCTAGACATTAAGAGCCACATCCTTCGTGTCTACATGTCGTAGTAGAAAAGAAGAATACTTAAAAAGCAAAGACTTAAGGCTTCATTTAAGGTGTCAGACAGGGCCAGGCAATGGCACAGAAGTAACACAACTGGACTCACATGGGAAAGGTTCCGGGTCCATGTCCTGGGACCTCCCTGAGCATGCTGGGTACATGTGATCTGTGCCTGTGATCTGGGGCTGGCTGAGACAGGGGTAGGTTGTAGCATAAAGATCTTGTTGGGAGTGCCTGTCTCTTCTCTCTCTCTTATCATGAAAAAAAAAAAAAAAAAGAGTTAAAACAAAACCTAGAAAAAGAACAAAAGAAATCCAGAGGAGAATAAAAGATAAAATAAAGTTAAGAGAAGAAATAAATTAAACCAAAGCAGAAAGACAACAGAAAACCAATGGCACCAAAGATATTTCCCAGAAGTGAGCAACCAAGTAGGCAGCTGCAGGAGAAGGAGATCAGAATGCCAAGAGGTGGGACCTTTAGGTACACCCTGATCGAGGAGCAAGATCCTACATTACTCTATTTCAATTCATCATTGAGAAACTGGACTGCTTTCCTGAGTGGTCTGTGGATTATTTCATTTACTCCTAAAGAAAAGTTGGAGGCCCGGCTGCCATGGTAGGAGGCTGCTGCGGGACACTGTGCACAGGCCAAGTGCACCCAAGGGCTGACTAACTAGAAAACTCAAAGGAGGATCATGGCATGAGATGATTCATTGGGTTCATTTCTCTAGAAACAAATAAATAAGAAATAATTGGAAGGAAAGATCACAGAAAATTTCTAAGATATAGGATATTCAAGAATAAATGGTTTATTATTAATGATTAAAAAATGCTTAGTAACATGCACTGTCTCCAAAGGCAGTCAAGAAATTAGCAAGCAGCTCTTCAGGCCCAACAAGCACAATTCGAGGTGCTGGACTCCCACATGAGTTCTGGTCCTGGGTAGCTTGAAACTCATACCAGGCACATGTGCGTGCATGCCCAGAATCCTGAGAGGAGAATGGAAGAGAAGGGACTGTGGCATGGCCATCCCCCAGGGGGGGTGATTTCTGTTTTCTTCTCTCTGTCTCACTCTGGCAAGTGTACATGCCCTATGGCAAAACCTGAAAAAAAGAAAAAAAAAAAGAAGGATGCCAGTGTCCAGGGCTTAGGCAAATGCCACACATTCAGGCTTGTCCTGACAAGTCTCTCATTAGCACCAGCTGCCCTTATCCAGATCTGTCTGGAAATATCCTTGATGTCAACAGCTTCAGACACTCCCCCGACAGCCGGCCCCCGCCCGAGTACTATGTAATTATGCTTCTCACATCCGTGGCACCCATAATCAAAATATAAAACCTCCTATAATCAAAATTGAATTCATAATGTTATAGTTCCTCCATGAGACATGGTAGACACGGGCATCTTAACCTTCTGGAAATGATAACGATTCTTTGGCACAGGTCCCAGGTATGAAATGCTTTGGCCCTGCTCAGTGACATTCCTCGGGGAGGTACTGCTTCCCACACCTCCAGGGGCTAGACAGACTTCCACTGTGGTGACAGCTTATTTGGGGTGTCTGGGCTTCATCACAAGTTTTGTTAATTTTAGGAACTGGATTCCAGCAATATTCTTCAGAGAATGACACAAGCAGATGTACAAAGTGCAGAGTAATACTCAGACTATAGGTGAAAATAAAACATGAGCCACGTAAGTAACTGAGACTTACTCAGGCCTTAGTAGTCTATCAGATCTTAGTATTATGCCTTGCAAAGTAAAAGCTTTTATGTGCGATCCTTGCTGTTATTTACAAAGTTTCCGTTACGTAATCAGGCTCTTAATTTTACCTCTCTCCAATTCTCTTCTATTATCTCTTAGAAAACATTCTTTGTTAAGGTTTTTAGTCACTGCAAGCTTTTCCTGTCACCCAATTCCATGGATTAAAATGTCTAAAGTAGTTCTTTAACATTTGTTCCTTGGCATAGAGACAGTAAAAAATAAATAAATAAATAAATAAAAGCCAACCACACGTATATACAAAGAAAAATACAAAAAAAACTCTGCTTTTTAAAAAAATTTCTATAATTATATCCTCTGAGACAACAGATTTTGAAAAAAATATCAAAGGAACCTTTTTAATCAGTCCTTTTCAATATAGTTTGAAGTAATTTCTCCTTCACATGTTATTTGCTGTTTTTAGTACATAATGTTTTAGTATACTGGAAACAAATTTGAATCTGGTGGAATAAAGTATGATTCTCTTTATATAATCTAAGGTTGTCTATTTTATATTTACTGTCTGAATGCAATGAAGGGCCTATGATTGGGTTGAAAAAGTACCAGGTGACCTAAATCTGCTCTTTGTCCTCTTTAGTTGCAGGCCAAACCTGTTACAAAGACCCATGGCAAATGCGCATGTCTTCTAAGTTATTCCGACCGACCCTCCCAGTACTGTCAATTAGGTCTTTTAAAAATATGGCCAATACTTTCAACTCCTGAGAAAGGCCTGGAATCTGGGTCCTCATAAGAGATGCCCACCTTCCCAACCACAGAGGTGCTGGAAAGAAACCTACCAGAGACCTTCCAGGAGGCTGGAATCGGGTCTGCCCATCAGAGGCACTCAGGAGAGGGCAACCCCGTAGGCAAGGGCAGACAGACATTAGTACCAGCTCTTTCCATACGAAGTGGGTCAGTCAAGGTGAGCAGGCCTCTGTCTCTTGACAGCACTGTCTTTTTTCCACTGTTATGCACAGTTGAAGTCCAAGAGGCAGTTCGTTCTTTTTAAAACTATTTCATTTTCTCTTTATTAGTTCTGCTATGGGTCACATGCACTCACCAGAGACAGAGGAGGAGAGAGAGAGAGAGACAATAAAAAATCTCTACCTCCCTCCCTCCCATTGTGGGTGGATGGCCATACTGCGATCCCTTCTCCACTCTCTCTCAAGATTCTGGGCATGTAGGCATACAAGCCCAGTGTGTCTCTCAAGCTGCTGGTCCAGGACTTAAATTGTGGATGCAGCCACGTGGGATCCAGCTGCCTTAACCACCATGCCATCATGCCAACAGAGCTGGTTCTTAATATATTCCAGATCCAGAAACAATATGGGTTTTGAATTGGGCATTTACCACAAGAAACATTTTCCAAAACAAAACCTTCACACTTAGGAGAAAACTTCAGATAATCATAGGAGTCATAGCCAGAATGCTACACCACTGCTATTTCTCTAAGCTGGTACATCTGGAGAGTTTTGCACCAGGTATTTATTGAAGTCCAGAAGGACCCACACATGATCTGCGGTGACATGGCACCGTCATTCGTTCAGACCCTCTGCAGGGAATCTGAGAACATACACGCTCGACTCGGCTTAGTTCTAGTGGATTTTCCTCCTTGAAGGAAGTAAGCACAGCTGTGCGGCAACGGGCCAGCCACAACGCATCCCGGTCCATAGAGAATAATTCCCACAACTGAGTCTGCATGGGTGACACATGAAGCCACTCAAGACTGGCGAGTTGAGTGAGATTTCAATGCAGTTCTCTTCTTGCTACAGAACTTGTGATGGTATTTTTTATTAGAGAGAAGAAAAGAAGGTCAGTGTAAGACAGAGAGGCTCACCCCGCCTTTTGGCTTTCATCTAATACAGAACAAAAATTAGACTCGCATTTGTCCTAACTGAAAGTCTTTGCTTATAGTTTGCTTCCCCGGATGTCACATGGCCAGTTCCTTCCAAGCATTTACTTCTTGGTACAGAGAGGAATTTCTCAACTGCAGAATCTAGAGTAGCCACTGTTACGTCACTCACTCTGAAACACATCCCTAACTTCTTTTTCTTCATAGTACTTACTTATACCTGAAAATATTCTGCGTATTTGTTTACATGTTTACTTTTATATCGGTATGTTTACTTTTATATCGCCTGCATTGACGCACTAGCTCCACTGGAGCATTTTAGTTACATCTTGTAGCAAACAGCAGATACTTGAAACAGCTGGGTAAAGGGATACCATGCTAATGACAAGGATTCACTGCAACCACAATACTAAATGTCTTATGCAGAGTGTTTTGTTTCAGCTTGTGCCAATTCTTTTTAACTTTGTCTATTTCTTTCACGAGAGAGAGAAAGAAATACAGTACCTCAGAAGGTTTTGGGGCCGATGTGGTGTAAAGGTGGAAAAGGTGCTGGACTCCCACATGGCCGACCGTGCTATGAGTCCCAGACCTAGCAGTTTACTTTCTCACTTTTCTTCTCTCTCTCTCTCTCTGTCTCACTGGTCAAATGAAAATAATAATAATAATAAATAAAATTAAGTAAAATAATAATTTATATATTTTTAAATAAGGCTGGTAAAGTCCAGCCCTGTGCCTGCTGTGTTCAGGGAGGTCTGCAAATGTGGACCCAGGACCTGCCCAGGTGGGTCTGCAGCTGTGCAGGGCTGGACTTTACCTAAAGCTGCACCATCGCCCAACTCCAGCTTCCGCTGATTTTACTACAGTATAGTTTTCATAAAACTTGTCTAAGTTTTCAAAACGGCTGGTATAAAGTTCACATTTCCTTATCATCTTGTTAATGTTTATAGAATTATATGCATAAGCCATTTTTCATTCTTGATCCTAACACTTTATGTTCTCCCATTTCTCCTAAATCAGTCTAGAAGGAAGCTGATCATTCGGTTGATCATTTCTAAGAAAGAGCTTTTATGTTATTGGTTTTCCCTACTTTCTTTCTGCCTTTGGTTTCCTTCATTTCTTTACTATATCTCTCTTCTTTCATTGGATTTATTTAGTTCTACTTCTTTTTTGGCATCTTAAAGTGAAACCTTAAGTCTGATTTTTAACCTTTCTTCTTCTCTAATACATTAAAAGTTATAAATTTCTCTCTAAGCATTGTTATTGTCATAGCTCATAAATTTTAATATACTTTATTTTCAATTTAATTCAGTTCAAAACTGCTTATGACTTACTCTATGATTTCCTTTTTGATTTAGATTATTTAGAAGTGTGTTGCTTAATTATTAAGTGTCTGTTGCTTCCTTAGACAAGTCATTGTTGTTGATTTCTACTGGGTTGTCTGAGAAGTCATGACTCACTTTTGCATGGAAAAACAGAAAAAATATGCCATGACTTTTCTTTTTTTGAGAGTTTTTTTTTTTTTCCTGCTATAGGGCACATGTACTCACCAGAAAGACAGAGAGAGACAGAGAGACAGAAAGCGAGAAATCACCCCCCAGGGGGGATGGCCTCGCTGCAATCCCTTTTCCTCCATTCTCCTCTCGGGATCTTGGGCACGCACGCACACGTGCCCAGCGTGAATTTAAGCCACCAGGTCAGGGACTCGAACCGCAGTCGACTACATGGTAGTCCAATGACACAGCCCTTACACCAACTGCTGGTCCCATGCCATGACTTTTCTGTCAAGCCAATACTGGAATAAACTATATGATACAAATCATTCTAAATATATTGATTTGTTGTTGGACAATCCATATCATATTTTAAGAGAATATGCACATTATAGTTGTTGGGTACAATGTTTCATAAATATTATTATTGGAAGTTGAAAGTGCTGGTTATATTTTTTTTCTGATTTTATTTTTGTCTAGTTGTTCTATAGTTGACATAGTGTTTTATTTGAGTTGTGCTGTTTTCCCATATTATTGTGTGTTTATTTCAATTTTTGCTTCATGCTTTAAGCTTTGTTGTTAGGCACCTACTCACATGTAAATATTACATCTTTGAAGTATCTGTCTTTTTTATAAGTTGTTTTGGTCATTGGTGTTTTTATAGCCATTCTGTAAAGACAAAAGAGTACACATATAAGAAGCTCCGTACTGTGAAGATCAGTATCTGGTAGGCTCCTAGTCCCTGAAACACCAGCTAGGAGCTTTAACTCCTCTCTTCTTTTTTTTTTTTTTTTAAGGTTTTTGCCATAGGGTGTGCACACTGGCTAGAGAGAGACAGATTATTATTATTTTTTCCATGATGCTTGCTTTTACTTTGAGCTGTTTTCTGAGACTATAAACCAAGAGATACAGGCCTTTATCATATATTTTTCTGTATACATCATAGACACTCTTGAAACATGAGAGCCAAATCTGGCTAGGCTGTGGAGTAAGGTCTACATCCAGCAGCCCTAGCACCCTTCTGGTGCTAAGTGCTGAGCTTCAGGAAATGAAGTCCCAAGCCCTCTGAAGTGATATTTCTTCTGGAACTGAACTCTGTTCTGAACTGATTTTTATGCCATCTGGGACAGCTACTCTGTCTTAAGCTGTGCCAAGGGGTTAAAGAGCACCACTACCATATTCATCTCTAGTTTTGGGGTAACAGGTCAACCTGGCATTTTAAAGATGTAGTGATCACTGGTGAGGTTCTTGGCCATGATGAAAAGGTGACCACCAGAGCTTGCTTTCTGCAATGGTTGTAAGGCTTCCTGCCACTTCCTTTGGAAAGTCAAAGCCATCTCATTTCTGCCATATTGAACTCAGAGTTCCTTGAAATACACTAACAGGTGGATTTCCAGTAATATGCACGTTTGGAAGACCATCCTTCCAAAAGCATTTTCTACTTCAAATGTCAGCATATTTCTATACACAAGTCTTGGTTTTCCAGGTGCAGCATCAAAAGCATCTGTAACTGAGGAATAAATTAATTGTTCTTTTCACTCTCCATTTCAGCCACAGTGACACTGCAGATGGATTTTGTGATGCCTCTGGTCCAGGGCTACTTGATGAATATAAGAATTTGTCAGATTGGTAGTTTTCCTTACAATTTTATCTGTCAGCCTCAATCCAGAGAAAAATTCTGGGAGTGCTGCTTCGCTGCTTGCAATCTGCACAACTTAATTATTCAAAAAAATGTTTAATTGTATTTTTTTTTTTTTTTTTTTTTGGGCATGGGGAGAGGTTTTTGCTATAGGGTGCATGCACTGGCCAGAAAGACAGAGAGAGACAGAAAGCGAGAAATCATCCCCAGAGGGGGATGACTATGCCACAATCCCTTCTCCTCCCTTCTCCTCTGGGAATCTTGGGCACGCATGCACATGCGCCTGGCCTGAGTTTAAGCCACCAGGTCTGGGACTCGCACTGTGGCCGACTACACAGGAGTCCAGCAACATAGCCATTACACCAATTCCTGGTCCCTAATTTTATTTCTTTTAAAGAGATTTTTGCCTTATAGTGTGTGCACTTGCCAGAGAGAAAGAGACAGACAGACAGACAAAGTGAGAGGGAATATGAGAAATTATCCCTTAGGGGGATGGCCACATTGCAATACCTTTTCCTCCATTCTCCTCCCAGGATCTTGGGCATGCACACACATGTGCCTAGCATGAGTTTCAAGTCACTGGGTCCAGGACTTGAATTGCCATTGGCTTTGTGGGAGTCCAGTGATATAACCACTACACTACCTGCTGGTCTCAGTCACTATACATCTTTACAGCACACACTTAATTTTCCCAGTATGAAGACATTGTATATTAATTCAGTCAAAGATATTATTATACACATTATCATCAACAGATAATTTTCTATTTTTGTGTCTGTTCAATGTTTTGCTTTTTACTCCTCTGATTCCCTCCCTTCCACCCCCCATTACCCACCCTCCTCTCGTACTGTTGATAGTATTCACAATTGCTCTCCATGCTTTTATACCTTACAATCTTTCAGTTTCTGCAGTAGAGTGCAGACATTTGATATATATAAGTGGGGACATACAATGCCTCTCTTTCATAAGTCTGGCTTGCTTCATTTAGCATTAAATCTTCCATATTCATCCACTTTCTGTCAAATGCCAGGGTCTCTCTCTTTTTATGGCTGAGCAGTATTCCATGGTGTATACATGCCATATTTTTTTAATTCATTTATCTGTTCTAGGACATTTGGGTTGATTTCTTTTCTTAGCCATCATGAATAAGTTACAATAAACATGGATGTGCAAGTGTTTTTCCAACTGAGTGTATTCCTATCCTTCACGTAGATATCAAGGAGTAGAACTGCTGGATCATATGATAGTTCTATTTGTAGGAATTAATGATTTCTTAAATCATCAAATGCTGAGTTTCCCCAAGGCAGCCAGGAGACACCATTTGGGCCTCATCCATTCTTAAAGTTCTTTTTTTTTTTTTTTTTTGAGAGGTTTTTCGCTATAGGGCGCGTGCGCTCGCCAGACAGACAGAGAGAGACATAGAGACAGAAAGCGAGAAATCACCCCCCAGGGGGGATGGTCACGCCGCAATCCCTTCTCCTCCATTCTCCTCTCGGGATCTTGGGCACGCACGCACACGCGCCCGGCGTGAGTTGTAAGCCACCGGGTCCGAGACGCGAACCGCGGTCGACTACGTGGGAGTCCAGCGACATAGCCATTACGCTAACTGCTGGTTCCCTTAAAGTTCTTTTTCTAAAGTTTATTTATTTTGAGAGAGAGAGAGAGAACTCCCAACAGGATCTTGATACTGCAATCTATACCAGGTTCATCCAGGCCTTGATTATGGGTATGCATGGGATCAGTATACTTAGGGAGGTCTCCGGATGTAAACCTGGAACCTTCCCTTGTTGGTTACCCTCACAGAGCATTATGTTTTACTGCTACACCACTGTCAGCCTCCCATACTCTTTCTTAAAATATATTTTATCTGCTATACATAGAGCCATGTCAGCCTTCTTTCACTTAATATCTTTTTCTGTCTATCTCTTCCCCCCCCCCCTTTTTTTTGCCAAAGGATACATGTGCTTGCAAAGGAGGGCAGAGTGAGAAATTATCCCCTCCTCCCCAATGAGGATGGCTATACCATAATCCCTTCTTCTCTCAGGATTTTGGGCACACTTGTACATGCACATGCATGCATGTTTTTCAGGCCACTATGTCTGGAACTCAAACTGTGGAGTTCCAGGATCTTAACCACTATGTCACCTGCTGGCCCTTCTCCATTTCCTTTTAATCAATCTGTCTTCTTATTTAAAATAGATTTTGTATAGACAACATTTTTATCCATTCTGACAATCTCTACCTTTTAATTGGAGTATTTAGTCTGCTAACATTTAATGTGATTATTAATAGGGTTGGACTTAGGTGTGTTTATTATTTGTTTTCTGTTTGTCCCTTCTACTTTTATTTCTTTATTCCACCTTGCTTTTGTATTTAAGAAAAATAATGCAGCAGCAATGTAATACTCTGTAGTGCTGAGACCATATGGGAAGGTTTGGAGTTCACATCCCAAGGTCTCCCTGTGCATGATGAGCATATGTGTACATGTGGTTCTGCCTAGCTGAAGTTAGGGATGTAATGACCCTGTTGGGGATACCTGTCTCTCTTTATCTTGCTGATGGAAAAAAAAAATTTGAAAAGTTAAAAAAAAATGTATCCATTGCTTTTTAGCTGTACTTCTTTGCATTATCTGCTTTAATAGGCACTCTAAGGATTATAATATGTATCCTTAATTTCTACAGTGCATTCAGATTAAGTGTTATAACTCTCCAAATAAAATGTAGATGCTTTGCATAGATCCATTCATCCTGTCCCCCCAACTTTCAAGTCACAGTTGTCATATATATTGCACTTATACACATTATAAATCCCCAAACCAATATCATAATTTTCATTTTAAACAATCATACATTTAAAAGTAATTGAAAGGAAAATTTATGTTTCATATTTATCCAGATATTTACTATTTCCAATGCTTCATTTCTTTTTGAAAATCTACATTTCTAGCTGGTATAATTTCCCTTCAGTGTGAAAATCTTCCATGTGGTTTCTTTTGTGCAGATATAATAGCAATGAATTATCCACATTTTATCTGAAAATATCTTTATTTAACCTTATTCATAAAATATGTTGTTGCTAGATATATTACTCTGAATTTTAGCACTTTAAAGGTATCTTTTAATTTTTATCTGGCTTCAATTGTATCTACTGATAATTGTCAATTTTCAAAATGTTGTTACTCCGGTGGCCAGCAGGTGGTATGGCAGTTAGGGTGCTGGATTCCCACATAGTTGACTACAGTTCAAGTTCCAAACCTGGCAGCTTGCTTTCTCACTTTCCCACTTTCTCTCTTTGTCTTTCTCTAGTGACTGCATGTATCCTATAACAAATTTTGGAAAAATAACAGTAATAAATAAAATTAAATGTTTAATTCTTAAAACATGTTACTCTGCATAAAAAATGATATTTTCTCTAGTTGTTTGTAAGGTTTTCTCCTTAAGGCTGTTTTTAAACAGTTTCACTATAATATACCTAGACACAATTTTCTTTTTATTTATTTTGGTTTTGACTCACTGAGCTTTTTGAATCTGTAAATTTATGTTTTTCACAAAAGTTGTGAAAATGTTGGCCCTTGTTCCTTCAAGTATTTTTTTCTCTTGTTTTCTGTGACTCTATTGACAACTACCAGGACTTTTGGTGCTGTTACACAAGTCTTAAATGATCTATGATCAAATGCATTACCCTTTTCTTTGTTATCTACTTCTTTTAAGTCTATCTAGGAAAATTTTTTTTAAGAGAGATTTTTGCTATAGGGAGCATGTGCTCTCACTGGAGACACAGAGACAGAGAGAGAAAGAAAGCAAGAAATCACCCCCCAGGAGGGATGCCATGCCAAAATCCCTTCTCTTCCATTCTCCTCTTGAGATCTTGGGCACGCACACACATATTCCCAGCGTGAGTTTTAAGCCACCAGGTCCAGGACTAGAACCACAGTCGACTACGTGGGAGTCCAGCGACCATTATGCCACCTGCTGGTCTTACCAGTGAAACTTTTATATAATACATAGTTTTTACACTTTAAAATTTCTTTGTGGTTCTTTTTATAGTTCTTAATAATTTTCTGGGATTTTTCTCATTCTTTATAAGAGTATTTTCCATTCCATCATTAAGCATAGTTACAAGCTGTGGTAAAATTCTTGTTTGCTGATTCCTTTACTGGGTTATCTATAGTTGAGTTTCTGTGGACAGTCTTTTTTCTTCAGAAGAGGTCACATATCCCTGGTTCTCCAATGTTGAATAATTTTGGCTTGTATCCTAGACATTATAGATGTTATGCTCAGGAGACACTATTATCTTTTATATCCTTCTGAATGGTGTTCATTGCCTTGGTTGGGCAGGCAATAAGTTGACTGGACTCATACTTAAAATCCTGTCTCCTGGATGGCAATTCAAATCTCAGTTCAGCTCTCTTATCTTCAGTGTGGCTGTCTGGAGCCTGTCCTTTCATGTATAATTCAAGACTTCTCTCCACAGTTTATGGTTTTGGGTCTATTTTCTAGTAAGATTCTGGTTTCTCACTTTCCAGAAGCTGTTGGCTGTCCTAAATCCTAGCCTGGGACCATAGATCACTTTCTTGAGTTTATATAAAACTTACATAAAATTTACTTTAGTTACTCCATAACATGCAATTGTAAGTTTAGTGGTCTAAATGCACATATTCATCTGCTATCTCACAAGTCCATGGGCTAGGAATCCAAGCAGACTGAGTGCGGCCCTTGGCTCACAGGCTACTATCCAGGGATCAGGCAGGCTGTGTTTCTATCTGCAGATTTGATGGGGTAAGCAGCTCCGAGTTCCCTGAGATTGTTGGCTCTTCCCTTCCTTGCAGCTGAATGACTGAGATACTTGACCTCTTAGTGACTGTGGTCTGTAGGCTATACTCAGGTCCTCAAGGACAGCTTTGTTTCCCTGTCAAGTTTCCCTGACGCTCTTCTAAGGCAGTCTACACTGTGGCTGTGTTTCCCTGACATCAGCAAAGAATACCTTTTTCAGTCTGCTAAGACAATATCTTGTAGAACACAAGGTCACTGAGGGAGTGACATTCCAATACCTTTGCCATATTCCATGGATTAGAAGCAAGCCATCATCTTTGACACACTCAAAGAGAGGGTACCATCCCAGGGTGTGAATCCCTGAGGGTCTCATGGAGTATGTTGGCCACAGGACCCAGAGTATATTTTATAGTCCTATAATTTGGGGCCTTAGGAGGTCAAAAAACTTTGCTGGGATTAGTGTTAGTGTTTGTGGAGCCTGGGATTGAATCAAGACCAAGTCAATGTCGTCCAAGTATCCCTTCTACACCAACAAGCAAATCTATATTCCACACTGTTGGTCTAGATTCGGCTACAGAGAAGTGGCAATAAAAGGAGTACAACTTCCATGACTTGATGCAGTCCAGTCTTTCTGAAGCCGTGTGGGATGTCAGAGCAATGACTACAGTTCAGAATACCTAAATATGAAACCAGTTTCCTAAGTCTCAGAGTCACTTGGAAGCATCTTATTTCCTAATATATAAAGTCAACCAGCGATTGTACCACATAGGAAAGTTCTTCAGATAACACAGTTTGAGAAAGTAAAAATGTTAAAACATACCAACCATAGTTATAGACACGCTATTTTGAAAATACAGATTCTATTAGCTTGATCATAAATTAAGTCTCTCTGTTATTTTATTATCTCTTCAAAGCTACCATATTACTTAAACTATGTAGTCTAGGATCTGATTACCATACATATGCTACTGATCTATACAGTCTTACAATTCCTATGGTGCAAATAGTGTATATATAGAAGTAGATCAAAACTAATAGAAATGCTGGTTTCATAAATAACAGTTATAAAAGCACTGAAGCAGGGTCTAGAAGGTGGGATGGTGGTTAAGGTGGTGGACTCCCACATGGCTGACCATGGTTTGAATCCTGAACTGGTGGCTTGAAAGTAACACTGGGCACATGTGTGTGCACCAAAAATCCTGAGAGGAGAATGGAGGAGAAGAGATAGTGGTATGGCCATCTTCCCTGAGGGGTGATTTCTCTTCTCCCCTCTCTGTCTCTCTCCAGCAAGCGCACATGCCCTATTGCAAAAACCTTAAAAATAAATAAATAAAAAAGCACTGAAGCATTGTTTTATGAACCAAGATCTTTCTGGGAATCTGAAACTCATAGCTGGCTTGCCTGGGCAAATTCATTCACCTTGGGTCCTTACTCATAAAGTCAAAGAAGGAGGGAGTTAAACTGCAAGGCCCTTTCACCTCTGAAATTAGAAACTGCACCATAAGCCTCTACCATGTGGAAACTGGTAAGAAAATAAAATTTCTAAGGTGAAAAGAATGGATTTTGTATCACAATCTAAGTCAACTATTTTTTGAATCCAAGTCTTTATAGTAAACCTGTATGATCCTCCACATAAACAGGAGTAAAGCTGACAGTCAGGCATTGTTGAGATGTTTGCCAAACTATCACCATGGTAAGATCATTCACTTAAGAAGAATATTCAACTATATTGGGCTTTAAATATTTCAAAATCCTTACTAATTTTCTAAGGACTGTTATAAGTCTTATTAATATATTAGCTCTTCAAACAAGGTTATGTAGACAGGCAAGGATATTATTTTACTTCTGCAGAAACAGAATCCAGAAAAGTGGATTGGTGAGACCTATTGAATGACTTGCCCAAAGTTGTATAGACAATAAATGAGCATGAAAGACCACACAACTGCCAAACCACTAGATCTCATTAGATTCAAGATGTTTCTTCTTAATTGCAGCTACCTCAGAAAAGACATGCTACATGCTTTCAGATTTCTTGCTGCAGTCCTGTTTCAGCCACCTTCATATATGGAAATAAATATAATAAATACGCTAGTATTAGGAAGAATGAGAAAATGACCGAGCCTTATTTTATAACTCTAAGCTGGGTAAGTCAAAGAGGGGCCAAAATAGTGTTGTCAAATGGTATAATGTAGAAAGGAGGAAGAAACTAGATGGAGAGGGAAGGAAAGTGATCTAAAATTTAAGTTACGTCACTGTCAAATAAATGTATTCATTAAAAAGATTTCAGTATCAGTGAACCAAATAGGTGCAATGAAAATACGTTACCCCAAAATACACTATAAGTAAGGCATTTCAGGAAAATATATTCACCCTTTTTAAGTAAAGACTTTACCTCAGATTATAACTTTAAAAGGAAATGATGAAGTAATTTATTTTTTATTTTTCTTAAACTGTCCGAGGGCATTTGTGCACAGCAGAGAGAGAGAGAGAGAGAGAGAGAGAGAGAGAGAGAGAGAATGAAGCAGACACCATAGGGCATGGTTACAAGGCAATCTCTTCTCCTCCATTTCTTCTTCCTTTTCAGATTTTGGGCACACACACACACACACACACACACACACACACATACCTGGTGTTTTTCAGCCACTAGAACTGGGAGAATCTGGCTGCCTTAATCACCATACCACTGACTTGCTCTTTATTTTATTTTACTTGTGGTAAAATTAAAGAAGCAAAAAATAAAATGTACCATCTTTATCATTTTTTAGGCGTACAGTTCATTAGTGTCAAGTGCATTCACACTGGTGTGCCATACCATCTCTAGAAATCTTTCCATCTTGCAAAACTGAAACTTGGTCCCCATTATACATCAACTCCCCATTCTTCTCTCCCCTAGCTCCTGACAACCAACATTCTACATTCCATCTCCACAAATTTGTAGGAACCTTATATGAGTAAAGTCATTCAGAATTTATTTTCATGTGACTAGCTTACTTCATGGAGCAAATGTCCTCCAATTTGACACATGTGTCATAATTTCCTTTCTTAAGGTTGAATAGCAATCCATGGTGTATTTGTGTGTATATATACCAAATTTTCTTTACCTGTTCATCCACTGAAGAACACTTAGGTTGCTTACACATTTTGGTTATTATGAATAATGCTGCTATAAACATGGGCCTACAGACACTTTATTGAGCCCCTGCTTTTAATTTTTTTGGAAATTTCTGGATCACATGATGGTTAAATTTTCAATTTTTTGAGGAACTACTGTACTTTTTTCCATCGGAGTTGTATCATATATTACCACCAACAATGCAAAAGGGTGCCAATTACTCTACATCTTTGTGAATACTTTTTTTTCCTCCTCTCCTCTCCTTTTTATTTTTACTAACAGTAGCTATCCCAAAAATGTAAACAACTATTTCATTATTTCATTGTGGTTTTCCATTTCTCCTAATGATTATTTTGGCTGAGCATTTTATCCCATGTGCTGGGGGGGGGGGGTGCACTGTATATTTTTTGTATGTGTGAAATAGATATTCAAGTTCTTTGCACATTTGTTGATAAGGTTGTTTATTTCATTGTTGTTCTTGAGTTGTAGGTGTTTTATATTATTCTGGATATTAATCCCTAATCCTATATGATTAGTAAATACCTTCTCTAATTCTATAGGTTGCTTTTTCAATTTGTTGATATGTCCTTTGATCACAAGTAAAAGTTTTTCAAGGACTAAAATTTTGCGACCCTGGTTGAGGAGTAAATCTGTCTCTGAACATAAAGATCAATTAACCACCCTGAACCCAGACCTATCAAGGCTGAGTCCTGAGTGAAAGTTTAAGATGAGAAGAAGACACCTTCATGGCTCCTGAGAACTAGTGATTTCAGGGGGAAAAAAAAGAGAAATGAAGATTTTCTACTGATAATTCAGCCTCCAGCCCACAAACTCAAGTAGTAGGAAGCCCCTCAAGCTGCCTCTCTGCCTCTGTCTCTATGTTTCTCTCTGCCTCTGTCTCTGTCTTCTCATTTTTTTATAATATTTCTTTTTTAAAATTTTTAAGGTATTTTCTCAGCTTTCAGCCCCTCCTTTACCTTTATCTTATTAATAATCCCCTCTCTCCCTCCCACCCAGGAAAGGCAAGAGGCAGGCCTTCAGAAGAAGATACCTTCATGGCTCCTGAGAACTAGTGACAGTTTTCTATTTTTTGCTTTTTTTAAAAATTTTTTTTTTTTTTTACTTTTTTTCTTCTTTTTTTCTCTGTTTCTTGGTTGTTCTTTTCTCTCTCTGTTTCCTTTTCTTTTTCTTTTATATCATCTCTCTGCTCTTCAATCTCCACTCACTGTGTTTCTAGATAGACCTAAGGGAACTATAGCCAAACATCCAAATACTATTAGGGTCAACATATTCCTCAGTATTTACTGAATCTGCTCCAAAGGGATCAAAATGGAACAGCAAAGAGATTCCAGATAATCTCTTTCTGCATGCTCTTGAACGCTCAGATTGAACTTCAAGTTTAGGTAGAAACACACCATCCATCAGATGACTAGAAATCACCGCAGGGCCACAAGAAATATGGGATAGCAAGAAAATACCTCTCCTCCAAGGGAAAAGAATAGCTCCATGGAAATCATGGAAATGTCTGATAAAGAATTTAGAATATTCATAATGGTGAAGCTAACAGAGATGGAAGAGAAGAGAGACAATGAACTGTAGAATAGAAAGGAGAAAGGAGATGACGAGTTCCAGGAGGTGAGGAAATCCTTGCAAGATCTAAAAGAGGAATTACACACTTTATAAAAGAATCAAATGGAACTATTAGAGATGAAGGCTATAATACCAGAAATCAAAATCACCCTTGGAAGTATTAAAAGCAGACTAGATCATGCAGAAAATAGAATCTCAGACATAGAACAGAAAATTGCTGGTCTAGAAAAATCCACCATGAAGACTGAGACAATTGCCAAAAAAAATGAGAATATATGAGAAATACTAGATACCATCAAACGTCCAAACATCCAGATAATTGGTATTCCAGAAGGCAAAGAGACTCATAAGAGAATTGATAATCTATTCCAAGAAATCCTGCAACAAAACTTTCCAAACATGGAGAGGCATTCAAAGATACAGTCCCAAGAAATACAAAGGACAACAAATAGAATCAACCCAAGAAGATCTTCTCCAAGACACATTAAAGCCAGACTGACCAAAACCACAGACAAAGACAACATACTAAGATTGGCAAGAGAAAAATGGCAAGTTACCTACAAAGGATATCCCATCAGGCTAACAGCAGACCTCTCACTGGAAACAATGTGAGCAAGGAAGGAGTGGGAAAATATATTCAAAGTGTTAAGGGAAAAGCAATTTCAACCAAGAATACTTTACCTGGCAAGATTATCCTTCATATAGGAAGAAAGGACAAAAACATTCTGAGATAAACAAAACCTGAAAGGATTTACCAGCACCAGACCAGATCTCCAAGAAGTTCTCAAAGGAGTGCTATATCAGGAAAATTAAATACAGACACACAGAAATAAGAGTGCGAAAACTAAGAGAAAGGCCAATGGTCTAGAGTTGAATATTATATCCCAGAATTCAATCAGGAAGATTGAACCACAACAGCAGATAGATTAAGTATATGAAACTGAACTGGTGATATAGCATTCTACGACTTTTGACTAGAGTATTGCTGATTTTCTTCTAGCCTTTGTTGTCCAGTTTTAAAGATTTTTGTCCTGTCTTGAGTTGTCGATGGGTTCAGGTACCTACTATTTGAACAGAATCCTAACCTGTTTCCTGGCTTTAAGTTTTAAGCAAAGTTCCTTAGCATTTCTTTGATTTATTAAAGTTAAAACTGCTTTTCTTGAAATTACCAGCTGAATTTGCTATTAAAAGTAGTTAGATTGTTTAAGAAACTGTGTAATCGATAAAATGGGGGAAGGAATGGAAGACAACTGTAGACACCAGAGGTAGTGTGAGAAGAGGGTGAGAGATAGGGAATCAAGGATCAGAAGAAAAGCAAAATATACAGGAAATAAGAAATGGAAAATTGTTGACGATAACGCGTACGTTGATGTGCTTGATTGCACCAAAATACAGTGTGTTCTGGATGGGAAATCTAATTTTGTATGCTATAATGATGTATAGTAAGTGAATGTAAATAAATAAATTTAAATAAAAAAAATTAAAAAGGAAGTTTAAGATGAGATGGTGCCCAGTAAGTTGGTATTAAGTTTCAGCTTCCCAAAACTAAATAGTATCTCAAGCATAGGAACTCCAATATTCTACATCATAAGTTTAAAATACAGATTTATATTCTTAAACTCACTTTTTTGATTGTTTGTTATCAAGGTGACTAGAAAAAAATCATAAAAGTACTTGGGTATATGGAAGCAAGATGTGAAGTTAAAAGAAACAATTAAATCACAATTTCACAGATTTATTTATTTATTTATTTTGGAGAGGTTTTTGCTAAGGGTGTGTGCGCTCACCAGAAAGACAGAGAGAGACAGAGAGACAGAAAGCAAGAAATCACCCCCAGGGGGGATGGCCATGCTGCAATACCTTCTCCTCCATTCTCCTCTCGGGATCTTGCCACGCACACACACACGCCCAGCGTGAGTTTTAGCCTCCAGGTCTGGGACTCAAACCATGGTCGACTACATGGGAGTCCAGCAACATAGCCATTATGTCAGCTGCTGGTCCCACAAATTTTTCTTTATAGTAAAAACATACCAACTGTTAATATGATTGATAGGCAAAAACAAAGTGACAAAAATGACAGTGTATCATGATAAGAACCACATTTAAACAGTGAACCTTTAAACAGTGTGACTCTATAACACAAAATCTAGCTTTTCTATTTCCTTTGTGTCAATAAAATGCCAATGCACAGAGAAGAGGCAGGCTCACTTTTCACTTTGATTTTATCAAAGAGAGCCTCCATAAATTGTCACACTCTAACAACAGCTAAAAATACACGAGAATCTAATCTCTTCCAAACACACACTTGCTTCTTTAACTGCAAGTGTCAGAGAGGAAATGATTCATAAACCAAAGGTAGATGTTGAGCGGCTAAGAAAGCCTGTTTCCTTTCTCTGTACCCTCTTAGTATTAGCCCCCTCGTGATTTCCACCAAGGAAGTTCCTTTGCAGACTGACTGTTTTCACAGGCTCTGCAAAGGGAGACGCCACAGGTTCTCACGGATATTTATGTTGGAAAAGAACTCCACTTCCTCCGTGCCTCTCAGCACAATGCCTCTTCATCTTTGCCAACCACGGGGTGGAAGGAAACATCCCAAACACCAGAGACGACCGCTTCAGCACTTCCACCTCCCCCATGGCTTTTAAAACATTGTTCAGCAACGTCACACGTGTTGCGTTTGGGTTTCCACATTCCGGACTATAAACAAAACCTATATTTGGCTGTTTATTACAAAGGGAATTGGTACAAATCCAGTTTTGTGTATGTTTTGTTTATGTACTGAAAAGGCAGAAATATTTTATATATGGAACATTTGAAGTTTATAGGACACAATTAGTTTCATAAAATATAAACTCAAAAAAGGGTTGGTTAGGCCTCAAAGAATCTTACTTGTCTTATTTTTCATTCCTGTCCAGACTTTTGAAGTTTCATAACATACTATATGAGCAGATAAACAGACTTTGAGGAATTGTGGAGAAACCAAACAGTAAAGAAAGCATCTCAAAAAATGGCCAGATACTCACATCTATGCTGCCTCAGTAGATACATTTACAATGTATTTGGCTACGTCTACAGGAATGGTTTACAACTTCATGCCTTTCAATTTGAGTCTGGTATAGGGTTCAGACTTCTTGAGTTTATGTGTCTTTGGAACTGGCCAGCCAGATGAAGTTAGTGTCGTTCATTGTTCCAGTCAGACCTGGCAGAAAGAACGCATGCCTGGCATCCTTTGTTACTCTCTTACTGGGTTTGCTTAATATATTTGACAAAAGGTCAAATATAGAAGTGAACCAATTCCACCTGAGACTTCCAGATATTCCACTGTGGTATTACTTCTAGGACAAGCAGAGTTGATTGTTAAGAGTTTCACGAGTCAAAGGCACTACGAAGCCATACTCCTGAAAACCTCAGGAGTGTTGTGAAGAGGGAAACATAAATACAAGGGACCTTCAAAAGGATCATGGAAAATGGAAAACGTCAATCATGAAAAAACTGTCCATGACTTCAAAACTTTCTGCACCAAAATAAACTCATACTTTAATTGTATTTTCCATAAATTTTTGTATCGCCTTGTACATTCTTCCTTCAAGACTATTTGCAGGACTGTTTTTTTGTTTGTTTGTTATTTTTTTCATTGCCAGAGGATGCCTGTGTTCATCCTGGAGAGGCAAAGGGAGAAAGTGCCCCCCCCATGGGGTGTGATCATGCCGCAAATCTTTCTTTTCCATTTCTCCATCTTGTCAAGATTTAGACTTGCACACACACACATGCTTGGTAAGTTTCTCAATTTGCTGGGGCCAGGACCTGAACTGCAGGCAGCCACACAGAACACAGTTCCCTTAACCACGAGTCCACAGGGACAGCCCTGCAGAATTGTTTTAAATCTTTGAGTTTTGATTCTTAAGTAGCAAGTGCATGGCTTCCCCATCAATGATGAGTAAATGCAAACATTCTCACTACTGGAGAATCTCTGTGTCAAACAAGACCACGGTAGACGTTGCTGCAGTGTTGCCTCAAGCCACCCCTCCCCCCACGTCATCCTGTGCCAAGGCCAGAGAGAAAGATTCACCCTGCACATTCCATGGCCTGTCAACTAGACAGCCATAGGTCTCTCTGATCGAGTCAGCATCAGTCCCTGATGGCTCCTCGCAGGAATGAACACAGATGAGCCTGAGTTCTCATGTTCACCAGTGAGAGCAGCAGCCCCGTGAATGATCGCACTTCACCTTTATAAACCTCAGTGTCCTCTCTGGTAAAATGAAGATGATCACAGTACTGACCTTATAAAGATGTTGTAAAGACTAAATGAGATGATGCACATCATGTCTTATTGAGGCTGGAACACAGAGCTCAGTACTGCCGGGTCTCTGGAATGGCTTCCATGCTATCCTTGAGCCCTTTGACTCGGGACCAATGGGTAAGGACCAAGTGAGAGATCCTCACATCTAAACACCTGGGCCCCACAATCATGGCTCACTGAATATTTACTTTTTTTCAGTTAAAATAGTCTCATTCTTGCTATTTTTTAAATTAGTGAATGTCTAGTTTGGTGTCTTCCTAGCAATTGCTGGAGTTACTGGCTGGTTCCAGAGTTGTCCATAGCAAAGATTAGTAAAAAATCACATATAGAAGGGCTACTGGTGACAAAGTTCAGGTAGAACCATGGTCCATCCTGTGCCCACAACTTTGAGCATTCAGCTTGGAATTGCTTCCAGTAACTTCCAAATTCTTCAATTCCGAGAATATCCTTTTCTCTGTATCTTTTAATGTTATCTCTTAAAATGTGCTACCAGATTCCCATTCACTCAAGACAAGACTTAACCAGACCCCAGTAGTCTGGGACTAGTCCTCACCCAGCCCTGATTTCACACTTCTGTAAGGACGGCTGTGGCTACGGTTCTGCTTATGTGGCCTCAACTGGCTGCTCGCACCACAATTCCTGAGCTATTTTCTGTGGTACAGTCATTTAGCTGGGTATCCCCATTTTCACAGATGAAATTTCAGGGTTCAGGGGTCAGCCTTGGATTGGGGTCTAAAGGAGCCTGGGAGGGACCTGGGGATGGGTTTCTTCTCATCTAGGGGTGAGGAGCCCAGGAGGCCACTGGAGACCCTGCCTCCGCCTGCACATCCGCCCCTACCCAGGTCGCTGCACTGAGCTTCTACCCAGCTTACCGAGCCACTGTGGATCCCTACTCTGCCCCATCTGTCGGCCCTCCATCACCCGAGCCTGCAGTGACACCAGCACACCATGTGAGTCACTGATTAAAACCAGACAATGGGAGAGCATGCCATTGCCCCAGCCTAGCGAATGCAATCGCAAGCTGAGTGCTCAATGCTATGGAGACAGGATGGGCCGTAGATCTGCCTGAACTTGGTCACCAGTGGCCCTGCTACATGTGGCATGTCACTGACCTCTGCTATGGAGAACTTGTAATAGCCTAGCAACCCGCAGAGTTGCAGAGGAGATATCGAACTACAACTTACCAGAGTTATCACCCAGAGGTGTGAGTTTTTGACTGAGTTCAACCTGGCAATGGGCAGGAATTGAGGACAGTGGATAGCATCCCCAAGCTTGCCGGCTGCCATCCTCTGCCCCCCAAAAGCAGAGGCGGACTTGCGCCTTAGAAACACTTCTGTTTTTATCCCCAGGGAAACCAAAATAACAGGAAACAAATCAAGATTTTTGCACTCTGCTGAACAGAAAGATGCCGCCAGGAAAAGTAGATTTTCTCGTGACCTCAAGGCTGCAGGCCGGCCATGAGGAAAATGTAGGGGAGGGGCAGGGACATGTGGGGTGTGGGGGGCACTTAGGCCTTTGTTCTAGTCAGACCTTTCAATTTCCTAAAGAAAGTAACAATCACAACAGGCTCCACAAACACGAAACCAGCACATAAAAGAAGCCAGAAGGTCTGCAGGGCCAGCGTTTTATGGGAAGTTTCCCTTCCTCCAAGGCCAGTGGGCAAGGCTGGGAGGGCTCTCTTGCAGAGCGACCCCTGAGAGCCACAGGAGCCAGCAGAACCCGCGCAGCTCTGCTGCAGGACCTGAGCTGCTGAGCTATTAACCCCGGGGAGACAGGCAGTAGTGACTCCGTGTCACCCTTCACAAGGGGATGGACACCAGAAAATTCAAAGGAAACCAGTGCTCCAGGACCCCGAGAACAGACATGCGAGTCAGGCTGGCTCTGTAACCTCATGGTTAAGGGGGCTGGTTCCACATAGCTGACCACAGCTCAAATCTTGGCCCCGGAGGCGTGAAAAACATGCAGAGCGTGTGTGTGTGTGTGTGTGTGTGTGTGTGCATGTGTATGCGTGCTCAAAGTCCTGACAGGGTGGAGAAATAAAGGCAAAGAAACTGTGGTGTGACCAAGTCCTGTTGGAGGTGTGTGTGTGGGGGTGCTTTCTTTATCTCTCTGTCTCTCCCTGGCGAGAACACACATCCTCCAGCAATTTTTAAAAAAATGAATAAAAAAACGAATAAAAAGATGAATAAAAAAAAAAAAACAGAGGAGGGGACCAGCAGTTAGCGTAATGGCTATGTCGCTGGATTACCATGTAGTCGACCGTGGTTCGAGTCCTGGACCCGGTGCATGTGCGTGCGTGCCCAAGATCCCAAGAGGAGAATGGAGGAGAAGGGATTGCAGCGTGGCCATCCCCCCTGGGGGGTGATTTCTCGCTTTCTGTCTCTCCGTCTCTCTCTTTCTGGCAAGCGTACACGCCCTATAGCAAAAACCTCTCCAAAAAAAGAAAATTAAAAAACAGAAAACAAAAAAAAAAAAACAAAAAAAAAAACAGAGGAGGAAGTGATAAGACCCCTGCCACATCAAAGAGAAGACCCTGGCCCATCACACACATGCAGGTGACTGGAAATCTACTCAGACTGCAGGACGGGTCTCTGTGGAGAGGCTGACACCCTTTTCTCCTCTGGTTTAATTTTCCTTGTTCAGAGTCACAGAGAGAATATGTCCATGCTCTAAACCAGATCCACATCACTGCTCTGCTTTGCAGAGGGCAGGGACGTGCCCTGACCCCTCTGGCTGAGATGGGCACTGCATGGGGGCGGGGGGTGCAGAGCCATCAGCAGGAAGCAGAGGAGTGTGGGACGCATGCAAAGCCCGCTGGCTGGGAGGTCCATTCCTCAATTCGACTGCTGAATGGCCATAGAGCTGGCAAAGCCACTGGATGGCTGTAAGCATTAAGCCAAAAGCTTACATGAATGTATTTTACAAACAGCAAGAAGTGTGGGGCACATACAAACACATACACACACACATGCACATGTGTCTACGTGTTATTTTGAAGAAACATGGTGAAGAGGGATTGGAAAAACAGAATGAAAAGTATTTGGCAGGCTATTAGAGAGCAAAACAAAAACTATACTAAGTGCAGAAAAGCACCTAAAACAGGGTCAGCAGATGGCAAGGTCATTAAGGCACCTAGATCCCACATGTCTACTGAGTGGTTCGAGCCCCTAACCTGGAGGCTTGAGAGAGAAATTGGATGCATGTGTGTAAGTGCCCAAAATCCAGAGATGAGGATGGAGCAGAAGGGACTGCGGCATGACCAATCTTCATGGGGGATGCTTTTTGTCTTTCTCTCTGTCTCTCTGGTGTGTATGTGCCTTGTGGCAAAGTTAAAAAACAAACAAAAGCACCTAAAAGAAAGAGAGGAGAGAGAAACAGGGGGAGGGAGGAAAGAGAACAGGGGTGGGAGGGCTGGGAGAAATGAAGAGCTTGACACGTTTCCAGTGCTTCCTGCAGAAGCCTCCCATTTAGCCTCCAGGCTGTGTGAGGCTGCTGTGCCCACTCCGTAGATGGGAAAGCAGAAGCTTCACTATTCCCTGCATTAGTAATGCATGGCAGTGTGCAGCCCTCAGTCCCACCACCTCTTTTCTTGCCTCCCTCGGGGTCTGAGACTTGAATGGTTTGGTTGGCCATGTGGGATCCAGCTCCCTTAACCACCAGGCCACCTTTTGGTCCTGCATGCTAACTTTAATAAACAGAAAACGCCAGCCCTGAAAGGAGAGCAGACACCTGTGCCTAGAGTCCTGCTGGCCAAGTGGGCCATGGCATGGGCCATGGGGACTCACCAGGACCAAGGGCTGCCAGGGCCGGTCTCACTCCTGGGCATTCTCTCTGCATGGCAGGATCAAGAATAACCCAGAATAACCGGAAGATAGCTTTTGGAAGTGGACTGTAAGTTCGACAATGAACAAATGGACACTCTAGTTCTTAAGGAAATGGGAGTCTGGTCAGCAGAATTTTATGACATCCTGTTATTGGGGTCATTGGAAAAGTCATGATATACTTTTTCTATCCCAAATGCATATTTTAATTTCCAGACCCAGGAAGTGAAAGTGCAAGTAGTCATGCTTCCTACTCCGTTTCTAACATACACAGATCGTTCTGAGTCTTTACGGAGTACGAAGTACTATCTTTGCATATTTAGGCTGCACAGAGATAGTACAGTAATGATTTCAATTCATGCTTTCAAACACAGGGCCCTGCACACAGCAGCTACCCAACAAATGTTTATTGAATGTAGAAGCAAACTTTTTACATAAAAATCTATTGGGTTATACTGATAACTGATCATAACACAAGCCTCCACCATCTCTCAGTTTCACAGCCAGCACCACTAGTTATTTTAGTTCCAATGCGGTAAGCCCGAGATAATATTGAAATGTCCTTGTCTTGTTAGAATTCTAAGGGTGTTGAACATAATGAATGCAACTATTCAAATAATACAGGGCAAAAGAAAACTTGAATCACTTTGAAATATTTTCTGAATTATTTTTTAATTATAATAAAAATTGATTATAGTTGTTATCAACACAAAAGCAAGTGTATAAAGTTGCATATTAACTGAATAAATGCATGAATAGCTCTTTATTATATATTTGTAAGCAGTGATAATTAAAATTAAATGACACAGCATTGTCTCATAAATTTCCATGAGTTATTTATTTTTAATGAATTAAATGAAAAAAGCTGCTCTGTAACATACACAGCATTGCACAAAAAAGAGACGTGAAGAAAAGGTGATTTATTGTTTTGATCTTTAGTTGGTAACTGGCATCATCTAAGGAAAGATAACTTGGCCGTTTTCTATTCTCCTTCTTTTTAAACAGGGCCACTCAGAACTTAAAGGGATGAGCAACCTCCTTCTCTGTAACCTTCTGAAGGCATGGAATAGTGAGTGGAGTGTTCAGAGTTTGTGGCTGAGAGGGAAAAATGCTGCCAAGAGAGAAGAGGATGCTGATATTTCTGAACAGGTTCACCCTGGGAGCTTGGTGATTTCTGATCGTACACTTGGTGTTTGCAGTGACAGAGAATTCCATCTTTAAGTATGATTCACCACTTGGTTAATGCAGGAGCTGGCTGGGGTCACAGAGCTCTCAGCCCCACTGCCTGGCTCTCCTTGCCTCAAGCCCTCTGGCTAGTCCCTGCTCACCAATGGGCTGTGGCAGCTCTCTCCTCCCTACTTTGCACAGGGCATGGCTAAGGACACCATGCACAGAAGATAGATTTTGACCAGGAACACAATTCTAGTAGTGGCAGAGTTGGGATCTGAACATAGGAAAGGGTCTAAATGCTGACCACTACAACACGTACCTGTCGGTGCTGCTCTTATGGCTCCTAAGGACCAGAAACTAAGGACTAGAAGACTGGGTGGGTAGATGACCATCCAAGTATCTGCGTCTGTAACTGTAACTCATAACCTTAATACTGGTGCACAGGCGGCCCAAGTTAGAACGAGAGGAACGTGAACTCTCCATAGCAAAAGGTGACTAAAAGCTTAGTCTGCAAAAGGAACCTCTGATGCCAACATGGGAGCAGCAAGCAAAAATTCCAGCAGGGGCTCAGGGTCCAGGACATGAGGAGAGGTCATCTTAGCACAGAGCAAGGTGGGTAGGGGACACCCTGGGTCCTAGGTGATGAGAAACGGAGCAAAGTCCTGTCCAGACCAGACTATTTCCTGTCCCCTGGTGAGTATTCCCTGGGTCCCAGACAGTGGAAGTAAGAGCTATGCATGTATTTTAACACTGCATATACCTTTAGGTCTCAGCTGGCTCCATGGTGAACTGCATAATTATTATTTCTCAGCATAGATTCATTCCGTTTTTTCAGGTCAATTTTCTGCTAAAGCATCTCTTCAGATTTGTTATATCTGATTAGTCAAAATCCTGAGCAGGCAGCTAGGGAAGAAACAGCCTACTGGTGGCGGTTCTCACAGTGGGGGTTCTCCAGAGCAGAAGCAGAGGCAGCCTCACTTGGGAAATGCTGAATGGTGAATTCTCAGTCCCCACCCCATACATACGGAGTCAGAACTCGGGGGGTGAGCTCAGTAAAATATATCTTAAGAAGCCCTTTGGGGTGATTCCAATGCCTGCTCAAGTTGGAGAAATACTGACTTGGCATCTGAGTCCTTAATGTATGTAATGTATCTTTTCCGTCTGAACGTGCCCCATCACAAAATCTATGTTCTAGTACCACGGGAAGAATGAGGGAAGCCTGAAGAGAGTTCTCCCACCTTCTGAAAGGCAACATATTCCTTTACCCATCCTCCTAGCTGTTCTGCTCATAAGCTGGCATAAGAGCATCTTTTTTACCCCCATAGGTGCTAACACCTCTTTGAAAATCTCATAGAAAAAAATGCTTTTAGAAATAAATACTAATAATCACATTTTGAGTATATAAACAAGTAACAAATACTGATATAGATATTATATACTTTTTAAAAAAAACTCCGATAAATTGGAAGACGGCTAAAACTGTTCCACTTTTAAGACTAGAGTAAGTAAATACTGATTTTTAAGAAACTGGTTGACAAGAAAATGAGTCTTTTAAAATGTGAAAACTTAAGCATTCTCATTTTTTTATAAACTAGTCGAGTCCTTGAAAATAAACCTTTCCTCCTTATTCAGGACACTGGTGTTAGTAACAGTTGCATATAAATAAAGTTTTCCAAACAAACATCTTATCTTTATATGGAAGGAAGTTCACGAAGAAGGCACTGACGTTCTTCCCCTACCAGGACAACAATACATTTTTGGGTTCCTTTCCCAGAAATCAGTAAATAACAAAATACCTTTCATTAAAAAAAAAAAAAAAAGAAGAAGAAAAGAAAAGCAGAAGAAAGAAAGCGTGTTCATAGCAAATGCTTAAATCTAATCCATATGCCACTCATATGCTTTAAAAGGAGATGGTTTCCATGAGCCAATTCCTCCATCATTCTGTGCCAAGGAAAACAGATTTCAGTAAAAAGCTTTTACTGCCTCAGAGGGAACTCTGTTCATTCTACAGGGTATAAAGTGTTACTTGTTTTTCATTCAGAATTCCCAATTCTCTACTTACCGTACATTTTCCCACTCAAGTAGGCTTGTCCACTGGGGTAAGCACATTAAAGGATAAAAAGTACAACATCTTCTCTGGATGGAAGAAATTTTAAAAATGCTGATGCAGGTCAGTATCTACATTCTACCACATTAAGTTAAGTAAATTCTTTTTTTTTTTTTTTTTTTTTTTAGTTTTAGTTTTTTGCTATCGGGTGTGTGCATTCACTAGATTTTTGCTATCGGCTATGTGCACTCACCAGACAGAGACTGAGAGAGCAAGTGAGAGAGAGTGAGAAATCACTCCTCAGGGGTGGATGGCCATGCTAAAAGCCCTTCACCTCTATTCTCCTCTTGAGATTTTGGGCTTGCGCACATATGCGCCTGGCATGTTTTTCAAGCTGCCAGGTCTGGGACTTGAACCATGCCATCAGCCATGTGGGATTCAGTACCTTAACCACCATGCCACCTGTTGGCCCACATTAAACAAATTCTTATTGGGAGAAAAAAAATACATAATATTACTCCTGGGATTCATACTTATCACTATTAAAGAAATACCTATCTCTGGAGCTATCAGGTAGGTGGCATGGCAGTTACAGCACTGGACACCCCCATGACTAACTGGTTCTAGTCCTGGACCTGGTGGCTTGCTTTCTCTTTCTCTCTCTCTCTCTCTCTCTCTCTCTCTCTTCCTGACTCTCTCTGTTGAGTGCATGTGCCCTATAGCAAATTAAAAATAATTATAAATAAAATGAAATAAATAATTAAAAAAAATAAAAGCAATACCTATTCCAACCAAAAGCAAAAAGACACCCCAAGAGTATCTACTTGAAAATGGTCAATGCTATCAATAGGGTCTGCACGTTATAAAAATATCCCTACTGAATTTAATCAAATTAAGGAGATGCACTGTAGACCACCACAGGAAAACAGCTTTGTGTTCAGTGGGCTTCATTTGATCGCGTGAGTGTGTGGTGAGGTGGCGTACGTTTGTGCTGATAATTCATTTTTTAATCAAAACTCAGCTAAGACAACACAGAGGACTCAAAATAAATAAATCAGAAAATGTTTGAGTCACAAAAATCAAAATATTATCTTCTATGAGTGAAATTCATTTCATGAATAAACAAAAAGGGGTTCCAACCTAAGGACTGACAGGGTGCGATGCTCTGAAGCATTATTACTCTGGAATAGACCAGGTGACATGAAAACAGCAAGCGAGAGGAGGGGAATGGCACTCCAGTGAGAGAAGAAATGAACTCTGAATGTACTCCCTCTCCCAGTGCACGAGACACAGGGATCGAGTCAGCCGGAGGAAAGGCATCCTTATCTTTACCCGGCAGGGCGGGTCTAACGTCCCTGCAGACAGAGCAGGGGTGCAGGGCACATCCTGACTGTTTTGGGGAGCCCGCCTTCCCAGAGTCAAAAGCAACGCCCGCCCTGACTGCTTCAATACGACCTGCACACACGTTTTCACAGTTCACTAAGCCAGGAAAACAGCAGTCACTGTCAGAGAGTGTGCTACTCCTGGAAAGGGAGAATTAGATATTTCAAACATTGTTTCAGGGCGTCAGGTGATAGCTGGAGAGAAGAGGCACAACGGAAGTGGATCAGGAAGTAAACTGGAGCTGAGGACTGAAGGCTCACCCCAGTCAGCACCCAGTGAGCTAGTCACTTTCGAAGGCATTATGTTGTCCTGGAGATAAAAAAGGAGGTTTCTTAAACACAGCGCTTCACAAAATAAACGGTATATGGAACTGAAAGTGACTGAAGAGGCAGACATTTTCTCAGCTTTCCTGTGACCCCGAATTATTTGGGATACCTATACTATGTTATGTATCATCTCAGCCCTCCGCAAGCTCTGGCTTTCTTCTTTTTTTTTTTTTTTTCGGAGAGGTTTTTTTCGCTATAGGGCACGTGCGCTCGCCAGACAGACAGAGAGAGACAGAGAGATAGAAAGCAAGAAATCACCCCCCAGGGGGGATGGCCACGCCGCAATCCCTTCTCCTCCATTCCCCTCTCTGGATCTTGGGCACGCACGCACACACGCCCGGCGTGAGTTTTAAGCCACCGGGTCCGGGACGCGAACTGCGGTCGACTACATGGGAGTCCAGCGACATAGCCATTACGCTAACTGCTGGTCCCAAGCTCTGGCTTTCTTAAGGCATCTTTAACTGTGCAAATTTCTCCCTTGGCAATCACAACGATGTCCCAGACTTCAGTGCTTAAAATAGAATACATGTTTATCAACAACGATAGGTCTTTATGAGCTAAAGGCCCCCAAATCTGTAGTTTCCTGCCTTCTATGATTGCATCAGGAAAGCATCTCTTCTTTACTTTTAAATGAAGCTCAAATATTTACCCCAAATGTGACTGCTAAAGCCACAAATGAAATGAAGGATCGTGGTGCCTCGAAGGGCTTCAGGAGCGCCACCTGGATCGTGTAACAGGTGCTTTGGTCACGAGAGCCACCTCTCCCTTACCTTTTCTGATGCCTTGTCTTGCACGGGTGGCCCTGAACTTGGAGGAGGAGGAGCTCGACGCTTCTTCATCTCGGACTTCACTGACACCCCTGAGATGTTGCCAAGTGAGAGGGATGGACCCAGCGAAATGGAACGTGAGTGCACAGACGGGGAGTTTGGCATTGTCAGACAGCCCTGTTGGGGGAAGAGACAAACACAAATGCATCACCAGAAGAAGACGACTCTGCGAGTGCTCAGACAGGAGAGCAAAGTGCCCCACCTCCCACCCCAACTCCATGGCATCTGCTTGCGCTGGTGGACTTGGATGACCGAGGCAAAGCCCCCATTTCCAATTTCCCAGGGAAGTTATAGGAGACGGTGCATGACAGGCTCAGGCCTTAATGTTTATTTTCTTCATCACGAAGGAAACGGCAGACTTTCTCAACCCCCAAGAAAAACTTTCCTTAGCAGCTGGAATTATTTGTTATTCCTGCCCAACCTGAAGGTATGCATTAGACTCCTGAAAACTTCAACCTGCCATCGGAGTGAACTCTTAGACACTAAAACGAGCAAAGACTAGATCGAGTACATACTCATGGGGAAGAAGACCAACAGTCTTTGCCACCTCTAAGACTTCCCCCGCTGCTGGGAAGGGGCTCAAGTGTCTTCTATTAATAATTTTCGAATTTATGAATAAAATGACTATGTAGTCTAAACAACATGCTGTGAGGACTCTCTCTGACCATCAGTGCAGGCATGAGAGAAATATACTTAATACACGGAAAAAAATAGAACCCAACACACAAACGAACTCCTTTAAAAGAGCAATTTCCTGGGGATGGCAAGTGGCATGGTGGTAAGGAGCTGAACTCCCACATGACTGACCATGGTTTGAGTCCCGGACCTGGCAGCCTGATTTCTCACTTTCCCTTTCTCTTCGTTGCTAGTCAATTAATAATAACAACAACAGCAACAACAAATACAATGAAATAAATAAATAAATAAATAATTGGTTTTAAAAAGAGCAATTTCCATAATGAGGGTGGGATACTAAAGGACACAGACATTATTTTCCATCTTTTTCTCTTCCTAGAGTTCGCTTAATGGAAAAACCTAAGTGCCAAGGCAGAAAGAGTGTCTGGGGAACCAGTACTCTAAATTTGAAGTAAACTACGATGACGGCCCTGCCCTGCCACTCCTTTCTAGCGCTGGTGGATTGCAGAGGCAGCATCGGTAACCCCAGATCTCAGTCCATCCGAGATCCCTGCAGTGGACTGGTCACAGCCATGTGCCTAAGATGTGGCCTGTGGCTCTTCCCTGACTTTGTTACTTACAAGGGACATACAGTGGGCAAGTTGTTAAGTTTGCTTTGCCTCATTTGTCTCCCGTAAAACTGGGATAAATAACTGTCCCTGCATCACAACATACCACACTAAAGAAATCAGTTACTACCTGGAAGAGAGCTGGGAAGAGTTCTTGGCACAAAGTGAGCACCCACAATGTCAGCTCTTGTGATTATTATACAAAGGGACTTCAAAAAGCTTATAGAGGGGCCAGAGGTGATGGAGCTGTAAATGTGACTCTGTGAGGCTGAACCACACAGGAAGGAGAAGACTGCCCTGAGCCTCCAGGGCATGTGTGTGCCCAGGATCTGGGGTTACATGGGGCTGAGGGGTCATGTGGTCAAGACACTGTTGGGGTGCTATCTCTCTCTCTCTCTCATGACAAAAGGAAGAAATTTAAAACTTAATCGGGGGTCAGCAGGTGGTGTGGTGGTTAAGGGCATGGGACTCCCACATGGCCAACCATGGTTTGAGTCCTGGACCTGACACCTTGCTTTTTCACTCACTCTCTCTCATTCTCTTGAGCTCTCTCTGTCCCTCTCTGGTCAAATTAAAATAAAGTTAAATAAAATAATTCTTCTTAAAAAATTAACACAAAATGCACGTTACAAAAAAACTGCATGAATTTCAGTTATTTTTAAATCAAAATGAACTCATACTTTAATTCTATATTCCTATGAACCTTTTGAAGTTTGCTTGTATTCTTTTTTGCAAATAATTATGTTATTATTTTTTAATTTAATATAATTTAATTTATTCATTTTAATTTCATCATGGAGGGAGAGTAAGTGAGCAGGAAGAGTGAGAAAGCAAACCACCAGGTCCGGGACTTGAACCGTGGTCGGCCATGTGGGAGTCCAGCATCATTAACCACCACGTCACCTACTAGCCCCAAGTCTGCTTGTATTCTTACTGACATCTTTCTCCCCCATTAAAATGGGAGGTCCATGAGGACAACAATCATTGGTCTTTTTTCCTTACTGCCATTTCCCTAGCTCCAAATAGCTCCTGGTCGTGGAGGGTCCCTGAGTCAACATTAGTGGGAGACACATGGGTGAGCCCCGCAATTCTGCTGTCATGCTTTTCCTAATGAACTTGGGGGTGAGACTTCATTTGAACAACTCGTTCTCCATATTTAACACAAACACACAGACGAAACCTATTGCAGCAAGCAGCAGCCCGCTGACTCGTGCTCTGACAATTCTGTGTGTCCTGCTGGTCATAATCTCATCTTGTGCTTAGATATGAAGGCTGTGGGACAAAGCACTCCATGCAGGTTGCTTCCCACGAGAGATCGCACTTCCTCGTGAAAAGCTGAGCATCAAAGAAATCTAGCGCCTTGGCCCTCCAACACAGAGCTGACAGGAAACAGGTGAGCAATGGCACAGGAAATAGCCTCATGCCACAGAACTTGTCAATGCCTACTGAGGCTTCCATGGAAATGTCCCTCACTCCTCCCAGTTCCTGAGTTCTGCAGTCATCATGCTCACTCCTCAGCAGATGAACCAAAACAAAACGAAAGTGTCTTCCTCTGCCTTGTCCCATTCTGGGGACAGAGCGCAGATTACATGATGACGCAGGGTACCGATGACAAAGTGAACGTGAAGCAAACCAGACAAGGGCTGTGTGAATACACAGACTGGAGCAGCAAAAGTGCCTCACTGGCTGGCCAAGTGGCTCGGAGATGCTCAAATCAGAGGGACTGCAAGGCCAGCTTTCTTCCCCGGCCACCACTTAGCACGTGGCCAGGAGCACAGGCGCTACCGTTTTCTAAGTTGCTTGGTTTCCTTACCATGGTATCTGCTGACAGCGAGTGCACAGGCACACACTCGTGCACATAAACACAATCACATGTACATACATGCACACCTAAATGCACTCATCACATATCCACGCACACACACATATATATGTATACACTTATGCACACACACGAGCACACAGACATGCACCCACACATACACTCACATTCACACACCCACATCTGGGGGCTGGTGAAAGCCGTGGCACTCAGTGGAGAACTATATATGTACCTATATCCATGCCGGCATTGTTACCTTGAACTAGACACACCCGTGTGGCATCCCAGAAACACGAAGTTCACGCCATGCCTTTCCCAGCCCCATGTCTAATTGCCTCTCTTCACTCCACCCTGTCTAGACATGGGACTTCCGGTTCCTCTGTCTCAGTCCTCCCAAATATGCTTGCCCGACTGAACAACACGGCTGGGAATTTCTGTCCTTCGAATGCCCTGAGCACCCACACAACTCTGTGGGATCCTCCCTAAAAGTGCTTCCCAGGCCGCCCACACAATGTCGACCTAGGTCTGAACTCAGCAAGCCTTTCGTCCTCCCAAGTACCCTGGCATCCGGGTAATCAAGTCCTTGAAGTAAGGACTCAGTACAGATCTTAAAGTAGGTACATCCTCATCCTCAAAATGGGCACGAATCCATTCACTTCAAAGTCTACTAAGCACTAAATGAGGAAACATAGGGGAAGCACTGAGCATATTTCTGTCTATTAGTGGTGTCCAACAGATGGGACTTCTCTGATAAGCAGTGTTGGTGACAGTGAGTTTGTTAGCACCACAATGAGATGACTCTGGAGAGCAGAATCCTATGGTGCTTCCCCCACAAGGCCTCCTGCAAGTTCCCACTCGGTTATCTCCCAGCAATAGGCTTCGCACACCCATTCTCTGGGCCTCTGGGTCTCTGGAAAGTAACTGAATTCCGGCACAGAAGGTGTTTCTCACCATGCATCTGCTCTGCGCAGTCACTGGGCATCTTGTCCCCTCACTCCACACTCCAAAGGCAGCCGATTTCAGGGTCTGCCCGCCCTTGGCCCAGCAAACCCTTGCCTTAATTCTACTACTTATCGGGCTTTCTCAATAATCAACTCTCAAGCAGCCAAGAAGTTTTTCAGCCCAGAGAATATCTGTGGTTTAACTCCTATCTTCATTCTTCCTTCCCTCCTAAAATTTGCACACAGAATTTAGAAAATAATCCACAAAAGAATGCGGGAGGAAAACACCATCAAATAGTGGATGTCCTTTAAGATACTGAGTCATAGCAACATCAAATAAAACGGAAAACTGAGTTTAGTTTGTACAGGCCAGAGTCAAATAGGACGGCTCGGCTCCTGTCCTTAATTCAGTGTCTCTGGCTGGCCTGCCAAAGTGTCAAAGTTTCTCCAGGCCAGACGGTCCAGGACAGATCGCCTGCCTTCAGCAGGGATAAGGTTTCCTGGTCTCTGTCCCGCTGGCCAATAACTAACTTACTTTTATCCTTTCCTCTCCCTCCTCCTCCCTTCCTCCTTGCCTCACTCCCTCCACCCATCCACACTTCCTTCCCTTTCCCTCTCTCTCTCTTTCTAATATGAAGTCCTTTTTTTTTTTTTTGGTAAGAAAATTAATATCAGGGAAAGGGGAACGAAGCACACACAGTTTTTGTCTCTGGCCTGTGGGACTTGGGTCTCTAAATTCCACCAGAAAGCCGCTGTCACCTGGAGGAAAGTCCAATCAGATGCCACCGCTAGAGGGAGCCAGCACAGAACGCTGTCCCCGCACCACCGCGTTAAAAGCCAACTCACTCATTTATTATATCCGGTGTAAAATGCCGGTGATTTTGGCCCTGTCCTATGCACACCTGGAAACGGGTAGGAAGAAGAGGCTATGGGTCATCTCAGCCCCTTCTGGCTCAAAACGAGTTTGGCCACAGGGCTCCAGTTTGAAGTAATTGATAGAAATAACTGATTGCTCCCGTGACATGCACTCATTCCTCGGCAAGTCTCACTTTCTTAGTGTTTGCTTTCACTGTGACCACGGCTGGGACAACGGCCACTGCATACACTGTAGTCAACCTCTGAAGCTTCTCTGGGGGGAGACATAGATTCCCCACACACACAAGCCTACCAAGGAGTTGGGTCTCCCAGAGACGCCCTGAGCTCCCTGGTGGCTGGCGGCTGGACTATCAAGTTGGTCTCCAGAATTAGGCCCTGTCCCTGAACCAAGCTGGACCCCCATGTAGGCACGAGGCTCTCTGGAAAGCAGCAGGAGTGTCACTGGGACAGCTCAAGTCCCCACAGAACCTGTTATGGCCCTGGGCGTGCTGGGGGGCCCTGGTCTAATCCTGGGATTCTCCCTGTGGGCTTACTGACCAGAGATCAGGACTGGGCAGATTATCAAATAAGTCCACGTAAACATGACTATTTGCCTCTGGCTAAGTTCCTCATGAGCCTCTGCACAAAGCTGCTTTACAACCACACCGCTCCACACAGCCAGAGATGACAAGGGACTGGAGAGCTGGACCCCAACACCCTGCCAGAGACCAATGGGAGGATGCTGTCCTGGATGCCAAGTATTAATTCTTTCTGTTTAAGATAAATTAATTAAAAACTATCAGGACGAACAGTCATTTTGTTTCCATTTCTCAAAACTGTCCACTCTGGCAAATGAAACTATCTTGGAAGAACAAACCACTTCATCTAGCTTACCAAAAGATTTTCTGAGATGACTATCCAGGAAGTCAGAAACAGGTTTTTATTTAAAGATTAAGAGAAACACTTTGGTTACAAGGATACTCTAAAATTGCAACCAAAAATCCTGTTAGCATAGAGTCTTCTAAGCAGATCAGATGCTTTTAGGATGGTATGGTGTGTAGTTTCAGTGATGGAAAAATCAGGCCTGGGTCAGCCCCATAGACTAGAAGTTAAGGGAGCTGGGCCCCACGTGGTCAGGATTGAATCCTAACCCTGTTGGCTTGAAAACCACACTGGGAGCATGTGTGTGCTCCAAATCCTGACAGGATGGAGAAATGGAGGAGAGGGGATTGTGGTGTGACCATAACCCTTTGGGGGTGATTTCTCCCTTTCCTTCTCTCTTTCTCTCTGGTGACCATACATGCCTTCTGGCAGGAAAGACAAAGAGGGAGGGAGGGAGGGAGGGAAGGAAGGAAGGAAGGAAGGAGGGGGAAGGAAGGAAGGGAGGGAGGGAGGGAGGGAGGGGAGGGAGGGAAGAGGGGGGAGGGAGGGAGGGAGGGAGGGAGGGAGGAAAAGAAAGAAGGAAAGAGAAAGAAAAGAAAGAAACAAGATGAGGCCCCAGGGGACAGTGGAGGTCTTCAGGGTGGCTCAGTGTCCTGGGATGGAACTGCACTAGACACCCCCCTACACCTGCCTCTTCTTATACCACACTGCCCCCTTCTGAAAGTAGAAAAATACACAGTGTCACATGGGAAAGAGGACCCAGTTCAGAACCCGCTATTCGTGTCACTTTCCTTTGGATACAAGGCTGGCAGGACGACAAGGAGCAGTTCTCCTGGCTGCGCTCCCTGAGACCCACTGGGCAGGGCAGCCCAGATTTACCCCAATTGCAACATTTTGACTCCTAACGTAAGAAAGGAGAGGACTGCTTCCCATCTGTGGTGGCCAGCACAGTCCTCGGCAAGCAGACAGAAGGTCCTTTTCCACGGGGTGAGCTCTGTCTCTGCCCGCACGTCCTTGTCCTCAGACACAGCCTTCCTGACAGGCACACCTGAGCTGACTCCTTCAGCTTTGTCCACACTGGCTCGGACACCCTGCAATTCCTGGGCCAATTCAGAATGAACGGCAAAGCAGAGGTGGGAAGTATGTCAGCTTCATGGAACTGTGGTGGACAGAGAGATGGGACTTAGAAACCCATTCCCACTCGGTGAGTTGAGTGGGAAACGACCAGTCTCTTTGGGCCAAGTTCCTCCATGAAATGCCTAAGCAATGGCAGTTTATACCTTTGGAAGAAGGCAAATGGCAGAAGTTACTTGGTTTAGAGACATACATAGCCAGTAAAATGCTGTGTCGCATGGACTCCCAGAAGGTAATAAGCTTTGGAACAGTTTCAAATTATTTTTCCACTGGTGGGCCTTTTCTCTAAATGAGCAAAAGTATCCCACTGCTATTTGAATTTTCCTAACAAAACTTAGTGAGGATTGCGAGGGGAGCTTTGACACTGCATTAAGGCTATGAAGTAGGACCCTCTAAATGACAAGGCCTGTTAGCAGACTTGGCATGCCTACTAAAGACAATTTTAAAAAACTGTAAGTTTCAAAAAGCTTGTGAATTGAAAGGAAATGAGCCCTTGTGTAATTCAAAGATTAAACTGTGTGATGCCTATGCTCAAGTAGGCCATGATTCTGCCAGTTACTGGACCATAGGCCTTGGACAGCCTGCCATGGGCCATGAAGAGCGGGCCACAGGCCTTGGAGAGCATGCCACAGGCCTCGGAGAATGTGCCTCGGGCCTTGGGGAGCCTGCCACGAGCCCCGGGGAATGTGCCACGGGCCTTGGAGAGCATGCCACGGGCCTCGGGGAATGTGCCACGGGCCTTGGAGAGCATGCCACGGGCCTCGGGGAATGTGCCACGGGCCTTGGAGAGCATGCCATGGGCCTCGGGGAATGTGCCACGGACCTTGAAGAGCATGCCACGGGCCTTGGGAAATGTGCCAAGGCCATGGAAAGGATGCTACAGGCCTCGGATAATGTGCCACGGGCCTTGGAGAATGTGCCACGGGCCTTGGAGAAAATGCCACAGGCCTTGGAGAATGTGTCATGGGCCTTGGAGAGCATGTCATGGGCCTTGGAGAGGATATCACAGGCCATGGAGAGATCATGGGCCACAGATAGAGAGTGCCACGGGCCGTGGGTAGACAAGCTGTTAGCCAAGCAGCCCAGAGTGAGAGAGCAGACATAGGCCGCAGCACTGAAGTTTAACAAAGAATATGGAAGAGGAAAGGCAGAAGGAAAGGTGTGAGGGGAGGGAAAAGATGACAGTAGGTTATGGAAGACTGAGCCAGAAAGCACAACCCAGGTAAGGAGGGGGACTGAGGAGTGGGGAGGGCAGGACTGGCTGCACGTGGGCTCTGAGAGATGGACAGACAAGCACCCTCCAAAGGGTCTCAGGCTACATCCCGACAGCCCCCATCTTTCCAAGCCATCCAGGTTCAAGGGCATATGACATACGTGGCCTACACAGGTCAACTGGGGAACCGAACTCTGATCTTCCATAAGGCTTCCTGCACTGTGAAGCCCTGGGCCACTGCTATGTTACCACACTGGGCTTTCTGCTTTTCTAAAAGATATTTGAGTCTTGCTAACCACTCAGAGTATATCCTTTATGATATGTCTGCTTCACAAAACCACATAAAGAGAGGAAGGGAGACATTTAGGTTGAACTATAGCTGACCCACAATAAACTCCAGTACCTCTCATAAGTTCTCGGTCAAGAGGAAGCTACAAACTTTAAACCAGAAAACAATCCTACAGCAAACATTACAGGAGAGATTTCTGGCTTTCTTGGTTACGACAGGACTCTGAGTTAATCCGCTAAGAGCATGAAGGGACCTCCAGGCCTGCCTCAGGCCAAACACTGAGACTCACGATGGGAGGTTCTCTTGGGCATGACAGGGTCACCCCCTCACTTGCCCACGAGTGGCTGGCACCATCAATGTCCTGTGGCTGCTCTTCAGCTCAGATGTATTAGTGAAATAGTGAACAGCTAGACTGGGCTTAATAGCCATCTCCAGCTCACACAGTGCACGCTCTCAGGTCGACACACACTCCATTCACCTAATCCTAACTTGATGCACATGTTCTGCAGCTATGCCCCAGAGACGTAAGCTGTATCCCAGGACGCTGTGTAGACATGAAGCTCCTGGGCTGGAACAGGAATGCGCCAAGAAGGGCTAGGAGGTGGGTCAGGGCTGACCAGTGCTCAGAGATGGCTGTTACTTTCTGATGTAAGGTAAGAAAGAGTTCCAGAGGAGGTGGACATTGTAACTGATGTCAACTAAAAATCAGTGAGGTTGTTATACTAGAAAAGTCCTTATATCTATAGTTTGTATAGTAGATACTCTGACGCCCCCCTCAGACTATCATGGTATTTAGCAGCAGTCAGACAAGCTGGTACCATGGTCTGCCCTCTCCCTTGCCCCTGGCTTCAGGAATCTCCCATGTAAACTTCTCCAACATTGACATGTGCAGGGCTGACTGCTTTTTTGTAGAAACCACCTTTCCTAGCACCTCTTATTACCATATTTGCCAGACCAAATGCAAGAGAAAGGGGTCAACCCCATAGCACAGTGGTTAAGTTGTGCTTTGGGAGCCAGATCCCACATGACTGATCACAGTTCAGGTCCCATCCCTGGTGGCTTGATAATCACACTGGGCCAATATGCATACATGCCTAAAATTCGGACAGGACAGAGAAATAGAGGGAAAAGGAAGGGTGCTTTCTCTCTCTCCCTCTCCTCCATGGCCCTAGCAGGACTTTGGGCCCACATGCACCCAGTGTGATTTTCAAGCTGCTGGGCTTGGGACTCAAACAGTACAGTGAGCCATTTGGGATCCAGAGCCTTAACCACCTGCTAGCCCAATTATTACTATTAATAAGCAAACCTATACATCAGCAAGACATTTAACGCATAAGTTTCACATAACTAGAATAAAGTAAGTATAAGAAAAAATTATCCACACTCTATGCTAAAGCACATGCAAACACGATCTCCCCAAATCCACCTGTATAAAAATACGCCATCTCTGAGATGCTGCCTGTGCCGACGTGTCACTCAGGTAAGATAAGCGAAGACGTCACTGCTGCTGTACTTGACTAACGGTGTGCTTACCTACTAGAATCTCATAGATCAGCTTCTATTCTCTTACAAAGTTAATTAGCAACACCGCAGCTAACAGTCAGTTGACCCAGATGATTTATTCAGATCCTTCCATTTGTTGCCAACGAGACAAGGATAAGACTCAGTGCAGACAGATGTGTGAAGGGGGCTGCAGGGTCTCTGCCCCACGGATAGGAACATGAGGACTGGCAGCTGTGCAGCATGAACGTTCCCCCTATTTTTTTCTTTTAAGGAGATTTTTGCCTAAGGGTGCATGCAGTTGCTGGAAAGAGAGAGACAGAGACAGTGAGAGGGAAAGTGAGAAATAACCCCCCAGCGGGATGGCCATGCCACAGTCCCCTCTCCTTCATTCTCCTCCTGGCATTTTGGACACGCACACACATACGCCCAGTGTGATTTTCAAGCCACCAGGTCCAGAACTTGAACTGCAGTCAGCCATGTGGGAGTCCAGCAACCTAACCACTATGCCATCTGCTGGCCCCCTGATCTCCCTATCTTTGACTCCATTTTCAGAGTTGTCACATGGTGGCCAGACAAAGGCTATTACTTCTTGGATTCCCTTGAGCGACATACGGCCACGTCCTTGAGTTTTTGCCAGTAGCACAGAAGTGGACAGGACAGGCACACAGCTTTTCCGTGGCCTGGGGGAAGCTCGTGGACAGGGCCTCACATGCCCATCTCCTCCAACTGGCAGAAAGGGAGAGGGCTGCAGTTGTCTCGGGACCTGGCGCCGTTGAACAGTGAGCACTTCTGTCCTTGATGACTGTCACCTTGGAATGCTACGAGAGGACTGGAGAGCTTTGGGTCCCAGCCTCTGAGTGTTGGCCACTTACAAGGGGGCTTCAAAAAGTTCATGGAGGGTCCAGCAGGTGGTATGGTGGTTAAAGGCGCTGGATTTCCACATGACTGGGCACGGTTTGAGTCCTGGACCTGGCGGTTTGCTTTCTCTTTTTCTCTCTCTCTCTGTCTCTGTCTGGTTAAATTAAAAAAAAAAAAAAAAAAAAAACAATAATAACAAATAGAATTAAATAAATAATTGCTTTTAAAAGGAAGTCCATGATTATTAAATAAACCTAAGTAACACACACACACAAAAGAAGTTCATGACAAAATGAAATACAAGTATGAGTTCATTTGGGTACAAAAAAAATTACCCACAAATAGTTTTTTTGTAATACTCACTTCCCCTGAAATACAAGTATGAGTTCATTTGGGTACAAAAAAAATTACCCACAAATAGTTTTTTTGTAATACTCACTTCCCCTGAACTTTTAGAGACCACCCCCCAAAGTTGTACTTGTTACAGCAGCTTAACCTACCCTCACTAACACAGCAGCTGCAGCCAAAGGAGTCTGAGTGCCAAAGATACTAGCCTAGAGTAGCAGAATGCCCGAGGTCGCAGCAACTAGTCGTAAGCTAGCATCCTAAGGGGAAAGTCTGAGGCAGGTTGCAGATCTGACGAGAACAGGGCCAGGCCGATGTTCTGAACACAGACTGGAAGACACCACCTGGGTGTCTTGGGTGGGAGTACAGAGGCCACAACAGAAGGAACGCTGAGAGCCTCGGGCGAAGGCGCTGGAGTTGGCAGCACTCAGTTTTCCGGTGTGGCTGGCAGTACTGCAAAGGAGCAGCAGACCCTGGGGACAACAGTTTTTAAAGGAAACAATTCATACCATGTCACCCAGATAAAGAAGGAAGATGGGGCTCCTCTCTCATCTGCCTCTGCCCCGATCTCTCAGTGGCATGGGAGCACCTCCTCCTCTTTGTGAGTCAGTGTCCTCCTCGCACAGTGGGGCCAACGTTGTGGGTGTCACGAGCATCGGATCCACAGTCACTATATTGCCAACCACGTGGTGCAGCTGGCTGCTGGAAGGGCGGAGCGGGCATCGAGGATTTCCCCAAGGACTGGCTGGAACTGAGTGTACTGTGCTCCCCTCCCAGTGAGGGACACGTGGCTTGAAATCCCTGCACTCACCTCAGTGCGGGGCCACTGGGAAGCGTGCTGCAGCATCCCTCTGTCTTCTGTTTGCGTCTGTTCCGCTGTGACCTAACTTTGCTTCTGCTACTGGGAACTGTCTGTCTCTAGTGTGGGATATAAAGTGTTAACTAACCAACCGGAAGTGGATGTTCATCAGCTGCACCTCTGGACACAGCGTGCAGCACTGGGTTCACTTGAATCACGGCTCTGAGCAGCAGAGGGCGTGGCTGGACTGGCCACCTGATGGCATCACTCTGACCGTAAAGTGGATGGGGTCAGGGGTGGGACCACAGGGAGTGGGAACAGGGCAGGGGCTGTGGGAACTGCAGGGCAGGGCAGCTGCCAGGAGGCCCACGGGAGGTGACCAGCAAGGGGACACGTGTAGGGTGAGATTTTGGGTGCAGCCTGAAGGTGCGATGTGGTTGATGATGGATCATGGATAGAGAGGAGGGGAACAGAGGAGGCAGGAGGACCCCAAGGTTCTGGCCTAAGCTACTGCGACAGCAGACTGCCTCCCGAGATGGGAGTGGACACCAGGTGCTCCGAGCTCTGCTTCTCACCTTCCCCATCCACATGCAGCAAGCGTGATTCTGCAGCTTTCTATTCATCTGCCGAAGAGCAGCGAGAAGGTCATAGGGAACAGACTTTCAAAATACCATATGCTCAAGTTTAAGAAATGTAAGAAAAATCAGTATTTGAAAAGGACATTTTATACCTCCAATAGCCCCATACATGTGACATTTTTAGCCTAGTGTTTAAAAATCCACATTCCTTCTTGTCGCTCTGGTAACTAGTATTGGCATTAGGCACTGTCACCCAACTTATGTACTAGCCCATTGTAAAAGACAAGGGCTGGGGCCAGCAGGTGACCTGGTGGTTAAAGGCACTGGATTCCCACATGGCTGACTGGGGTTTGAGCCTGGACCTGGTGGCTTGCTTTCTTGCTTCCCCTTTCTTTCTGTCTGTCTCTGTCTGGTCAAATTAAAAAATAATAACAACAAATGGAATTAAATAAATAATAATTCTTAAAAGCTAAAAAAGTCCAATGCTTTGGGAAAAAATTCCTCTGCCAGTCTCCAGGTGTGCAGCCCAGAACACACCACATGAATATTTTAAAAGCTGCTTTTAATGGCTGAACAGGCATGCAAAGGACCTTGGGCAACTTTTACAAAATGACCTATGAAGAGCTATTTACTTCCCACTATTTGACAAGAGTTTTCTATACAAGGTGCTGGGTGAGAAGCAGGAACCTGGGCCGTAACGAGGTACTTCATCTGTGGGCTGGCACCAGGGAAACAGCATGGGAACACACAGAACACGGAGAGCCACGCATCTCTCACACCCTTCGAAGTCACCGTCCTGAAGGGAACTTCCCAGATGGAAAAAGGCTTTGGGTTAAGGAGGCCTCCACCTTTTTATTCTATCAGAGAAAAGACACAAGGAGCAACAGGGCAGAATCAACCTTAATCAAGTGCCCACTGCAAGATCCTCCCTGTGCTTGGTGCTCCTCCAATCTCACTTAGGTTTTGTTGTGGTGGTTAAGACACTGGACTCCCACATGGCCAACTATGGTTCGAGTCTCAGACCCAGTGGCTTAAAAATCACGCCAGGCACGTGTGCATGTGTGCCCAAAATCCTAGGAGGAGAATGAAGAAGAGGGGATTGCAGCATGGCCATCACCCATGGGGGGGATGATTTCTCACTTTCCCTCTCTGTGTCTCTGTATGTGCCTTATGGCAAAAAAAAATCTTAAAAAAAAAATAAATAACAAATAAAAGAACCCTTGGTGATGACAATGAACCCACTGTGGAGATGGGAAGATGAGGCTCTGAGGTCATAGAATGGTATGTGCTTACGTCAGAATCCAAATTCAAGCACACAGAAACAAAAGCATGCTTTTCCCTTGGCATGGACGATCATACAGTCTTTAAAAGACCCAGCCACAGTGGTGCAGGCAGCAGGGGCACTGCTGCGATGCTAGAGACGACATGGGCAGGCTCCAGGTCCTGTCCCGGGTCTACCTGAACACGCTGGGTGTGCCCATGATCCTCGCTATTTGCAGGGTTGGGGGTGGGGGAAGATCATGGCATGAAGACTCTGTCGAGGGTGTCCCCCACTCCATTTAGGAGGGAAATAAGTAAACTTAAAAAAAAAAAAAATCCCCAAACTATAAAGAGATCAGGGCAAAGTGTAAACGACATGATGATAAATAGGAAAAAACAAGCCTCTGTGTACATCAGAGCGGGCCTCTGGGTGTACAAACCGAGGACAGCCAACAGGGACAGAGAAAGTGGCAGGACCCAGTGCTAGACTGCCATCTGATGTGACTCCCCACTGCACTTTCAAAACTCTCTGTATTTATCTTACCTTATTGGATATAAAACACTTTCTAAAGGTACAAACTACACTTTTAAAAATACCTCTATGAAACTGATTTGTAACGGAAACAGGTTCTACCTCCCAAGAACGAGCGAGGCTCAGAGCGTGGGATCTACGTTCCTGCTCTTCCCATTCCAAAAACAGCAGGCTGAGTGTTCCAGGACGGAGCGGCGTGGGGACGCACTGTGCTGTGAGAACACTGACCCCCTGTGGCAGAGCCGGCTCCATACACCCTTCCCCGCGGTTTCGCGAGGTCTCTGTAATCAACCAACCTCACAGAAGGTGCAATGCAGGCTGCCTGGTACTGGGGCCTTCTTGGGGCAGCTACGTGATGGAATTTCCTTCACAATAGGAAATAGTAGCTTCTAATAACTTTGCCCAAAGGGTTGTGATACTCGTGGGCTTCCTAGTACACTTCTGGGCTCCTAAGTGCCTGAGCACAACACAGTGGCTGTCACCATCAGAGCCCAGGCTCAGTGGGGGGGGAAGGGGATCCCCTCCCCTGGTTTCCAGGAAACTCTTTAGGGCTTTTGATGTGAAACTCACTTCAAAGCATAGTGAGGGACCCCTCTGTTGAGGAGAGGCAAACACCACGGTGAGAGACCACTTCGGTCCCTGCCCGCCTGCACAGGGCAGACGGACCTAACATTGCCAAACAAGCTTCTATTTTGTTGGTTTATTGAGGCAGCAATTTTTAAAAAATCATTCACCAAAAGACTTCAACTAAATGGTGGCAAGCACTGCAGAGGCATCTGTGTAGCTCATGTTCATGAGCTTTAGACTGATTGAATTTAAAGAATATGATGATTTTATTTTATTTTCCACCAAGGGACAGGGCCCATAAAAAGTCAGTTACTTCCAACAGTTCTTTCTACAGAGAAAGACTGACAGCTTGCCCAGGGTGTCCCAGTTAACGACAGAACCAGGATTACAACGTGGGTCACAGTACTTCTACATCGGAATGTTTAGACTTTATTGGACCAAGACACAATGCACACACACACACACACACACACACACAATTTTGAAAAATTAGTGGAAAACGAAATTAAAATACTAGTCTATAGTATATTCTAGTACAAACATCAAAATCTATGCATAGTTTTTTCATAACACGTTTCTTTCTTTTTCTTTTTTTTTTTTAGAGAGAGAGATTTTTGCTATAGGGGACATGTGCTTACCACAGAGACAGAGAGAGACAGAGAGACAGAAAGTGAGAAATCATCCCCAGGGGGAGACGGCCATACCACAGTCCATTCTCCTCTCAGGATTTTGAGCACGCAGGCGCATGCTCCAGGTGTGAGTTTTAAACCAACGGGTCTGGGACGCAAACCATAGCCAACCAAAGGAGTCCAGGGACATAACCATTAGGCCATCTACTAGCCTCATTATATGTATTTCTATGAATTCTGTGGACTCCACCTGTGTATATGTGCACACAATGCATCTATTATTATTATTTTGCACTACTGTGTGAATTACCAACTAACTCAGGTACCCTGTTCCATGAATATACATAGTTTATCACCCTGTTCATGTGATCGGGGGAGCAGAGAACTGGGCGCTACTGCACATGACCACACTGGTCACCAACCAGTCCTCGGTAATCGGCATCTCAGCAGACCACGTGACCTCCCTGCGTCTTGTGGGGCCCAGGTGTGTGGAACGAGGTGCTCATACTGGGATCTCCCCAATGCTTTAATAGTTCATAGTCTGAGTTTGAGGAGAACAAATACTGACCCCATCTACCACTAAGCCAGTTTACAACCCCGAGGCTCATTCCTCTTTATGGACACAGAAGGAAAAGTTTCCCGAGAAACCCGAAATTCCAGGAACACTATTTGATGTTATTTGAGAGCTAAGTGTACTAGTATGAGTCAAGCACCCTTTTGTTAAGAAAATAAAGATACATCTTGGAATAAACTTCAATTTATATGAAATTAAATTTTCCAGAGAAGATGGGATTACTTTGACATCTACATTAGGAAACATTTTCTTAAATGTTTTCACTCTTCAGGTTACAGACACGATAAAGACATGATAAACCACTTACAACTTCTATTTTTTTAGCTTTTTAGTTTTGCTACAGGGCAAATGTGCTCACCAGAGAAAGAGAAAGTAAAAAACCATCCCCCAGAGGAGATAGTCATGCCACAATTCCTTCTCCTCCCTTCTCTCAGGATTTTGGGCCTGCACACACACATATACTAGTGTGTTTTTAAGCTGACGGGGCAGGGACTCAAACCTCGCTGTTGACTGTGTACAATCCAGCTGCCTTAACCACCATGCCACCTTGGCTGTGCACCCCTACTCCCCCTGACTACCCCCCAACACACACACAAGCTTTCTCATGAAGCTCCTGTCAGGCTGACAGACAATTTCAGGATGCTCTTTGGTGTCAGGTGAGCTGTGTCATTGCTAGTCCTTACACTGGCCCTGCAGGGTGGGCCCTGCTGAATGCGGAGGCTGGAAGAAAAGCTCAGCTCTCACGATGGCGCAGACCCACTCTCAGCTCTCACGCACAGACTGACTCTTACCTCTATGCTGGGCAGGGTAACAGGAGGGCCCCCTTTGCACAAAGACACAAAGGCAGCAAAGGAGATGGGAAAAGCACCAGTGAGACAAAGATCCGTTATTGTAACTAGTTTTCTTTTCCTTTTCTTTTTTAAGATTTTTTTTTTCTTCTGCCACAGGGCACACGTGTTCTCCAGAGAGACAGAAAGAGTGTAAAAAGGGAAAATTCCCCTCAGGAGGAAAGACCACACTGCAATCCTTTCTCCTCCATTTTCTTCTCAGGGTTTTGGGCACACATGCACATACCCTCAGTGTGTTTTTCAGGCCATGAGGTCCAGGACTCGAGCCATGCAATTGACTATGTGGGATCTAGCACCTTAACCACCATACCACCTGCTGGCCCATGCTACAGTTTTCTTACTGAGCAATTGGTAAACACTTTATGGGATGTAAGGGCAGAGGAAATTCACAAGGGGATGGAGCTGGGTTCCATTTCATCGCTGGACATACACAAAAGGAGGGCCTTTCACAGCTCCCCAGTGCAACTGAGGGAAGGAGAAGCTGTCAATCCCCGGACACAGAGGACCCTGGAAACAGCAAAAGGCCTGTGAGACTCCGCCTCGTGATGCTCCCCAACCCTGCCTTCTGGTGAGATTTAGGAATCAAGGATGTCAGAACTTGCAGACTAGCAGACAATGGCCTGGGGGAAAATTTATAAAAACAATAGGAGGGTGATCTTAAGAAATGTCACACCCCCAACACATTTGACAGAAGAGAAAATTACATCAAACATAAATAAGCAGACATCAACACATTTGATCAGCCACTCATTCTGGAAGTTGGAAATTTCCTGCGTCTACACATGGAGGGTCAAATGAGTTAAGCAATTAAGAACAGTGCCCACAACAGACGGGACTGGGGTGGCCCCTGTGTCACATTCAGCCATCTGCATTGCATTATGTGCTGTCCCGCCCAGGGCTAGAAATCCAGTAACTGCTTATTAACAAGCCAGTGACGAAGCCACCACATTGCAGCCTCATGTGTTGACTTTGATTTACAGGAACTCACCTACAATTTTTTTTTAAAATTACCATAGAATGTGTGTGCTCGCTGGAGACATACAGACAGAGAGAGATGGAAAGAGAGAAAGCACCCTCTTCTACATGTTCCTCTTTGGATTTTGGGTACATATGCACATATGTGGGCGTGTTTTTCAGGATGCCAGGTTTGGGACTCAAACCATGCCATCAGGCATTTGAAATTCAGCTGCTTCAACCACCAGACCATGGGCTGCCCAGTAATAATAATAATTTTTAAAAAATAATTATTCATTTAATTTTATTTGTTATTATTAATTTTTAATTTGCTATAGGACACATGTACTCACCAGAGAAAGAGAGAGAGGGAAGATGAGAAAGCAAGCTACTGGGTCCAGGACTCAAAACATAGTCAGCCATGTGGGATCCAGCACCTTAACCACCATGCCATCTGCTGGTCCCATCACCTATAACTTTTTTAAATGAAAAAAAAATATATGTATCCCATAAAATACTTCTTTCCAGTATACAAAGATCTTCCTTTTTGCAGTTTGGTGGTATTCAGTCCCGTGGGTACACCACAGTTTAAATTACTGGTTCCCTACTGATGGGCATGTGGGTAGCTTTCATCTCGTACAGTTGCAATCAGTGCTACAGTAAACAGCCTTGAACATGAATTAGTGTAGATGTTTGCCAGTGAGTTTTGGGGATGAACTTCTAAAAGAACTTCCGGGTCAAAGGGGACATGAATATATAATTTGACTAGATATCACCACATCTCCCACCATAAATGTAGCATTTTTACATCAGCTAAGAATCATATATACGGGGCCCTATGCCTTAGTCAACAGAGTCTCTTGACAAATTTTGGATATTTGTCTTTTTTTTAAAGGTTTTTGCCATAGGGTGTGTGTGCTTGCCTGAGAGAGACAGAGATAGTGAGAGGGAAAGTAAGAAATCACCCGCAGGGAGGGACGGTCACACATAATTCCTTCTCTATTCTCCCCCTGGGATTTTGGGCATACATGCACAGTGTCCAGCATGATTTTCAAGCTGTCAGGGCTGGGACTTGAACCATGGTTGGCCAAATGGGAGGCCAGCACCTTATCCGCTATGCCACCTGCTGGACTTAAATTTTGGATTTTTGTCAATCTAATAGGTTAAGAAATGTAAGTTCACTGTAAGTTTAACTTACATTTCTTATTATGAGTAAGTCTAAACATTGAAAAATGTATGTATGTACCACTTAGCTTTCCTTTCTGTGAACTTTCCATTCATACCTATCTATGTAGGTCAGGCTGTCATCTTCCTATCTGTTTATAAAAGCCCACTTTCCCATATATCATTTGATTTTCACTTTGTTTATAACATTCCTTCCTCCCCCTCTATTTCCCTCTCTTTCTCTCTCTCTCTCTCTCAAGATTTTTAAAGTGTTAGAACATGATAACATCTCAACATAGCTATTGTTAGAGTCAGAGAGATATCTTTGTTATGGGACACATATTAATTGATTTACTACATCAATTAGAAGTGTAATTAGACTTTAACCAAAAGTATATTTGATTTGACCTTTCTTTTGGCTAATAAGGGCTCATTTTGCCAACTAGTTTATATGGCATTCTCATAAACTGAATGACGTAAATGATAAACTCAAAATCTAGACAAAATTGATTTAAGGTTTAGGATAAGATCAAAACAATTTCAATAAAAAATCTGCATTGTCAGGCCAGCTGGTGGTTAAGGCAGCTGGATACCACATGGCCCACTGTGTGGCTTAAGTCTTGGACCGAGCAGCTTGAGAAACATACGAGGCATGTAAATGTGCCTGTCCAAATCCTGAAAGAAGGGAAAGATGGAGGAGAAGGACTGTGATCTGACAATCCCCATGGGCAGGGGTGCTTTGTCTGTCTGTCTGTCTGTCTCTGTCTCTGTCTCTCTCTCTCTCCCCAGTGCATGCATATGCACTCTAGCCAATTTAAAAAAATGAAAAACAAACAACAAAAAAACTGTACTGTCAAAAGTTAGTGAAAAATAACAATATTACAATTTCCTCAAACCTCACTGATATATTAGATTTAGGAAGTATCTGTGAGTGAGAAAAATGAGCATAGTTATTTGATAAGTTTTAATAGCACATTTTATACCTCCCAGACATCAATAACCTCAATGTGATTAACAAATTCCTCTGCAAGCCACATGACTTCTAAATTTTGGCAACTGACAAATTTGAAAGAAAACCTAATAAGGTATAAATAGAAGTTTATACCAAATAATTTTTTTTTTTGGAGAGGTTTTTGCTATAGGACGCGTGCGCTTGCCAGAAAGACAGAGAGACAGAAAGACAGAAAGTGAGAAATCACCCCCCCAGGGAGGACGGCCATGCCACAATCCCTTCTCCTTTCTTCTCTCAGGATCTTGGGCATGCACGCACATGCGCCTGGCCTGAGTTTTAAGCCACTGGGTCTGGGACTCACACTGCGGTCAACTACATGGGAGTCTAGCAACATAGCCATTACACTAACTGCTGGTCCCATTCCAAATAATTTTTGATGCTAGATCTCTATGTGATTTCTTGGTGAGTTATCCAGGACTTCAGGAACTGAAAGGCATTGAGATACCCTAATTTTTCCATCCTCCTCTAGTATTTATGTAAAAAGGTTTCCTGGAGACTTACATCAGTAAAAATAAAGAGGTACAAAATTAATGTTGAACCTTTTCTAGTTTTGTCAATCACTCATATATACTAATGAATACTTAAATTAAAAAAAAATGAACAAGTTGTCTTTAATCATATTAAGAAATGTCTTTCTGGGACCAGCAGATGGTGTAATGGTTACCTTGCTGGACTCCCATGTAGTCGACCACAGTTCAAATCCTGATCCCAGCAGCTTAAACTCATGCCAGGTGTATGTGCATGTGTGCCCAAAATCCCAAAAGAAGAATCGAAGAGAAAGGACTGCAGTGTAGCTAGCCCCTCTGGGTGGTGATTTCTTACTTTCTGTCTCTCCAGAAAGCACACATGCCCTACAACAAAAAACTCTATTAAAAAAAAAGTCTTTTTAAGAAAAATCTACTGGGCTGGAAGGTGGCGTAGTGGTTGGGGCACTGAAGTCCCACACAGCTGACTGCAGTTTGAGTCTCAGACCTGGTGGCTTACTTTCTCACTTTCTTTCTCTCTCATCAAAATAAAAAAATTAACAAATAGAATTAAATAATTTTATAAAAAAACAGAAAAATCTACTTTTCATGTTAAATGATTATATATGAAGAGCTGTGATATGTTTACATTTTTCTAATTTCTTTATGATAACAGATGCATGCACAAGAGAGAAAGAGAGAGAGAGAGAACCCTTGATAGAGTTTCATCATACCACCAACCCTTTCCCTCAGCCTCCAGCTTCTCAGGGTGTCCTTGTGCATGACCGGTGTTTGCTAGGTCAACCTAGTCAGCCTAAAACATCAGCCATGTTGCTCCCAGCTCTGCAGTCCAGTACACTGTGGACTGTGCCACCCAGCTGGGTTGTTTTGATTTATTTTGTAATTGCCGTAAGAACTCAGCCCGGGGCCAGCCTATGCCCTGATGGTTAATGCAGTTGGATCCCACATGGTTGACTGGTTTGGACCAGCAGCCTGAAAACCTGCCGGGCAAATGTGTGTGTTTGGGTGCCAAAATCCCCAAAGGAACATGAATCAGAGGAGAAGGGATGATGGCATGAGCATCCCCCATGAGGGGGTGCTTTTTCATTTTCTCTCTCTCTCTCTGGCCTGTACACAACTCCCTCTGGCAAAAACAAAACAAAAAACAACAATAACAATAAGAAACCACCTAAGTCCAGAAGGATATTTTTCTATTTAAAGTGTTTTGATTACATGAAATTTTTAAATCTGGGACCAGGAGGTGGCATAGCGGTTAAGGAGCTAGATTTTCACATGGCCGACCATGGCTTGAGTCCTGGACTTGGTGGCTTGAAAATCATGTCAGGTGCATGTGCTTATGTGTCCAACATCCCAAGAGGAAAATGGAGAAGAAAGGATTGAAGTTCCTCCCTAGAGAGTGATTTCTCACGTTCCCTCTCTCTGTCTCTCTCTGACAAGTGCATATGCTCTTAAACAAAAACCTAATAATAATAATAATAATAATAATTTACACAGACATTTTTATTTTATATCATATTTTAAAATCTTTATGAAAAGACTTTCAAGTACAAAATATATATTGAATAGAATAAAATTACATATCTCATGGAAATGTGAAATCAAGAAAAAGATGAATAATGAAAAATTCCTGGGGACCAGCAGTTAGCATAATGGCTATGTTGCTGGACTCCCACGTAGTCGACCGTGGTTCGTGTCCCAGACCCGGTGGCTAAAAACTCACGCCGGGCGCGTGTGCGTGCGTGCCCAAGATCCCGAGAGGAGAACGGAGGAGAAGGGACTGCGGTGTGGCCATCCCCCCTAGGGGGTGATTTCTCACTTTCTATCTCTCTGTCTCTCTCTGTCCGTCTGGCGAGCGCACGGCCCTATAGCAAAAACCTCTCAAAAAAAAAATTCCTTACTGATATACAAGAGTGCATCCATGTAATTTTTAAAAGGTGATAGTAAACACTCAACTTTCATTGCATTTAAAATGTCAGTATGCAAAACATGTCATTAATTATATTTTTTCAAGGATTTACAATTATAAAGGAATTTTTACATCTCAACTTTGAGCTGTGAGGGAATAAGCATTTTTTTTAAATTCTGGGGTCAGGAGAATGGCCTTGGGTTAAAACACAATGCTCTAAATGCTCTAGAAGGCTGACCCACATGGGATTCCAATTCCAATTCAAGTCTGGAGACTTTCCTGAGAATGTCAGGTGCACATGTGCCCACGATCTGAGGTGGTTGAAGCTGGGGTGAGCCATGGCAGTAAGACCCTGTTGGGAAGACCTTCTTGGGGATGTTGCATCTTTCTCTTTATTTCACTCAAAAAATAAATAAGAAAGCTTAAAAATACACATCTTCCGAGGCTTTCCTGAGCAACGTGCGGTCACAGAGTTTAGTAACTAGAAGCTCCCAGGCTGGAAAAGGGCGGCTGTGGGATCCCAAAGCCTTCAGTATCCTCCTGATCGTGCATGGAAATAATTTCAGGAAGTGCCAACTCTGTGAACCTAGTGAAGGATTCTCCTAATCAGAAGACTGATACTGAGAAAAGAAGAAAGAAACTTGTTCCACATCCCTCCAAAGTAACATGGGTGGCTAAGAGTGAAGCCACACGTAGCTTTGTGAATCCATCCAGACAACAAAAAGCAAGCAAGACTGAGCGACTCTGCAACATCATTATCTGGAAGGTCATGCCAAGCAGCAAGAAGTTAGCAGAGGCCCTGCCAGTTGTTAGTACTCACGTTCAAGCCTTTTCCAGATGCTGGTTTCGAGGCATCCTCGTCACTGTCTGCGCCCGACAGTGCAAGCTGCTCAGCCTGGAACACAAGCATGCACACCACCATCATCTCCACAGAAGCAGGCTCACAGTGTCCTCCTTAGCAAGCACTAACGAGAAACGTGCCGGCACAGCCAAGAGGCAGAACATCCACCACGTAAGTCCAGGCTGCTTCCCTCCACGTAGAAACTGAGAGGCTGCCTTAAAGGAGCCCTAACAAGAACAAAACTACAAAGACAGGTGTTTTATAGCTCAGCAGGGTGACCAGAGAAGTCTACTACCTGTCTAGGTGATGGATATGCTAATTACACTGATTTTATCATTTCATGTTGGATGTATGTATCAAAACGTCACACTGTATCCCATAAATGTGTACTTATTTTTTACTATTCTTTTTAAAAGAATTATTTTATTTAACTTTATTTAAATTTGACCAGAGAGGGAGAGAGGGGGGGGGGGGGGGAGAAAAAGAGAGGGAGAGGAAGAGTAAGAAAGCAAGCCACCAGGTCTGGAACTTGAACTGTGGTTGGCCATGTGAGAGTCCAGCATCATTAACCACCACGCCCCCTGCCGGCCCCCTATTTTTTACTTTTTAAACTTTATTTGTTTTAGTCAAAATAAAGAGCATGTTGTGCATGTGTACAAGAGAATGGGAGAAAGAAAGAGAAAGAAGCACTCTCCCTAGGTCTCCTCAGAACTCAATCGTCTTTCCCCAGTGGCCAAGCATGCATGCATGGCATGTTTCAACTTGACCAATTGTAGACCCCAGCTTGTGGTCAGCCATGTGGCTTCCAGTGAGGCTGGGCCAATACGTGTAATTGCTATGTGTCAATTAAAAAAGAAAAAGACCTGGCTCCATAGTCTAGTGGTTATGAGAGCCAGATCCTGCATGCATGACCGAGATTTGAATTCCAAACCTGGTGGCTTGAGATTCATGCCAGATGCATGTGCAATGTGTGCCTGAAGATCCCGACACGATGGAGAATGGAAGAGCATGGCTGTGTGAGCACACCCCACTGGAGGACGCTTTCTCTGCTCTCTTCCCACTCCATCTCTCTGGAGAGCACATGTACTTTGTACCTATTTTAAAAATTTTTTTAGTAAAATAAAACAACTCCTATCTAAAATGCTCCCTGATTTAAAAAACACAATTCAGAAATTCACACTCAACAGGAACAAGTTTTCCTCTTCATCATCTTCTTCCTCCTCTTTTTTTTTTCACCCTGTTTTCCCTCAAAAGTATTTCTTTAGCTTAAAAAAATATACAATCTCGGGACCAGCAGTTAGCATAATGGCTATGTCACTGAACTTCCATGTAGTTGACTGCGGTTCGAGTCCCAGACCCAGTGGCTTAAACTCATGCCGGGTGCCTGTGAGTGCGCGCCCAAAATCCCGAGAGGAGAATGGAGGAGAAGAGATTGTGGCGTGTCCATCCCCCCTGGAGGGTGATTTCTCGCTTTGTCTCTCTGTCTCTTTGTCTCTCTCTGTCTTTCTGGTGAACGCATGTGCCCTATAGCAATAAACCTCTCCAAAAAAAAAAAATTTATACACACACACACACATATACAATCTTATTGCAACGGTAAGACTGAAATGAAAGAATTAGGTCAGTAAACCAATTATCAACTGGATCTTGAGGATTTTGAAATTCTAATCACTGCATAGCTAGTTGATTGGGTGTACATAGAAATAATTCACTGAAGATCTCACTCCCTAGCCTTAAAAAAAAAAAAAAAAAAGGTACTATATCATCAGTCACAGAACACCTTGGTATAATTTGAATTTCAATTTCTGGGCCCCAACCTGGCCTCCCAAATGAGAATCTTTTTTTTTTATTTCTTTTGGAGAGGTTTTTGCTATAGGGCGCATGCGCTCGCCAGACAGACAGAGAGACAGAAAGCCAGAAAGTGAGAAGTCACTCCCCAAGGGGGATGGCCACGCCTCAATCCTTTCTCCTCCATTCTCTTCTTGGGATCTTGGGCACGCATGCACATTCGCCCGGCGTGAGTTTTAAGCCACTCGGTCCGGGACTCAAACTGCGGTCGACTACATGAGAGTCCAGTGACATAGCCATTATGCTAACTGCTGGTCCCCAAATGAGAATCTTTAGGGACGTGACCCAAGAACACAATTTTTAAATTGGTCCTAAGGTGATTCTTAGATTTTTTAGAACAAATGAGTGAAGGCAGTAAATAATGTCCAAATGATACAAAATTATCATGCTTTAAAAATTCTAAAACACAAAATAGTAATTTTTAAAATATAAAATCTTATGTGTATTTAATCCATCACCTTACTATTGCTTTAAAATAAAGGTATTTACCCTCATTTACTTCAGACAAAATTACATCCCTTTAAGTTTATTCTTTATCCAGACTGCGTGTGCGTGCACACACACACACACACACACACACACGTGTGTCTGGTTTTTTTTTTTTGTTTTCCTTTAAAGAGTCACTTTGGTTTCAGATGCCTTGATAATTCTCCATTCTTAAGGTCTGTGCCATCTGCAGACGATGATTTCAGAAGTCATTTTAAAAACCATTCCCTTTCATCTTCCTCACAAATGAAGAAACTGAAACTCTACTTGTTATGCAGTGTAGGATGCACATAACCGATCAAGGGCACGGACTTTGAGAGACAGGCTGGGTTTGCATTTTGGAATATCTACACTAGGATTAGCTCAGAGGTGCTTGGCCTTCGTTCGTTCACTGTAAACGGGCTGATCAGACCTCTCTCACCAGGTTTCTAGACAGATGAAATGAGGTTGCATTTAGTTCTGTATCTCAAATAGTAACACAGGGAGGACAAGCAAGGAGTGAAGAGGTTAATGTAAGGGGCCAGCAGGTGGCATGGTGGGTTAAGGCTCTGGAGTCCCATATGGATGAGTGTGGTTCAAGTCCTAGGCCCAGTGGCTTGAAAATCACGCCAGGTGCTTGTGCATGTGCAAAATCCCAAGAGAATGGAGAAGGGATTGCAGGATGGCTATTCCCACTTGGGGGGAGACTTCTCGCTTTCCCTCTATGTCTCTGTCTCTCTCTCTCCAGAGACCACATGGACACTATGACAGAAAATCTTAAAACAAAAAAAGAGTTTCATGTGAAACAAAAACTAAATACCTGAAGAAGTTCTATCAGAACGAAACACAACAGAATAAATGAGGAGAGTGAGAAATGAAAGATACAAAAAATGAGAAGTAGTTCAGCAAGTCCAAGACAGATAAAGACAGGGTAGGCCAGACAGAGAAGTCCCTGGCAATCAGCTGACTAGAAGTGACCATGCGTGGCACTTTCATGACGTGTCACTGCTTCCTGCATCTCTTGCTCACTCCCCAACCTTCTGAACTATCAGAAGCCAAGCCACAGCATCTCCAGGGCTCCAGCTTGTTAGTGATCTTGTTTTGCTTAAAATCAAAACATTTCTAGGTCTTCTGCTTGCTCTGCAGGCAAGTTTCCTTCCACTGAAAAGAATTAATATTCCTAAATGTAATTATTTAGAAAAATTCAAAGATGGCCAAATATAAATATCTTAAGAAACTATTTTTACAGGATGCAAAATTGTGTGTGTATTGAATCCATTACCTTACTACTGCTTCTTTGATTAACTTTGAAAAATCCCAGAAATTTTTTCTTCTCTTTATCTGTCTCCTCATTGCCAAGTGATGATTTTCTAAAGGTGTCTGGAAGAAAAAAAGGACTAAGTTATTTTTCAGCATTTGATACAAACTCAATACTTTAAAAATTTTAATATATAAATCTTCTGTGCTTAAACTTTTAGTTGTTATAAAAGAGAAAAACCAACGTGTTTGCTTTTTCTTCAAAGTTTTTCCAGATACCACAAAGCCTTCAGGCTTGTTTCAAGAACCCCTGGCAATTCTTACACAGTGTTTTAGAGATCATAGCAGTATATTCTCTGGGTGTGTTTGTGTCTTTTTTGGAGGATGAAAAAAACACACCAATGAACCAAGGGAAGTTCTGGGACTGTGCTGTTCACTAGAAAGCTAATGGGAACCACGTATGTAATTTTACATACTCCAGTACGATCCTGAAAAAGAACCAGGTGAAATTAATCTTAATAATTTTATTTAATCCAATGTATTTAAAATATTATCGCTCCATCATGTAATCAATATAAAAGCTGCAGATAAGACAGTTTCCATTTGTTCTAGTGCTAAATATTCAAGGTCCTGAGTGCATCTTAGGGTCGTGGCCCATCTCCACCCAGACAGACCACCTGCAGCACAGGAAGCTCGGTTGGCCTGCGGTTGCAGGGCCAGACAGCACAGTTCTGAGGATGGTGAGGACAGTGCAAAACACCTGATTCAACAGTCGTGCGTAAGGTAAACAGGCCAACGAAATGACAACCATCCACAGTCTTCTTGCTCATCTCCAGAACACGCAGTAACAGCGACAGGTGGCCCCGGTGGGGTGTGAAGCAATCTCATCAGGTCTCCCAGGACGCACGTGGCGATCTTCCTTCCTCTACTACATCCGGAATGTTTTCCTTTTTAATTACCTTCTCTAGTTGGCCAGTTGTTTCCTTCCTCATCCTCCTCCTCTTCTCCTGCCTCCCGTTGACTTCTATTTTCTTGAAGTCTACATCCTCCACCTCCCTGTCTGGGTATTGCAATGTCATCAGGATTTCAGAGCTAAGATGGGCTCTCACATGTTCCTGATGTGGACACTTAAGTCCAGACATGTCAAGTCAGCCCAGGGTCAGAGTTCCCAAAGCAGGGGTGTCAGGCAGCATCAGCCTCATAAAAACATGGGAGAGAAGGGATTCCCGGGCCACTTCTGACTCCAAGAAACCCTGGGGGTAGACCTAGCACTAGCAGTTTAACAGCCCCCAGGAGATGCTCACACTGAGGGTCTGGGAAACACCCTTGCAAGGGTGGTGTAGGGGTTAAGAACACCTACACGTGAGGCACACTGCTCAGCCCCTCTAAAGCCTCAGTATCTTCATCTGCAGACTGGGGATGATGGCTTGGACTGAGAGGACCAGTGCTCTGGACATGGTACCTGCAGCTCTAGCATGATTACCAGCCATTCATTCATTTGCTCCCCATGACCACTCCAAGTCTTGCCACCGATTCACCCAATCTTCTCTTCTAAGGCATATCGATATGATAAAAAGAGGAAATTAAATGTTCCTGAAGGAAAGAAAGATGGATTTCCCCTCATCACTGCCAAGTTCTGGGAGCCTGGCTCACTGTGGTCCACTGGTGGAAAAACTATGGACAGGGGTTGTGCACGCTCTGACTACAGACCCCAACAAGGCAAACATCATTGGTCTCCTCCCCTGCTAAGACGTGCGTAACTTCCTGTGTGAGTCTGAGGACAGACGTGAAAGTCAGCACATCTGTAACACGCCCATGCACTAACACTGTTCACTCCACAAAGCAGAAACCAAGCACGCATGTTCCTTCAAGTCATTAGCAAAGGCTCAGGTTTTAGTTATGAGAGCAGGGTTCCAGAAAACGAGCGAGAGAACTCCACGTCACACAAAGTCCAAACCAGAGGGCCCACCTCAGCATGACGCAGCTGCACAGACACGCATGTGCAGGCCCATTTCAGAGTTAGTCATGCCAGCGCTCTCTGTTAGGTGCACAGCTACAAAGAGTGAAGTATACCAAGCTACAATCAAACCGCTTCTAAACTACAGAGTGCACTGACATGTACACGTGTGACCTAGGACAATCCTGGAGTTGAGTGCTATGTGACATGGATCTACTAAGCCATGATATTACAGAGCCTACAGAGAAACAGAGATAGAACCGGTCACTAGAACACGAGCATATTATATCAACTACAAACATGATAGAAAACTGCAACAAAGCTGAGCTTCTGAAGGGGACAGAAGCTGGTCACCACCCAACAGGGCTGGAGTCAGTCCGATGATGAAGCTCAGGGACGTTGCTGGCACCAGAACCCACCCACAACGTCCAGAGGCACCTTCTCCTCTGACCACAGCCTGCAGCTGTCTGCAGGAGGTGGAGGCTCACAGCTGATTCACAGCTCTGACTCATAGCGCTGAGCTGGGGCCTAAAGCAGATGGTCTATTTTTAGAGGCGAGGGTTGGTGAGCCTCCCAAGAGGTCTCTGAGGTCAGCGGATGCTGCAGAAGGACCCATCTGGGATCCAAGCAAGAGGACTTGATGTGCCCATTGCCCAGTGCAGCACTCAACAATGGGCCCAGAGGCAGGCCAGGAAAGCACGTGTGCCTGAGACCTGGAACGCACCATCCCACACGTGTGGTGATTTGTGTATGAAATCTATGTTGTTTGAAGTTACGCTAATTTATAAAAATTAAATATTAATAGAAGTTTGGGGGGATTCACAATCTATAAGGGAGCACATAGTGTTTGGAAGCAATAAAATTATGTGAAAAATGAGAAAGATTAATTGAGAGGTGTGGAAGATAGAGGAAGAACAACTAGTCCAAACCGTTAATTTGTCCCGAGGAGAAAATTTAAATCAAAGCAGCTGTGTGACCAGAACAAGGTCCCCAAGCAAATAAATGGAGGAGGAGGACCCAGTCAGCATCAAACCACTGGTGACAAGCATGTTTTAGTCCTAGTCCCTGTCACCAGACTGCACACTGGGTGACAAAGTGACAGGCCATTAATGCACCTCTTCCTCCATTCTCAGTCTATCCATACCCAAACAGAACCAACCTGAACTGACAAAGGCTTCATACACAGGAGTTTTCTGCTCAAAGCAACTACCCTTTCATGGTGCTTCTTAAAAAGGATTGCTTATCTCTCTCTCTTTAAAAATTATATATATATATATATGTGTGTGTGTGTGTGTGTGTGTGTGTGTGTGTATTTAGAGAGAGATTTTTGCTATACAGTAGGTGTGATGGCCAGAGAGACAGAGAGACAGAAAGTAAGAAATCATCCCCAGCAGGGATGGCCACACCACAATCCCTTGTCCTCTTGGGATTTTGGGTATGCACGCACATGCACCTGGCGTGAGTTTCAAGCCGCCAGGTCCAGGACTCAAACCACGGTCTGCCATGTGGGAGTCCAGGGACATGGTCACTATGCCATCTACTGGTCGCAGAAATAGACAAGCATTTTAACATTCATCTGTACTGTGAGATGGAGCAGATCAGCAGCAGATAAGGGAGACTGGGAGTGGGCGAGTCAGTGAACGCTGAAATAGTCCATCTGCAGACCATGGGTCCAGACCAAGGCTCTGCATTTCTTTCATTACATTTTTTTTCAGAAATAAAATCTATCATTGATAGATTTTCACTTTCCATTTGTGTTTCAGGAAGAAATACTGTAGTTGAATATGGTTATACCAGAAAGTATAACAATTGATGGTTCGGTTTTAAATTGATACCTCCCTATCTTCCTGCTTCTCTGTAACCTTTTCTACTCTCTGTCAACCATAAAATGCATATATACCACAAATTTGAGAAATAAATTTATCATTTTGAATTAAAAAAAAAACCTTTTTGCTAAATATAATGATTCATTGGGATTTTAATGAAACTTTGGGAGCATACCTATGTGAGTACATGTGTAGGTATACACTCAAAGATTCACTGAAATCCCAATATGGGTTAGCCTTGTAGCACCGTGGTTAAGTGCTGTGTATGGGGAGCCGGATCCCACGTGGCCAACTGCAATATGAATCTCAGCCCCAGTGGCCTGAAAACATGTCAGATAGTGTGTATGCATGCCCACCATCCTGATGGGATGGAGAAGTGGAGGAAAGGGATTATGGTATTACAACGCACATGGGGGGTTGCTTTTTCTTCCCCTCTGGTGAGCACATAGGTTCTCTGGGGGAAAAAAAAACAATATCTACATGCATGAATGTATATGAACACACACATATATATGTTTTTGTATAAGGATGTATTTATACATACATATGTATCTTTCTACTTACTTGAGTGTGTATGTGCAAATGTATATGCACAGAGAGAATTTCTAAGAAATAGCTGTCAGACTAAATGTGAAATCTGGGCTAATTATACACATGCTTATGACACTCTAAATCCACGTGGCCCCCGATTCTGCAGCGGGCAGGACGAACCTTGAGGGCAGGCCAGCACAGGCAAGCAGAGATAAGAAGGATACAGCGCCTTTTCTGCAGGCTCCACTTCCATTCTGCCCTGAACTTCTGGCCACCTGTTTTCTACTGCAGCTTCTCTCGTTTCTTACCTCTGAGAGCCACACAGCAGATTCTCACACAGGGGACATTCTTCTCTTGACCATTCAGAGAGTCAAGAAACCAAATCACCCCCTGGGTCAACCAGGCAAGCGCCCAGAGGGACTCAAGCCACCTGCATTCCTTTGGCTCTGCACACAAATGTCCCCTCCGTGCACCCCACAGCCCAGAGCCATGCAAAGTGCAGCCTTGATGGGCAGCGTTGGGCTCACTGTACCTCGATGGCTCAGGGAGGGCTCAGACTGAGTTTTGGTCAGAAGAACTGGAAAAAGACAGGCAAGGAGAGAGTGAGGACCAGACGGCCAGCCCCGCAGCCCCAGGCCCCTCATAAGCCTTGAATACAGAGAGGAGTGCCTGTAGGTCCTGGCGAGGTCTCCCAGGGTCTGGTGGCTGAGCAGGCTGCTATGCACCACTGTGGACACAGGTGGCAGCAAAGCCCGGGAATTCTTCAAGCTGCAGCCTGCTGAGGCCTGGGATGCCAGGTGGGTGGCCTTGCCAAGCCAGACCTCTCCTGCCAGCAACTCTCCCCATCCTCTGGCAGCTGCAGGGCAGCTGGGATTCCCCTCCAAGCGTGAACTAAGATGGAAAGAGTGAAGCGTCCCTCCATCAGCACTCCAGCAGGCCTGCTATAAAGGAGAATGGGATCCTCAGGGACATGCCCTACGCTAGTCTCCTTCCTACTTTAATGTCTGAGAATGAGCAGGATGAGATGAAGGTGGCTGGCAGCGACAGTAATCAGGTACATCAGGACCCGCATGGCACGGGCATGCTCCAGATGAAAGGGGCTGCTGGCCATGGGTTAGAGTAAGTACCCCACGGAGAGCGCAGGAATGCCCAAGGCTGTGGGGGGTTGGAAGCAGCGTGTTCCCACCAAGGGCAGAAGCTTCACCATCTGAGCAGCCAGGCTGGCTGCACTTGCTGGGGGGTTCCAGTGCTCTGCCCTGCTCTGCCCTGCTCTGTGCTGCTCAGCCCCAGGCTGCAGCCTACACTTCAGCTCTGCATCCCAGCTGGCACGGGCTTACCTGGGTCCTTTCCTTAACACACAGGCAGGTTTTATTTTTATTTTTTTTATTTCATTTTTAAAAAATAATTATTTATCTTATTTATTCATTCATTTATTTTTTAAATTTGACCAGAGACAGAGGGTGAGAGTAAGACAGAGAGGAAGTGAGAAAACAAGTCACCAGATTCAGGACTCGAACCCTGGTCAGCCATGTGGGAGTGTCCAGTGTCTTAACCACCACACCACAGACAGGTTTTATACGACTTTCTCTAGGCGGCAGAGTTAACATCTACCTTTCAAGATAGATGCGAGTGTTAACATGGAATGGAAACACTTGTTATATAAGGCTTTTTCTTCCAGATACCTAATTGTGGGACTGTTTCTCTTTTTTCTTTTTGTTTTACCAAATCGAAGTTCTCTTTCTAAGGAGTCATTAAACCCTATTTAGATAGGGCTGATTTAACCAGACAGACATACTCACTGCCACCAGGCCTGTGTTAAAAAGATCCTGGGTAAAACACGGGGGGTCTTCTCTCATGTCAGAGCGTTTCTTTTGAAGCAGTACACAGGCCATGTCCCTTATATTCCATGGGACTAAAACCCTCTCTGGAATGTCTCAGAATCCCCAGGAAGTGCTGGGCTGATCTGGGAGGGAAGAAACAGGCTGCTTGGAGGGTCCCACTAGGGTCACGGATTTCACAACAGGTTTTGTAAGAAAAATAACTTTTCAGTGAAAGAAATTAGGAGGGAAAAAACTAGAGAAAAACGTAACAAACTTGAATATGTGTATACTTTAAAAGCCCAACCTAGTCAATATTTGTAGAACAAATAAAACAGTTATCAAATGAGGCTCCTTAAAATAGAAACTTTCTGCACAACCTGAATCTTCTTTCCACAAAGTCAAACTACTGGAATAGTGCTAAGGTCAAGAAATATACATTTAATTTAATTTTTATTTTAGTTCAACAGTTGTTTAAATATACAGTCAGTTCATGTATCAATCAAAAAAATTTAAAATAAGGGCTCTTCAAAATGTGCACGAAAAATGTATATCATGGAAAAAACTCTGCGTGGGTCACAAAACTTTTTTTGCCCCTAAATTAAGCTCGTACTTTACTTCCATTTTCCCACAGATTTCTTAAAGTCCCCTCAAATGCTGGTCTCCATTAACACTGTTCCTCTGGGGCTGCAACCTCATCTGTGGTTCTACCTGTCACCTCGTGCTAAGGACCTGGTTCCCGTGGTGAGAAAGATGTCTCTGGCTACAATGGTGAGTGAGCCCAGGCAGGTGCCAAGGTGCATACGAAGCTGATGTCACATGCTGCCCAGGAAGTGAGAAAACAAGTCACCAGATTCAGGACTCGAACCCTGGTCAGCCATGTGTGCAGGTGTGGAGGACGCGAAGAACACTCGGCACTGATGTCTGAGGTAAGTAATGTTTGTGGCCTGGGGCACTGAATGGTGACTGAGGAGGAAAATCGAGAGACTCCTATACCAACAGAGAGGTTCTGAGTCGTTCCTTTAGAGCATACCACTCTAATCTCCCTTCACCTTTCTGGCCCTTTTGCTTCTCACTGAAACTCACAAAGCCACCTGTGGGGCTGGGGGAAAAGGAGCACAGTCACACCCGAGGGAATGACAAGCCACGTGCCCTTTGTGCCGACCTCAACACCGGTTTGGCTAATACCTGAAGTTGCCTGAAAACTCCCGCCCCCAGCTCTATTTGGCATAGAGAGCTGTGGGGACAGTGCATGGCACCTGCTGTGTACTCCGAGTCTGTGTCGTCTGGGGGAGGTACAGAGGGCCCGTGGCTCACCTCTTCGGTTGTCCCAGGCGTAGAGTTCCTTTATTCCCAGCTCGTTCAGGGACTTGGACAGCTCCAGCTCCTCCCCGGCGATGTTGTCCCTGAGGAGAACCACGTGCTCTGGGTGGACCTCGCACTTCGCACAGATGACGGGAAGGATATTCTGGAGAGGGACCTCGGGGCTCACCCGCACGACGGCTTTCTGTGTCCGCAGGTAATTCACTACTAAGCGCACAGATTTCTGAAAGAACACACCAGACAAGATGAAGTCTGTCAGGACATGTTCCCACAATAGCTTTGACTTAGGTTTTTATTCTGGGATCAATTGTGGCAGGGTTCGGCACAGCCCAAATCTTCCTTCCAGAGTCAGTCTCCAACGGGAAAACGGAATAATAAATAGTAAAACGTAAGTGTTTCCCTAACGAGCTCATCTTGGAGTCACTCAAGCTCACGAGCAGGCTGCTCACCACACAGGGAAACTGAAGGCAGTGAGTGCTCTTAAGTTAAAATCCAGCAGACACCGTCCTGAACAGTGTTGGCCAGGCCCGAACATGATGCACTTAGACACATTTTCTAAAAAATAAGATAACGTGGAAGTAGTATGAGTAGTTTTATTTAAAGAAAAAGAAACAAGAAGCAACACATCAAACTTTTAACAAGTCAAAACATCCACGTATATAAATAAATATATATTTACACACATATTTCTATTAGGTTGTCAGAAAAGTCATGACATATTTTTTCTATTTTTTTGTGCAAAAATGCATCATGACTTTCCCAACAACCCATTACATCAATATACACACATGCAGAATACATATAAACACACACACAGAGAGTAGGTGCATGGACATGTGTGTATTTATATATGCACTCTACACATGCATTTTAAGCTAGATGTGTGTGTGTGTTATCTTATAAACCAGACATATAAAAATCAGGGAAAAAAATTAATTTGACTAAAATGGATTCAAGATTACTACAGATAAAGTGGCCCATAAAAAACATTTAATATCCAAAGCTTCAGGACCAGCAGATATCATAGTGGTTATGTTGCTGGATTCCCACATGGCCAAAAGCAGTTCGAGTCCTGGACCCGGTGGCTTGAAACTCATGCCAGGCACATGCATATGCATACCCAAGATCCAGGGAGGAGAATAGAAAAGAAGGGATTGTGGCATAGCCATCCCCCCTGGGGGGTGATTTCTCACTTTCCCTCTCACTGTCTCTATTTCTATCTCTGACGAGCACACACAACCTAAGTCAAAAACCTCTTTGAAAAATACACACACACACACACACACACACACACACAAACAAAGCTTTTTCCAGTTTACTTTTAAATTTTTCTTTTATTTAAGAGAGATTTTTTTTGCTATAGGGTGCATGCACTTGCTGGAGAGATAAACAGAAAGTGAGAAATAACCCCTCGGAGAGGATGGCCATGCTGCAATCCCTTCTCCTCTATTCTCCTCTCAGGATCTTGAGCACACATGTGCATGTGACCAGCATGAGTTTTAAGTAGCCAGGTCTGAAACTCAAACCACAGTCAACTACGTAGTAGTCCAGTGACGTAACCATTATGCCATCTACTGGTCCCAATTTATCTTTTCTTTCCTTTTTTTTTTTTTTTAATTTATTTTATTTGACAGAGAAACAAAGGAAGGGAGAGGGAGAAAGCATTCCCCAATGGGACATGGTCACACTGCACTCTTCTCCATTTCTCCATTACATCAGGATTCGGGGCATGCACACATATGTGTCTGGTATGATTTTTTAAGCCACAGGGTCCAGGATTCAGAGGTCAACCATGTGGAATCCAGCTCCCAATATATAAGGCTGAACCACTAGGCAATGGGAGGACTCTCTAGTTGGCTTTTATTCAGCCTTTACTGATCACTGAACTGTGCTAAGACACTGTAGAGGCAGACATACTGGACTTGGATTAAATAAAAGAGCAACTGAGAAAGCCTCCTGCGCCCTTCCCGTCTGGGTACTATGGCTCAGCGTGGCTGTGATGATGGATTTTAGGAGGAAAAGTGGAACCCCCTGTTCCTTCCCATGCCTTGCTGCAGACGCCAGTTTCAACACAGAAAGGTAAGGGAAGCCGCAGGATATAAACAAGGCTCCTCCTTCTAGAACAGCGATTTTCCAAGACAAATAAGGGGGAAATCTCCTCCAGACAGAGTATACAGGGGTAATACTTAGGACTTATGAACCAGCCAAACCTAGAAATTTAAAGAGGATAGGCTGTTGGTCAAATTGCCATTTTTAAAAACAGGAAAACTCAGCAGATCATCTAAGAATCGGGAAGAATGTAGTAACACTACTTTTAATTGGAGCTAAGAGATCTATATCAAAGCCTTATTAAAAAATACAATAAGCAGCTGAAATGAATCTTAATTGATAATAAAAAGCCTGAAGAAAACTTATGTGATAAAATATCCTCTAAATGCAATAAGTCAATATTTCAAAATCAATGCTTCAAAAGGAAAAATTCCTTTTTTCTCTCTCGCTTCAATATGTTTAAGTCTTCTATAGACTCCAGCTGTTTGCTGAGGCAGCAGAACTCTAAAACTGTACTTACCAATAGGGTAGCCACTAGCCACTTGTGGTTATTTAAATTGAAATGAATTAAATATAACAAATTTCAATAAAATTTAAAACTCAGTTTCTTAATCTTGCTAGACATATTTTAAGTGCTAACGAGCTACATGTGGCCAGTGGCTATCACCCTGGGAAGTGCGGAATTAAAGACGACGTCCTCCTCTGAAGAAAGTTCTAGTGGCTAGCTGCACTCTCAGGCACTCTCTACTATAATACACATAGGGCCAATGTTATAACAATAAACGGTGTCAAACTCTGTAAACTGTTCCCTAAGATAAACTCAGCTTAGTGCCTAACTTTATCTAGCATAGGAGAAGAAACCTCAATCACAAGTGTGCATGTGGTACTGAGGTGAGAACACACTGACCCGTTTCTCAGCACCTCCCACACAGACACGGGCATCTATATATAGACCCTTGGATAACATGTAGGTACCTACTGACCTCGGGCACCTTTGCTGAGCCAGGCTTAACCTTCTCTTCAGGAACTTTTTCTTTCAGAAACACAGTGTGTACATTCAAAGTCCCAACCAAGGTATTTGGCTTAAAACTCAAAGGCTGTTGGGTTTCCGAAGACCAGATCTCAAGGGCATGGTGGGATGGATTCAGGTGGTTCTGAAGGCAAAGATCAACCAGGAGATCCATCATTGCATGGCTGAAAAAAGGAAAACAGATCATGATTATTAGGAATGTGGGCACTCTCCCATCTGCCTAGCTGAATATAAGGGTGGAACAAATGAATAAGTGGATGAATAAGCGAATTAGATGTACTTATAAAGAAAGACAACAGCAGCTCATTAATTCTTAATGCATGATTATATAGCAATATGTTAACATTTTTAATACCAATAAACACTACTGAAAAAGAAAGATCACAATATCTAGAAAATAGTTCTACTTCTAGTGAGTTCCATGAATACGTTTAGTTGAATCATTTAAGGTCTGCTAGCAGAAATATTACTCGTAGGTTGGAGACACTGATTTTTCATAAACATAATGTATCTTTAAAACTTAAATTTGAGGTTGAAAGAGTTAGTAGCTTTCTTCTTAGTTAAAAAAAAATGCTTTTATTCAAGACAAAAAAGTATCCCAAGGTAATTGCCATTATCAAGTATCAAACATTTTCATAAGGTCCCCCATCACAGGAGGGGTAAGGGAGGATAGTAAAAAATCAAATTATTCTGAAGAACAGAAAATATCAATGAAATCTTTTCCATTTGTCTGTCAGAATGTTTTATAGTTAACGCCGACCTCTCTTTTACAAATTCTTCAAGAATTTGAGCGAAATATAGACAGAATATAAAGAGAAAAGAGGGAACCAAAGCATACTACCACAAACATCAAAGCACAAAGCAGATGAAAAAGACGAGAGGAACAAAAGAACTAGCACAAAGGCAGAAAACAATGAACAAAATGGCAGGAGTAAAGTAATCCCTACTTTAATAAAAATCTCACATAAATGATTTCACTTTGCATTTTTAGAAACTAGAATAAGGGGGCCAGCAGATGGCGTAATGGTTACATTGCTGGACTCCCACATAGTCAACTGCATTTCAAGTCCTGGATCTAGCAGCCTGAACCTCACACTGGGCACATATGTCCGTGCCCAAAATCCCGAGAGGAGAATGGAAGAGAAGGGACTGCAGTGTGTCTATCCCCCCTTGGGGGTGATTTCTCATTTTCTATCTCTCTGCCTCTCTCTGATGAGCACACGCACCCTATAGCAAAAATCTCTCTAAAGAAAAAAAAAAAAAAAGAAAAGAAACTAGAATAAGAACAAAGTAAGCTCAGAGTTAACAGAAGGTAGGAAACAATAAATATATGGCAGAGATAACTGCAATAGAGAATAGAAGAGTAGAAACAACAAAACTAAAGGTTGTGGGGTTGCTTCTTTTTTTGAGAAAAGTAAACAAAATAGAAAAATCCTTAGCTAGACTAAGGAAGGGTTATAATAAAACAAGAGAAGACTCAAAATCAGAAATGAAAGAAGAAACATTATAACAAATGTCTCAGGAATAAAAATTATTATTAGGTACTCTTATGAACAATAATACATCAACAAAATGGATAATCTAGAAGAAATTAACACGTTCCTATACACACATAACCTGTCAAAATTAAATTAACAAGAAACAACAACTATAAATGGACCAATAACAAATAAGCAGATTGAATCAGTAATTATATTTCATTACAAAGAAAAGCTCAAGACCAAATAGATTCATATCGAAGAGTAATTAATACCAATACTTCAGGGGCTGGCAAGTGTTGTGGTTAAGGGTGCTGGACTCTCATGTGGCTGACCACAGTTTGAGTCCCAGACTTCGCGGCTTGCTTTCTCATTTTCTCTCTCTCACTCTGTCTCTTTCTGGTCAAACTGAAAAATAATGATACTAAATAAATAATTCTTAAAAAAAATTAATACCAACACTTCATAAACTCTTTCAAAAATAGGATAAAAGAGAGAGACTTTCAACTCATTTTATGAGTTCAGCATCACTTTGATGCCAAGCCCAAACAGACTCTGAAGGAAACAAAATTATAGGCCAATATATTCCTGATGAATATGGATGCAAAAATTCTCAATAAAATACTAGCAAACAAATAAGCACATTAAATAGATCACACACCATAAGAAAAGGGGTTCTATCCCTGAGATGCAAGAATGTCTCAACATATGTGAATTAATCAATGGGAGACAACATGTAAACAAAATAAGACATAAAAACCCATAATCATTTTAAGTGAAGCAGAGAAATCATGTGACAAAATTCAACATCCACTCATGATAAACAGTCTCAGCAAAAAACCATAAATATAGAAGGGACTTAATGGAGAAAGATGGGAAGCATTTTCCCTAAGGTCTATACAATGCTCCTTTCTGTTATTTGTCCTAGCCAGAGACATCGGATAGGAAAAAATTAATATAAAAGGCATGAAAAATAGAAAAAGTAGAATTATTTCAGTTTGCAGATAGCATGACCATATGCATATATTATTTTTTAACTATGTATGAATTTTAATTTTTTGCAACAAAATAAACTCATACTTTAATTCTATTTTTCAATAAACTTTCTGAAGTCCCTTTGTGTGTAAAAGACTCAATAACAACAACAATAAACTGCTAAAACTAATAATTTAGTAAAGTTGCTGAATAAAAAAAAATAAAAATCACTGGCATTTCTATATACACAAGCAATGATCTATCTGAAAATAAAAGTAAAAATAAAAGTCCCATTTACAATAGCAAAATAATAATAACAACAACAACCAGGAATAAACCTAACTAAAGAAAACAAATGATCTGTACACAAAATATTATAAAACACTGATAAAATAAATCAAAGAAGAGACAGATCACTAGAAAGACATCCTGTTTGTAGGTTGGAAGAATTAATATTGCTAAAATATTGATAGTGCACAAAGAGATCTATCAATTCAATATAATCTCTTTTGAAATTCCAATGGCATTCTTCATAGGATCAGAGAAGAAAAACCCTAAACTTTATGTGAACATCAAAGGACTTTGAACAGCCAAAGAATTCTTAAGAAGGGAAAACCAGGGACCAGCAGTAAGTGTAATGGCTATGTCGCTGGACTCCCATGTGGTAGACCATGGTTCGAGTCCCGGACCTGATTGCTTAAACTCATGCTGGGTGCATATGTGTGCGTGCCCGTCCAAGATCCCAAGAAGAGAATGGAGGAAAAGGGCTTGCGGCATGGCCATCCCCCCTGGGCGGTGATTTCTCACTTTCTGTCTCTCTGTCTCTGTCTTTCTGGCGAGCATATGCGCCCTATAGCAAAAACCTCTCCAGAAAAAAAAAAAAAAAAAAAAAAAAAGAACAGAAAACTAAACTGGAAGCATCATGCTTCTTGATTTCAAAATATCTTACAAGCTATAGTATTCAAAACAGTATGGTACTTACATAAAATCAGAAACATAGACCCATAAAACAGAATAGGAAATCCAGAAATAATTCTATGCAATTACAGTCAACTGATCTTTGACAAGAAGGCCAAAAATATACAATGGAGAAAAGACAGTCTTTTAATAAATAGTCTGGGAAAACTCGAGATCTACATAGAGAAAAAAAAAAAAAATCAGACCCTTATCTCACACTGCATACAAACATCATCTCAAATTGGATTAAAAACTTAAATGTACAATGTTAAATCATACAACTACAAAAAAAAAAAAAAAAAAAAAAAAGAAAGAAAAATAAACCCTAGAAAAAAAGTTTCTGGACTTTGAGCTGGGTAATTATTTTTTTTAAAATATAACAGCAAAAATACAGGGCACAAAAGCAAAAGTAGACAAATGAAATTGTATCAAACTAAAAAGTTTCTGTACAGCAAAGGTAACAATTAACAGAGTGAAAAGACAACCTATGGAATGGCAGAAAATATTTTCAAGCTCTGTATCTGGTAAGTGAAAATGAGGTGTGCGTTTGTGTACAAAACAGATGAAGAACTCAAACAATGCAATAGCAAATAACCCAATTTAAAAAGAGGCAAAACAAGACATACAACTGACAAACAGGTATATGAAAAGGTGCTCAACATTACTGCCATAAAAAGGGCAATTCAACACTAAAATCATCTCATACCTGTTAGAATGGCTATTATTAATATATATATATTTGTATATTAATATATTATATATATATATACTATATACATATATACATATACCCACATATATACACATAACTTAATATATATACACACACATATATATAAAGTGTTGATGAGAATGTGGTCAAAAGGGAACTCTTGTAAACTGTTGATAATAATGTAAATTTTGGTTATAGCCACCAAGAAAAACAGAAAGAAAGGAGGCTCTTTTTTTTTTTTGGAGAGGTTTTTGCTATAGGGCGCGTGCACTCACCAGACAGACAGAGAGAGACAGAGAGATAGAAAGCAAGAAATCACCCCCCAGGGAGGATGGCCACACCGCAATCCCTTCTCCTCCATTCTCCTCTCGGGATCTTGGGCTAGCACGCACACGCGCCCGGCGTGAGTTTAAGCCACCGGGTCCGGGATTTGAACCGCGGTCAACTACGTGGGAGTCGAGTGACATAGCCATTACGCTAACTACTGGTCCCAGAAAGGAGGCTCCTTTTACAAAACTTAAAATAGAGTTACTATATGATTCTGCAGTCCCATTTCTGAGTATATATATCTGAAGAAAATGAAATCAGAATCTTAAAAGAAATCTCTACATTCCAATATTTATTACATAATTTTTATGGTAGTTAAGATATGAAAATGAATGGGTTAAGAAAACATAGTATTATACATACAATAAAATATTCTACCATAAAAAAGAAGAAAATTCTGCCTTAAGTGATGCCACAGATGAACCGGAGGACATTGTGCTACATGAAATAAGACAGACACAGAAAGACAAAAAGTACATGATCTCACATGTCTGTTGAATATAAAATATTTTAATTCAAAGAAGCAGAGAATAAAGTAGTTGTCAGGAGCTGGGGGAAAGGGAAATTGGGAGATGTTGATTAAAGGCACAAAATTTCTATTAGGCATGATAAATAAATTCTAGAGCTTTGTTATAATGTACAGTATAGGGACTATAGCTGGCAATACTATGTAGGGATTTCAAAAAGTGCATGAAAGAGGGAATTAAAGTTTATTTTTGCACCAAAATATTGAAACCCATGCAATCTTCTCATAATATGTGTTTTCCATGAAGTTTTTGAAGTGCTCTGTAGAGTTTTTAAAAATGTTCAAGAAGTTCAATTAATTTAATTTAATTTAATTTAATCTGGGATCTGAACCTACAGTTGGTCATGTAGCTTCCAGCACTGCAGTTCGGTACACTATCACCTATGCCACTGAGGCTGGTCCTCCTTTTCTCATCCGTGAGTTAGAAAGAGACAGAGACAGAGATGCAGCATCCCAACAGGGACCTGACATTATGATCCATCCCAGCTTCACCCAGCCCAGATCATGGGCACACATATGGCCAGCAGACTCAGACTTGAACTGGCAACCTTTCTATGTGACTCTGCCTCACAGAATGTCCTATTTTACTGCTGTGCCATTGCCCAGTCTATTTTTACTTAAAGTTTATTGATTTGTTTCTACTATGAGGAAGACAGACAGACAGAGAAACAGAGAGACAGGTTCTCCTGAATCACCAGCATATGTACACCCAGCATGTTCAGGTAAGTATCTCTAAGTGAACCCATAACCTTTCAAACTGGCAGAGAGGGAGGGAGGGATAAAGCAACCTCCTTGCCCCCCTACTATGGGGTATAGTCACATTGCAATCCTTTTTCCTCCATTCCTTCAGGATTTTAGGCCACACACATACACAATTTTCAAGGTGTGATTTTTCAAGACACCAGGGCTGGGATCTGAACCGTGGTTGGTTATGTAGGATCTGGCTTTGTATCCACAGTACCTAACCACTGCACTACAGGGTTGATATCAGCACTATATTATCAATAATCATTTATTATCTCTCTCTGCAAGCCCTGGGCCACACGGCGCATTTTACATTAATACCTCTAGTCCTCCCAAAGTCTGAGAGACAGAGGCTGGCTTTCCTTGGGTTTCTATCCCTAAACAGGGATGCCATTTACCCCCTGGTCCATTCGATGCTGATTTTTGCTTCCCCTCCCTCCTCTCCACCCAAAGTCCATTTCCACCAGGTAAACAAATCAAAGTAAATTTTCTAGAACACAAACAATGTGCACTAAGGGACCAGCAGTTGGCATAATGGCTATGTCGCTGGACTCCCATGTAGTTGACTGCAGTTCAAGTCCTGGACCCGGAGGCGTAAACTCACGTTGAGCGTGTGTGCGTGCGTGCCCAAGATCCCGAGAGGAGAATGGAGGAGAAGGGATTGTGGCATGGCCATCTCCCCTAGGGGGTGATTTCTCGCTTTCTGTCTCTCTGTCTCTCTCTGTCTTTCTGGCAAGCACACACGCCCTATAGCAAAAACCTCTCAAAAAAAAAAAAAAAAAGGCACATTAATGCTACTAATATCACCTTCTATTCTTTCAGTCCAGTAACTGGTAACATGCATGAAACCTCTAATTAGAGGGAGGTCCATTATGAGAGGGAGTAGCTGGCCCTGGGGCGCAGTGACTTTTCTCCACTATCCAGAGAATAAAGCTTTCTTGCCAAGCAGAAGTCAGTACTTGGAGTTTAATGTAACTAGCAGAGGCACTGAGTAATTGGAGCCAAATAAATTAGGAGGCTCCCAAATCTCTACCTCGTGTGTCAAATTATCTCCCGAACTGGCTGAGTAATAATAACAGCACTGCCTTCACTCTTTCAGGACCCTAATGTGGGGTTCACCCTCCCAGGAGGTACTCCCTACTTTGAAAGCTGCAGGTACTTGCAGCAGTTGAAGGTGGAAGTAGTTTATAAACAACCTACCCCTCAACTTTAGTATTAAAAAGGGAGTAAGAGGAGGGAAAAAAAAAAACAAAAAACTCATCTCCAAACCCTATAAGAACATGATAGTAAAACATGGGCTCTCATACATGGTTACATGGTGGAAGAGCACAGAATCTGTAATCAAATCAATCTGGAGGAGGAAGCCAGATTCCAACCCTTCCTGGGGCTAGAACCTGCACCCAGGACAAAGGAATGGTAAGGAGGTCTGGGGCTAGCAGGGGCTCCAGCCTTGGAGACTGTCTTCTCCCACAGGCAGCTCTACGTGTGAATCTCAGGTGCCCACAGTCTCCCATGAAGACCTGGCTTGGCCACACCCAAGAACCCAGACACGCATATGAGGACACAGGTTCAAAAGCAATGAGCTCGTCTTACGGCGTTTCCAGTAGGATTGGGCCTGTGGTGTGACCCCTCGCAGGCTCATTTAAAACAGGACCTGATTTACTGCCTTCCCACCACATGCTTTTCAGGAACACGTCCTCGTAAAGTGGGGTAGGAGTGGGTGTTTCTGCCTCTTTGCACCACACCCTTCCAGCTGCTGCCGGCAGTTTAGAATGCCAGGCCCCCTTTGATCCTACCGGAAAAGGTCACCTGAAGGAGGGAGGCAGCCTCGGTACAATGCCATGGGCTGGCAGCGCGGAGGTGCCAAGGTGCTGCCTGGGTCCTGTGGGTTTCCTGTACAGATGCATCAGAGCTCGACCTGAGTGTCCTATCGTCCACAAACGAGGGTTAACGACCTCTCTGATTTTGTGTTATGTGTATCCTGCCACAGGATCTTAGTAGATCACTCTGCCACAGGGAAAAACCTGGAGACTGGACGAAGTGACTTGGTTCCTCTTACACATCCTCGCCCTCCTCACCTGGCCTCCCCTTGCTCCCACCATCCTCTGATGGAGCAGCCGCCATTCTGATCTGTATCTTTGCACACACTGGCCCTGTGATTAGGGCTGCATGTCTCCTCTGGTGGCAGCGGAGGGGTTTGGTGAAGGCACTCAGGAGGCACTACTGGGGCAGAATCTGGCTACCACCTGCTATTTCCAGCTTCTCTGACCCGGGCCAGTGACTGTGCTGCCATGCGCCTGGCCTGGGTTTCCTTATCAGCAAGGGCATAATGACAGCGCCAGCCTCACAGGGTCGCTACAGTCTCATGGGAATATTTGTAAGACGATCTGTGCAGGGCCAGGCATGTGGGAGTCACAACAGCAGCATTTGCGACATCCATGAGTTCACCTGTTCTGTCTTTACTACGCTGATTCTACGTAGGAGGACATCGGCCTAGCTCAGGGAGAGAATCTCCTAGCCCAGGGCAGAGGATGGCCTGGCTCTGGGCAGGGTATGGCCCAGCCCAGGGCAGAGGATGGCCCGGCCCAGGGCAGAGGACGGCCCGGCCCAGGGCAGAGGATGGCCAGGCTCAGGGCAGAGGATCACCTGGCTGTGTTTGGCTGGAGGCCACCCTGCTCTCAGCAAATATCAAGATATCTGATCCTTTCAAAGTAACATTCCCAACCTTACAAATGAAATCAAGACAATCAGACACCTTCAGAATGTCAAATGAAAAGTCAGGTATGATAAGGAAGTCGACTCATGATAGTAACCATCTGCCCCTCAGTGATGGTCCCAGATGCACACCATTTTTTTTTCTTTAGTTTGATATAGGTCATATGCACTTGCCAGAGAGGGAGAAGGAGAGAGAGAAAGTGAGAAAGCACCCCCTGGGGGGTGACCATGCCACAATCCCTTTCCCTTCACTCTCTTCTCAGGATTTTGGGCATGCATGCACATGCATTCAGTGTGTTTTTAAGCTGCTGGGTGCGGGATACGAACTGTGAAGTTGGTCATGTGGCATCCAGATGCCTTAACCACCACACAACCTGACTGGCCCTGGACACCATTTTTAAGAACTTCAGGGACTTTGAGAAAATAGCTCAATCTCTCTCTCTTTTCTTGTCTCTGCCTAGTACCATCTATCTGTATTTACACTAAATCCCAGGGTCAACAGAAGAGGGAAGACAGAAATAAAGGGGAGAACCATGTGCGCAGGTGGAGATGGTCGAGAGAGCAGACCCGTAGGTTTTCCTCATTCTTCCTCATGCTTTTTCCTTCCAGCTTCTTCACCTCTCTGCTCCCCAAGTGTCTTTTACGAGTTCATAATGTAGAGGTGACATGTATCTTTTGACATTTGTTACAGTCTCTGTTTTCTAACTTAAAAAGTGAATAGAAGGGGATCAGCAGTTCGCGTAATGGCTATGTTGCTAGACTCCCATGTAGTCGACAGCAGTTCGAGTCCTGGACCCGGTGGCTCAAACTCACACCGGGCATGTATGCGTGCATGCCCAAGATCCCAAGAGGAGAATAGAGGAGAAGGGATTGTGGCGTGGCCATCCCCCCGGAGGTGATTTCTCACTTTCTGTCTCTTTGTCTCTCTTGGTCCATCTGGTGAGTGCACACACGCCATAGCAAAAATCTCTCCAAAAAGAAGTGAATAGAATATTTACATTTCTCTCTTTGAAAAATATTACTTTCCAAATATGTGTAGACCTCAAAAACTTTTTTTTTTCCTGCATGAGTCATGGTTTCAATAAGAAAAAAGCTGATCTCCTTTCATACATGGTCCTGTTTGAAATCCTAACAGGCAGCAAGACCGAGTCATGCGGCCCAAGTCAACACTCCTGTCCCTGTGCAGAGGGGCCACTCAGTAACCAGTGGGGAGAGCACAGGCTGCTGGGGAATCACCACTGGACATGCAACCCAGGGCAGCCACGTCTGGCTGCCATCACGCCAGAGCTGAGGAATGGACCACCCTTCTCTAATGGAGGGAACAGCCTGGCTGCTCTGGCAGATGCTCAGTCCTGGTTCAGCGTGGAAATGGACTGACAAATACTGTTCGTCTGTAATGAAGAGGTTGCGGGGGGGTCATTCTTGCACTGCTTACATGAGGCATTCCTGTGGCTCCCTTTTCATACCCCCACCCCAGTGAGGACCTTGGCTCACGCCCCAGACCCTGTGCTCACCCAGGCATCCTGACAGCTTGCACATCCTGCAGCATGGACCGTGGAGCCTCCAGGTTTAACATGCACCCTGAAACTCCAGGGCTTGTCGAAGCACAGCTGCTGGGCCCCACCCCAGGGATTTTGATTCAGCAGGTCTAGGGTGGGGCTGGGAATCTGCATTTCTAACACATTTCCAGGTGATGCCAGCTCTGCAGGTCCAGGGACCAGACTAAGTATTCAAGACACGCACATTTGGTATGTAAGTGTCATCCAGTGCTGAGCTCACAGATTATTGTACTTTAAGGAAGCTATTTCCTGACACAATGAAAACAAAAATTTAATGTGTATGCACTGTCAAATCTTAAACAGAGCAACATGGCCTAGTTTCTCATGTGGGACCAAGGCCAGCACGTGGCCCTAAGCTGGAGGCGAGGCAAGCTGCAGTGTATCACAGCAGAGCCAGCCTTGGGAGCAAGTCCAGTCCGACAGCTTCCCCGGCAGCCAAGGGACAGCCAGACGCCAGCAGGCCACCCAGGCAGGAGGCCCAGCACAGAAGAGCGCGGGCAGAGGCCAACTAGGCATCACAAGACTGGCAGCCTGAGGACGCTCAGGGACAGGGAAGTCTGGAGTCCAGGGTGGCTCCAGGTTTGAGCCTGGGGTCTCTGGCAAGGGTCTGGTCTTCCAGAGGTCTGGGTCGGGGACCTGTCAACCAAGGCTTGAGGCAGCAGCTGAATGCCCAGCATCCTTGCCTCGTGGGACACGTTAGAAGTCACATCAGTCAAGGCACCACGGCTGACACGAGGGCCACACGCAGGATGGATGCTGGTGCTGAATCCCAGAGAGCTGGCAACGCACACCGCCAAAGGCAAATGCCTCGTGGGGCCAGGAGCTGTGGCCGGTCTGTAAAGGGTCTGACGGGGTGCTCTAGGGAGAGGTGTGGGAGTGTTGCTAACTGAGGAGCACATGCTTTCTCTGAAGTATTTGTATTTTTTTTTTTTTTGGAGAGTTTTTTTTTTTCTTCTATAGGGTGCTTGTGCTTACAAGACAGAGACAGACAGAGAGACAGAAAGTGAGAAATCACCCCCCCCCGCCCCCAGGGAGGATGGCCACGCCACAATCCCTTCTCCTCCATTCTCCTCTCGGGATCTTGGGCACGCATGCACACGTGCCCGGAATGAGTTTTAAGCCACCGGGTCCAGGATTCAAACTGCGGTTGACTACATGGGGGTCCAGCAACATAGCCATTACGCCAACTGCTGGTCCCTGAAGTATTTGTATTTTAAAACTGCTTAAAATACAATGCTGCTTGACACAGAAGAGATGATAGACAGAGGCTGGGGACCTGGGAGGGCCTGACAGTTATCCTGCCCAGAGGCGATGCCATAGGACGAGTGACCTGGACAGGTGTGGACAGGTGTGGACAGGTGATCTCACACACAAGAAGCACTTCTTCATTAGGTTCAGCCCTGTAGGAAGCCCTTTGCTGATCACAGTAACTCACGTTCTTAACACTCTGGCCTCTTCATCTGTTTGCCCACATCTTGGCGGTCACCTTGTTTCAGAATCTAGAACCTTCTGTTTCCAGGTTATAAGCAAGTTAGGTGTTCTACGTGACTCTCACTAGGCAGAGAGTCGACAAAGTACCCCCAGGAGACCTGATTACCCTTCAGGTCACTTGGGCCCCATATAAATTTTGTGTGCTGCTTTTTTTTAGAAGTATTTTTTCCTTTATTCATGATAAGGGTGTGCACACACATGAGTGAGAGACAGAGAGAGAGATAAGCACCTTCTGTAGGGCCTGGTCACACCCTAATCCCCTCCCATTAGTCCTACGGCTTATTGGATCCTAGGCCCTTGCACACAAGCCTGGCATGTTTCAGGCTGACCAGGCCAGATATTCAAACTATGTGGCTTCCAGCACTCTGGTTTAGCACATAGCTCCCTGCACGCCCGCAGCTGGGCCTGCGTGCTGCTCTTCATATAATACTATGCCTCCCTATGTTTGCAGGAAAGTAGTGCTCATAAGCATCCATTTTCTCGTGACCTGCCTGTAGTTGTAATAGAACCTCATGTCCCCAGTGGCCCATGCCATCTTGTCTGAGACCTGTGGAGTTACAGGTGGCCCAAAGGAGACTGTTCAGGAAAATGTCATGCCAAGTGTCCAGGCCCATTCACCTCCCCTCTCAGTCTAGGTTCAATAAAGTTAACCACCAATTTCTCACATGAACAGTCATCCTACAGACACTATTTACTTGCTCGGCTGACAGAGCTGTCTTCTTCCCAGTGCCTCACACCAGCACCTTATTCAATATGTAGGCTGATCAATGAATAAGAGAAGATCCCATTAAGTGAGGCTCCCCTTCTGCCTGATCGTAGGAGTCAGCAGGTGGTGTGGTGGTTAAAGTGCTGAACTCGGACACAGTCAACCATGGAGGTGGAGGCTTGAAAATCATGCTGGGCATGTGCGAGTGCATGCTCAAAATCTCAGGAGGAGGATGGAGGAGAAGGGATTACAGCTTGGCCAACTTCTCTTAGGCAGGATTTCTCACTTTCTTTCTCACTGTCTCTCTATCTCTCTCTGGCAAGCACACATACCCTGTAGCAAAAATGTCAAAACAAAACAAAACAAACAACTGTGGGCCAGCCCCATGGCCTAGTGGGTAAGGGAGCCAGAGCCCACATGGCTGACCACATGCTTTGAATCCTGGCCCTTATGGCTTGAAAAACATGCCAGGCATGGGTGATGTGTGTCCCAAATCCTGACAGGACACAGAAATGGAGGAGCAGGGACTGCAGTGTGACTAGGAGGTACTTTCTCCCCCTTCTCTCTTGGTTGGATCATACACCCTCTGGCTAATTAAAAGGGGGGGGGGAGTCCACTTTTCCCTCAGATAAGCAAGCAGTTTCTAATTTACAGCCAGAACCTGTTACTTCCTCACCAGAAATTTTCTCACAAAGCAGTCAGACTAGTAACTAGATGCCTATGAGCTCATTCTGCAAATCACAAAGATTTGGGTTTTGGGTTTTTGTTGTTTGTTTGTTCCAGCTTCTCTTGCTTCTGAGATGAACTAAGCTTTAGTGAGGCAGAACATCTTTGAGCAGTCTGGAGAGGTGGCCCTAGAATGACAAAGATGGCCTAGGTGACCCACTGCATTACATGGGCTGTTCCAAAAGGCCGTTCAGTTAAGCCACCTCCAGCTCCTGCAGCCAGCGTGGCCTGTGTTCCAGGAGTTTCTATGTGAAAGATACCCTTCAAATGGAACACAAGGAGACCAAGACACACCTGAGAGCTGGCCTGTGAGAGAATGCCTACTCTAGTCAAACTGACCACACGTGGCTTTCAAACTGCCCCTTCTACTGGGTTGTTGGAAAAGTCATGATGCATTTTTGCATAGCATGTTATGACTTTTCTGACAACCCAACAACTCCTCTTCTGGTTGCTGGCCAGGACCTCATAGTGGGAGCGAGGCAGGGCCATAGGCCCTTCAGGAGCTGCCAGCAGACCACACTGTGCTTCATGAGAGCTGCATGGGACAGACCAGGCTAGGGGCTGTCTTTCCCCTGAGGGGCACTTCCAGGCTCGGTCCCTGCTGCTGTGAGTCCTGTGCTATTTTCTAAAGACTAAGACCCAGGAGTCCCTGCACAGATGTGAACCTGTTGTAAAGGGGGTGCAATGGCCCACAGAGGCAGAGTCACAGGACTGAATACAGGGGAGATTTCCTCTACTCTGCAGAGGATGGTTTCCCTGACCTAGTCCTTGGGTATGCGTACCCATGTGGCCAGGGCCAACTGACCACTTCAAACTGGCAGAGCCCTACCACTCGAAATGCTTCACATCCTGTTATGAAGATCCTTTCTGGCTGGCAGTATGGACTCTTCAAAGATCTCCTCTCTACTCTCATTCCAGTTAAAGTGAAGGGGTTGATGACTTTCTGTTAGCAGTGTGTGGGGCGCTGGCTACCCTGTTCCTAAAAGCAGCCTTAGCATTTTCCTTAAGAATACCTCAGGGGGCCAGCAGGTGACACAATGGTTAAGATACTGGACTCCCACATGGTCATCCGTGGTTCGAGTCCTAAATCCAGTGGCTTGAAAATCAAAATGGGCACATGTGTGTATGTCTTACATCCCAAGAGAAAACTGGAGGAGAAGGGACTGTGGTGTGGCTGTCCCCCAGGGGATGATTTCTCACTTTTCCTCCCTCTGCCTCTCTCCCAGGCAAACACATGAGCCCAGAACACCATTCTCGCATTTTGAATTCTGAAAACGCAGTTAGACTTTTATTTATATTTCTTGTGGGAGGCTGTGCACCAGTGAGTCTGCCAAGGTTTCTCAGAGAGCAAACAATTGCCATGATTGGTTCCCTTCATAAAACCTGACCTTTGAAACCTTGCTCTGATTGGCCACTAGAATCCCTCAGATTTGCATATCCAGCACCTCATGATTGGTCCAAAAGCAACCAATCATAACCCACCGTTTACAACCAATCGCGGCCCACCGTTTACAACCAATCATAACCCACCTTTTACGATCCTTCATTCAACCAATCACGGCCCACCAGCGTGTATATAACCACGATGCCTGGCCCACAATAGCCAGACAACCAGAAAGACAATGAAGACGACACAGAAGACCAGGAAGACGACGACCCTGGAGAGCCTGAAGAGCTGAAACACCGCACAGTCTCCAGACAACCCTGAAGACCCTGAAGAGCTGTAACACTACATCGTCTCCGGACGACCCTGAAGAGTTGTGACACCATGTCGTCTCCGTGCTGCTCACAACAGACGACGCGACCCTAAAGAGTTGTAACACTGCATCGTCTCCGTGCTGTACCGTGCTGCCCACAATAAACAGATGACACTGAAGACACTGTGTCGTCTCCATGTTGTGACACTGCGCCGCTTGTCCCAGCTCTCACTCCTTCCCTCAGGAAACCTGTTCTACTGTCCCCCCGGGGTCGAGACAATTTCTAAAGTCAAGGGAAGCTTAAAAAATGTGCATGTGTGCACATATACACACATACACAAACACACACACACTTGAAAGCACACATGTGCACAAAACACTGTGCTTAGCAGGATGGGGTCTAAGACTCCAGTTCTTAAAGCATTTCCCTTTTGAGCATCTATAATGTCAGAAATAACATGGTTTCAGGGATTCACTATGAATTCTAAGCTGCTTGCTTATCCTAGGCACTTGCACATGAGCCTGGCATGTTTCAGGCTGACCAGGACAGAGATTCAAACCATGGTCACCATGTGGCTTCTAGCTTCACAGTTCAGCACACAGCCACCTGCGTCACCAAGGTGATATAAAATACATTTCCCTGTGTTTAAAGGAAATTAATATTCGTAAGTACCAGTTTTCTCATGACCTACCTAGACCTAAAATAGAACTTCATGTCCTGGGTGGTCTGTACTGCTTGCTCATGAAATGGTGTGGAAGATGTACTCCACTAAATCCACTTGTTCAAAACAGAAAAAAAAAAAAAAAACTGCTTTGACAAAAATGATCAGATCTACAAGGCATGTTCAAAACCTCATGCAAAATATGTATTATTGAGAAGATAATATGCAGGACCAGCAGCAGCCATAGAGATTAAGGCACTGGACTCCCACATGGTCGATCATGGTCCAAGTCCCAAACCTGGCAGCTTGAAAATCTGCCAGGTGTGTTGTATGTGTACGCCCAAAATCCTGGGAGCAGAACAGAGGAGAAGGGGGTTGCAGTGTGACCATCCCCCTTGGGGAGTGATTTCTCACTTTCCTTCTCTCTATTGCTCTCTGGTGAGCCCATACACCCTATAGCAAAAAAACTAAAAATCTTTAAAAAAAACAATATGCATGTCTCTGGAGATTTTTTTTTTTTTTTGCACCAAGATAAACTTGTACTTGAATTCCATTTTCTCCCACAACCTACTGAAAGTCTCCTCTTATTTTAAGCAATGGTCAAGACTCTGACCTTACCCCACTCTTGTATTATCAAAGAGTATACCACATAAGACCAGCACCCAGAGAGAAGCTGCTGCCCCCATGATGGCTATTACACCAGCCACCCAGTGAAGACAGCTTGTGGACTGCCAGTCTGATTCTGGATCCTATGGAAAACTCTGGAGAAAGGAGATAATGTAACACTTAGGAAATTAATGTTCAGCCTCTAAGGGTAAATCTATCTGCAGTACTATATAGCATGGTGGTAGCTTCTACTTTACAAGGGAGAACAAAGAAACTAAAGATACAATCAGAAGAATGTATTCAGTTTGAAAACATTTTACAAAATAACATTTTTATGGGATCAGTCACAGTGGCACAAGCAAGAAAGCATCTCTGCATGGTGGCTGACGCTGCATGGGAGGCTGGACTCGATTCTCAGCCCAACCAAAACAGACGAGGTACAGTAGTGTATGCCTGTGGTCCAAGCTAAACTAGGAGGACTGAGACACAGGGAAATCCTATCAAAAATGCCTTAGGCTGGCCTTATAATCGAGTGGTTAAGGGAGCCACATCCCACATAGCCAACCATGGTTCAAATCCCAGCCCGAGTGGCTTGAAAAAGACACCAAGCACATGTCTGTGTGTGCCCTAAATCCCAACAGGATGGAGAATCAGAGAAGGGATTGTGACGTGGCCATACCTCATTGTGTGTGGTGCTTTCTCTCTTTTGTTTTCTAACTCTCTCTCTCTGGTAGGCACATGCATACTCAGCAATTTAAAACATTTTTAAAGATGTACATCTCTCTCATAACAGAGTAACAATAATATTTTTACTTCACAGGCAGGCATTCTCTCTCTCCCCATGCATTTGAAAAACTACATCCATGTGTTACAGGGTTAAAATGTGACCCATGATGCCATTTTTTAATAAATATATAACCAGAAATTAGACCAAAAATATAAGAATGATGAATAAACTGTAATGCGTTCTCAGATGAACTTTCACACATGTACTCAAATGGTTTTTTAAACTAGAATAACACACTTTTTAAGCTATAAAGGTCCATGGAAAAGTGTACTTAGGATGACAACTACTACTAAAAATGAAGAGGCCTATGGAAACTCTTGTCTGTCTCGTCTGAGTCCTGGGAGCTGAGTCTAGAGGTCTGGACAGAGAGTCTGGCTGCTGGGGGCCGAGGTTCCAAGTTTGGCACCTCCCACACTGACCCAAGGTAAGCCCCTGCTGTGCCCGAGCTCTCCAGCTGGATGGCACACATGCATGCACGAGCCCAAGAGACAGAAAGTGAGCAATCACCACCCCCTGCCCCACTGTGAGTTTTAAGCCACTGAGTCCAGGACTTGAACTGCAATCAATTACATGGGGGTCCAGCAACGTAACTATTAAGCCATCTGCTGGTCCCCTTGATTGGGAATTTTAGAATATTTGCTGAGTTATCTTGTGGATGGGACCCAAGTCTAAACACAGAATTCATTTATGTTTCATACACAGATAGCAGAAGATAAGTTTAGACAATATAACTATTGTTTTTTAAAGAATTATTTACTTATTAGTATTATTTTTTTATTTTGACCAGAGAGAGACAGAACAAACTGTCAGGTCCAGGAGTCTAACCATGGTCAACCATGTGGGAGTCCAGCACCTTTAACCACCATACCGCCTCCTGGCCCCAAGTTTAGACAATATTAAATGGCACTACAACCCTTCAAGTGCCATTAGGTGTGGAATTTTCCACTTGTGAATTCTTATTGGCACTCAAAAAGATTCAGATTTTGGAGCATTTCAGATTTCAGATATTTGGGATGCTCAAAATGGATCAATACACAATTGATAAGCTATGACACATTTTGATAAGGATCAAGCATGAAATTTCAAATTCTGTGTTTAAGAAAACTCTTCAGATTAACTAAGGAGACTTGAGCAATGCTCCAGCCAGAGCGTCTGTGAAGTGGCATGGGACACTCAAGCACAGGCACGTTCACAGGCAGGTCCGTTCTAAGAAGAGAAAGTGTGGGAATGGAAGGTCTAGAAACCACCTCCCTTAAATTTGAAAAGCACAGGTCAAATTGTATGCCTTCATCTAAGCTTCACTGTTTGCATTTTGAAAAGCTGGTTTCAGAGACTGTTTACCTGTGCAGGTCAGCTTGTGAGAGACCTGTGCGTGGTTAATTCAGGAGGCTGCCCCCTCAGCTGTGCACCTTAGGGACCAGGAGGCTGGCAGCAGACTGCCCACTAGTCTGACCCTGAGGGTGTCAGTTACCTGGGAGGGGTGTATGGGGCCCCGAACTTGCCCTTCTTTCTGAGCCCTGAAGAAGAGGGTGAGCCCTGGCTGGCCCGGTAGTATGAACCCATTGGAGGTGAGACAGGTGAGGCTGACCAAGGCCTAGGTTTATGTCCAAGAGGCCCTGGGTCAGACCATCACAGGAGGATGCAACCTTGCACTGCTCTTTCCTATGAACGGGAGTACAGCAACTCCTCCCGCAGCCCCGGACACTTACCTCCCATTGACCACGCTCTTCTTCTCTAGCCCACTGGGCAGAACCACAGTGATGTCCACAGTGCTGTTCCGCAGCGCCTCCTTCATGTGTGCCAGGTTCTGCTGTGGGCCTAGGGCCGTGTCGCGAAGAGGCTTCTGTTCACAGTGAGCATTCAGGGGGGTGGGATTTCCTGGGGGCGGAGGAGCACGAGCCTTCATCTTTCTCCTTAGGAAATAGAACACAGAAGCACTGAATGAGAGGGCAGTTCCACACCTTCGTCAAACTGTAAGTATGCCTGCGTCTCTGCAGAAACACCTTCCAGAGTGCACAGCCTTCCAGAAATCAGTGCATCGCCCTTCCATGCTAATAGCTACAATACACTCCTAAATCAGTAAAAACTAAGCAGGTTCAAAAAAGTAGAAAGCAGTTTTGAAAAGAAGGATTCCTGGGAAGAATTGCCCTAAAACTATGTTTGCTACCTGGGAGCAGAATAGTTTTGTTTCTCACAAACATGTGAGGCAGAGTTCACACGACCAGGGGAAGGACACACACACAACACAACCAAGCAAGTAGATCCACAGTGGTCTGCAACGCTCAGGTCTGGGCTCAGGGCCAGTCTGGGAGATCTGGATCCGTGGGTCAGCAATCAGGAGGAGTCAGGGCCCTATCAGGATGAGCTGAATGGGCCAGTCTGGGAGATCTGGATCCGTGGGTCATAGCACTCAGGAGGAGTCAGGGCCCTATCAGGATGAGCTGGATTAGCCAGGACGCCCATCAGGTCAGCCCCGCCACACAACTGCTATGGACGCATGTGGCTGGGAAGCCACAGGCATGACTGCCTGAGCACACAATCCTCTTTCACTGCTTTTGCCTTCTTGTGGACTATGCTGTGTACGCCCAGTTCACCTTGTAGATTTCTGAACACTGACAAGGAGCCACCCACTTGGACGGACTGTTGTGACAAATTCTTCCCTCCAGATAGTCAGGGAAGGCAACTGACTTTATTTTATATCGGTATTTTATTTTATATGTAGAAAAATTATATGTGTGTATATGTGTGTGTGGTCATCTCTACATTGGATCTTATTTTCTATAAGCCTGGGGGGTTTCCTCACAATGAGAGCTAGTATTCGCTCAGCACTTTAACATCTTCCAGGGCTGATAACAACCTCCCGGAGTTCTCCTCATTCAGCTCTCAACACTGAGACTGAGGAAGCTGAAACTCAGAGCCCTGACTCACATGAAGGCACAGTTACCTGGCGGCTGGGCTGAGATGGAATCCAGATCTGGCTGACTCCTGAGGACTCACCCCTGCCCCCACCCCCGACTCCGGCCTCATCCTAGTTAGAGGGTCCGCAAAAAGATGACGCGAGCCCTGAACACACGTCACACTCTGCGTCCAGGCAGTCTTCTTGGAAGAACTTTGGCATGAGACATTAGAAATAGGAATTCTGTGTTTAGAAATTTCTCTGGAAGAAATAAACCTATGGGACCTTACTGCAGGAGGCTCAGATGCTCACCGCGATGTATTTGGTAACAGCCAACAAACCAACCACACATCCATCAGTGACTTGTCGATACGCACAAGTACAATGTTATACCACAATCCTGCACCCACCCCAACTCCAGACTTTCCAACAGCCCAGAAACACGGCAGGAGAGGCCTGGCTTCTCTACCCATGAGCAGCTCAGCCTGGGAAGGAACCGGTGACAAAGCTGGCTTCACTCAGTGGGAAAGGCCACTGACATGATGAAGCAGTGATGCCTTTCCGGAGTGCTGAGCACCGCTCTTTAGAACTGTGAGTTCTTCAGAACGAGAGTTGAGCAGTGGAGTCCAGCTGAGGTTCGAGAGTGCATGGGCCACTCACAAAGGACAGGGTTTCTGCACAAGTCTAAGGAAGCCATAGGACCTGGGCTCTCGCCTGGTTCTCCTGGCACACCCAGGGCATGGCCTCTGGCAGCCATGGTGATCTGGTTTCCCCTACCTCAGCTCTTCAGCATGAAGCAGAGCAACCAGGGAAAGGATCACCCAGCTCACCCTCCCACACTCCCTCCAGGTTAAAGAAGCTGGGTGTGCCCTGGCAGAAACTATTAATAAAATGAAATACATTTCTGACATTTCTAAGATCTTCAGTCACAATTCCAAACAGTTTTAGCTTCAAACCATCACACACATCCTGAGTCTCTGGGTGACGGCTGCTAATTCTCACGTCGGCTGGGAAGCTCCCAGCTGGGGTTTATTCTGTGCACTCTCCAACGTGCACCAGATTGCTCAAAATCTGCTCTCTGTAAGTCCGAGGATGTGAGGCCACGTGGACCATGTGGCTCAGAGACTGCAAATCTCAGGCTTGCATCCAGGCAGCTGATTTAGAACTTGACAGGTGACAGCCAGCACCCAGCCAGGCTGAACAGGCCCAGGGAAGACAAGGCCTGAGGACAGAAAAGAGGAAAGTCCACACATTTCTGTACTTCCCAAGACCCACGGTCCAAAGGACACCCTGCTCCAGTGTGTTCTGTCTCTCCCATAAGAACCAAGCTCTGCGGACACAGAAGTTTAACATTTCTTACTGTCCAAGAACAGCAGGTAACAAAATCAAAGGTGCACAGTACAGCTCACCAGCAGGACATGCCTGCACAATTTATGCCCACTTCCCAGGCTGGCTATCTATCAAGAGCTTCTGCTTAAGGAGAATTTCCAGGAGAAACAGGCACGCCCAGCTTCTCCCTGCTATGACGCAACCCTGCAGGCAGCGTTGGCTACATGGGCCTGTTGACGCTGTAGGCAGAGGGAGTCTCCGTGCTCTCCCGAAGCTCTGCAGCAGTGGGATGCATGCCTTGTCTCAGCAGAGTCTGAAAGTCACAGACAAGCTGCCTCTGTGTTTCCTTTGGCTGTTCATTGCCAGCTCTTGACCTAAACTCCCAGAGAACGGGGGTGCTGACTTTCTTGTTCACTACTCTCAGGCTCAGGGCTGAGTCCAGAGGGGAAGTCAGTGGCCACTTATGTGAGGGAGCGAGTCTACTAGGATTTGGCCAGTGCCTGACTGTGACAGCAATGGAAGGACAGCAGAGGGGCCAGAGGGTGGCTCGGCAGCGCACGATGCTCTGTGAGGCTGACCTCCCTCTGCCTGCCGGGCACGACAAATGCCTGTGATCGTGGATGGCTGAGGCTGGGGTGGACTGAGGCATGGAGATGCTGCGAGGGGTGTTGATTCTGTCTCTCTCACTCACTCATAGAAGAAATAAACTTTAAAAACAAAAAGGCAGAAACAGGGCCAACAGGTGGCACAGGGGTTAGGGTGCTGGACTCCCATGTGGTTGACTGGAGTTTGCATCCTAGACCCGGTGGCTTGAAACTCACACCAGGTGCGTGTCCATGCATGCCCAAAATCCCAAGAGGAAAATGGAAGAAAAGGGAATGCAGTGTGGCCATCCCCTCTGGAGGGTAATGTCTCTCTTTCTCTCTCTCTCAAGCGCATGAGCCCTATAGCAAAAGTCTCTCTCTCAAAAAAAGAAAAAGAAAAAGAAAAAGCAGAAAGAGGTCCAAAAACCCAGACATTCAGAAGACAGCCGAGCACTCTGGAAGGCAGGCAGGACTAGTTGCCGAAGAGGCTGATAAGGCATTCTCACGTCCAGTGCCAATTCCTCATGTTGTGAGGCCAACATCAGTTTTTATTTCTGAGGGTTCCCATTTTCTGAATACGTCTGAGCCTGATGCCATGCCAAACACTTGGCAACCGTCCATGGCTCACATCTTCCTGCGATGAGTTTACACTTCCCATTTCGCAGACGGCACGACTGAGAATTCAGCAGATTATGTAAATTTCTCACGATCTCACAGCTGTCAAGGCTGGGACTTCACTCTGGCCCTCATGCACCACATACTGTAAGCACTTCTCAAAAAAAAGATCAAAAGGGACCAGCAGTTAGCGTAATGGCTATGTCGCTGAACTCCCACATAGCCAACCGCAGTTCAAGTCCCAGACCTGGTGGCTTAAATTCACGCCGGGTGTGTGTGTGTGTGTGTGTGCGCCCAAGATCCTGAGAGGAGAAGGGACTGTGGTGTGGCCATACCCCCTGGGGGGGGGTGATTTCTTGCTTTCTATCGCTCTCTATCTCTGTCTTTCTGGCGAGCGCACGTGCCCTATAGCAAAAACCTCTCAAAAAAAAAAAAAAAAAATAGATTAAAACAATGTACCTAGGAGGCTGCTGCTGGGATGTCCAACTCTGTTCCGTGTACAGAACGTGGGTGCCCTGCCGTGGCAGCTGTGACTGGGGAGGTTCAGGGGCAGCCCTGGATGAAGCGCCCTCTGCTCTGATGTGCGGGGGGGAGCCTTGTCTGTAAGCAGAGCTGGAGCCCCAGTAACTTCAGTCAGTGCTCAAGGTTCCAGGGGTCAGATGGGAGCTGTCTGACCACCTCAGGAGCACAGGGAGAGGTGGAGACAGTGGGGTGGGAGGGCCTGTCCAGTGCTGACATGAAGTAGGGCTGAGCTGGAACAGGCAATCGAGTCATGCCTGAGGTTTCCTAAATGCCTTTAGGGTTGGGGACTCTTCTGAGCATCTGTGAAGTACGGACCTTCCTCCCAGGTGAGATGCACTGATTCCTTCATGGACATGATTTCTGCAAATGATCCTGAGCAACCAGGAACCCTTGGTTAAGAATCCCTGTACGCCTTCTCTCAGAGCTCAGCCTCTCCCAAGGTAAGGGCAATACCCCTTCTAAGACCAGACTGTCTTTTAAGAGAGAAGAAGAGGGGCCAGCAGATGGTGTAATGGTTATATAACTGGACTCCCACATAGTCAAATGTGGTTTGAGTCCCGGACCTGGTGGCTTGAACCTCATGCCAGGCATGTGTGTGTGCATGCCCCAAGATGGAGAAGGGACTGTGGCATGGCCATCCTCTCTGGGGAGTGACTTCTCACTTTCTGTCTCTCTGTCTCTCCAGTGAGCATATGCACCCTATAGCAAAAATCTCTTTCTCAAAGAAAAAAAGAGAGAGAGGAGATGAGAAATCAATCCACCCAAAGCTTTCCTACTGCCTTTGCCCTTTAAAACAAACTTAAGACTAGAGAAACACTGAATGGAACAGAAGATCCAGATAAGTAAAACTAAACTATGTGTCTATGAAACAGCCAAACTAAGAGGCCCTATACAAACTGCAGCTCACAGGAGAATTTGGCATGAAGAGAGTGAACACCACACTGGTCCAGTAAGCCAAAAGGAGACAGCTTTACCCGTAAAAATGCTGCATTTCAGAGCACACAGAGGCACTGTCTTTTGGAAGTCTGCCCCAGGACACCCACTTCCAGCTGTGCACCATCCACCAGGTCCTGCTTATAAGCTCAGGATTCAGAAAGGCATAAGGTTCAGTCTTGCTTAGTAGATATTGCCAGGCTGTGAGTCACCTAGTAGGTGGCTTTACTGGGACAAGCTATGGTAATCTGTAATCCTCAGTTTTTCCGAGAGCTGAACAGAGAGAGATTCCAGCATGTTATCAGGTGAAGTTTACATGGAAATTAAATGAGACAACGCCGTAAAGTCATTCTGACGTGGCTCTGGGACACAGGCAGCACTCAACGACCAGCAGCGAATTGCAGTTGTTTTCATTGTTATGATAAACATGTTTATTATTATTAGAATTTATATTTTATTAGCAGTTTACTAGATCTTTGTTATTATTAGCATATTTACTCTTTGGAGTTTTTTTTTTTTTTTCTTTTAAAGCAGCAAATTTCCTACTTCCACAGGGTGGAGTAAAAGCTAGTTCCTCGGGACCAGCAGTTAGCGTAATGGCTATGTCGCTGGACTCCCACGTAGTCGACCGCGGTTCGAGTCCCGGACCCGGCGGCTTAAACTCACGCCGGGCGCGTGTGCGTGTGTGCGTGCCCAAGATCCCGAGAGGAGAATGGAAGAGAAGGGATTGCGGCGTGGCCATCCCCCCTGGGGGGTGATTTCCTGCTTTCTATCTCTCTGTCTCTCTCTGTCTGTCTGGCGAGCGCACGCGCCCTATAGCAAAAACCTCTCCAAAAAAAAAAAAAAAAAAAGCTAGTTCCTCAAGAAGTCTGATAAAAGCTCATTCATGCAGCAAATGCATTCAAAACTGACCAAGAATTCCCACTCACAACATAATCTCACAGTCTTGACCTGAGGGTGGGGGAAGCTTTCAATAATTCCACATAAAAAGATCAACTATTTAAATAGGATTCTCCAAGAGAGAATAACAGAGGATATCCGTAAGAGTGCCGGCACTCGGAACTCAGGCGCCTGTCCTCACAGGTGCACTGGCATCTCCGACCACGTCCAGCAAATATTCACAGAGGAACACCAGCTCCCGAGTCCCTCAGCCACGAGCCAACTCCCAGCAAGTTAAGAAAGCCGCAGGCGTGGATCACTAACTCTCTGCAAATACCTGGCACAACTCCTGTTCCAGGTCACAGGCAAAAACAAGAGCTACTGCATTGTTGAACATTACAGAAAAAGGGTATCTCCTTCCCGAAACAGGCAGTGCTGATTTACTGACGGACGCACGTTCTTAACAAATGAGATGGAAGAGGTCAGAGGCGAAAACTTACTGATTCCCAAACCACCAGGCAAAGTTTGCATACATCCCAGGCTGCTCCTGCCCTCGTCTTGAAGAGGGCTGGCCTTGCCCCCTGAAAGGAGAGCAGGGGAGCTTTTACACACAGCCACTGCAGACCAGGAGCTACCCGGCAGGAACAGCTCCTGGAGCTTCCCTGGACGCTAAGCCCAGAGGCGGAGAGAGAGAGCCGCAGAGGCCTCTGATCTGACCAGCTAGTGACTTATTCATAAAGGCGCTACCGGATGCTGCGCCTCCCCAGGGAGCCCCGCGCTGCACACGCGGAGGTGCGGCTGCAGCCTGCATCCCCTGCAATGAGATCACCAGTCACAGTGCAGAAAGATGGAGAGCAACACGTCTGGGTTCGCTTACTCTAAGTCATGAACCTTCAAAAGCCGGAAATTGAAAAAAAGAAAGCAGAGCTAAGAGGAGCAGAACTCATCTTCAGGAAGGACGCCAGCCACACCCCTCTCTTCTCCCCAGGTGCATTCACCACATTCTTGGAGCTTGCCAGTGTGGACAACACAGGTGTCCCCTGGGGAAGAGATCTTATTGTTCATGGAATGACAAGTCCCCTGTAACTGAGCTCACCAGCCTGGTGCACCCAAAGCATCTCTTGAAATTATTTTAATAATTATTTATTAAATTTTACCTATTACTTTTATTATTATTTTAATTTGTTATAGGGCACATGAACTCACCAGAGAGAAACAGAAAGAGAGAGGGAAAGTGAGAAAGAAAGCCACCCGGTCTGGGTCACAACTGCAGTCAGTCATGTGGGAGTCCAGTGCCCTAGTTAGGACATGCACCTGCTGGCACCAGAAAATTCTTTCAGCTATCTCCCAGGCATAATTTTGTACCTTCTTTCCCTGATGGGAGTTTATTTTCCTTCCCCCAAAAACTCTGCAGCCAGAAGCCCTCTGCTTCCTGGCAGCTGGCCTTTGGGTGGCAGCATGGGTTTGCAAGCTTGAAAGTCACGTTTTCCTTCTAGTGAGTAGCAGGGTCCCAGGACTACACACTATGCTACTACGCAGACCCACACATGCTGACACACAGAGGACAGCCTGAGGTGCCCCGTGTTCCCCTCCGAGTCAAGGGCCTGAGGGTTCCAGTTTGGGGATGGAAGGATCTGGCTACTTTTCCAGACCCCCCCCCCCCCAGGAAGACAGGCAGGCAGACAGACAGACACACACACACACACGCGCACACACACACGCACGCGCACACACACACACACACACACACACACGTCTGGCCCCTGTGGTCTTTGTTGTGTGCTGCACTGTCACTTGAATTTAACTGTGGTCCTGGCTGGCAGTGCCCAGATCTCTGGTTAACCTCTCTCTCCCACCAGGCGCAGGGCCAGTTCAGCACAACCCTGGGGAAGCAAGGAGTGCTCCTCCAATAGCCCCGAGGGAGACACCTGCCTTCCCAAAGCTTCCTCATGGCAGGCACCCCACACCCACACCCCAACCCTACCTCCCTATCAATTTCCAGGTCTGACAATGCCCACAAGGACTCTCTAGGTGACACTGCCTGGCCTGCCACTCCATCTGGACAGCAGCTTCATTATTTTCCAAGGTCTCTACCTCGCTATAATCTCCTCCTCCTCCCCTTCTTCCCCCACCTCCTCCCCCCACTCCTCCGCCCCCACCCAGGTCCAACAACCAGCCCAGTGGATTCCAATTCTGCCTTCCTCCTTCCATTGCCCTGCTTCATCCCTGGTCGGGCTGCTGTCTTCACTCTCCAAACTCCTAGGGAATCTCCTGTGTCACTTGCCACCCCCTCTCCTGAGCCCTGTCTCCACAAGCTGGGAATGGATATTCCCCCAGGGACATCTACCCAGCCATTCTCCCTGACGCAAGTACCTCGGTGGTCCTCACGCCCACCAGGTTAAGTCCAAACTCCTCTGCCTGATTGGTCTCGGACCCCAAAGCTCCTTACCAGGCCCCGTCTCACCTAGACTGTGGTCACCTGAACTGGGCGTTGCTACATACACCCCTGCCATTCTGTCCACATCTGTCCAACCCTGGCCAGCCTTCAGTGAGGGAGTGGAGGGAGGTATGAGGGACAGAGCCATGGCCTGACTGAGAAGGTACAGCATGGTGGGGGCGGAGAGTAACTTGGAGAGAGGACCGTGGGGAATGAGTCAGAGAGAGGTTCAGATCTCAGCACCACCAGCAGCTGGCCAGTGACCTGACCTAACATACTTAACCTCCTGCAACCCCATTTCCTCATCCATATAGTGAGTGGAGATAATAACCACCCTCTCTGTAGCATCAGGTAAAGATAGAGCAATTTCTTCCCTGTAACACCCATACCACAGTGCTGGAAGCTGTTCCTCGGTGAGTGCAACCATGGCAACATGGTATGACACGGAACAATTCTGTTCACATCCATTTGCCGAAGCTTCAGAGCTGAGACCAGGATCCCATACCCCAGACGCCTGAAACACCCCACAGGGACCAGCGAGAGCCCAGTCTGCTTCCCATCCCCTCTCTCCATGCTAAAGAGAAGGTTCTAGATCAACAAGGAGGCAGAGTCTCCAGGGCCAGCTGGTCTGTCCAAGAAGGACACAGCACTCATGGACAAGGTGCTTCTCCCTCAGCCCCAAGAGCAAGAGGATCAGGAGGGATGGGGGTCAGCAGATGTGCAGCCACAGAACTGTAGGCCTGGGCGTGCACAGGAGCCCTGGCCTGGGTCCCCAGGCTGAGCAGGTACAGGGCCTGCACCCGATGTTCGTGTCCTGCCTGAGGAGTGTTGGAGGGTGGCTGGCCAGAGCTGCCATGTCGGTGGGGGAACAAAGATGGTCAGGAGGTGGCAGCAGAGATGGGGGACTGCTATAAGGCTCAACAACTCCAAAACGCCTAAGGAGCCTGAATAAGAGGGCCACACAGAGTGGGGCGGAGCTGCTAGAGGTTGTGGGTGCGCAGGGCAGGAGCTGAGGGCAGGAACCTCCACACACTCCCGAATGGACTGGGCGAGTGCTACCCTGTTGTGCCCACGGCACCAGAAGGCCTGCTGTCCGGCAGCCAGGGGACCACGGACAGCCAGTGGAGGCCAGGCCTGCCCAGGAAGCAGTGCCCCAGGGGAGTAGAGGGGAATGTCAGTGCAGTGGTCAGGCCTGAGGGGCGGCTGGGATGGGAAGGCAGAGCCCCAGCTCGATGTGGGCCTGAAGTTTTGATTTAAGCCAGGCTGAGCCTCTTAACACCTGACAAATGGGACCGTTTGGGTAGATAATACAAAATGAAAGGCTACGGGACCTGCTGGGATGTTTTCCTGAATAAGAGAATCAGCAGAAATATAACAAGGGTTCTCCAGAAAGTTCACAGAGAATGTGTATTCTGAAACAAGTATGAATAGGCTCCGACATTCCTGCTGCCAAAGAAACTTGTACTTCAATTCCACTTTTCCATGAACTTTTTAAAGTCTTCCCCCCATAATCTGCCGAGATCAATGTATTCCAAACGGCTGCTCAGTGTCTCCTTCATTTTTATCATCGTCTTCCTTAGAAATGGAAGCAACTAATCCCCCCAAGAAAGAAGAAAGTAAGATGAGAACAGTTAAAAAAAAAACAAACAAAAAAAAAAAACAATTGGAATGAAAAATCTAGCTTGTTTATTTTTTGCCTTGTCTAGAAGAGCATGAGGGCAGAGGATGGTTCAGAATTCTCCCAGATTAACTGGGCCGTGGGTTCTGGCAGGATCAGAGATGGAGGCACGTGGGGGACTTGGATGGTGGAGCCATGGGGAGGCCTGGCCCCTCCCTGTGCCCCTAAAGTGAGCTTTCGGAAGCATGAAGAATTCGTATTTCCTTAAGAAGTATCAACCAGGGGACCAGCAGTTAGCGTAATGTCTATGTCGCTGGACTCCCACATAGTCGACCGCGGTTCACATCCCGGACCTGGTGGCTTAAAACTCATGCTGGGTGCGTGTGCGTGCGTGCCCAAGATCCCAAGAGGAGAATGGAGGAGAAGGGATTGCGGCGTGGTCATCCCCTGTGGGGGGTGATTTCTCGCTTTCTGTTCTCTGTCTCTCTCTGTCTTTCTGGCGAGTACACGCGCCCTATAGCAAAAACCTCTCCAAAAAAGAAAAAAAAAAAAAAAGTATCAACCAGGTATTTTATACTTTGTCCTGCACATTTATTCAATTTCTCCCTGGCCTGTTTGTCCATGAGTAGCTACAAAAGTACCGGGAAAGTTGCATGGGAGTCACTGAGGAAGGCGTCAGTAACAGATGATTATGGAAATGACGAGGAGTAAGTGGTGCACACCTTCCTGAGGAGAGGAACATGTCCACAAGAGGTACTCGAGGAACACAACAGCAATTACGTTCTTGAACACAGCAGAACAAAATTTTATAAGCATTCATTAAAATGAATGGTTTCATCAGCTTCTGGGGTTACTGCGCATTATTATTATTTTTACTTGCAAGTGTGTGTTTTCCCTCGCCAGAGACAGGGAAAGAGAAAGAGGCAGAGAGAAAGCATCCCCCTGTGGGTGTGATCATGCCGTAAACACTTCTCTCCCGTCTCCCTACTGTGTCAGGATACGGGCACACACACGTAGTGGCGTGTTCTTCAATGCCGGGGCTGGGATTTGAATGGAGGTTGGCCCTGCGGGATCTGGCTCCCTTAACCACTAGGGTACAGGGCTGACCCAACATCTAATTATTTACAGGGATAGAAAACCCCTTACTTTCACGTCACCATCTGAGCCTGAGTTAGCACTGATTCTAGCTCAAAAGAAAGTGTGGCGAAAGCTACGCTTCTCCTTCCGAATCATTGACAGAAGCGGCAAGAGCAGAGAAGGCAGCAACTCCCCGTCGGGGAGGGCCGAAATGCCAACCAGAAGGCAAGAATATATTCAGGACAGTGATTTACTTTCACAAGCCACACAATAAGTTTGTTCTTTTTCCTTCAGTGGGAAAGAAAGGAGCAGAACCGTATTAAGTTCCTGTTAGCCAAGTGTGAAAATAGAGCCCAACGGAGTGGGAACCCTAAGATAAGAAGTGTGGGGCGAGCCGTCAGACAGAATGCCACGTACTCTGAAATGCATCGCGGCTGCGGACTGATAAGCCCGCCCTGCTCCTACTCACTTTTGTAAATAGCTGAAAAGCAGTGAAATCTGACGAGGCAGCACTGCACACAGCCCGTAACTGATGGGAACACGAGTGGGCTCTGAGAGTTTCCCAGGAAAGTGAGCCCCTTCACCCTGGGCTCACGTAACCCTAGGGTGCAGAGGAACGAGCACCCCGGGCCTCCCCGCCCGGTGTTCGGGATCTTGCAGTGAATGTCTAATTCTGGGTCTGCGTGTCCACTATTCATTCCAGCCCTGCAAACAAACTCGTGCATATTTGCTGTAAGAACAGACAATGTATTTACTACCTCAAATTTAATCACCTCACCATCTTATTTCTGCCTCTGAATAAACAGAACTTCCAGGGGCTAAAATAAAGGAAAACAGCACTTGGATTACAGAATAATGCCATTCTAAATAAAGAAACTTTCAGGAAAAACAGCAGAGAGGAGGAAAGACCTGAAAATGCATGCAGAGAGACCTGGCCTCACATTCTCATATGCTCATTTTCCGGGCTGGGAACTAGGTGCTGGGTGCCTTTAATTCTCCATCAAAAATATGACACTTGATAACCTCGTTGAACAGTTTCTCAAAATAGGGACTGGGCCTCCCAGCAGATCCCGGTCTGGGGAAACCTGAGCTGAGTGGCTCCACGGCTTTGCTGGGGCAGCTGAGAGGCCTCTCCCGGTCCTGCTGTCGGCTCACCTGCAGACCAACAGCGAACCGTCCACCCACAGGGCAAAGCCAGGCTGAGAACGGTGGGCCCGGCCCAGGCCCCAAGCCACACCCCAGGAGCACTGCGGAGGGAGTGCTGGAAACACGTGCTGGGGTGGACGAGGGTACACGGTGGCTCCATCATCTGGATTTACTGGTTAAATGGGGTATGGACGTGGGACCTTGTGGGAGGCCACAGTTTCCTGGGCGTCGGATGTTGTTGGAAAGAACGAGAGTAGGGACCAGCAGTTAGCGTAATGGCTATGTCGCTGGACTCCCACGTAGTCGACCGCGGTTCACGTCCTGGACCCGGGGGCTTAAAACTCATGCCGGGCGCGTGTGTGCGTGCCCAAGATCCTGAGAGGAGAATGGAGGAGAAGGGATTGTGGCGTGGCCATCACCCCTGGGGGGTGATTTCTCGCTTTCTGTCTCTCTGTCTCTGTCTGTCTGTCTGGCGAGCACACGCGCCCTATAGCAAAAACCTATCAGAAAAAAAAAAAAGAAAAGAAAATGCTGTATGCCCACACCCAGAGACAGATCCTGGACTGAGGACACTCTTGAAGAGGAAGAACACACAGGCACAAAGCCAAAGTAGGAGCTGGGTCATGGATGTGGTCAAACACTGAGGCCCTGCCTTTCAGCCCCCGCATGGCGTCACACCACCTCCCCACACCTTCCCCATCCACACGGCCCCCACCAGCTGACGCCCAGCCCCATTTCTACCTCTGCTCTCCTCAGAGGCAGAGAGCTTGCTTTGGTTGAACACGAAGACCATTTAGCTCCTAAGCATCTCAAGAAAAACTAAGCAGAAACTCTGATATTTCCTTTAATAGAAAATGCATTGTGTTTCCAAGTAAGTTTGTCGTCTTATGTAAGCACAGGCTTGGTGGCCCCCAGGGTCCACCTGAGGGAAGGAGGCTACTACGACAGATGTAGACACATCCACACAGCCAGCCAGGGCCATCACCCCGCCTGACAGATGAGGACACTGAGGCTCAGAACCCTCAGTGAAGACATAAAAGTAAGGAAGCCCCATTCCTATTTACAAGTGACTTAAAATCTAAGTCATACCCACAAACGTGCCCACGTACTACATGTCAATAAAAAAAGGAAGTGGAAGTTGCCAGTCATGGGTGGTTGGACAAGTTCAGAGGAGACAAATCCCCAAGCCCCTAATGGAGGACTCAGGTGCAGAGAAATTACAGTTCAGCAGGCTCTAGCTTGAGAAGTGCGAGATCTTTCGAGACATACAAAGGAAGAGATAATTCTCCCATGAGAGATGCCGGAAAGCCTCACAGGAGAGCCCTTGAAGAGTCAGTAGATCCCTGGATATGGGAAGGAGCAGACTTGGGTGGTGGGCAGCAGGTGTCTGGGCCGGGGGCTTGGCAGGAGGAGTTGCTCTCCCCTCTGTGACCAAGATTTTGGGAGAAATTGGGGGATTTGTCCCTCTGTTTGAAACAGCTCATGAATGGCAACTTACATTTGTTTTGTATTGACATACAGTAAGCGTGCATATTTGTGCGGTATGCTGTGGTTTTTCAGCACGGAACACGGTGTGTGATGATTAAGTCGGGTTAATCGGCATAGCCCTCATGTCAGCCATCTGTCATTACTTTGCATTGGGAACATTAGAATCCTCTTCTTTAGTTACACGCGTTGCTTGGTGTTAACACAGGCTGGACTCAAACCCAGCATCCGGGGCTGGTGCTGTGGGAAAGAGCTTGGGTGCAGTGGGGAGCAACCTAGGCTGAAATGCTGGGTCTGCTGTGAACCAGCTGCCCTCTGCAGCCTGGAGTCGTCCCCCACAAAGGGACCAAACCCGCCCGGCCAGGTGAGAGCCATAGTGCACATGACGGTGTGCTCAAAGCAGCAGGTACAGGATGAGCACAACAAACAAGATGGGTCTGCCATGCATGCAGAGCGTGGTCAGTTTTGCAACTGACCTAAACTCTCTCATCTCTGCCCTCCCACCCTCTGGGCTGCGCCCCCACCTTCCTCCGGAGGGACTCAGGGTGGCGGCAGGCTTACCAAGGTCCTCTTCCTGCCTGCTGTGGCTCCTGGCTGCACTTGGCTGGCTCAGGCCGACCCAGGGGGATATCCCCTTCCTTCACCGTTCTTTCTGACAACCCCTGTTCCAAAGTGCTCCTGCCAGGCGCCGGCACTCCAAGGAGTCCCACTCCCAAGAGCTGCCATCTGGTCCCAAGTTGTCCCGTTTGCTTTGTCTCAGAGCTTTGCAAAGTAACTTATAACTAACAACTCTCAAAAATTAAAGCCTCCAACTTAATTCTAGCCCATTAAGAAAAACAGGCTTGAGGCAAATAAAGCAGTTTGCTTCTCTATAGCCTCATACAAACTTGTCTATAGTTAGTATTTTTGTTTCCTGTGTTCAACAGAAGGTAACATTGAAACTTTACAAAAATTGTTTTTAAATGCAAATGGCAGGGCCAATTGGTGACATGTTGCTTAAGGCACTGGACTCTCACATGGCCGACCATGGTTTGAGTCCCAGACCTGGTGGCTTTCTTTCTCACTTTCCCTCTCTCTCTTTCTGGTGAGTGCCCATGCCCTACAGCAAGTAAATAATAATAATAATAATTAATTAAATTAAAATAAATAATTTTTTTTTAAGAAAGATTTTTGCTATAGGGCGTGTACACTTGCTGAAGGACAGAGAGACAGAAAGCAAGAAATCACCCCGCCCAGAGGGAGATGGCTACGCTGCAATCCCTTTTGCTCCAGTCTCCTCTCAGAATTTTGGGCATGCACACACATGTGCCCAGTGTGAGTTTTAAGCCTCTGAGTCTGGGACTCAAACCACGGTCGACTACGTAGGAGTCCAGCAACGTAACCATTATGCCTTCTGCTGGTCCAAAAATAAAAAATTCTTAAATAAACAAATAAATAAATGTAAATGGCAATAATGTTGAAAAACAAGTTTAACTAAGATGTAACAGATAACTTTACATGGAGGCTTTGCTGATCCTAATATGCATAAGATGTACTAATATCAATTACATCCTTTTACCCACGTTTTTCATTTAAATTTTTTTCTTGCTATAGGGAACATGTACTTGACAGAAAGAAAGAGAGAAAGTGAGAAATCACCCCCCGAAAGGAATGGACCACACCACAGTCCCCTCTTCTCCATTCTCCTCTCGGGACTTTGGACATGTACACACATGTGCTTGTCACGTTTTTCAAGTCGTTGGATCTGGGACTTGAACCTTGCAGTTGGCAATGTGGGATCCAGCAGCCTTAACCTCCATGCCACCTGCTGGCCTCGAAACCTGTTAACAGTGCAAGTGCAGACGCATGCGGACAGGTGTAACAGTGAGCCCTATGTACAGGGCGGTCTATACCCTAACAGGGTCCCCAAGAAGGCACAGAAGCATTTTAATTCTTGAAGCTTTGAGGTTCATCTTCTGCCTGAAAGCTGTGAGCTCTCTGCCCAAGCCTGAAATTCCAGCCCAGGAAGTAATGGCTGGTGTCACAGGTGGCTTTGCTGACACCTGTATATCTGCTAGGGCTGTACCCCTCCATGAAATCTCACCAAGTCCCAGAGAGTGAGGAGAGAGAAAAAAGAAATTCCACTGAAGCCCACCCTGACCGAGGCGGCTGGGCCCATCATCAAGCTGACCGCTGGTCATGGCCAGAGAGGACCACAGGGTGAAGTGACTTTGAGAGCCAGCAGTTTAAAAAACCTCTGTAAACCAGAGGCCAGTGAGAACAGCACCTCCCAGGCACTCAGAACGCGGTGGGGCAGTGCCTTCCGAGGCTCAGCGGGCTCCCACGGTGCCGACGCCACTCAGAAGGCGCAGCCGCTTAGCTATGCTCCCACAGTCTCTGAGCACTTCACCTTTAGTTTATCATTTCCATAGAGAAAGATGGTGAGGTGAGAACTTGCAACAGGTCTCACATGCCACCATCCTCCCCCAGACTTCCAGCCAGCCAGAATGGGCACCTGGTGTGTTCAGGTCGACCCAGGATCTGCACCCCAGGCCTCCCACGTGGCTTCAGCAGCACATACAACTACACCCCTCCACCTGCAGCACCAAGGCTGGGCCATGGTATGCATTTTAAGAATGGCTCCTTTTCAAGACACAGAGAAATAAGCTAATTTCCTATATATTTTTAAAAAGTTTCTGCCTGAGGGCGCATGTGCTCACCAGAGAGAGAGAGACAGAGACAGTGAGAGGAAAAGTGAGAAATCACCCCCCAGGGAGGATGGCCACACTGCAATCCCTTTTCCTCCATTTCGTCCTGGGATCTTGGGCACGCACATGTACATGGTGTGATTTTCAAGCCACCAAGTCCAGTACTCAGACAGTGGTCAGCCAAATGGGAGTCTAGCGGCATAACCACCATGCCATCTGCTGGCTCCAACTTCCTCTTTTTTTTTAAATAACAAAGCATGAAAGTCAATGTGAGGAGAGTGGTTTTATGAAATGGAAGTTGGTATATTTGACACATGAAGTCTCATAAGGAGAGAAGAAAACACGCTATATGATCTGGCAGCCACGCAGGGCCATGTACAAACAGTTCCTCATTCCACACAGTTTTTCAAAGGTTAACAAGTACTCTGAAGACTCTCCATCTTCATTCACCAAGTGCCAACAGGGCTTACGGTGTTCGGAAATCCTGTGGGCTCTTTGAGAATAATCCCTCCACGTGGGCCACGACAGGCTGGCCTGGTTCGGTTGGCCTCCAGGCTGCACGCTGTAAAGTTGTCTGGAAGAGCTGGAATGTGGGTGGCCCTGTCCTGGGCACTGGTCCTTCTGCATCCCCAATTCCTCACCCATAAAACGACTCCATGATCTCTGAGTCCAGAGACTCTGAGCACATCACCTTTTTGCTGCTATTTAATTTCATGATCTTCAGGTCCTAAGACCCACAAGTAAACAAAATGTTAACTGGAATTTGAATACAGCCAGAAACCCCCTCCAGTTTTACAGACACTGCTGACTGGATTTCATGCCACTGAGACTGAGCTGACACCCCGCCGACTCTGTTCTGAGAGGTGAGAATAGAGCTGCCCCGTCCGGCCTGCGCCAGAGCAACGCCTGACATGGCGTTGGGAAATGCATCCTCCGTCCTCCGGAAGGCTTTGTCAGATGCCAACATCAACACCTCCGAGGATGCTAATTCACGCCACCAGGCACCTGCACAGAGGAGCGCCAACTAACCACTACCCAGGGAAGTCCAGGCCCAAAGACACAGGCCTGGGCTCCCAGGAACCAGCCAAGGTCAGCGGGTGCCCAGGAGTGAATGGTGGCTATGAAGGGGACACAGGATCAGGATGGATCAACTTTCTGTGATCGACAAGGCATCCAGGTGGCACCTTTTGAGAAAGTTCCCTTGGTCCCACTAAGGACGGACAGGCAAAACATGACATCAATTGATGTAAAGGGCAAAGAGAAGGGTAGTCAAACCAACGTGTCGAGGTAGAGAATCTGATATTCTGCACACTTAAATGGTGTAATGAAGACCGTGATAACTCAGAATGCTCAAAATACAAGGTGAAATAGAAAATTACGGTTCATTGAAACTATGTTTAATATGTATGCATGGATGGGCCAGCCCTGGAGAGAGCAGTGGTTGAGCACTGTGCATAAAAAGCCAATCCCAGGGCCGGCAGGTGGCATAGCGGTTACAGTGATGGACTCTCACATGGCCAACTGCGGTTCGAGTCTCAGACCTAGTGACTTGAAAATCACAGCAGGCACATGTGTGTGCGTACCCAAGATCCTAGGAGGGGAATGGAGGAGAAGGGATTGCCATGTGTCCATCTCCCTGGGAGAGGATTTCTCACTTTCCCTCTCACTGTCTCTGTCTCCCTCTCTCTCTAGCAAGTGTACATGCCCTAAGGCCAAAACCTCTTAAGAAAATAAAAAAAGCCAATCCCTGGACCAACCGGAAATGTGATAGGGCGGCTGGATTTCACGTGGTTGACTGTGTGGGTCAAGTCCTGGACCGAGCAGCTTGAGAAACATGCCAGGGCACGTGTACAGGTATGCCAAATTCTGAAAAGAGAATGGAGGAAAAGGGGCTGTGGCATGACCCACGGGGGGTGCTTCATCACTTTTTCCTTCTCTCTCTCCAGCGTGTTCTGACAAAAACAAAAACGAGAAAGCAAGCCAGTCAGACAACCAGATCCTACATGGCCAACTACGACCTTTGACTCCTGGCCCTGACAGCTTGAAAATCAAGGTCAGATATACATGCTTGCCCAAAATCCCAACAGAATGAAGAAATGCAGGGAAAAGGACTTTGACATGACCATGTCCCTCTGGGAGGGCTTTCTCTCTCCTTTCTGGTTAGCGTATATGCCCACTGTAATAAAAAACAAAACCAAAAAACTAACGAAACATGTACACATGGATGAGAGACAGAAAGGATGACTAAAAACAGTGGTTCCAGAGAGAAAATGCATGACGATTTTTTCTTGATTTTATAAACTTGCTATAACTCCATATCATCCTTATGATGAAAAAGAAGTTAAGGTTGGGCCAACCGCAGGGGAAGAGCAATTACACAACACTGTGTGATGCTGGGACCATGTGGGACAGTCCCCAGTCCATGTCCTGAGGGCTCCTGTGCATGCCAGGCAGGAGCACACATGCCCTGATCCTGGCTAAAACGAGAGCCAGGTGGAGTGTGTGATGAAGACCCCACTAAGGGTGCCTTTCTTTCTCCCTGTGTCTTGGCAGAAATACATAACTTTTTTTTTTTAATAAAGAAATGCAATAAAGAGTGGATTTCAAGGACAGTATAATGAGTAGAAAAAAAGTCTCAAAAAGTTATACATCATATAATTTCATTTATACAAAAGTTTTAAAATGACAAAAATCCTATCAGTGGCAAACAACTTAGACACTGCCAAGAGCTAGCGTTGGAGGGCATGGCTAGGTAGAGCCAGTCTCCGAGATGTCAGATCAGTCAGTGCCTACAGGTGTGACGACACACACATGGCCACGCATGCACTCACACCAGTGCCGGCTTCTTGGCTTTGGCCCTGTACGATGAGACCAGTGGAAAACTGAGGGAACACGGTACTTCTACACTGGCTTTCAAATTCCTGTGAAGAGTTTAATGTTAAACAAGACTAAGCTAGGGACAAGCAGATGGCCTAATGGCTACGTCGCTGAACTCCCATGTAGTTAACTGCTGTTCAAGTCCCAGACTTGGTGACTTACAACTCACACAGGGTGCATGTGTATGCATGTCCAAAATCCCAAGAGGAGAATGGAGGAGAAGGGACTACAGTGTGGCCATCATCGCCCCATCCCTGGGTCATCTTCTGTCACTCTGTCTCTCCGACAACCATACATGCTCTATAGCAAAAATCTCTCTAAAATAGAAAAAAGCAGCAGCCAAACCAAGAAAAAAGTGTTATGTGCAAAATACTTGTTTTGTGATAGTCCCGTCTGTGTCCTACGCCTCAGACTGCATATTTGCTTGCTTTAAAAAAAAAAAATTGCTATAAGGGTCACGTATTTGCCAGAGACAGACAGAGAGGGAGAGGGCGTGGTCACACTATAATCCCCTCTCCTCCAATTCTTCATTCCATTGGGACTTGGGCATGTGCGTGAGCCCGGTGTTTTTTGAGTCGCTTAAGCCAGGTGGCCATGAGAAATCCGGTTCCCCCAACCACTACACCCCAGAGCCAGCCCTCTCTGGGCTGCTCTGCACTTCTGTGTGGGCTAGCCTCCTGCCATGACGGCCTCTGCTCTAGGGTCACGCCCGGTGCAAAACCTGTCATTGATACTGGAGACTGTAAGCTGTATCCTGGTACAAAAAGAAACACAAGGAAAGGCTGCTCCCCGAGGGTGTTCTGGAAGTCCTCGCACACATTTCTGGACTGGTGCTCCACGGGCCCCATGCCCTGAGCATGTCCTTGCTCTCCTCCTCTCTATGTCCATCGGCCACTGAGACATCACCAGTAATTCTGCCTTTTCACACATCTGTGTTTCTTAACGTGTTCAAATCACCCGGTCACGTTTGCCAGGCTGCTGTAAGAGCTACAGAAATAGTCACTCCCATGCCCAAAACCTTTACTTTGGAAACACCATGTTCTCCTAACGGATTCCTCCATGTGCTCCTCCCAGGCCTGCCTCCTACAAATCCTGCAACTTGGCAATGTGGAAGTGCTTCCTCCCTCACACCCAATCCAGGGGCCATGGGACCGGCCTCTTACACTCACTTCCGCTGCCGTGCAGCCACATTCCAAACCGCCCCCCACTTTCTCCCTGGCTATAGGGCACTGCTGAAGACTTGCTGGTGACCACAGCAGGGCCCCCCAAGCTCCCACTCAAGGCTGTCAACCCCAATCACATGGGCCACCGCAGCAATTGCGTGGCCCCCACAGCCTGCCCCACACCCTCCTGAGGGGTCTCATCCCACCCTCCCAGTGTCTCCCTATTCCCCACCCCTTGCACAGCACTCAGGACTCCACACGAGCTGCCGCTCCCTGAGGGGGCTGAACTTGCCCCTGCTCAGGGCTCTGCAGTTTCCTCTCTCTGTCCTTTCTTCTGTTTCTCCTTTCCCTGCTCACTGCTGTGTCTACTTTCCACACCAAATGGGAAAGTTGTCCGGAGAGTAGGCCTGTGCTCAGAGTTCCAACTTCTTCATCACCTGGAGAATACTGGGCCTTTAAAGCCAGTGTCCCCTCCCTGCCTTCCCAGACCCAGTCCTGAGATGGCTTGTTCACTTCCCTGGGTCTTACTGATGCTATTCCTCTCCTTAGAATGTCTTCAAAGTCCCACAGAAATGTGACCCCTCCTAGAAACCATCCCACACACTTTAATCCTCACCCTTTCCTCACCTCTACCACCCATACCAAATGAAGAAGTAATTTCTGCAACCTGTAACATACAACTCCAGCTTCATGGTGCCAAACACTTCCTCCATTGCACTCACACCCCGGTGCTGGTCCCCTCCATCCCTGGGAGTGCCAGCATCTGTACAACTCACGACTACCAGAGACACTGCCCAGACGTGAGCTCAATACACAGCCGCCAAGCCAGCAGGTGGCACGGTGGTTAAGGTGCTGGGTGCCACATGGCCGACTGTGTGGTTTGAATTCCAGACTTGGAGGCCTGAAATACAGGCCAGGTGCACGTACATGCATGCCCAAAATCGGGAGAGGAGAACGGGGAAGAAGAGACTGTGGCATAGCTATCCTCTCCAGGGGGTGATTTCTCACTTTCCCTCTCTGTCTGTTACACTGTGGTGAGTAGACACACTCTATGGCAAATCTCAAAAATAAATAAATAATACATCTGCCAAACAAATAAATTACACCCGCTGAAGAAATGACATACAAAGAGTATAAAATTCTGAATACAAGTTCATGCATTCTGTATACAGGTAGGATGTTACCATTTACAGGGTGTTTCCAAGGGCATCTGTGCTATAAATGATCCCACAATCTCTGACCCCAGATCTCAAGAAGGTAATAGTCTAGTAGAAGTTGTAAGATATACATGGGATCAGCAGTTAGTGTAATGGCTATGTCACTGGACTCCCATGTAGTCAACCATGGTTCGAGTCCCAGACCCGGTGGCTTAAACTCACGCCAGGCGCGTGTGTGTTCATGTCCAAGATCCCAAGAGGAGAATGGAGGAGAAGGGATTTCGGCATGGCCATCCCCTCTGGGGGGTGATTTCTCGCTTTCTGTCTCTCTGTCTGTCTCTGTCTGTCTGGCGAACGCATGCGCCCTATAGCAAAAACCTCTCCAAAAAAAGAAAAGAAAAGAAAAAAATAAATAAAAGAAGTTATAAGATATACATTGAATTGTTTACATGGAAAGGAAGTGTGGATTAAGTGATGTGAAATATGCAATGGGCACTTTTCAAATGTGAACATTTTAAATTATTTTTACGTTAAAATATTCCATTTTAATTTTAAAAACCATTTATTTCTTCCATGAGAGAAAACCAGAGACAGAGATGGAGACAGACGGAGATGAAGAGAGACAAGCATCCTCAACACAGTCCCCATTCTGTAATCCACCCCATGCTCAGCCAGCTGGGATCGTGGGCACATGTGAGCATACCTGCCATGCTCAGGCAAGCTCCAGGAAGCGAATCTGGGACCTCTCCCATGTGAGCCCAGTGACATGGTGTTACTGCTGTGCCACCACGCAGCTCCACTGATATTTTAAAATAATTATTCTTAACATGATTAAATTATCAAGAAAAGGAGAAAAGAGAGGAGATAAGAGATAAATCCTGCCTGCACAGTGACTTATTCTTTTGCAAGGAAACTATGGTAGCATAAATAGCACATTATCCAATGACTTGATTTTTCAAGATGGTAAAGATCTCTGCAAATGCAAAATAAGCTATCTATGAATTATACCAAGCAGTATGCATGTGTCATTTATTTTTAAGCAAGAAGGACTAAAAATGTCTCATGGCATTTAGAAAACATTTCACACTTCTTTTTATCACCTCATGGATTCAAAAGGAGAGAAAGAAGAAATTCAATAGCCAAGTCTTGATGCAGAAAAGCAAGTTGAATATCCCAACCTCCTACCTGAAATAAAAGATATTAGAGAAGTAGCTCCTTACTGTGTGATTTGGGCCAGTGAGATGAATGGCCTATGGCATGTCTATCCAGCAGCAGCTGTATCAGCAGGGTCCCATCTCTTTGTCCCCGACAGCTCAGAGACCACTGTTACACACTCCTAGTCAGGACACAGGTACGCCTTCCCTCCCCTCTCCCTAGCCTCCTGCTAGTCCTTTCCTGTCACCTTGAGTCATGGGAACCCTCCCCAAGTCTCCTTGAGGGAACCTCCTCCTGGAGTACAGCCAGCCCCGACCTTGGCCCCAGCCCTGGCTCCAGCCCCAGCACCCTGCTGCTCAGGCTGTCACCCTGAGGGGTGGGGACAGAGTGATACCTGTAGTCAGCACTGCGTGGCACGGGGTGTGCCCTCGGACCATGCCCAATAACTCCATATGGCCCTAATAAAAGGCACTAAATCCGGGCGGCTGGAGCAGTAAAAGGTCCACGAGGGCATAGTTACTGTGGGTGTTGGTGCATGACATCCTTGACTAGGGTTCCTACCATGGACAGGCCGACTGCGGTGCTGGCTGACTTCTTCCAGAGCTTGGCAAGAACATACAGGTTTTGTGCACGTGACTTAATTACATTTTCAATTATTATTTTCAAACTGCATCAGAATAAATGACTACAATGACGACTTTAAAAAAACATTGAGGTGTGCTCCCAAAATAGCTCAGAGGGGACACCCTGTGATCCTACGTGTGAGGGCCCGGCGGGGCCCGGCATGCCCTAATAACTCATCATAGCCGACTCAGGCTCAGCATCTCTGCAAGTACCAGAGTTTCTGGTGCCCTCTGGGTCCAGCAGGCACCTGTGGATGTCTGGATCTTGCAGGGACTGTGCCCCTCCATTCCTGAGGCTGGAGCACCATCTTCCTCTGCTTCCTGTCTGCCAAATCACAGGCCTTGGCCCTGAAAGACCAGAGGTCATGGGTGGAGTTGAGTTTTCCAAATGACTCCCACATGGAAGTGGCTCTAAGAAACCCTGCGAGCTTGCAGTCTGTGTTGTCCCCTCCTGTCTCCTCGATGGTGTCGTCTCTTCATGTTACCCACGGCTGGGGGATCATGTTCTCTCCTCCCTCTCAACTATCAAACCAGGTCCCAGGTACAGGATCTCCCCGGGCCTTACTAGCAGGTATAAATGACAGATAAGACTACACCTCCCCTGGAAGAGTTGCAAAAGGAATAGGATTTTTTTTTTTTTAATTTAAATTTTGAGACAGAGCTAGTCAGCTGATGGGAGAGATGGTGGCTTTTTCTTTTTTGAAGTGGGTGAAGGCAGACAGTGCCAGGGTGCCTACAAAGCATCGTGAATCAGCACTGGATGGGGCTTTCCCATTAATCTCCTACAAAATGAAAGCATCCCCAGGGCTCTCTCGCTGACCTGCTCAAGGGAAATCTCTAGACACTATGCGTTACTCCGGTACATAACTACCAGGCTAATTCTTGCCATAGTTGACCCTATCAAATTTATTCTAAGGCAGACTGAATTACTATTGGAATAAGATCCCAAAAGGATATTTCCTAAGTTTTGTTTTTAATTGCCAGAGTGCATGTACACTCATCAGAGAGAGAGACAGAGAGAGGAATAAATTATCCTCCAATGAGGCTTGGTTACACTGCAATCCCTTCTCCATTTATCCATTCTGTCTGGGCTTGGGGTACATGCTCCGACCTGGCCAGTATATTTTTCAAGCCAGCAGGGCCAGGATTTGAACAGCAGTTGGCCATGTGAGATCTACTAGGTTACAGGGCTAGACCTTGAGTTCCTTTCTTAAACAGGCCTTGCACACAGCATTGTAACTCAGACTCTACCGCCATGGAGCACATTAGCAGACAAGACTTTAACACTACTCCCTGTGGTGACACCTGCTTATGACAGAGTTATGAGTCTCAAAACTTACACAGAAAGCAATATTGTTCAGTTTCCTCTTATAAGAGAAATAAGAGGTATGATTTTATGGGGGAAACGCCACCAAACTGGAAAGGAAGCTGAGCACAGAGGCATGCTCAGTGCTGTGCGGCCCACAGTGCCTCACAGGGACACCCGCCAAACACTTCGGAAGATCTGGCCAAGCAGAGGCTCTCTCAGAGTAACTGCCAGGGATCTGTCAGCTCTTTCCTTTGTCTTCACATTCACCTGATATTGAAGATGGAGGTACAGCGGTCCAAAAGTCTGTATTTGATCAATGGCTACACATGGGATAAACCGCTGTTTTGCCAACAGGGAACGAAGAATTCCTCGAAAATTATGTTCTAGCTACATAAAATGATTTCGCTTCAGTCTATATCAGTGTGTGTATATATATATATATATATATATATATATATATATATATATATAGCTTAAATTACCCAGTCTCTAAATATTTTTATATAAATAGTTCAAACTATTTTTATTTATCTATTGGGCTGTTGGGAAAGTCATGATGCATTTTTGTACAGAAAATTATGTCATGACTTTTCAGACAACCCAGCAGTTAAAAAATAAGAAATAGAAGGAACATTTTTAGTTGTAAAAAAAATAAATGAATAAATAAAAAGCCTTAGCATAATGGTCGTAGACACAAATGTTACCTAGTGCTCAGGCAAGATTTTTAAGGAAAAAAACTATTCAGTTCCTTCCAAAACTACAAAAATATCTCAAGTAGGAATTTAATTAGTGGGACTTCTACAACCTTTATTACCTGGACAAGTATTTGTTTTGCCCAAGCTGATTGTGGTAATACCCTAGTGCTAAGAGTCATGAAATACACCAGGATATTCTGCGTTGATTCTGAACACTATATGCCTCTTTCTGAAACAGAGAATGTTGACTTACTCAAGATTGCTTTTACACCTACCCAGTAAGTCCTGCTGATAGAACTTGGGAGCCGATTTGTGCATCTCTTTCCTCCCACAGACTGCTCTGCAACAGACCCAGATAAAAGATGTACATGGTAAAGCTCTTTGTGCGATCTGGTAAATGAGAATGCAAGCCATAAGGAAGCTCCATCCAGGGAAAGACTCGACTGGAGACAGGGAGAAACTGCTACCTGAAACCAAATCCTTGGGAGGGAAAGGAAGGGAGGGAAGGGAAGGGAAGGGAATGGAGGGGAAGAGAAGGGAAGGAGGTGAGAACAATGAAACCAGGAATTCTACAGCTTAACTTGTAGCACAGGGCATTCCCGGAAATCGTGTCTCTTCTTCCTACTCACAGCCTATCCTCCTGCAGAGATGAACGTGAACCCATTTGTACACAATGAGTCACGTTTTCAATGAGGGCAGAGCAAGGAATCCAGAAATGAAAGTTTCTTTAATTCTTGGTCAATAGATCATCTGATTACATAAGGAAAGATTCCAATGCCATTCTTTCTCATTATGTTTTTCTTAATGTAACAAATCTTGCAACTTCTTTTCTGCAAGCAAAACACACTGACATTTCTCTGTAACCACCTTTGTCTCTACTCCACACCTTCCTTTCATTTTACTTTTGTTCCTCAGTAAGACCTTTACTTTATTTTTCTTTTTCTTTTTCTTTTTTTTTTTTACAAAGTAATTCTAAGTCTTAAGTTTTATTTAAATAATGTCCCATGAGAATACAGTGGGCCAATTACCCCCTCCTGTAACACGGATTAACCAGGCCAGGGAGGATAAGCGTGCCTGCAGCCAGCCTGCCAGTTTCTCAGGTGACGTTACTTTATTTTTCTGCTTTCATCACCCTATATGTCTTTCATTCATCAGAATGACAACAGCATTTCCAGATTAGTGCTTCCCAAAGCCACCAGATCTATACTCTGGGAGGACACTGACTATTGCCCCCTACATAGCTCTGGGCAACCTTCACAACAACGTTTGCAGATGAACCCTAACTCATCACATAAAAATGCAGAGTGGACACTCCCTTGACCGGCACCACCACCGACAGCCAGATAGGCAGTGCTTGCCCCTCTGCTGTGCAAGGCCTGCCTCCACCACATACCAAATGGGCCTCCAAGGCAGAGAGCAACCAGGACACCCACAGAGACTGTTTCCCACCAGGCGGCTTTCATGACATTGGAAATGGAATTCATTTTTAACACTGCCTTTTAAGATGTAGACAGCTCTGGGGCTGGCAGGTGGAGTGGTGTTAAGGGCGCTGGACTCCCACGTGGCCAACCACAATTTGAGATTCAGACCTGACAGCTTGCTTTCTCACTTTCCCTCTCTCTCATGCCCGTGCTCGCTTGCTCCCTCTCTTTCTTGCTCTGTCCCTCTCTGGTCAAATTTAAAAAGAAATTAATTAAATTAATAAATGTTAAATAAAATAATTCTTAAAAAAAAAAAAAGATCCACGGGACCAGCAATTAGCGTAATGGCTATGTCGCTGGACTTCCACGGTTCACGTCCCGGACTTGGTGGCTTAAAACTCACGCTGGGCGCGTGTGCGTGCGTGCCCAAGATCCTGAGAGGAGAATGGAGGAGAAGGGATTGCAGCTTGGCCAACTTCCCTGGGGGGTGATTTCTCGCTTTCTGTCTCTCTGTCTCTCTGTCTGGCGAGCGCACACGCCCTATAGCAAAAACCTCTCCAAAAAAAAAAAAAGATCCAGGCCACTCTATACTAAGCTCTTTGGATAGGGCACACATCTACATGGTACACGAGTCTTCTTTCAGGACATGGGTACCACTAACCAGGCTTTCCGCTCCCAGATCACAGTACCAGGCACATGGCAGGTGAACTCAACACACATCTCTTGGGATGAATACAAACAGTGATGGGAAGCACCCGCAATTTATTTTATTTCATTTGTTATAGGGTGTGTGTACTCACCAGAGAGAGAAAAGAGAGACAGAGAGAGGGGAAGTGAGAAATCATCCCCAAAGGACATGGCAAGGGACACCACAGTCCCTTCTCCTCCATTCTCCTCCTGGGATGTTGGGCACACATGCACGTGCGTGTGGCACATTCTCTTCCTGGGATCTTAGGCACGTACACACACGCGTGCCTAGCGTGATTTTTCAAGCCATCGGGTCTGGGACTCGAACCTCAGTCAGCCAAAGGGAGTCCAGTGACGTAACTGCTACACTATCTGCTGACTCCAACATTGAATTTTTATACAGATTAATTGAGATAAAATTGGCATACACATAATTTGCCCATTTACAGTATAAAATGCAATGGCTTTTCAAATATCTACAGAGCTGTGTGATAGAACCACAATCAATTTTAGAATTTTATCATCCCTAAAAGAAATCCCACACCCATTAGCATTCACTCCCTCTTTCCCTCCAGTGTTCTCAGCGCTGCTCACCAAAAGATTTACTTTCTGTCTCCATGGATATGCCTGTCCTGAACATTTCACGTAAATGGAATCACACACATGGTTGGTTGTGACTGGTGTCATCCACATGGTATAACGTTTGGAAGGGCCGTCCATGTCGTAACAAGTATCAGCGCTTCATTCCTTTCACTGTTGTATGCATTTTATTCGTCCTTTCAACATTTGGTGCTAACTTGGCTGCTTCCACTTTTTGTAGATGATGAATAATACTGCCTTTAAAATTGTGTACAAGTTTTTGTGTGGGGATGTGCCTTCATATTCCCCTAGGAGTAAAATTTTGTGCCCTGTGGTCAACCCACTCTTGACATTTTGAGGAGCTGCCAAACTGGTTTTCAAAATGCAGACACCATTTCATATTCTCATAACAATGCATAAGGGTTCTGATCCTCTGCCTCCTGCCAAAACTTGCTAATGTCTTTTTTTTTTTTTTTAAATTAGAGCCATCCTGCTAGGTTTGAAGTAGTATCTCATTGTGATTTTGATTTTTTTCCGAATAGCTAAAGATGTTGAACATCTTTTCATGTTCTTATTGGTCTTTTGAAGAGATGTCTACACAATCCTTTGACCATTTTTCAGTTGAGTTATTTAGCTTTTTATAGTTGAGTTTAAGAGTTCTTTTTATTCTGGATACAAGTCATATCAGATACAGGACTTGCAAATAGTTTATCCCGTGGTATGGATTTTCTTTTCACCTTTAAGAGTTATTTTTATATTCTGGATACAAGTCCTATCAGATATATGATTTGCAAATATTTTACCCTGTGCTATGGATTTTCTTTTCACCTTTTTTTTTTTTTAATGGTTTTTGCTGTAGGGCACAGAAGCTTGTCAGAGAGAGATGAAGAGAAACACTGACAGGAATAGTGAGAAATCACTCCCCAGGAGGGATGGCTATGCTGCAATCCATTCTCCATTCTCCTCCTGGGATTTCTGGGCACGCATGCACACATACCTGGCATGATTTTCAAGCTGCTGGGACTGCGACTACAGTCACAGCACCATAACCACTACACCACTTGCTGGCCCCTCTTTTCACTTTTTTGATGGGTGTTCTTTGAGACACAAAGATTTTCAAATTTAATTTTTAAATTTTTTTAGAGAGAGAGATTTTTGCTATAGGGCACATGTGCTTGCTCACCAGAGAGCTTGAGAGAGAGAGAAAGCAAGAAATCATTCTCCGGGGGAATGGCCATGCTGCAATCCCTTCTCCTCCATTATCCTCTCAGAATTTTGGGCATGCACGCACACACACCCAGTGTGAGTTTCAAGCCTCTGGGTCTGGACTCAAACCACAGTTGCTCATGTAGGAGTCCAGCAACATAACCATTTCGCCACCTGCTGGTACCTCAAATTTAATCTTAAATGTCCAATTTATTCCTATTTTCTTTTGCCAGGTACTCTTTCAGTGTCACTTCTAAAAAGGCCTTACCTAAATCCAAGTTCACAAAGGTTTATTCCTTTGTTTTCTTCTAGGAGTTCTGTAGTTTTAGCTACTATATTTCAGTCTATGAGCCACTTAAAGTTAATTTTTGTGTATAAAGTAAATACTGGCTCCACCTTGGTTCCTCTGTGTGTTTATATTTAGCTGTCCTGGCACTATTTGTTGAATGGCTATTCTTTCCTCATTCAATGGACTTGGCACCCTTGTCAAAAATCAATTGGCCATAAATGTGAGTGTTTTGTGGATCTCAAATCTGTTCCACTGTCCTGAGCCTACTCTTATGCCTGTGCCACACCCTTCTGATCAACATAGCTCTGTAGTAAGTTTTGAAATAAGGAAGTTTAAGTCCTCCAACTTTGTTCTTTTTCAAGATTGTTCTGGCTGTTTGGAGTCTCTTGCATTAACACATTGTTGTAGGATCATAACATTGAGTCTGTGGAAGTTGTTTTGAAGAATATTCTCAATTTGTCCAATTGTTGATTCATCGTTTGACTCACATTAAAAGCTTTTCTGGCACAAACACGACAGAGGAAGGCCAGTGATTTCTCACTGCATTAATGTAAGGAGGCACCAAATGTCTGGCTGTCTCACAGCTGGGGTTGTCAAGGCTGAGCACTATGGTAGGAGCTGGCCTTCAACTACCCTATTGAAATGTGATGTTTGTTTCTCTGAGTAAATAGTAGGTAATCTGTGAGATGTGTGTATTTGCAATTGAGGATGGGCAAGCCAATTGTACACCAATGTTTTACTCAGATATTTGAGTATTTGATCACAATTCTTACCTAGAGATGCAAAATAGTGAAAATTCTTTAAAAGTTCTTCTGATTTTATTACGCTGACATTTCCTCTTTCTATTTATTTGAGTAATACTACAGATTCATGAATTTTTAGTTCAATACATTATAATAATCTATTACTATGGCTATTCTTGACACCAGAAACCCTTCAAGCCAACTTCTGGATCTTTTTTAACATAGCCCCATTTGTCTCTTGATTTCTGGAAGAAGATTCCCCAGGTTCACCCTCTTCTGACTCGAAATTAGTCATTCCTCCAAATATCCAGAGGATACATGCAGTTTCCAGAGAGAGAGAGAGGCAGAGAGAATGAGGAGAAAACAGCGCTCCCCAACAGGGAAGTCACACAGCAATCCCTTCTCCTCCATTTTCCCTCCTGTCAAAATTTTTGGCACACACACGCACACTCAGTATGTCTTTCAAACTGCTGAGGCTGGTATTAGAACCATGGTCTGCACATGGGAACTGGATCCCTTCAACACTAGACTACTGGGCCAGGTGGAAATTATTGTTATTGTTAACTGTTAGAAAGCTGCAAATGCTGGGGACACACACGCACATGCAGAAAATGAGTACCACGCGTAGCTCCTTCTTCCAGTTATAGCTTCAGTTGCCAATAACATCAGTTTAGTTTACTAGTTTGTACCATCCTATACGATCTTCAAAATCTTTTTAGAATTAAATCACCAACACTATCACCAACTACCATTGTATTATCAAAACGATATAGCAAGGCATATTCAACAAAGCAGATCTCCTATTTTTATGTTAGTCATTTCATTCCCATGTACCCCCATCACCCTAAGTTTTGTTTATTTCCAAAACAAGCAAAAAATCAAATGTGTGTTGCTTCATGTTTTCTTTTATTTCTTGTACAAAATATACCACAAACAATTTCCATGTGCTCCTTTCATTTGACAAGGATTACCAGAACTCATTCCATGATTTTTACCTTTTGATGTTATGGCTGATGCTGAATAATTTTAATAGATGATGTGAAGCTATGAACCATCTGGTTTTTTTTTGTTTTTTTTTTTTTGTTTTTTGTAAAAACGCACAGGATGGGAGGCATACATCTTCCTACTATCCAATTAAAAATTATTTGTGTTAAATTGGACACTCAATGCAAACTTGCATAAAAATGAAAATACACTATAGTCACTTATAACAAATAGACAAAAAATTACCTGCAACATCTAATCCTGAACTCGAACTAAATCAAATCAAAATAAACTAACTGGCCTAGCTGGGAACAAAATCCTAATAATACCCACATATGCCCCTGTATCTCTCTGCTTTGTTTCTCATTTTTCCATTTCCTTTAAGGTATAATCAGGTGACCTCCCGTACTCTCTCCACCACTTTTTTAGATCAAGTGCTAGAAGTCCTGACTGTCCATAATTCTCAGAAGGTAGTTATGTAGTTCTTGTGAGGCTTCAGTCAAGGTGGAGTGAAATTCATGACTGCGGGCCCTTTCCTAAACACAAACACCGCCACCTGACATCGTGATGAAGAAAGCCAAACACCAGCCTCTGGGAGGCTCCACTTGATTTGTTTTATATCTCTGCACAGTCATGCTCACACCAGAGCACAGAACTTGATATATGTGGTTGATTTATTGACTTCCCAGACCTTGGGTAATATTTAAAAGCTCCAACTGTGTTTAAAAGGTTAAATCCCATAAGGACATCGATCTCTGTGTATCTCTGCCCACTCAACTGAAAAGCACTTGGGAGGACAGTTCAAGTTAGCCACATATTTATTCTTCTTCTTCCTCTTCTTTTTTTGATTTGCGATAGAGGGAGTGTGTGGTCACCAGAGAAAGAGAGAGACAGAGAGAGACAGAGAGAGACAGAGAGAGAGAGAGAGAGTCAGAAAGCACTTCCCTTCCCCATGGGGCATGATCATGTGGCAATCTCTTCTCCTTTGTTTCTCACTTCAGGATTTTGGGCATGCCTCTGGCGTGTTTTTCAAGCTGCCAGGTCCAGGACTTTGAACTGCACAGTCGGTCAATGGGATCCAGCCACCTTAACCACCACCCCACTACCCAGCCCCAAACATACATTCTTAAAACTACTAATGAGACACTAAAGCACAGGACCCATGTGTAGACTGAATTTGAGTATTTTACTCTATTTATGGCTCTGCCTTTAGAGCATGCCAGACCCTTTGCCTAAAAATAAATGTTAAAAATGCACGGTATGATGAAGAAGAATAATCCTAGCTACCTCATACAGCTGTTGTGAGGATAAAATGAGAAAATGTAAGATTGTGTGAGATACTCTTGGGCATAGTAACATTCCGCCAGTCTCCGTAGACTTCATCCTCTGGGAAAAGAGTCCAACAGCTGGGTGTTAGCCTTTCCTGCATCTCTTCTTTACAACGTTACCAGTCACCAAACTAAAGACATACTATGAAACAGCGTCATCCAGGCCCACAGCTATTCACAGCAGACTAGTTGCCTTACACTCTCATCATGTGCCCATCCACATGCTGAACGGCTTTGTTTTTGAAAGGCTGGAGTGACATGGTCAAGAGTCTGGTCAGGTATGGCTCACCCATGGTAGAGAATAAACAAGAAGACTGAGAATATTTTAGAAAATCCTTCCACTGAGATCTATTTCCTATTGGCAAGGACAGGAAAGGCATGGGTGTTAGGGTGGATAGAGAGGGTTCTCACAATGAATCGGGGCACACCGTGCGCCGCCTGGTCACATTCCAAAGACACATGTCAAGAAGGGCGGAGTCGTCTTAGTACTGACATAGGAACAGTGCAGGCCTCAGAGGTGACTTCACCCAGCGTGGTCCCTCAGCTCACCAGCCATGTGAGCTAGGCCCTATTCCTTCCCCTACATCCTGGCCACTTCGTTAGGGTGTGTCTACTGGGTGGTGGCCTGGACCCTGGGGCCAACATCTAGCCATCTCTCTGCTGAATGTCTAGTGTCTATTTTTGCTCTTGGCCTAACAGACCTGTGGTTCAAAAGGTTTCTGGAATGTGTTCTGAAAAGCTCAGGGCTCAGCAGAGCCCCCGGGATTGCAAGGTGCACTGCAGTGGCAGCTGCAAAGCCGGGCCCTAGTACAGAGACAGGGGCGTTCCCAGCAGTGCCCATGACTTCTGTCCTTTAATGGTAGCCACGTCATATCGCCCAGGGTGCTCTATCTGACAAAGAACAAATCTGCATTCTCTATCTATATATACTTGCATGCAACTGCAGGGCTCAGCCCAGGCACAAAAAGTCTGGCCATGAAGTCCCCTGCGGGAGCTCCCCCCTGCCCCCCCCACCCGCCCTATTTTTCCAGGATCTTCCATAAACTAACTCTCAGTGCCACAAACAAGCCTTTATGTGACAAAAAGGCCCACTGTTGGGGCCTTTGAGCATGCAACAGTGACTGACTGTTGCAACAATGACTCCTAGGCAGCATCCAATTTTAGAATACCATGCCGAGGCAATGGCTACACCAACGTGGGCCTGAGTCTTTATTTAGAATTTAGAATCCACAGTACAACAATTGTGGAGGATGGCTGCAGTGGGACCTCGGCTCGGGGTGGAATCTACTTGCAATCACCCAATGATATCCTCTGCGTGCAGACTGTGTGGCATGCATTTGGCCTCAGGTGTGTTCCTCCCAAGAGTTTGACGAGGCAGCAGGGCCAGACTCTCCATCAACCCTAACAAGTAAGGAAGCAATGAAGAAGGATGCCAACTGGCTAAATGATGACAGGCTCTAAGGAGAAGTTTTACTACCTCACTCCATTGTTTAACTCAAAAATATTTCCCATCGGGCTGGCCCTGAAGTCTAGTGGTTAAGGGAGCCAGATCCCACATGGCCAACCACAGCTTGAATCCCAGCATCAGCAGCTCAAAAAATACACTGAGCACTTGTGGATGTGTGCTCCAAATCCCTACAGGATGGAGAAATGGAGAAGAGATTGCAGAGTGACCATGCCCCATTTGAGGGGGGGGGGGTGGTATTTTTCCCCTCCTCTGTCTTTCTTGCAAGTACACATGGCCTCTGGCAATTAAACAAAAATTCTTGTCTGCGATCCCTCTTCCTGGGTTACTGCTCCAAGTGAATGAGTAGCACCTTTCTTAGACAAGGAATTTAGCCCTACAGCACAGTTAAGTTTCTTACTAATTGTACTTATTCATTATGTTGTAGGAAACAGAGACATGATTTTAAGAAGGAATGAAGATACCCAGAAAAATAGAAGCTAAACAAGTCCAGGGGAACTCTGGTGCACAAGGCTGAGACAATTGGGGCAAGAGGCTTGGTTGGAGGGACAGAGGGCACAAGCACACCCTGGGCTGGAGACGCCAGGACAAGCACAGCTGAGTCGCTGTGGACCAGCAGGTTCTGAGGCACGTGCTCCTCTCTCACTGCCATGCAGGAGTCCAAGGGAAAAGCGAAGGGATTTACATGAAAAATGTACATTCAGACTGTTCTGATCTATTTTGTTGCTAGTAACAGAAATAGATGGGTCTGGGTCACTAAGAAAAAACAGAAGTGGGGAACAGCAGATGGCCTAGTGGTTACATTGCTGGACTCCCATGTTGTCCACTGCGGTTTGAGTCCTGGACTCCGTGGCTTAAAACTTATGCTGGACACATGTGTGTGCGTGCCTCGAATCCTCAGAGGAGAACAGAAGAGGAGGGGTTATGGCATGGCCATCCCCCACGGGGAGTAATTTCTCACTTTCTCTCTAGTGAGGTTATTTGCCCTACAGCAAAAATCACAAAAGAAATAGAGGAGAGAGACAGACAGCCAGACAGACGTGGGCCAGCAGTGGCGTGGAGGTTAAGGCAGCTGGATCACACATGGATGACTGCTGTTCGAGTCCTGGACCAAGTGTCTTGATAAAAATGCTGGGCATGTTTGTGCACATGCCCCAAATTTCAAATGAGAGTGGAGGAGAAGAAATTGTGAAAGAAATAAAGAATATAGGTTTATTCAGCTTATGGTCTAAAAGTCCAAGGTCAGTGAGGGTCTTCTCGCTGGCAAGCAACATGGCAGAGGCAGACCAGAGCAGAGCAGAGAGTTTCTGTCCATCTCAGTCCCTCTTGTTATAAAACCCCCAGGACTCAATCCTGGGTCCCCACCCTGATGCCTAACCACCTCCTAAGGGCTCACCTTTTAACACCATAATCAGATCAGGTCTCCACCCTCTCCACACTGGTGCAAAGGCTCACCAGATGGTAACACATCAGGTCTCCACCCTCTCCACACTGGTGCAAAGGCTCACCAGACGGTAACACACAAATTTTGGAGGGATGTATTTGAGCCGTGGCCCCGACATACTTGCATTATGTTATGTTAGCCACTAGCCAATGTTTATTCAGGAGCTGAGAAGTGGCGAATGCAGGGGCACAGGATGAGGAAGCCACCCCTCCCTGACGGGCTCAGTGTGCCACAGAGCTAGGGTGCAGAGTACGCCTGGAGTCCTGGGAGAAGGTGACCCAGGGCACAGGGCACCAAGACAAGTCTGCCCAGGAGCTTGAGCATAGGCTTCCGGGAGCAGAGGAGGGCCTGGGGCTGCATCTGGAGGAGTCAGCTCCATCATGTGGGCAAGTCAGTAGCAAGGCCATCTTCTATACCCTGGAACTTAGAACTCACATGACAACAGAGATGCCGGGGTGTCCCTAGCAACATGCTTAATAGCAAAGCGATGGTGCTGGGGTTTATAGAGTTGCCACCCATTCGTCTGCAGTTCCCCCAAACCCTGAGGGTGGCCGTCCCGGACCTGGTGGCTTGCTTTCTCATTTTCTTTCTATGTGTGTTTCTCTCTGGTCAAATTAAATCAATGAATAAATAAAAATAAATTAAATAATTATTTTTAAAAAAATTATCTTTGGCTGCAATGGGGGGACGGATGAAAAGGTAGGGAGCTTGGGCCAAGGTAACAGGAAGAGTATTTCAGAAGCCCAGGAAAGAGGAGGCAAGGCCTGAAATAAGAACCAAGGCAATAGGGGACCAGCAGGTGGCATGGTGGTTAAGGTGCTGGACATTCCCACATGGCTGACCATGGTTCAAGTCCTGGACCTGGTGGCTTGCTTTCTCACTTTCTCTCTCTCTCTGTGTCTCTCTCTGGTCAAAATAAAATAAGTAAATGAATAAATAAAATTAAAATTAAAAAAAAAAGAACCAAGGCAATAAAAGCAGGCCCAGGGAACGTAATGGCATGTAAGAGGTGACAGTCTAAGTCTAACGCGACCTCCAGAATCTGTGGGCGGAAGGTAGATGTGGAGGCACTCTGCAGAGACAGGGCGGGAGAGGTGGAGGGACAGCTGGGAGGACGTGTGGAAGCTCAGCTGGACGTGTCAGCTGCCCACTTTTCCAATCCTGGCACAAACTGACCGCTGCACCGTAGCAACTGCCCTCTCCCCCTGGCCCCGCTCCAACTGTCCGATAGGCTATGCCATCTTTGTTATGTCACCTAACTACAACTACCTGGGATACAAATGAGGGGGCAGAAGTGACCACCGAGGTATCTCCATATCCAGACTCAGGTGCCGGCCTGCTCCAGGCCCTGATCTGCTGCGGAAGACACATTCCACAGTAAAAGTTCAGGCTACCTCCCTAAACGGAAGGGACTTTAACTTTGTCACATGGCCAAGATTTCTGCATGGTTATGGACCAGCCATGCAGGAGGCTGAGGTTAAAGATTAAGGGTCAAGTAAGCCAATGACAGGGACAAGGCAGGAAAAAAATGTTCGTAATGGCAGCTATGACTTCAGGGACAAGAATGTTTAAAAAAGCTTTTTTTCCTTGGTGACCTGGTCTATGTGTCTATTCACACAGCAGGTGGAGGTCGCCAAGGGAGTAGCAAATTGTGGAGCCTGCCTCATTGGCCTACCGGGAGGCTGAAGCACTCCCAGGGTGTCTGGCTCGTGGGTTTCTGCACCAGCCAGCCTGACTGTGGGCGCACTGGCAAGGCCTCCAGGGAGAACTGGCTAGACGGGTTTTGTTGGCCTGTGTGGCTGAGAGCGACACAATCCTAAGGTCACTGAAGACCTTTCTAGCAACTGCCAAACATTCTATAACGATGCCTGTACAAAAGCAGTTGACAGCAGGAGTATCGGCCTGTCTTGCCGAGGCAGAGATAACAGTGATGGAATGTGAACTAGGAGTCCGGCTGGCACTTACATGTGGCCAGTGTCTTGAGTCTTCATGACAGCCTGCGAGGGAGGGGCTAAGACCATTTTTTATAGAAGACGAAACAGACTTAGATTAGGTAACTGAAAAGATCACATAACTAGGGAGGGATGGAGCCAGGATCCCAACCAATGTCTGTCTGAGCTCCATCCCATGACAAACCGAGGATTTGCGACCAACCACATCCCCTGACTCTCAGAATCCCTGGGTCAAAACTGCAGAGAAGGAAGGTCCAGGCACAAGACCACCCACCGGGATGTTTGCTGCAGCTCCAGCACATCTTTGGAGCCTGGCGGGAAAGCTGGGTCCACATGCAGCCCAAGACCTGAGAAGGAGGACACTCTGCAACAGCGGATGTTTTACATAATCACAAAACAAAACAGAACTTAAAAACATCCCTAACGTTTGAAACAAAGTGAACCAGGTACTTCTCACTAGGCTTAAATGGGTAACATCGAAACATTCCCCAGGACCAGCGGTGGTGCAGTCATGCTACATGTTCTACGTGGCTCACCCACAAGGGAAGGGTCCGGGTTCGTGTCCCAGGACCACCCTGTGAACATGCTGAGTGCCTGTGCTCACGATCTGGGACTGGCTGGAGCTGGGGTGGTTCCAAAGCATGAGGACCTTGTTGGGATGCTCTCTTTCTCTTTTTCTTTCTCTGGGTCCTCTCTCATGAAAGAAAGAAACAAACTTCGGGTGGGGGACAAGTGGGATTAGCATGAAATAACATATGTGCTGGGACAGGGTCATGGAAGGTTCCGTACGCTCTCATACATACATGTGTGAGAAATTAGATTTCATCGATACATCATATATATACACATACAGATTAAACATGCCATATGTAAATGCTACTTTTGAATTGTGGACATCCAAGAGGCCTGAGTTGTCCAGTCCTTGCCTCCTTCTAGTCCCAGCAGCTCCAGAAGCCTTTTGGGCCCTTGGCAGGCCAATCCCGCCCTTATTCCTAGTTCAAATCCTCTGGCAGAGGCCTGTGACAGTGGCTTGAGGCCTGGCGACCTGCATCAGCCCTTCCAGGGTCCTGCTCCAGAAAACCTGCAGAGCAGAGCACCGGGGGCCTTTCTTAGCCTCTCCTTTTTCATAGGCTGGTGTGGCACGTGGATCCCTGTGCCCCTTCAAAGAGCAGAGAATGAGGGGTTGGGATCAAGCATCTCTGCGGCAGAGAGGAGCCAGAGGGCCTAGGGCTCAGAGGACCCGGACTGGGGGCCAATGCCCAGCTGCCAGTCCCAGTCTACAGGCAAACCTCTAAGAGGAACAGGGCAGAGGCCTGCCAGGCTGGCCAGATGGCGCCGTTCCCCTTTCTGCAGCTGGGAGTGAGGCAGGTGTTTGTAGTCGTGGGGACAGAACTTGTCTCAGTCCAAAGGTGCAAACTACAGGCATCGAGGACAGTGGGAAGGAGAGGACGTGGCTCAGCCAGACCCACCCAGGGGAGCCCGACCCTTTGAGACTTCGCACGGATCAGATGCCTGAGGTGCCCAGAGGGAGGACAGAGCAGGTGGGAGGGCGCAGCTCCTGCTCACAGCCCTCTTTGCTGTGGTGGCTTGTCGGTTTGTGCCTTTTGTGAATTTCCTGCTCTGGCTCCCAGGCTTCTGGGATGAGTTAAAAGTCCATGTGGATCAACAGAATTGTTACCATATGAGAAAACATGTAGCCACCAGCACAGTCTCTATGCCCATGAGCGCCCCCTACATGTCTATGTGTGTCCACTACACATCCATGAGCACCAGCTACACGTTCACGCACGCACCCTACACATTCACCCCATACCCTACATGTCCACTAATGCACCTTACATGTCCACACGCACACTGTACGTGTCCACCAAACTAACACGGCCTCTCATCCACTAACACATCCTGCAGGAAGAGCCACTTTACAATTTCTGGGACATATGAGAACACATCTCTGAACTTCTAACAAAAAGGAGGACCGGGACCAGCAGTTAGCATAATGGCTATGTCACTGGACTCTCATGTAGTCCACCGCAGTTCAAGTCCTGGACCCGGTGGCTTAAACTCACACCGGGCGCATGTGCGTGCGTGCCCAAGATCCCGAGAGGACGAGAGGAGAATGGAGGAGAACGGATTGCAGTGTGGCCATCCCCCTGGGGGGGTGATTTCTCACTTTCTGTCTCTCTGTCTGTCTCTGTCTTTCTGGCAAACACACGCGCCCTACAGCAAAAACCGCTCCAAGAAAAAAAAAAAGCAGCAGCAGGACCAACATGGTTCACTTCCACGTTTCCCTAGCTTTTTGTTTGTTTTGACTCTCAATCCCTTTCTCGGTAACATATACCCTTACGAGCCCCGTTGGGTAACAGAACATTTCATTATATTCACTAGACAGAAAGGCACATTTTGATTTTTTTTTTTTTTTGGAGAGGTTTTTGCTATAGGGTGCATGCGCATGCCAGAAAGAGAGAGACAGAGAGACAGAAAACGAGAAATCACCCTCCCCTGCCGGGGGATGGCCATGCCACAATACCTTCTCCTCCATTTTCCTCTCAGAATCTTGGGCACACACACACATGCGCCCAGCATTGAGTTTAGCCACCAGGTCCAGGACTTGAACCGTGGTCGACTACATGGGAGTCCCGCGAAATAGTCATTACGCCAACTATTGGTCCCGATGTTATAAGTAATTCATGATACACGCTATTAAAATATTCCAGCTTTATCAGAAGCAATCTTCATTTTCTGTATGGAAATCTAATACACAGTAACGTATAATTTAAAATTTAACAATGTGTTATAGGCAAATGCTGCTCTTAGCATTTCTTTTCTCTTAAAGAGCAACTGGCTCTTATTTGAAATGACAAAGCCGCAAGTGGCTGTTCTGGCTTCTGCTGCAAGACTTGGGCACAAATAGCATGGTGTGTAAGGACAGTCCCCACTCCCCACAAATGAAGAGTGAGGAGACTAAGTCACAAGCAGCAGCAGCAGCTGAGGCATTTTTTGACTTGCTTTTTGAGTGCTATGGACAACTAGACCAAACAACATAATCTTTTTACTCAGATCCTGCAACTCAGTCACCTCGGAAGGCCCATCAGATGGCTAATTTGCTCAGTGAGTTCCATTTTAATTCTCCATGTGAACTCACGTGTCAACCCTAGGGCCCTTTACTTCTTCATTTCCACCAGTGGTTTATTACACAGATAAACCGAGTAACACATGGTTGCAAATGCAAAGCATGTAAGATTTTACATATCACAGTTGAAATTCCCAGAAGGGTTGTGACAAACCCAAAAGGAGTGAGTCACCCTCCTGAATTTAAAAATCCTCTCTCACCACCCACATGCACTCAGGGGGGCACCCACAGGTCTACATTAGGAGGAGAGCCACAATCAAAACTGATAATTTTATTGGATTAAGTATGTTTTTTTAATAAACAAGAATTTGAAGCCATTGTTATTTCTATTCGTTTAATGACGCCAGCCCTAACACACTGCTGTAGGAATCTGCATGAACTATTTTCTGTCCAAGGAAGCACAGTGGCCTGAGGTGGGGACAGGCCCTTCTGAGGCACACAAACAAGACAGAGACGGAGACCAAACAGCCACGGGGCCGCATCTGAGCACAACCACACGTGTTGGTGGCAGGCCCTGAAAAGAAATGGTCTCTACAGCAAGGCCCTATCCAGAAGGGTTTTACACGTCTGTCTCCAGTTCATTGTTGTTTTATTTTTTAGAATTACTTATTTAATATTATTATTTTTAATTTGCTTCAGAGCACATGTGGGCACCAGAGAGAGACATACAGAGAGAGAGAGAGAGAGAGAGAGAAAGTGAAAATGCAAGCCTCCAGGTGCAGGACTTAAACTGTGGTCAGCCATGTGGGAGTCCAGCGTCTTTACCACCACGCCTCCTGCTGGCCCCTCTATTTCCAATTTTGCATATTGGCTTCTGTATAAGTAATACACACACGACTAGTACATTGTGAACATTATAGAAATTATACAAAACAGAACTTCAGGAGGAAGACAAACATACAGATGAGTGCTTTCTTCCAAGGCCCAGTGAGTTATGAGGCACACACCTGGGCCCACGCCCCATGTTAGAGACCCCTGCCCTGGTACTAAGGTAGAAGATGAGGACCTGCAGCCTTCTTCCCAGCTGCCATAAGCAAAGCATGTACATCTGAGGCCCTTGGTTCCACGTGCCACCTGGGACACCATCCCCGCTCCTCCTCAGGAAGGCAAATTACATGTAACCAGGAATTTTACTCCAAATGGGCGTTACAGAGGCAGGACGGGAAGACAACAGCACCAATGTCCCCAGCAATGTCTCTAAAAGGAAAAAGCAGTGACTACATCCGACATCACGGTCATTCTTCACCGTGGGAGGACTCACCACTGCCTAAGCACTTCCTTCCGCACTCACCAGCTCGGCTACTCACTGCCCTACCATCAATGCAGAAAACAGAGAATGTGGAAAACTCACACCTCAAAAAGTCTCTCCTACTTAATGACAAGATTATCAATCCGAAGGCCAGCTGGTAGCTCAGTGACAACCCGACTGGACCCGTGTGGGAAAGGTCCTGGGTTCATGTCCTAGGACTCCCCCTAAGCATGTGGGGCACCTGCATGGATACCCTTGATCCACGCAGGCTGAAACGGGGGTGGATCATGGCGAGAAAACCCTGCTGAGGTGCCTATCTCTGTCTCTCAGGAAAAAAGAAAGAAAGAAAGAAAGAAAGAAAGTAAGGAAGGAAGGAAGGAAGGAAGGAAGGAAGGAAGGAAGAAAGAAACTTTATAGAAGAGCCCCTGAGTCCAGCAGGTGGCATGGTAGTTAAGGTGCTAGACTCTCACATGGCTGACTGTGGTTCAAGTCCCAGACCTTGCAGCTTAAAAAACCATGCTAGGCACGTGTGTGTGTGTGTGTGTGTGTGTGTGTGCCCAAAATCCCAGGGGGAGAATGGAGAAGGGACTGTGGTATGGCCATTCGCCCTGAGGGATGATTCCTCACTTTCCCTTTCAATTTAAGTGCTCATGCTGTGCAAGGTGGTTTGTATCTGTGTAAATCATTAGACCGTCACAGCCCTACAAAGCAGGTATATCACTATCCCCTTTTACTGATGGAGAATTGAGAGCGTGGCGTCCTAATCCAGGTTCCTCAGAAAGCAGAGCCGGCGCAGTGGGTGTGTGGGCCTTTACCAGGGAGTGCAATTCCAGGGAAGGCAGAGGAGGGAAGGGCAGGGAGGGCAGATGGAAGACAGTGTGCCCAGCTGCCACACCTGCCGCCCCTGCAGGCTCTGGCACCTCCAAATGTGCACTCGGAAGGGGGTTTCCTCCCAATTGCACTTGGGCTGTAAATCACATCACGTGGCAGAGGCCCCAGGAAAGGCAGAAAGAGACTGGCACTGTGGTGAGGCCAGGGGTTGTCCTGCTGTGCTTATAGGTGACATAAAGGACGGGACGCCACCGCCACATGTGGTCCTTGCCTATAGTCAGCCGGGAGACAAGATGCATGTGTAGACCTGCAGGGCGTCAGTGCCGGTGATGGGGAAGAGCACTGTCTCTGTCCCATCCGTGGTTTCTCTCTTCTGTGGTTGTTTCCAGGCAAACAGACAAGGCTTTATTGGGCCAGAAGACAGCAGTCTCAATGGCTACCTGTATTTTGTGAAGGTCAGAGTCAGAAAAGTGACAAACTCCTTTTTATAGGTTGTCTCAGTCCTTTTTCGTGCTGCTAACCATAACAGCAGAGCTTGGGTGATTTTATAAAGAGGACAGAAGTGGATCTGCAAACTCACGATTCTGGCGGCTGGGAAGCCCAAGGTCCTAGGCCTACAGCATGGCGGAGGGAAGCACAGAGGGTGGTGGGCACACGCAGAGAGTGTGTCTTCCTGATCCCTTTGGTAACAGCCAGCCCTCGTGAGAACTCGCCCTTGTTTGTGTGAGTTAGAACACGCTGGTTCTCACGAGACCTCCATCTACTCCTGAGACTGTTGCCTCCATGATGTGATCACCACAAAGTACTCACTGCCACCGCCAGGCCCCACCCAGGGACACAGGTGGAAGTGAGTTTTCACTTAATGCCTTTCCAGTGCAGCCAGTGCAGTTACGGCCCAACACGTGAACTTTCGGAGGGAGGCGGCGTAAGATGAGTTTCTCATAGAGCCTTTATATGCGTTTGTTTAGTTTCAGCTAGAAAATTAGTGTTCGCAGTCCCCAATGTTCCTCACGAAAGACTCTTCGGTCAGGAGACAATGGGTGCTCTGTCTCCCTGATGGAAGATGCAGCAGGAAGACGCCCCAGAGAGAATCCTGAGCTGGCCGGGTGGGGAACTGACACACGGCGGGACGCCCTGACTTGAGGCCTCTCTTCCCCTGCAGCTTAACCTAATCAAGGCAGCAAATCAGAAACATATGGAGGATGGAGGTCCCTAAAAGTCCCAGTGGATGTCTGAACCTCCGAAGTCTATTTATATGTCCGCTGAAAGCACCCGCGCTGTCGGTCAAACACTGCACAGCAGCTGAATCTGCACGTCTGAGTACACGGGGTGTGCCTGGAGCAAAAGAAAATGCTCCCTTTTAAGAGAGGAAGAGAGGTGTTTACTCTAGAAGGGCTTCTTTATACAGTCCCAACACAGCAAAATGCAGAGCCGGGACTGGCTCCGCGGTGCTGAAATGAAATCGCAGTGGTTCCGGTCAAGAAAAGCCTCCACACAAGGTTTCCTCCAAAGATGCAAGCGCTTGGCGAGCATCCTGGACTCCACAATACACTCATTCATTCACAGACTGAGCATGTACCTACTACGCACTAGGCACTGTTCTCAAGAGTTTCATGTGGAGAGGGGGTGAGGCGGCACGGGTGAATTTTGGCAGAAGGCAAAACATCTGGCTTGCTTACACTGGAATCATTTTAAAGGAAACGATGCTTTCATTGGCTAATGAGATAATGCAAGTACAAATATTCCTCGAGACGTAACATACTAACCTAAATTTCATTACCGTTGCCAGACCCTATCTTCACACTGGCGTCTAATAGGAAAATATTTCTAAAGAAAATAGAGGTCTTAAAGGAAAAAGAATAACTACAGAAACTAAAGTTACATGAAGGGAGAACAGAGAGACCTGACGGGGTTTTTCCTCAATACTGACTTGATGGCAATTTTCTCGATATTTACTATATTCCCAAAATGTGTCTTATTCAGACTAGCCCAAGAATATCAAAGTTTAGAAATCTGCAAGTACCTATGTTTGATCCCAACATATGACACTGAAATCTTACTCATTTGTTGTTGTTATATTTTATTATTATTATTATTATTATTATTACATTTTAAGATTTTTTCACGGGCTGTGTGGGCTCACCAGAGAGATAGTGTGAGGGAAAGTAAGAAATCACCTCCCACCACGGAGATGGCACTCTGCAATTCCTTCTCCTCCATTCTGTTCTTCTCAGGATTTGGGGTATGCACACACTTGTCCCCAGTGTGTTTTTCAAGCCGCTGGGTCCAGGACTCAAACCATGGAGTCAGCCATATAGAATCTGGCATTTCAACCACCATGCCACCAGCTGACCTGGAAAGCAGCTCTTTAGCACAGCAGGTCTGATCATACCTTAGCCTACTTTCTATAATACTTAAATTCAGGTATTTAAGGGACTGGAATAGATATTTCTCCAAAGAACGTACATTCACATTTCACTATTACATTATTCACAATAGCCAAGGTGTGGAAACAACATAAATGTTCACTTAGGGAGAAACGGATAAATAACATGGGAAACATGTATATGATATATGTATTGGGTCATTGGAAAAGTCATGATGCATTTCTGCACAGAAAAACATAGAAAAATATGTCATGATTTTCCCAACAGCCTAATATATGATTATGTGTATGAAATATGTATACATTTTTGAAGAAGGATCTTCAAAAATGTCATTGAAAATACATTATTATGAAAAATATATGTGTGGATTTCAAAAGTTTTTGCACCAAAATAAACTTTTACTTTAATTTTCTTTCCCACAAACTTTTGAAGTACCCTCATACAATGCAATATTATTCCACCTTAACAAGGAAGAAAACCCTGCCATTTGTGATGACAAAGGAAGCTTGAGGCCATTACGCTAAGTGAGATAGGCTGGTCACGGACAGTGATTTCGCATGATTCTGCTTACATGAGTATCCAGAATAGACTCTCGTGGAAGCAGAGTGGAATGGTGGCTACCGGGGGCTGGGGGAGGGCAATGGAGACCTGCTCTGCAGTGGCTATAAAGTCCCAGGTATGCACAGTGATAACGGGTTTCCTTGAACACACCAGGCATGCATGTATGTGTACCCATGATTCTGGCTGGCTGAGGTTTGGGGTGAATTGTGGCACAAAAACCCTACTGGGGTTCAGGCAGTCTCTTTTCAGTGTATTGAAAAAATAAACAAATTTAAAGAAGAAATATGAAATCGGACAGTGGTTCAGCGGTAAAATGCAATGCTCTGCGAGGCTGCCCCACATGACAGAGTTCTAGGTTCAACGGGGTCTGGTGGGCATGCACCTGCCCATAATCCAGGGCTGGCTGAGGCTGAGGCTGGATTACAGCATCAGAATCCTGCTGGGGATGCCGTCTATCTTTCTCACATTTTCTTCCCCACTCTCTCACCCATGGAAGAAATAAACAATTGTTTTTCTTTTTTCATTTTTTTAATTACCAGAGTGCATGTGTGCTTGCCAGAGACAGATAGAAAAAGAAAGAGAGATGGAGAAAGTCGCGCCCTGACCCCCGCTATGGGGCATGGACATGCCACAATCCCTTCACCTACATTTCTCCAACCTGTCAGGATCTACAGCATGCACACATGTGCCTATTTACCAAGCAGTGTGGGCCAGGATTCAAACCACGGTTGGCCGTTTGGGATACAGCTTCCTTAACCACCTGGCTATGGGGATAGCCCAATAAATTTATTTTAAGTGAGTTGTATTTAGAAAAAAAGAGATGAATCTAAAATTAAGATGTCAAAGAACACATACACTAAAACCAGGCATAAGATGATAGGTTGATTTTCATTTTTCTGGTTCACCTATGTGCTCTAGAGTGGGGGCACTGTTTATTTCAAGGGCGGACAAACTTTTGTTTGTTTTAAAGTTTACTGAATAATTTCTCCCATTTGTCAGAGCAGGAAAGAGACACACAGAAGGGAGACAGGCCCCCGACAGGGTCGTCACACTGCATCCATCCCCAGGCTCGGCCTCGTCCATATGTGTATGCATATCTAGCATGCACAGGGGTTCTGGGACATGAACCCAGGCCCTTGCCCATGCAGATCCAGTAGCATTACTGCAGTGGCACTGCCTGGTCCCCAGCCCACCATGGTTTTATATTGTCACATTTATTTTTATTTTAATTTTTTACAATTTAGAAATGGTTGAGAAAAAAAAGAATATTTCATGACGCATGCAATTCAAATTCCCAGGTCCATAAATAAAGCTTCCCTGGAAGGCAGCCAGAACCATTTGTTTACATCTCCGGCGGCTCGCTCCATATAGCAGCAGAGGTCAGCGGTCTTCATGGACCTGCAGCTGCAGAGCAGACAGGGTTGGCTGTCAGACCCTTTTTTTTTTTTTTTGGAGAGATTTTCACTATAGGGCGCGTGCGCTCGCCAGACAGACAGAGAGAGACATAGAGACAGAAAGCGAGAAATCACCCCCCAGGGGGGATTGTCACGCCGCAATCCCTTCTCCTCCATTCTCCTCTTGGGATCTTGGGCATGCACACACACGTGCCCGGGGTTGAGTTTTAAGCCACCGGGTCCGGGACGCGACATAGCCATTACGCTAACTGCTGGTTCCCGGCTGTCAGACCCTTTCCAGCAAACCCTTTCCTGGCTGCAGGACCAGGGCAGAAAGTCCTTGTCGGGCATCCAGGGCTCTCCAGGGTTGGCCCCTCCACCTTTTCTGTCTCCCTCTCTCCAGGTACCAAATCATTCCACACTTTTTCCAGCTCTTCCTGTTAGACACACTGGCTCATCCTTCCAGCCAACAGGCTGCTCACCAGTAAGCCAGCTCTCTGGGCACCCACCAGTGTGGGGATATTCTCACTGAACAGCTGGGTATTCCCAACTGCTTACGTCAGTAGTGTGACTGTTTTAATTATGCTATTTAAACATAAGGGCTCTTCAGAAAGTCCATGGAAAATGAGCATTACTCAAAAAAAAACCTGCATATTTTTTGCACTAATATAAACTCCATTTCCCACAAACCTTTTCGAAGTCCTCTCATAAAATTTTAGAGATGGTAATGGGTATAAAGAGAAAGAGAAATATTTTTATGAAACCCACATTCCATGTTTAACACAAACAAAAGTGAATTTTTTAAAAATCATAAGTAAAATAATTTTACTTGGGTGATAGACAACTGAAAAAGATTAGGGGAAAATGCAGTCAATACCATGAGGAGTCTGCACTCAGCTTTATCAAAACTGATAACTTCTTAGCTGACTTTAGATATACTGAAACTAAAAACAGGCAATAAACTCTGGGTGTAGCCCTCCTTCAAAGGACTTAACCCGTGTAAATACATACTTTAAAGTTCATTCATTCTTTCTTCCATAGAGCTGAAACAGAGAGAGAGACACTGAGAGCGGCAGCCCCGACAGGGTCCTCACACCACAGTCCGCCCGTTTCACTGCTGATCGTGGCACATGTGCATGCTCGGCGTGCTCGGGCATCCCTGGACATGAACCCAGGCCCTTCCCCAGGGGGGCCCAGCTGTGCTACCACTCATCATCGCACCACCCCAAACGTGTACTTTTTAAGCATCTAACATTTAATTAAGAGAGCGATCACCTGCCCCAACAGGGCAGGTGACAGTTTCCTCTATTACAAGCTCTCTGCTCTGCACTGCTGTTGGTCCCCGTGTTTACGTCCCATGCAAGCCATGACTTTTTCCAGTAGGGCTGGTTTTACCCCCATTTTACAGAGGGTGGGACTGAACTTGGGCTGCAGTAGGCTGGCATGGTTTTGTAGTTCACACAGGCAGGCACAGTCCTAGGTGGTCCAGTTCCAGCACAGCATCCTCGTCCCCTGCTACTCTACTGCTCTACCTCCAGGGAAGTCGTAACTGCACAACACATCAAACTGTAGGGATTATAACCTTAATATTAACATAGGATGTTTTTCTCCTGTCTAGCATTCTATCATGGGCTATATAAGAAGAAAATCACTTAAAACTGGAACTTTAAAAGGAAAATTCAGATCCATAAGAGCACACACACACACTCAGGAACAAGATTAACCCGCATCTCCCAGTTCCATCCAGACACTGGGCTCAGACGTCCAAACACCCACAGAGACAAGGGCGGCATGAGAGGGGCAGGCAGAGCTGGCGCTGCTCCAAGGACCTCTCTGATCTGACACTGGAGCGGTACTAGGGAGTATCCATGGATCTGAGCTAAAGGCCAAGGCGAGCCAGGGTCAGGACCTGGAACCACAATTCTAGGGGTGCAGTTGCTGCCAGGGAGGAGGAAGAAGCCCCACAAGGTAATATCACAGTGGCCCAGACGCCTCCCTCTCTCTGTGTCCGAGCTTTCATCTGAGGACAGTACACTCAAGGAGGACGATGTGACAGTGACAACAGAACAACGTGCTTTTTTTAGGAATAAAGGTCCAATGATAACCGGTTGAAAAACCAACTGGAAATACTAAGCAGTAGGCTTCGTGGATTTTTTAATGCATAGGCTAGCTTGCTACAAAGGCATCCAGGATAACACAGCAGTCTAAAATTCCGTGTTTACCAAAAAGGAAACCCACCTCTGCAGTGCTGCTCCGGAAAACGCTGTGGCCGCCAGGTCAGGAGGGCCATGGGCTGCCACACCTGCTGACACCTGCTTTGGCATCTAGACTGAGAGACGCCCCTTGCTCAGCGGCACCTGCCTGCTGGGGGCCTGGGCAGCTGTACTCACAGCGTATTTATAGTGGCCAGATCCACTTGGCATTGGAAATCAGGATTCCAAAAATGAATGGTCAGGCTCATCGAAGAGACTAATTTTACCTATTTGTAAATAGTTCACTTGCCTAAACAGTTGAATAATCAAATACAATTCCCAAAATACTTCAACACTTCAGTGGCTCTGGAATTCCCGCACCTCATAAAACCTATTTTAGGTATTTGATTTTAAAAGTGTCACCAAACTGTCCCAATTCATGCACCCAGCACTCTTCCCTAGTGACACCAATTCCTAACAAGGGACCTCCAAGGGGCCTCCACTGTGCTGGGGTGCCATCTCCCCAGCGCACCTGTCCCTGGCCCTCTTCTCTTCCCTTAACTTGACCTGCTCCTTATGTCAAGTGATGTCATGGCATGAAATACCGCCTCGCTCTTATCAGATGTGGAGCCACTACCTGCCCACGTGCCTCGCCATGGGTGCCTCCCTCCTTCCCTGACCCCACCCCCCCCACACACACACATCAGGACTTCAGACGCACCTGTTTCGCGACCTTCCCCCAACACACTCCATCTGCCTTACTGTGTCCCAGGCAAGCAGTACCCATCACGTCCCTTCTTGCTCCTCATCTGAGAGCCAGCCAAGGCCTGCTGAGAGCACACACTGAGAGAACCTCAACACATCCCCTCCTGTTGCACTCACCATTCAACCATATTGATGGCCCCTTTATTTCCTTTTTACTTATTTTTTTATTGTCAGAGGGCACGTGCACTCACCTGAGACAAGAACGGGGGGGAGGGGACAGAGAAAGCACCCCCAATGGGGGGTGGTCAAGCCGCAATCCCTTCCCCTCCATCTCTCCCTCCTGCCAGGATTTCAGGCATGCACACACATGCATTCAGTGTGTTTTTCAAGTCACCAGGGCTGGGATTCACATGGTGGTTGGTCATGTAGGATCCAGCTCCCTTGACCACTAGGCCAGAAGCCAAGCCTACCTGATGGCCTCTTTATCCGTCTGCGTCCTTGTCACAGAGGGCTCCTAATTATATTCCACTGTGAGTCTTTAGCTTTTAAATAGTCAAAACTATTATTTTTCTGTGGAAGGAGAGACACAGACCACACAGAGCAGAAGTCTGGTGCCGGGTACTGAAGAAGAGGACAGGCATGCTATGGATTTCCTCGGGGAGCTCAACCTCTAATGCCCAGTTGAAAGACACTAACATGTCTGTGTTCAGGCTCAGAACTGCACTTCACAGGCAGCCGGGTGGGCCTGCGTGGCCGGGCGGGCCTGCGCGGCCGGGGCTCTGCCTCACGTGCCACGGCTGGGGCTCTGCCTGCGCGGCCGGGGCTCTGCTTCGCATGCCATGGCCCGGACCACCCGGCCCTCACTGCCTCTCTGGCGCTGGGTGTGTTCCGCACCAATGCGGGCCGGCGGTGCGGACCGGCCGAGCTCGCCGTCCTTCCTTTCTCGGGCCAGGCGGGCGAGCGGGAGGTGGCGCTGGATCCCGCGCACATTCGCGCGCTCGGGGCTGGCGTGTGGCCGCCGGGCCTGTGCGTGGTCGCCGGACCTGCGCGTGGCCGCCGGGCCTGCGCCTGCGCGTGGCCGCAGGGCCCAAGCGTGGTCGCCGGGCCAGTGCATGGCCACCGGGCCTGCTCGTGTGGCCCCCGGGCTCGAGCGTGGCCGCTGGACCTGCGCGTGGCCTTCGGGCCGGAGCGTGGAGGCCGGGCCTGCACGTGGACGCTGGGCCTGCGCCTGCGTGTGGCGGCCGGGCCGGAGCGTGGCCCCCGGGCCTGCACGTGGCAGCCGGGCCTGTGCCTGTGCGTGGTGGCGGCAAACTGAAGCCGAAAACTAGGATTAAGAACCTGCAACTACAAGCAACAGAAAGAAACTTTAGCTGTCTTAAACCAATTGAGAAATATATTGTATAGGAGGATTTTCTCTGCCTAGGGACAGTGAGAAGATGATAGTTACCAGCCCTGCATTACCTCAGGGAAAAACAAGAACTACTCTACCATTCTTAAGGAAGCCAGATACCCGAGGATGACTCACGCTGCAGATCCCCACAACACCATTCCCGGTAATCACAAGATGGATGCTGTGCCGCATCAACTGATAATCTTCTCTGCTTTCCAGAACCACTTTCCTGAAACTGTATTCTATGGAGATTCACCTACAATTGCAGAACTGCACGAGACCCACCCTTAATCCAACCCTGAATAGAATCTATGCTCCCTATTGTTAAAAACTTTATGAGCTGATAATTGAAAAAAAAAAAAACTGAAAGAACTAGAATGTATAATAGCAGGGATGGCAACTGTGGATGCTAGAGACAGTATGGGAGAGGTAATGGGAATGAGTAATTGAGGGCGGAAGGGAGGGATTCAGGGAACAAACAACACACTTAATAGACACAAAAATGAAAAGTTGTCTGTTGATGATAATGTATATGGTAATATCATTGTTTTGACTAATGTGCACTGTATTCATGCTGGGAAAAACCATGTTGTACATGGTAAAGAGGTGCAATGATTAAATGTAAAAATTTTAAAAATAAAAAAAAATAAGAACTGCACTTCACACACATACACGGAACTTCCATGTGGGACTCCAAGTGCAGGGCAATGTGCCTCACAGAACAGATTTACTCTGGAAAATGTGAGGGTAAGTCTTAGTTTTGGCAAATCAGTCCTGTTTTAAAATACAAGGTAGATCAGTAGTTTAAAGGACTGCCAAGATCATTTTTTTAAGGTTTTTACCATAGGGCACATGCATTTGCCATAGAGGAGAGAGACAGACTGAGAAGGAAAGTGAGAAATCACCCCCCATAGAGGATGGCCATACCACAATCCCTTCTCCTTCATTCTCCTCGTGGGATTTTTGGGCATGCATGCACATGCACCTGGCATGATTTTCAAGCCCCTGAGTCTGGGACTTGAACTGCAGTTGGTCATGTGGGAGTCCAGTACTTTAACCACTATCCCCCATGCAGCCCCCCCACCCCAGGACACTTTTAGAAAAAGGAATTCTTGTATGCAAATAATTTGACTTAACATTTAGGGCCACGTTTTTATGTACCTGGTTCTGTTGGAAGGGAAAACACGGGTATTGAGTTCTGGTGGCAGTAACCTGGCTGTGCACTTAAACTCTTCGCTAGGGACCAGCAGTTAGCGTAATGGCTATGTCGCTGGACTCCCACGTAGTCGACCACGGTTCGAGTCCTGGACCCGGTGGCTTGAATTCACACTGGGCACATTTGCGTGCGTGCCCAAGATCCCGAGAGGAGAATGGAGGAGAAGGGATTGCGGCGTGGCCATCCCCCCTGGGGGGTGATTTCTCGCTTTCTGTCACTCTGTCTCTCTCTGTCTGTCTGGCAAGCGCAGGAGCCCAAGGGCTGGGTGGGAGGAGCTGGCTGACCAGGGTCCTAGCCCCACCTGCCTTTCAGATGTGCTCAGTGGGGCTTTGGGGAGGGGCAAGAAAAATCCCAAACTTGCACCCAAATTTAAAGTACAAATCTCCTCCAACCTTTGTTTTTTTTTTCCTTCTCTACCAGTAATGCCATGAGAAATTGAAGAGTTCTCCACACCTGGTTCAGAATTCTCATTCTAGAAATAGGAATTTTTTTGGAGTATCAGGAAACTGCTGCCCCTTATCCTTCTGATCCCACATCCCACATACCCTTGCCCACAACTTGACTCCTTTGCAGAACTGACCTCGGGATGCAAGGATCAACTTGGAAGAGGGGAGACCGAGGATAAAGCTCCTCCAGAGCAAGAGGCTGCCTGGGAAATGGGGAGAAGGCCCTTATGGGGGAAAATACTCACAGAACAACAGACACAGCATGCCACCTGGGGACGCCACACCAGACACAACGTCCTCAACCCGGCTGTCCAGAGGCACACGAGACACTTCTACGCCATATGGAGCCCAGGAGCTCCCCAGAGATGCCCCACGCAGCTGTGAGGCCCCTGCTGCTGAAAACTGAGCTCCACAACAGGGCCAGCGTCCCATGAGCCCCACCACCCGCACGTGACAAAGGGGAAAACACAGAGTCACCTGGAGGGTGAGCGAGTCCTGCTTCCTCTCTCTGCTGGGAATGCTTCCAAAGCCTGAAGAAACACGTCTCCCCTGTCCCGCACTGCTGCTTGTTGTCCCCTGATCTGTCCAGCTGGGGGCTGTGGGCTTGTCTGCTTTAGCAAAGGAGCCCTATTTTTCTTTTTATTTACCCTTCCATGGCTGCAAGTCCCATTCTTTTCCCTATGAAACGTCTTTGGGTTTCTCAAAATAGAAGCAATGGCAGTGGACATTCGGGGGAGAGCTGTTTTGAAGAAATAAACAGCAACATCATCATGAAGCTCTAACACAAAGATGTGGCTCAGGCAGTGAGACAGGAATTCGGAGATCCATGTTCACACGTCCCCAGACCCGGCGGGAGGACCAACACACACACTCAGCACGTTTCCAGCCTGGGGTAAGATGCTCCCTGGCTCCGTTCAAAGTCGTGTGACAGAGCCAGTCCCATGGCATAGTGGTTAAAGGAGTCGCATCCCTTGTGGTCAGTCACAGTTTGAATTCCTGTTCTCATGGCTTGAGAAACACGCCAGGTACTGTGTGTGCACGCCCAAAACCCCAACCGAAGGGAGATATGGAAGAGAGGGGACTGAGTGATGACCATGCCCCATGATGGGCACCCCACCCCCTTCTCTCTGGCAGGTGCACATGCCCTCTGGCAATATATTTTTTAAAATTTTTCCAATAGGAATCATGGTCACATTTTTAAATTTTAAAATAATAATGAAGCCCAGTCATCATGGTGTGGAGGGAGACAGCACATGCCCCTGGATCCTGGCTGGCTGGGGAGGTCAGGGAGGATCATGGCTTGAAGAGCCATTGAGGGTGCTTGTCTCTCTCTGTCTTTCTCATTAAATAAACAAACTTTTTTTTAAAAAGTAAAACGAGTGAACAGTCTTTTTAAATTTATCTCTCAAGATAAAATAATAATATTATTATTTTGTATGTGGATTCCCACCCCTCTCCCCAACTGTCTTTAAAAAAAAAAAAAAAAAAAAAAAAAAGATTCTACGGCCTGGCCCGTTCCCTTGGTGCCCTGTGGATACATAAGTGCTAACAATTGACAGGTGGGTGGCAAAAGGGATGGCCGGGCAGACACAGGCTGTCGGCTAGACACAGGGGCGCGTTCTTTCCGCACTGCAGTCCGTGCTGTCACGTGGAGGTGGCCACGCCAGCCCTTCCTGGCTACTGGAATCCAGCATGAAAACTCCGGGTGAGCACAGGCACATGGAGCCTGGCAGAGAAGATCATTTCAATAAACGATCACACCTGGGCTGACAGGTAGTCTCGCGGGGAGCCAGGACCCACAGACAACTTCTGAACTCCCGGCAGCACTCCAAAGCTGCCACTGAGGAATGCAGGAAGTGAGAGCGGACAGGACGCGTTTGTCCACATCCCGGGGCGATCCGTTTCATGTATTTACCGATCTCTGTGCTGACATGAGATGCAACAAAGAGACACAGCAAAGCAACAGCTGGCCCCTGAGGACTCCTCAGCAACAATCGTATCTCTGTACTAAAACACAGCAGCTGCCCTGGAGTGCCAGCACCGCAAATACGAAAACATAAATACCCGTATCAAATGATAAATAAATTTAGAAGCTCCACATTCAGAGACTCCCACCCACGCACGCTCCAAGGGGTGAATGTGATCCGGAGATTAGCAGAATTGAGAGGCGGGCCCAAGGGAGGGCGTGCGGAGAGCCAGGAGGACAGGTCCTCCCATCTATGGTCACGCAGGTCCCTCCTTCCACCTACTCCTGGGACAATGGCGCTATATTTAGACAGGTCCCCGACTCCAGCCTCCAAAGCTAGGAATTACAGACCTGCCTCTTCTGTAAGCCACTGTCCCCCAAAGCCAAAACAACCACAAAAATGGCAATGATATGAGAAATGACAACTGTAATTTAGAAAAAAAAGGAAAGAAACCCTCAACACACATGACGTCTCTTTCTCTAGATTATTTCAATTCAGAGATCACTGGCAATGGCAGAAACGGCGAAACCACGGAACGCGCCACCGAACATGTTGATTCTTCAAACGCCGCACACGGTGACTAATCACAACGCCCACGCAGCCAGCAGCAGTGCCTGGGATCCTTCTTTCCTAAGACACTTGTGGTCAGGAAGGAATGATACAGCTGTTGTCATTCTCAGGTTACCGCGAGGCCCCGCCCGAGGACCAGCAGCCACTGAGAGGGGAGTCATCTTATGGCCCAGCTCTTGAAAACCTCAGTGATTTACTGAGAGGTCACGGGACAAATTCATAGGAAAGGCACTGAATGCACTTTAAATCCATCATAAAGTCCCAGCAGCTTCAATACTATTTACTGAATTCCTGATGATTCTAGGAAGGGACAAGCCCAGAAAATGTATGGAAGAAGCTAATTACAAGCCAAATTCCAAGGACTAAAGAATACAGGGAACGTATGAGGTTCTCTGCATGCGCTTCCAAAGTGCAATCTTAATCATGTTATTTTTTTGCTGTTCTTGAATCGCCTGACATCTTCAACTATATTTACCAGATCCTCCAATTATGTTAATATGAGATTTGGGGCACACGTATTTTTTTAAAAATAGACTTTTTTGGTTATTGTTGTTAAGTAGTTTTGAGTTTGCAGCGAAATTGAAAGGGAGGTACAAAGACACATACACACATACAGCATCCTGTCTCCCAGAATGGTATGGGAGGGGACTCGGAAAAGTTCACAGATAAATAGGATTAGAGTAGAGTTAATTTTTGAAATCCATGCATAGCTTTTACATAATACACTTTTCCATGAACTCTGCAAAGACCCCTTTATCTGTACGACTGATGAACCCACACTGACACATCACTATCGTCCCAAAGCCCATAGCTTATGGGGGAGGGGTCTCTCTCAGTTCTATGGGCTTTGACAAATGTATAGTGACATGTGCCCACCATGACGGTAACACATAGTGTGTTCTCATTTCCCTAAAACCCTCTGTGCTCATTTATCCCTCCCCCTCAACCCTTCGCAACCACTCACCTTCTCACTGTCGTCATAGTTATGCCCTTTCATATGCCGTGGCTTCTTTCACTTAGTAACACACATATATGGCTCGTCTGTGTCCTCTCATGGCTGGCTAGCCACCTCTTTTTAGCTCTGACTAAAATTCCATGGTTTGGACAGATGAGGCACGTGCATTTTAAAATAAAAAAAGTCGGTTTGCATAGGATAAACATACTGTCCTGGGTCTCCCACTCCGTGCAGCTAGAAATCTGGCCAGCATGCAGAGACCAGTTATTTGAGGTCCCTGAGAAGTAAACAGGAGTGGAAATATGGAGACTAAAGACCAGAATTCAAAGTGCCACCAAACTAGCGCTCAATTTAACGTTTTCCCCCCAGTCATGGGCTAAATGCAGCCTAAAGCCTGGCAGTGGGCAACGGTTCGGACAGTGAGAGCTATAGGAGAACCCGTCAGTGCTGGCTCATGGAGAGGGAAAGGGCCTCCAACACTCAGTAAGCCTGGGAATTCTCCAAAGTAGATCCACTTCTGCTCTTGGGAGCCCAGCTCCCAGCAGCACTGTGGTGGGAGAGGGGGCAAAAGAAACAGGGCAGCACGGGAATGCCGGGAGCTGCGAACCTTGAGGAGGAAAGACTCCATTCCGATCAGAGGAGTGGTGGTCCCAGTGTGTGCAAGACAGGCCTCACTGCTCTGTCTCTCTCTGTGTTCTGCTTCTTTGCCTTGTAAGTGGGCACAGTCATGGGAAATGCACAGCAAAGCAGGGCAAAGAAAGTCTTATTTTTCTGGTTGGAGCACCCAAAGGAAAGGACCAGGGAAGTTGAAAGCACTGGGCAGATTGTGGAGGAGCAACTCCCTGAAGTTGTTAATGAATTCCTGCTGTCTCCCCAAACTGTACATGCATGGATCTGACCTTATCACAGGCTTTGAGAGCTGAACCATGAGACATACCACCTCCCTGGTCCCGGGCTGGCCAGGGAGTGGCACCCACGTGGGAGAGATCTGGCAGAGGCAGAACTACCAATGGGATGACAGCCAAGGGCATGGCAGAAACTCAAGCAAGAGCCCAGTCGGGCAACTGCCTGAGCAATTAAAAAATCAATATTGCCAGGAAGGTTTAAGTAAGAGCTAGAGCATCGTAGCATATTATGCAAAATGTCTAGACATACGAAGAAGCAGGAAAATCACAACTCACATGGGAAAAGACAGACTATAGTTGCCATGACAAGATGGCCCAGGTACTGAAATCGTCTGACAGACGATTTTAAAGCCACTGTTAAAACAATGCATCAAGAAGAGCGAGCCAGCAGTACTGAAATGAATTAAACACGTGAAGTCACAGCAAGGAAACAGAGGAACTGAAAGCAAATTTTAGATTTGCAAATACAGTAACTGAAATTCAAAAATCTTGGGGGTAGGCTCAAGAACGTGAATGTGTCAATAGAAATTATCCCGTCTAAGCAACAAAATGAGAAATGACTGACAAAACAGAACAGATTGCAGCACTGCCATGAGGTCTAATATTCATATCAACTGGGTTAGCAAATCCTTTTAAAGAAATGAACAATAATAATTCAAATCCCACACTCTGGGACCTTCATAATCAAACTGCTTAAAACAGGATGACACAGGGCCAGGTGTTGGTACAACAGTAATGCAACTGGACCTACAGGAAGAGGTCCTGGGACATAAACCGGGGTACACCACATAAACACACGCTCGTGATCGCGTCTAACTGACACCAGGGGTGGACTGCAGTGTGAGGACCCCATTGGAAGTATGACTCTCTCTCTTTCTCCAAAAGAAAGGAAACTTTAAAACTCATAAAACTAAAGATTAGGAGAAAATCTTGAGAGTCACCAAATAAAAATCATATATATTTGATGGAAACGAAATGAACAACTGCAGAAGCTACAACCTTTAGAAGGAAGCAGGAGAAGATTTTTAAAAATACTAAAAGAAAAGGACTATAAACCTGTATGCAGTGAACACAAGGAAATTTAAAAAAAAATTACGGAAAAATGGAATTAAAGTACACATGTATTTTAGGGCAAAAACTGTTGAAATCCATGCCTTGTTTTCTTGTTCCATGAACTTTTGGAAAACTCCTCATATATCCTTCAGGTATGAAAGGAAAACAAAGGCATCTTCAAACGACAGCAGACAAAGATAATATATTGCCAGTAGGAAGGACTGTCCTAACAGAACTGCTAACATAAGTTCTCCAGACAGAATGGAAATGACATGGGAAGGAAAGTGAGAGCATAAGGAGACACAGAAATGGTAAACATCTAAGCCAACTAGTCGTCTCTTCTTGAGTTCTTTAAAAATGCACATATAACTCATGAACGAGGAGGATCCCTGTTTGGTATGTTATGATTTACATCATAGGTAAAATACTAATTCTAAAGAGACTGAAAAGTTTATATATTTTAACTCCTAGAATAAAATTAAAATAAAATTAAAAATACCCAAGGCATGCACTGAAATTCATAACAGATCAATTAAAATGGATACTAAAAATTTCAAGTAACTCAAAGAAAAACAAGAATGTAAAATAGGCAATAACGACAAAAAATTAAATGGTTGATCTAAAACCAGAATTAATAACAGAAACTGAAGACCAACATCAATCATTTTCATTTATATAAATGATTTCATGTATGTGGCCTAGACACTCCAACTAAAAGACAGAGATGGTTTAGTTATATACTATCTTCAAGAAACTCACATTAAATAAGTGATGTAGGTACTTAAAAGTAAAATGATAGAAACAATATACCATGCAAATATTAATCAGAAAACACTGAGAAGGCTGGGCTAACACCAAAGTAGAAATATCAAACAAAAAATAAAAACATCAGTTTACCAAAATAATAAGAACAACAACTCTAAACCTTAATGTACCTAATAACGGAACTTGGAAATACATGAAGCAAAAACTGACAAAAATTATCAAATAATTTTTGAGACAACACTTCTTTCCTGATAATCAATAAAACTAGTACAACAGAAAAATCAATAAGAACCTCAAAACTGAACAATACCATCAACCAACTGGATCTAAATGATATTTTTGGAATTTGATGCACCTTTACCAGGAAACACTTGTTTTCCAGTGCACATAGGCTATCCCCCGGTTACACGATAAACCTTACCAACTATGAAAGAATTGAAGCATGTCAAGTATGCTCTCTGCACAGAAATTAGACTAGAAATCAGTAACAGAAAGATCACCCTAAAATCTACAATACTGGATATTGAATAATATGCTTCTAGATAATCTATGACAGAAAGGAAACTCTGAAGGACTTGAACATATTTTTTTTAGAGAAATCTTATTTAGTGAGATGATAATAAAAAAGCACATAGAAGGAAATGAGCAAGTATCAGATGTTTTATACTAGAAAAGAAAGCACTTAAATAAATAAATCATTTAAGCCTCTACCTAAATCAAATTGAAAAATCAGAGCAAAACAAATTTCAATCATGTAGAAGCAGGCAATAATAAAAGCGAGAAGAAATCATGAATAGAGAAAACAGAAAAAAAGCAACAGAGAAAATAATAACAAGAAAAGCATTTTTTAACAGATCGACAAAATCGAGTAAACCTGTGACAAGACAAAGAAAAAACATAAATTACTAATATGAAGAATTTTTAAAAGTCACTAGAGACCACAGACATGATAAGAATAATATGGGAATGCTCTGGACATATCTATAAATATAAAAACTTGTGTGTAATGGACCAAGTTCTCAAAAATTACAAATGTCCCACACTCACTAAAGATGAAATAGATGACTCAAATATGCCTATTTAAAAATCTGAACATGGGGCCAGCAGGTGGCATGGTGGTTAAGGGTGCTGGACTCCCACATGGCCTACTGTGGTTTGAGTCCAGACCTGGCGCCTTGCTTTCTCACTTTCCCTCTCTCTCTTTCTCACTCTCTCTCTCTCTCCCTCCCTCACTCTGTCTTTCTCTCTAGTCAAATTAAAATAAATAAATAAAAATTAAATAAAATAATTCTTAAAAAAAAATACTGAACCTGTAGTTAAGAATATTATGAAAAAGTAGTCTTCAGGTCCATGTGCTTCCACTAGCAAATTCAACAAAACATTTAAGATTTAAAAATGTGACACCAATTCTACATAATCCTTTTCAGAAAAATCACAGAGGATACAATACCTCCCAAATCATTACATTAGGGCAGTGTCACCCTGATACCCAAACCATACAAATACATCATGGAAAAAAACCACCACTGTCCCTCCTAAAGACATATGCTGAAATCCTCAAAAATTAGCAAATAAGAGTCCATCAGTAAGAATAATGCACTACAGCCAAGTAAGTTACCTTGAGAATGCAAGGTTAGTTCAATAGTTGAAAATTCATTAATGTAATTTACCATACAGACTGTCTAAAGAAGAAAAAACACATGAACATATCAACTAAAGCAAAGAAAAACATTTGCCATAATTCAATATCAACAACTCTCAGCAAATTACGTATAAAAGAGAATTTCTTCAGCTTGTTAAAGGGCATGTACAAAAAACCTAGAACCAATAAAATAGTTAATGGTAAAAGAGTGAATGTTTTCCCCCTAACATTAGGAAAAAATGAGAATGTATGTACAGTCACTACTCTTACTTAACTTCTTATTGGAAATATGCCCTGTGCAATAAGAAGAGAAAAAGAAATAAAAGGCATAAAATTCAGACAGAAGTAAAATTTTATGTGTTTTCTAGGTATACAAAGACAATTCCAAAGAATCTGTACACAAAACAAAGCAAAGCAAAAAATGTCACACAACTTCATAAATGAGTTTAGCCAAGTCACAGGACACAAGTTCAACAGACAAAAATAAATTATAATTCAATACTAACAAACAACAATTGAAAATTAAAACTTTAAAATATTCTGGAGAGCAAGTGGTGTGGTGGTTAAGGCATTGGATCCCATGTCACTGACTATGTAGTTGGAGTTTCAGACCCAGGGACTTGAAAACCAGGCATGTATGCATGCCCAAAATCCCAAGAAGAGAATGGAAGAGAAGGGGTTGCAGTGTGATCAACCCCCCCACCCAGGGAGTGATTTCTCATTTTCCCTTTCTGTCTCTTTCTGTCTCTCTCCAATGAGCGCAAGCACCCTACGGCAAAAATTAAGAAAGAGAAAGAAAAAGGAAGGAAGGAAGGAAGGGAGGGAGGGAGGGAGGGAGGGAGGGAGGGAGGCAGGGAGGGAGGGAGGGAGGGAAAAGAAAAGAAAAGAAAAGAAAAGAAAAGAAAAGAAAAGAAAAGAAAAGAAAAGAAAAGAAAAGATAACTTACAAACAGTTCTTTCAAAAGTAAAATACTGAGGTGTAAATCTAGTCAACATGGATAGCATTTGTGTGCAAGAGAAAAAGACGTGGAAAGAAGAGACATAGGGCGTTGTGACATCCCCCCCACAGCAAACATCAATGGAGGCTGGACGATTGCTGCATCGAGTTCATCTCTGTCTCTCTCAATGTGCATGATTTTGGGGGCTGGCAGGCAGCGTAGTAGCTAAAGGCGCTGGACTCCCACTTGGCTAACAACGGTTCAAGTCCTGGACCTGGCAGCTTGCTTCTTTCTCTGTCTCTCTCTCTCACACTCTCACTCTTTCCCTCTCTGGTCAAATTAAAATAAATAAATGAATGTATAAAGTTAAAATTTTAAAAAATAATTCTTCAAAAAAAGATGAAGAGACATATATCCATGCATTGTAAGACTCAAATTGATTTACATATTTAATAAAATTTCAATCAAATTCCCAGCATGATTTTTTGTATATATAGACAAACTAATTTCAAAATTTGTACAGCATCAAAGAAATGAGAACAGCCAAAAATAAAGGAAGGAAGGAAGGAAAGTGGAAAGAATTGGAAGAATCATACTATATAGTTTTAAGATTTACTATAGGGAGGACCAGCAGATGGTGTAGAGGTTACGTTGCTACACTTACACATGGCTGACCACAGGTTGAGTCCCATATTCAATGGCTTGAAACTCATGCCAGGTGTGTGTGTGTGTGTGTGTGTGTGTGTGTGTGCGCACGCGCACACCCAAGATCCCAGGAGGAGAATGGAGGAGAAGGGACTGTGGCATAGTCATCCCCCCAGGGGTGATTGCTCACTTTCTCTCTCACAGTCTCTGTCTCTCTCTGGCGAGCACATATGCCCTAAGGCAAAAAGTTCTTTCAAAAAATTTACTATAGAGGCCAGGTGGGTGACGTAGTGGTTAAGGTGCTACACTCCCATGTGGCCAACCACAGTTCGAGTCCCAGAGCCAGCAGCTTGAAACTCATGCCAGGCGTGTGTGTGTATGTTGTATATGTGCCCAAGATCCTGGGAGGAGATTGGAGAAGGGATTATGGCGTAGTCATTCATCCCCCCTGAGGGGGGAGGGGGTTAATTTCTCTCTCTCTCTCTCTCTCTCTCTCTCTCTCTCTCTCTCTCCCTGGCCAGCACATATGCCCTAAGGCAAAAACTTCTTAAAAAAAAAAAAAAAACCTATAGGGACAGTAGGTGACAGTGGTTAAGGAGCTGCTCTGCCATGTGACCAACCATGGTTCGAGTCCCAAACCCAGCAGCTTGAAACTCACGCTGGGTATATGTATGCCCAAAATCCTGAGGAAAGAATGGAGGAGAAGGGATTGTGACGTAGTCATCCTCCCTGGAGGAGTGGGGGTGATTTCTTGCCTTCTGACTCTCTCTCTCTCTCTCTCTCTCTCTCTCTCTCTCTCTCTCCATCCCTCTGGCAAGCACATGCACCCTATAGCAAAAATCTATAAAAAAAAAAAAAAACTCAAAAATACAACTTACTATAAAGACACCATATTCATCAAGATAGTAATTCATCAAGTTGGAAATCCATTACAATATATATTCAAGAAATAGATCCATGTAAATATGACCAAGTGATTTTTGACAAAGGTACAAGAGCAAAATACATATATATATATATATATATATATATATATATATATATATATATTCTTTTCTACAAATGGTGTTGGAACAATTAGGTATCCTGCACCAAAGAATAAGAGAACAAAATGTGGAGAAAAAGAAGAATGTTGCCCTAAATCACATCCTTTATACATAAAGTAACTCAAAATTTAAATCCCCTAGATTTGAATGGGAGAGTAACATTACAAAATCTCTAGTAGAAAATGTAGAGGAACCAGCCCATGGCCAAGTGGTTAAGAAAACCAGATCCCACGTGGCCAACCATGTTTCAAATCCTATCCCTGATAACTTGAAAAACACACTGGGCACATGTGTGCTTGATCAAAACCCCAACCGGCTGGAGAAATGGAAAAGGGATTGCGGCATGATCACACCCACATCCCATTGAGGGATGCTTTTTCCCTTTCCTCTCTCTGTCTCTGGCAAGTGCATGCACCTTCTGGCAATTAAAAATAATGTAGAGGGGGCCAGCAGGTGGTGTGGTGGATAAGGGCGCTGGACTCCCACATGGTAGACCACAGTTTGAGTCCCGGACATGGCAGCTTGCTTTCTTACTTTCTCTCTCTCCCTCTCTCTCTCTCTGTCCCTCTCTGGTCAAAATTAAAAATAAATAAATAAATAAATAAATAGAATAATTCTTTTTAAAAATAAGAAGAAAATGTTAAAACAGGCCAAATGTTCTCATTTAGAAATATGTGCTGGTCTTGAACACCCCTGTGCTTTGCTCCTGCTGCTCTTAATGAAGAGCGGGTCATCCATTTCCTACCCAGAGTCCTCACTCCAGCCGCCATCACCGCTGTCCCAGGCAGGCCGTCCCAGCTCTTGCTCTCAGATGCTCAGCAGGCCCCTCCTCTGCCCAGGCACTAACAGTAATACCTTTCTCAACATGGAGTAGGTGCTCTGACGATGCCTAGTAATTTTAGGTGCACATTCCCAGCAAATTCCAGGAGGCATGTGAGAGCCAGTGACCAGAACAAACTGCAAATAATTACCTTTCAGTGCCAGGAAAAATGACGCCTCCTTTGAGAAACTGGAACTTGTTCTACTTTCAATAATGAGAACCACAGAAATGATTGTTTCCTTTTTGCTCGGCTTGTCGGAAACAGAGACAAAGCTCCAGCATGATCACAGCACACAGACGCGCTTTCATGGTTAGTGTTTCTCTTCCCCGTGCCTTTTTTCAGCCTGGTTTTCTGTTGCTATTTTTGTTAACCTTCCTGCATTCAGGCCCTTACCAAGAGCTTGGGAAACAGATGGAATTTGGAAAAAAAGGCAGAGCAGGCAAGCAGATGGAGAAACCCCAGAAGAAGGTGCTGGGCGTCAAAACGTCTCAGCTGAGCAGTGGGAACCTTCAGGTGGTGCGCCGGAGGTTGGAGACCTCGGGAGGTATGGCCCTGAGCTGGGTAGCAAAGGAGTGCTCAAGGTTGATCATTGCACTGGAGCAAACACAACCAAACACACACAGCAGGCACAGGGACAAACAGGACAGGCAGGTCCCAGCACCAGTTGTATAAATTAGGTGACATTGGTCACCAGAGGACAGTAAGTGCCTCGAGCACACCCAATCCACTTTACTTTGTAATCTGGGTGATAAAAGCTGGGCAAACTGGGCTCTGAAAGGACAGGCCAGGTGATCCCCAGGGGCCTTCTCAGCAGAGATGAGGTGAAACCGAATGGGCACGAGTCAGGCAGCCGACTTGGTAAACGTGAAGGAATCCTAGAGTGATTTGTGCTCAGTCTTCTTTAAATCTTGTCTCAACCCAGTGTTAGTTTAACCCATGCATAAATAGAGACACAAAGACAAGGCATGTGTGAAATACGTGTATCATCTTTTCAAAGCCCAAATCTGAAACCTGTCATTGTTCTGCTCAAACCCGGGGCTCCCTACTGCTCTAACCACTTTCCCTGCTTTCTCCCTCCAAACTGGCCTCCTCTTGTCCTTATGAAGCCCTGGGAAATTAGAACTGCTAAAATAATGACAATAGGGACATAATAAATTGCACTTCCCCAGAGATATCTGGGCCCTGCTCCTTGCCTGGCAAAGCACCTGGACCTTCTGCAGATGCCGCAGTGCCATGGCCTCCAGCCAGCACAGGCCTTCCCAGGTCCCTGTGGGTTTGTCCCAGTGACGTCACAGCACACTGTGCAGAACCACATTCAAGGGCCAGGGCCATACCTCCCGAGGTCCCCAGCATCCGGTGCACCACCTGCCTCATATCAGGGCCTGAGTGTGTGAGGGAGCAATGTCTAGTCACCAGGAGAGCAGAGGAGGGAAAAGGGAAGAGGGCCACAGCAGCGGAGCAGAGAAGAGACCGGAAGGCAGCATCACTCATGCTCAGCGAGTGAGGACACTGAGCTCAGCTGGGAGGGCACAGGAGAGGGTGAGGCACACTGCCGTGCAGAGGGGAAGCAGGCCCTGAGGGCACAGTCAGAGTAACCAGGAAGGAAGTCACTGAGGTTAAAAGATGCATCTTTTACGTCCCAGCCAGCAGCACCAGCTTAAGAATCATTATTGCAACTGTAGAAAGTTACCTTTACCACAGTCGAAAGCAAGGGATTAGATGTCATTAAGGAATTACTGTTCATTTTGTCAGGAAGGATTAGGAGGGATCGTCCTGAAACAGTCACCACTGTGAGTCAGGAGTGCGTGCAAAGAGCCTTCGCAGATGAAACCACCCCGTGCAGGGCTTTGGTCTAAATCCCGAAGCCAGGCCCAGGTTGGTGGTGCAGTTGGTAGCAAACTGAATCTCTGTGCTGGAGGTCACACAGCTGACGGCAGTTCAGATCCCCAGGCCATTTTGAAAGCATGACAGGCACACGTGTGCGTGTCCAAGATCCTAGAGTTGGAGAACTAGGTAAGACAAGAGCGGACTGAGGCGAGGGACGTTTCAAACTGAAGTGAGGAACATCCCAAACACCCAAAACCCAACAGACCAGAAGTGGCTGTGAGACTGGGTTGGAACCAGCTGGAACCAAAATGGTGCCTGGACAGATTTCTACCAAACCTTCAGACTCATTAAACCCCCATCATACTCTATAAGATAGAGATGACAGTCCCACCTGCACCATGACCGATTGTAATAACCATGGCAATGACTGGAACTATCCTAACGAGGCCAGAAAATGGGAGGGACAGTGTGGTTTCAGGAAAAACAATGATTCTTTCCTGGAAAAGTCATGAATAAACCACCCCTTACTTAGCCTGGCATTAAGCCAAGCCTTGTAAGACAGACACTGAAGTTCAGGCTGCCCTGCCTAAGGAGTGGGTAGCCCTCGTCCTTCCTTCTGGGTAACAGTGCTCTTCTTCCCTCAGAAGAAGGACAGAAACTGTTCACGCATCTCCTCTCACATGGCTGCTCTACCCATGGGGTAGTCCACTCTACACTCTTTTTTTTTTTTTTTTTTTTTTGAGAGGTTTTCGCTATAGGGCACGTGCGCTCGCCAGACAGACAGAGAGAGACATAGAGACAGAAAGCGAGAAATCACCCCCAGAAGGGATGGTCACGCCGCAATCCCTTCTCCTCCATTCTCCTCTCGGGATCTTGGGCATGCATGCACACGTGCCCGGCGTGAGTTTTAAGCCACCAGGTCCGGGATGCAAACCGCAGTCGACTATGGGACTGCGGGAGTCCAGTGACATAGCCATTACACTAACTGCTGGTTCCCCACTCTACACTATTCTTAACAAACCTGCTTTCACTCTGCCTCAACAGCCCATTCTTGATTTCTTTCCTGCATGAAGCCAAGGACGTCCCCTCACAGTCTGGGTAGAGACGCCCATGGGTTGAGTCTCCCCAGCAACACAAGGCAAAAGGACTGCAGTATGACAAGTTCTGTCAAGGCTGATTTTTTTTTCTCTCTCTCATGCATGCACACATACTCTCTGTAAAGAATAAAATAAACTTCAAAAGGTTTCTTTTTGACTCAAGCAAAAAAAATTAAAAAAAAGTAAACGTAGGAGATAGAGAAACCAAATTAGCAAAATGTTAAAAATTGCCACAGCTCAGTGGGCCAGCAGCAGTGGATTAGCAGTAGCACAATCTATGATACTGAACCCACACGGGACGGTCCTGTGTTCATATTCCGGGGCATCCCTGTACACACTGGGTGTGCGTGCACATGCCCGTGATCCAGGCTGGCTGTGGCTGGGGTCGATCACAGCGTGAAGACACTGGTGGGGACGCCTCTCTCTCTCTTTATTCTCCTTTGGCCTTTTTGTCTCTCTCTCTCTCTCTCTCTCTCTCTCTCTCTCTCTCATGGAAGAAATTAACTATAAAAAAATTGTCAGATCCCAGTGACTAGTCCATGGGGTGCCTGGACTGTTCTCTACTTTTATGTATATTTGAAATATCTTGAGGTGTGTTTTTGTCATTTAAAGGCATCCACTGAAGGAAATGAAGTGATTCTTCAAATCAATGGCTGTTTATTATTGGATTTAGGGAAGTCCCCTGGAAATTTGGGATTTATCCAAAATTTATTTTTTTAACTGTTGGTTATTTAGAATGACTATTATTTAGATATGAGTGACAAAAATGCAAATAAACAAACAAAAACTGCCAAATCAGAAGCTAGAAAAATATAATTCAGTCAATCTAACCTAATTTGTATTCCTCATCAGTCCTTTACCTCCTTAAACCATGTATTAAGAAGTAGAACACTGAATGTGTTGAAGAAAGTAACATTCTTGTGAGCGTCCTTCTCTGCCTTGATGGTGCGTCTGTGAGACCCAGTGCCAGCCCTAAGAAGCTGGAACTCAGCACTGCTGGGGATGAGGAGAGCCATCCACTTGGGACCTGTTGCTGTCCTTCCTGTTCCTCCAGAACCTGGAAAGGGAAGCTCCTCACAGTGCCCAAGACTTGATTCAAGCAGCCCCTGCCGTTGCCAAGTGAAGAGGATCTGAGCCCTCCTGGGAGACCCTGGCCTCCCAGCCTGGCACCTGGGCTTGCAGGGCCAATGCCCTTGCAGCTCCTACCCTCAGCCCTTGAGAAAAACAACCAGAGAACTGAGGAAGGAAGCCAACAAACCTATAGAACGCTTCAAATCCACAAATTTACACCGAAAGTCCAATAAGGTTCTCACACGCTAGAATGATGAAAATTAAAGCTGGACCTGGCAGGTGCCATTCTCACCTGCAGCTACGGGAGTGTAAAACGGTGCAACTATGCACCTCGTACCTGGCAGAGCCATTCCACAATCAGGTACTGACCCAAAAGGAAGCTATATCCATATAATAGCTATAGGTGAACATTCTAGAAGATTTTACAAAACCTGCAAACTGCTATCAACGGGGCAAAGGACAGAAAAATGGGTATGAATGAATGAGTGGAGCAGGGCTCTTCCATAAAGAGGAATGAACTACAGAAACACCATGATATCCATGAATATTGGATGTCACCTTCTGAGTAAAGAACTAGACAGAAAGGTACGACTGCACAATGCACCTTACACAGACCAGCAGCAACCCGGGCAGGGGAACGGAGGGCCTGCCGAGCAGCAGGAGGAAACTGCAGCAGCCCAGCACAGTATCTTAATTGTGCTGAGGGTTTCCACAGTGCAAAAGTGTATCAGGATTTGTCGGGACCAGCAGTTAGCATAATGGCTATGTCGCTGGACTCCCATGTAGTCGACCGCGGTACGAGTCCCGGACCCGGTGGCTTAAAACTCACGCCGGGCGCGTGTGCGTGCGTGCCCAAGATCCCGAGAAGAGAATGAAAGAGAAGGGATTGTGGTGTGGCCATCCTCCCTGGGGGGTGGTTTCTCGCTTTGTGTCTCTCTGTCACTCTCTGTCTGGTGAGCACATGTGCCCTATAGCAAAAAAAATAATAAACTCCCCAGAAAAAAAAAAAAAAGATTTGTCAAGCTGTAAGCTTTAAATGTGTGCCCTTTATTGTACATAAACATAACTCAATAAAGTCGCTTCAAGAATTTAGCATCCTTCTCAGTCACACAGAGAAAAAAAGAAAGAATTCTGTAAAAAGAATCCAGTCTTTTTTTTTTTTTTTTTTTTTTTCCTATAGGGTGCGGTGCACTCGCCAGACAGACAGACAAAGACAGAGAGACAGAAAGCGAGAAATCACCTCCCAGGATGGCCACGCCACAATCCCTTCTCTTCCATTCTCCTATCGGGATCTTGGGCACGCACGCACACGCGTCCGGCATGAGTTTTAAGCCACCGGGTCCGGGACATGAACTGCGGTCGACTATGTGGGAGTCCAGCAACATAGCCATTATGCTAACTGCTGGTCCTCAAAAGAATCTAATCTTCAAAATAAGAATAGCATGAGGCAGATAATGCACAAGGAAAAACCAACAGGCTCTCTGGTTGCAAAGCTAGCTCTTCCCTACTCAGTAACGGGTACAGGATCGCAGTGTTCCCAGTCTGTATGCCACAGTTCCTCATTCTGTAACAACCTGGGTAAGATTTTCCATCAGTTAATAATTACTTAAGGGGCCAACCCCATACCTGATGGCTAAGGAAACAGATCCCACAGGGACAACTGTGAATCCAGACTCCGTGGTTTGAAAACATGCTGAGCAACTGTATGCCCCAAATCCCAACCCGATGGAGAAATGAAGAAGGGATCATAGCATGGCCACGTCCCATTGGAAGGTGCTCGCTCAACTCCTGCACTCCTCTCCTTCTGTGTCTCTCTCTGGCTAGTATATATGCTGAGAATTTAAAGAAAAAACGTTTAAGCCACAAATAAATAAAATAAAATGAAGAACTGCTTTAGGTTTAGCCAATGGAGAATACTGATTGATGCTGCAGCTCAGCAGACAAAGGCCATGTGGGAGGCCCAGGTTCCATTCTCCACCTCTGTAAAAAACCAGGGGCAGCAGCACGCATGGGTAGTCACAACTGCTCAGGAGGCTGAAGCAGGAGGACTGTGGCTGAGAACCTGTCCTAAAAAGAGAAAGAAAAAATGATTTGGGTCCTAATTGTCTAAGTAAAAGTTTAATATTTTCTTATATTTGATCTCACCAGCATCTAACTAAACCATAACATCTTTGGAGGACAGGAATGTGCGTATTTTTTTTTTTTTTAATTCCCTGAAGACCTAGTACTATCCTTGTGCACGGTCCATGCTTAATTTATATAGAACTGAAGTTTTATTTGCATCACTTGTTCAAAGTTATTTAAAGTTTTTTTCCTTCAAAAGTACTGCATAATTAAATAGAACCTAAAAAATAATGCTATAGGTGCGCAGACCTGAAACAGTCACTGATCAGGCCTGGGCTTTGGGACTGCCACTGACAGAAACTGCTTCTCAAAGGTCAGGACCTGCCAGACAAGGCTACAGGTCATCCCAGGAACAGGGAGGTAGAGGACCTTCCTGAGACCTGGGGCCACAGTCTTTGTTCATTGTCCCACTCTCTGCAAGAACATGTGAATGAAGTGCCCAAGAACAACCACGGGAAGCCAAGAACTTGAGCTAGAACTGAACCTCCTCCACTTTCTAATGAAGCTTCCTGAAAGGCAGGAATTCCATCAGCCTCAGATGTCTGCACTCTCCACACCTTTATGCTCTCTTTGATCATTAAATTAATCATTTAAAAAATCCCCATTGAATAAACTCCCCAGTGTTTTTTTAAAATTATTTATTTATTTTGTTTTCTTTTATTCAATTATTACTGTTTTTAATTAGCTACAGGGCACATGCACTCACCAGAGAGAGAAAGAAGGAAAGTAAGAAAGCAAGCCATCAGATTCAGGACCCGAACAGTGGTCGACCATGCAGGAGTCCAGCACCATAACCACCACGCCACCTGCTGGCCCCTCCTCAGTGTCTATTTACACGAGCTAATCCTGGAACAATATTTACAGCTCCCCTGGCCCGGCTAGTCTGGACGGAGTGTTATATTTAAGAACTGCTTCAGCAAAACCATTTTCTGAGAAGACCTTTCATAAAAATAAACCTGGCTTATCTCGGCTGCACCCCACGAGCATAACTAATTGCTCCTCCTCCTCTCTGTGTTCAGAAGCAGTCTGCACCGTCCCCTTTAGCTCTTGTCATGATCCCCTGTTCAGAGAGCTGTCCTCATCTTAATATTGTGTGGACTCTGCCAGGACAGGGACACCCAAGACAGAGTCAGTGAATTCTAATTAATGCTGATTTGTTTTTTTAAATCAAGAGTCAAATAAATTTTAAAATGACCCTGCCTCAGTAAAAATGAATCATTTCATTTTTAAATGTCATACTATGTTGGAAAATAAGATGACAATGTAATACAGAAACAATAGAACATATATGACTAATTTAGATTCTGTCCTAAGATGGAAGATGTTGGATTAAATGGGAATAATCAAAAATCAAAATAATTAAGGCTGGCCTTTCTTTGGATTTTTTTTTCCTTTTCTCCCCCACCCCTTCTTTTTTAGTTTGGTTTTTCTTTTGCGTTTTAACCAAGCCATAATTTCACTCTGGTTAAATATTTCCTATAACTCAATAGCTGTTTTTCAGACAAGTAATTCTGCAAAAAACCAGTTATATAATGGCCCTAAAAGTATCTTACAAAATAGTTTTTGTTTCGTGGTAGATGCTCGCGAAGGCTTTATAACTGTTTTGAAGTAGCCGATTACTCATGGCGGGAGCTAAGTATAGCATGAGGGCCTGCTCACAATCTGGGCTCAACTGTCTTTTTGTAAAGCCACTTGTTTAAACTATGTAAAGTGCATGAAAAGCACACATTTCTTGAAGAGGAAATTTTTGTATCAGTGAACAGTTATGCCCTCTGTATACAGTTCTTTTAGGCTAACTAGGACTCCCAGACCGGCCTCCTTGAGAGCTGGAACGATGTCTTAATATACATTTTAGCAATTGATGAGTGGGTGAATGATTGAATGGATAATCTTAACCCAGGACCGGAGGTATGAGTCACCTGTTCCTCCCTCACTGGCTCAGTCAGGATCCTCCTGGGAGGAGCCAAGGCATGTCTTATTCAAAAGCTTCCCGGTGAGTCTATCCACACACGCCTCTGGTGAACAGCCATCAGGACAGAATTGAGCCCTCATGTTTATTTAAACTGACTTAGTATCAGCGCTGAGAAAACATCAACGCTATACACAGGGCAATTTGGTGAGGAAATGGACACGACCAGGAGTTCGCCAGGATCAGAGGTGTAACTGGAACTGTCCCAAACTGAGACATGTGGCCACATGTTAGTGCCCAAGCTTTTTGTTTGGTTTGATTCTTTAATGGTCAGTTAAGTTTTCATCATTCTGAGAATCTTTATATCAACAATGCACACCTGTATAAAGAAAACTGCCACATGCAGCCCTCTATACCCGAAACCAACCACGAAGAAGGTTTGTACCAGTGCCACCTCCCATGGAACGTGCCTCCTCAATGAACTTTTCTCATGGCCTTTCACTAGGGTTATCTCAGTGGCTTTGGAAAAAGGCAGTCAAGCCCAGATTGCCCTGCAGTAGATCCAGAATCTGACTCTAGGTGTTTTTATCCAAATTTTTTCAAAAGGTAGGCCTAATTCTCTTCCTCTCAGTGTGAGCTGGACTTAGTGACTGGCTTCTGGCAAATAAACTATGAAAGCAGTGACAGCATGTGACTTCTAGGACCAGGCCGTACAAGGCCTCGCAACTTCCTCCTTGCACTCACTCCCTCCTGACTCACCGGCTCTACAGGAAGTTGGCTGCCACGCTGTGAGGACACTCAAGCAGTCAAGCCACATGGCTGAGACCTGATGAAAGTTAACAGAAACTGAGCCGTGTGCCAGTTGCACGACTAAACAGAGCTACAGCCTGAACAGAGCGCCTAGTCAGACCTAGCCAGTAAAGCCATTCTTACAACACAGCAGGCACTTCCAGTCACTATTAGTGTGTTGGGAACGTCATGTCGCATTGGTCTGTTTTTCTATGCAAAAATGCATTATGACTTTCCCAACAGCCCAGCATAATTTAGAGTGCTATGTTCTACGGTGCTAAGTCTTAGGGTGCTACATTTTAGGGTTGTTATGCAGCAATAGGTAACCACTACACCCACAGCCTTTAACCTGGTCACCTGTGTCATCAGGCCATGCTTTCATGAAGTCACCTGCTACCTGGAGCTGACTGTGCAGTTTGCTGTCCATGTGGAAGCATGCACGGCAATGATGGTCTCCATGATGACTGAGCTCTGACCACCTGCACACATGGACTCGGGTCATACAGGGCCAGCCCTGCAGTACCAGGAGACCCAGTCCCAGCAGAAGGCACAAGCCAGGCAGGCTACTTCACTGCTACGAATCTGCATAGGGACCATACTCCATCTGAAATGCCTGCTGCACAGGGTCACAAGCTTCAGAGGAAAATGCTGATGTTCAGACTTTGAAAGCTGCAAAATGGTGCAAATGTACAAATATGGGTTAAACAGAGCCTATCACTTCCCTTACCATAGCTTTAGCTTACTTCAGTAACAACTCAGCCACCACCATGGGTGAATCACGCCCTCACCGTGGCTCCACGCCGTACCATGCAAAGCTGTAGGCAAGCCTAGAATGACCTTGTTTGAACTGAGTACCGAAGACACTAGGCCCTGGCATCAAACCCACTCGTAACTCCTTTCTCATAGCTCAGCTCTCTACCCCTTCACCCCAGGACCCTCTAGCCACCACACCAATGTCTCTGGAGTCAGGGAAGCACATGTGAGCATCAATCCTTAAGTGACAACTGATGTGGCCAGGAGGGCCGGAGTGAGCACCAGCACCTCTCTGCCCTCCCTGAGGCCAGACTGGCTCCAGAGCACACACGCTCCTCCCAAGAGGACTGGCACAACTCTGCACAGTCTGTACACACACACACATGCACGATCTCCTCATGGAGCTGGTGTTCTGAAGACACTGCAGACAGCACCGAGCCTGCTGGCAAATGTCACAAGCAGCCATGTCCCACTGCCTGGCTGCCTGGGAGGTGTGGAGTTGGCTGTTAAGGAAGCATTACATTCCAAACAACTTTCGCAAATCCTTTGCTTCAACATTGCTATGGAACAGGAAAGAAGATAAATCAGGTCCAGAGTGTGCTTAGCATCTCCAGTCTGTCTCCTTCTTCCTAAAGCCCCAAGGTTCACACTGGCTACAGGATTAGCAATCCCAGCCTATCAGCCTGTGCTCCAGGGGGACTGACAGGCAGCATGCCTGGCTCTGCTAGGACAAGTCGTGTGCTCTAATGAGGATGCGCACTCACCCTGGGCCAGCAGGAGGCCACAGGCCTCTCAGAGAACACAGGATGCATTAAGAGTCGAAATGCATGCTGGGGGTGTGGGCTCCATAACCTCGAGCACACTACTTCTCTCCAGGAGGCAGTGTCCTCCTTTCCCAAGCAATGTGACAGTAACAGCACCGGTGTGCGGGTGTACCGAGGGGGTGAGTGACAGACATAGGGTATGGAAAACTCAGCACCAGCAGTGGCCAGGCCTAGAGGACCCAGGATGTCGATACCTATTCACTGAGGCACCTGCACGGCCCGGCACCTGGATGTCGCAGCAACGCCTAACCACTGGAAGGGTTTCTGGATGCTCCTCTCAATCACATGCGCATCCTTCTACACACAGGTCCAGGGGCCACACCTTGAGCAGCCCTGACCCCAGGACCACTGCAGACACAGGGTGCCAATCTCTGACCCCAAACCTGGTTCCCCGGCCTTGCTCCACTCCCATATCATTGTTACATGTATTCACTCTGCCCTTATTCTTCAACAAAGTTGCAGCTCTTACAGCTTGGCCAGGGTCCCAGATCTCTCATTGAGCACGTCACATGGTGTGTCAGAGGAGCAGGTACACTGCAGGCCAGGCCTGCGCCCTGTCCCCACCACCCATGGGATATGGGGGTGCTCTGTCTCCGGGGCAGACATTGGTGGACATCACCTCATGGAAAACTCTGGAAATGAAGCAGATCAACGGCGAGCGCAGCTCCACTGAGGTCTGAGCCTCACCCACGGTGATCTCACTTTCCTCTCATGGCACTTGCACCTTCTCAAGGTTCTGACTTAGCTCTTGCTGCTTCCGCTTCTTAGAAAACCTTTTCCCACCCCATGCCCACTTCCTGGCTGATCTTAGAGCCCAGACTTTCCTCAGGGCCCCCAGGATCATTCCCGTGAATATCAAGGACCCGTGGTCATGCTAAGAGCATGCGCTGGGCCACGTGACCATGGGTGAAGCCTTGGGGTTTACCACACTAACCAGCTGATTAACCTCTCCGTGCCCTACATGCCTCGTTTTTAAAATGGGAGGAATACCAACATCTGCAAGAAGTACGTGAGGTGACATATATGAGAGACTTCGAAAGTTTGTGGAAAATGGAATTAAAGTACTAATTTATTTTGGGGCAAAAAAAATTTTTTGAAATCCATACAGTGTACCTAATATGCATTTCCCACAGTTCTTGGAGAACCCTTGTACAGGGCTTTAAATGGTGCTGGGCTCCTCTCGGTGCCCCTGGCTGGCAGCTCGTGTTCTAAGTGGGATCTGGGCATGGGCAGAAGATCCCACCCACACTGCCATGGCTTTTCCACAAGGCCTCCCAGTCCTCCTGGTGCTGTGGCCACCCTCTTCTCTGAGCTTCCCCCACAATCACCGTCCATCTGTCCTACTCGAGGAATCTTGCACCCCCTTCTCAGGCGCGTTGCACTCAGTGCTAATCCTGGAGTGCATGAGTAAGTGTGTGCGCCCTAAACCCCCTCTGCTCCACCAGCGCCTGCTCGCCACCTGGTCGGGACCCAGCCTTGGCCCTCATCTAGTTGGCAGGCTCGTGGCATGCGTCCTCCTCGCTGGGGACCTGCCCTGCCACCCTGTCATCCATGTCACCTAAGTGTGCACTCCATGAGCTACCCCTGTCCCTCTGGCCCTGGCTGTGGCCACACCAGCTGTCCCAGCACCCCGTCCCTCTTCTGCCCTCTCTTGCTTCTGCACACCGAGGGTCAGTCTAATATTCTAAAAACAGCCTTTGTCCACAAGCCTGGTGCTCTGCTGCTTCAAAATCTTCACTATTTCTCCAGCTCTTCACGATAAAATTCACGCTCCCCCACTGCTGATCCATAGCGTGGTCTCATGTCATATATAGGCGCCAGGCCACCTGCTGTCCTTGGTGTCCCCGTCAGCAGACGAGTGTGCACACACTGTGATGTCCTCCATGCTTGGGCTTCTGTTCACGGCAGTCGGTCCCCTCCTGCCACGTTTCATCAGCTGTCAAGTCGGAGCCCAAAATCTGAGAAGCATTGTCTCATCTCCAAGCTTCAAAGGGGCGTGGCTGCCAGCGGTCACGGCTGGAGCCTTTGCTTTGGGCTGGCTCTGACCGGTCTTCAGTGCCTTGGCCTCACCCAGGGTCTCCTCCATGAGTGCAGTGGCCACACCTACACATCTCTGAGCCTCGCCCAGTGTGAGAAGGTGTGTGTGAAATAATTGCAGACTGGGGACTGGGTGGTGGCACCACACAGGTAAGACGTGATCGTGATGCTCTGTGTGGCACCTCACAGGAAGGTTCTGGATTTGCACCCAGAGACCTCTCTGAGTAACTCGGGCATGTCTGGGCCCAGGACTTAGGCCTGACTGAAACTGGAGAAGGACAGTAGCATGAAGACCTTCTTCAGGTCAATGTCTCTCTATCTCCCTAGCTCATAGAAAAAAAATCAGCAAGCTTGAAAAAGTAATTGGAGACTAAATTCCTTGCTAGCAAGTTCGAGATGTGCCCTCACCCCCGCATAATCACTTTGGAAAGGTCACATAAGAACAGCAATGACACCATCATTTCCTACCACTTATTTTACTGTTGAAGTACATCGATAGAATTATTCACTTTTTTCCAGTCACAATTCTTGTGATAATTGTACTTTTGAAATATAGAAATTTCACCTGAGTTCATTTGTACTCCTTGATAATGAACTACTACTATGAATTTAAAAGAAGACACTAGGGCACAAGCCACAGCTACCAGAGCCCGTCAGAGACGTCCTACCACCACTGCCACCCTCACTCGCCAAGCAGGCGGCCCCGATGACTCACTACCTGGCATGTGCTCAATCACAGCTCAACTCTCCCAGAGTTCACTCGGAAATATGACAGTACACTGCACACAGGGCTGCATTCTTGAAAACAAGCTGTTTTTTCTATCGCCACAATTAATTTGCACTTCACAAATTAGAGCATTTTAAAATACAAGCATAAACTGGGGGCCAGCAGATGGCATGGTGGCTAAGGTGGCTGGATTCCAATATGGCCGACTGGGGTTCAAGTCCTGAACCCAGTGGCCTGAAAATCACACCAGGCACATGTGTGCATGAGCCCAAAATCCTGAGAGGAGAATGGAGAGGATGGAATTGTAGTGTGGCCATCCCCTCAGAGGGTAAATTCTCACTTTCCCTCTCTCTCTCTCTTTCTCCCCTCTGCAGTGAGTGCACACACCTTGTGGCAAAAAGGGGGAAAAAAAAGCTAAAATAAATAAATAAAACCATAAACTGATGTTTCCTATGCCTCACTACAAAGTTAATACAAGAAACGACAGTTTCAGGGTGTGCTTTTATATCCTCTCACAGAGCAGAGAGACATGTACACACATTGGATTCGCTTTTATAAAATCTGGGGACACAAATGTAGTCAAACATAAATGGGCAGTCCATCACCCAAAACCAGCCAGAAGGTCACTGAGCCCCTCTGGCTTCAAAGCATCTGCTGAGCCACTGCCTCGGTGGTGACAGGGGATGGGGTGGCACCCAGTACCTCATCCATCCTGGACGGGAGGAGCGGCACAAACAGGCAGATTCAACCTCATAAGGGCCGTTACTTTCCTTAAGCAAAAATGGGCTCAGCCCACAGGAAAGTTTGTCAAAGCAGCAGATATTCATTGAGCACCTATTTATTAGAAGTTATGTACTCAGGGTAGGGATGCTACTATGCCCTTAGGCCATACAGATAACACACACACACTGACCCTAACTGAGATCCACCTCTGAACAGGGAGCACACAATGTCCTCTGATCTGTTCTGTCTGGACCGTTTCCTTACACGGTTCCCAGTGGATGTACTGATGTGCTCGACATTTTATCTTAACATAGACCCTAAGGCAGTCGCCCAGTGTGAGTAAATCTCTAAGGACTCTGTGGAGCTGCTGATGGAACAAATGGGGCCGATAACTGGCTGTGTTCACATCAACACTGATTATTTATATACGCTTTTTAGTAGGCTAAGGATATCATGCAATAATGATGGGGAATGATGGGGTACCCTGGGCTTAGAGGGAAGTCCCAGACATTGGTCTTGCTCTAAAAACCCTTCATAGTTGCAACAGTCAGCAGACCACAGCCCAGTCCCAGGTCAGCTTAAGGAACTTGGTAGAGAAGGCCGTCCAGGCCCAGCTGTGGTGGCACAGAAAGGAGGACACCACTGCATGATACTGGAGCCACAGGGGAGGCCCTGGTTTGGATCCCAGATCAATCTGAACATGTCAGGCACGCCCATGATCCTGGCTAGCTGAGAGACTGAGGGGAGGATCTCCTTCTCGTGAGAAACAGGGGGGTGGGGGTGGGGAGAAGAGAGAGAGAGAGACTATCTCTTCATTACAGAGGAGTCCTGGTCTTACCCTCACAATATCAGGGAATCGCTAGAAGGACAAAAACAAAAGCAACACAATGCAATGACCTCTATTTAGATGCAGAGACAGAGCTCACAAAGGAGTCACCCCCTATGTTCTCCCATTCATCCCTGTCCACCCAGTCCAACCTGTCGCTTTTGCATTTCTGTGCTTGCTTGGTCCCAGTACAAACTTGTGTTAAAACATCTGCTCCCGCTGTTGTCAGTGTCCCATCAAGGTAACACTGGCTGCATTTCTACCGTAAGAAATCTTCATGGTAACAGTAATACTTCCTAAAGAAATGCAAGGTAACTTCACAAACATAGGGCATGGGATAGTTTTTCATTATCTATTGTGAATTTTTGTTCATACTAATAATGGATTGGTAGAAAAATGACAGGAAAAGATAATAGAAACTGCCATGTGACAAGCACTTGACTGGATCTTCTCACTCCGATCTTTGTAATTATCTTCTAAAACTCTACAATCCAGATAGCTCCATCTTAGGCATGGGGAAACCCAGGGACAAGAAGACGAAATTCCTCTGGGTCACATGGCTTCAGAGACTGAGAATGGATGTGACGGCCTTGCTGTTTCATCTCACCGTTCTGTAGGCAGACACCCTCACCACAGAAGGGGCCAGAGAGCTGCAAACTTCTGCACTCCTTGGGGCAAAACCCCACCCCACCCCCCAACTCTAGGCCCTTCAAGCGGAGAAAGGGCTTGCTTTGACAAAAGGAGGAGAGATGTAAGCAAAACTGCAAAATCTGGTTCAGTTTCAATTATATGTCACTTTCACATGTTTGAAATAAGCGAAAAGTCCTTTTCATGCCAGTGGCTATTCAGCATGATAAAAATACTGTCCTAGCTAAGTAAAACCATTATGCAAATCGAACACATACCTCCTCACACACATAGATGTCATTAAAGCCAGCCCAGCCTAAAAACAAGCCATCCCTTACTTCCCATTAGGCCCTTCATCCCTGGCCATCAGAAACCATATAATTTCGAACTCAGAAAATGAAAAGCAAATATCGAGAAAACAGTTCAAACACAAGATTTCTCCTCTGGGGTTGCCATTCAGATGCCTTATCTAAAGAGCAGTGTTCTCCTTAGAACAGTTAAAGGGGCAAAGGTATATTCTTCTAGTCATGGGTGTGTCATTGAGAAGCAGTTTTAACAGAAAGGAGAAGATTCTGCACAGGTAAGTGAAATCTCATGCAGATGGATAAATTATCTTTGTGAGAGTGACTAAAACCAAGTTAAGGACCAGCCCCGTAACCTATCATTCCCTGTCCACTCAGTTAAGACGGCGGAATCCCACGTGGCCAACTGCAGTTGGAAGCTCAGTCAGGTGGCTTGAAAAATACACTGGGTACATGTGCGTGCCCAGAATTCTGACAAGATGGAGAAATGGAGAAGGGAGTGTGGTATGCTCATGCCTCATGGTAGGGGTTACCTTCTCCTCTCCCTCTATGACTTTTTCTGTCTCTGTCTCTTTGGCAAATGTATGCACCCTCTGGCAATTTAAAAAAAAAAAAAAAGAAAGAATAAAAGAAGATAGATTGGGGGATGCTGTGTTTGCATACGCCCTTGGGAGAGCTACAGACAGAGGACTTTAAGGACACTGAAAGCCCACACTGGAGGGAGACAGGTGCTTAATTTGGCATCTCTATTGGATGCCAAAGGCCATCATCTCTGCCTCCGAGGCTTTGTAAGGCATACAGGTGAATCCAGCACCAACCAGCCATGATAAACCACAGAGCGGCTGCAAGGTAACACACCAGGGCAGCTCCCCTCTGCTGAGCTCACCTGCGGCGGGGAGCGAGAATAGTAACTTGCGAGGTCCATTAACTCAGGCATGCCCCTGCCAGCCGGTCGCCTCAGCAGCAGGGAAGAGGCAGCTACAGAATCCCTGGTTCATTAGTGAGACTCTGACAGCTCCGAGCAAGGGCTGCCTAAGGTTCCCCACAGGAAAACACCATTTGCTAATCTGTGAATTTGGGTTCTGCAAGGCAGCTTCTGCTTAGAAGGAAATTCTATGTATTGGCCAAGCTTTCATTACATTAATTAGCACAAGACACAGTGAGCTGAGGCCACATCCACGCAACAGGGAGGGCTTTTCAACATTATTCACTCAGAAGGCAGGATCGAGGCAGGGCACCTGGAGGGGGAAGGTGGTCTGGATTCACCTGTTCGCACTAATTCATACGTGCTGCATTTGTTCCTCCCCATCACACCCACACTTCTTTCATTAGACATTCCACCTAGGAGCCTCAAGAGTGACACCAAGAAACGCACTAGTACTGCCACAATCAACAGGTGACATATGGAGTCTCTGGTCTGAGGATGCTGGCACATGCACTGCTTTTTTAGCAAAGAGCTGTTGAGAAACTCAGACGGCTCAGAAATATGGCAGAGTAACATTGCCCCCCTCCTGCAGCGCAGGAGGCCAGAACAGTGGCACCGGCAAAGGGGACTCTGGAAGCTGCGTGTGCTTCCCTGTGGCACAGTGCGGTGACCACAGGTTGAGAAGAGAGATATTAACCTGGAGATTTAAGAGTCATGTGACAATCTCACCCACAGAATGGAGAGAACCCCAACAATCCTTGGAACAGTCAAACCTCCTAGGACACAAGGAACATGACACGGTCATCCTGTCAACTTGAAAATAGCACCTCCACAAATGGCTAAAATGCAGAAAGAAGGCAGGTCCTTGTCAAGTACTATTTTGTTTCAATTTTGGTTTCCTTCTTTTAGAAAAAAAATTACAAGGACCAGGCAAGTGACATGTTGGTTAAAGTGCTAGATCCTACATGGGTGACCTTGCAGTTCAAGTCCCAGACCCGGCAGCCTGAAAATCATGCCAGGCGCATGTGTGTGTGTGCCTGAAGTCCCAAGAGGAGAAAAGAAAAGGGACTGTGACATGGCCACCCCCCGGGGGGTGGATTTCTCACTTTTCCTCTCTGGCAAGCACTTGTGCCCTGTGAGGGGGTGGACTAAAAAAAGAAAAAAAAATTACAATTACAACCAGGAAACTATCATTCCAAAAGTGTAAAACACACATTGAGTAAAAGGAAATCGATGAATAAGAAAATATTCTAAACTGAAATGTGTTTCTATCTAAACTAGTCTAGGTTCCAAACTAATTTTCAATACTTTTCTGAATGTTGTGAAGTTCATTCAGTGATATCATTCAGAATATTATTTTGGACTCTGGGTCACTCTATTTAAAACCCATCAGATTAGGGCCAGCAGGTGGTGTAGTGGCTAAGGTGCCGGACTCCCATAGGGTCAACCGTGGTTTGAGCCCGGACCCAATGGCTTCAAACTCACATTGGGCACCTGTGAGTCCATGTCCCAAATCCCAAGAGGATAATGGAGATGGGACTGCAGTATGTCCATCCCATGGTGGTGCGGGGTGGGAGGGAGGAGTGATTTCTCACTTTCTTAGGTTCCCTCTCCCTGTTTCTGTCTCTCTCTAGCAAGTGCATGTACCCTATGGCAAAAACCTAAAACAACGACAACAAAAAAACCTCAGATTTATCTGAGAGGCGGTAAAGGGTAGGGATTTAGCATGTGGTTAGAGCTTGAGAAACCTCACCTACATTATCCTAATTAACATGAACACTTTCTCAATCAAATGGAGTGATCTGGCTCTTGTAAGAAATCTCCAATTCATTCTTCTCACGTGTGATGTTGCCAGAGCACTCTTAACCAGCATGACGTAATAAGTGGTTTAGGCACAAGAGTAGGAGGGAGAAGGTTTCCAATTCCGCTCCAAACCAATTCGACCTGATAATTATAGACAGCGCGCTATATGGGCGGATGGGCAGACGATGGGGAATTTGGCAAGGAGCTCTTCTGAGTGGCAAATGCCTAGCTTCTGGCTGCAGTCAATCAGTCTCTTTGCAACCTAATGGTTTGTTTATCGAACACTATTAGATTTTGCTTTTAATTAATAGGGTTCTGGCCAATGAGACTATATTTAGAGACTAAAAAATTTGCCATGTGAACAAAAGCATATAGTTTTGCTGTATTATCACTCCCACCCAAGACTATATTTAAATGTAACTCCCAAACGATTAAGTTTGAAAAAAATAAAAAGGAAAAATAAACTGCCAGAACTGATTTGGGAATCTACTGCTTTGCCAAGAGGTGGCAGTTAGCTCTCGTTGTACACCCACCACCAAAGCGTGAGCACACGTGCACACACACAAACACACACATAGCAGGTTTCCCCATCAAGTTCTTCAACTTTGGTTTGCTACTTGAGTATTTCATGGCTCACCTATCTTCAGGTCATTGTACAGCTGGTCCAAATGTACTTGGTGTTTTCTCTCTCAGTCTTTCGCCTCCTCAGGCCACACAGAGCATTTATGATGAGACAAACATTTTCCAGAAGCTCATCATTTTAAGGAAGCTCCTCTCCAAACTGCCCGCCTCCTTCAAGCCAGCAAGAATGCAAGAAATTCTTACTTTTCCAGGCTGAACTAACCTAAGGGCCAAGAAGTTGATCTTCTTCCCCACCCCTCCCAAAGCCCAGACCCGTGCCCACTATGAGCAGGTGGAACATGACAGGGCATGGGCGAGGAGCACAGAGATATCATAAACAGCAAAGAATGGCAGCACCCGAAGTGCCGCAGATCAAAAGCCTGGTTGTCACTGACCTTTGGGTGGCAGTGTGAGTATCACTTCTGCTGGATGTCCAGGGAGCCTGCAGAAGTTCCACCTCATCATAAGCTCTGCGTGGGAGCTCTGCTGGACACAGCAGGGCTTGCGGGTGTTTGCTGCACCCTGCCTGGCAGGGAGGCTGTGCCCGGGAGGGCCAGCTACCAACAGACCTGCCTGTGGTCCACCACAGCCACTCTGCAGCCCTGGCACAGGCACTGTCCCAGACACGCAAACCAAGGCATGCTCTTCAGCGGGGGCCAGAAACCATCAGCAGCACCCCTTCCCAAGAAGCCCGTGTTCTCCCCGGCAGCCAGGTGGGAGGAGCAGGTGCCCCGTGCTCACCGCGGCCACTGACCCTATTCAGCCACCTATGCCTAAGCCCCCTGCCCCTATCTGCAAGCCTCTCTAATGACCTTGTGGTTATGGCTGGACCAACAGCCCATGAGCAGAGGTATACGTGCAACTGGGGTGGGGCCCAGAAGGAAGGGGCGCCTGTCCCCATCAGCCCCTCCACAGGTGGGGCTGGCACAGATGGAGACAAATCAACAAGCAGGATGAAGCAGGTTCCCAAGAACTGAGCCCCTCCACGTCAGCCCTGGACATGGATCAAGGAGAGAAAGACAATGATCACCTCTTTAAGCTACCGTGACTAAATGTTCCTCAAGGGAAGACATCTAGCACCCCCAAACCCACAAAGAACCAGGCTGAGAGCCCTGTCAGGCTGAAGCACTTCAGAGGCAATCAATCACCTGTTCCCTATAGGCTGGCGAGACAAGGTATGGTGGCAACTTAAGGAAGGGTCATATGGATCGCCGACTCCCCTACACACTGGCGAAAACAAGGAACAGTGGCAATTTAAGAAAGAAGATGTTGTTGTTTTATGGAAAAAGGGACCTACGATATTCTTAGAATGCTCTGAATCCCATGATTTTAGAGCTCGCGTGAGTCCTGAAAGGTCTCATCGCATTCTCTTCAGAGCCAACAGAGAGCAGCGCCTGCCTACTGAACTGTCACCATGCATCTCCGGCCGCAGACCAGGGTCTCAGAGACAGACGCGGTGACGTCTCTGTCTTAGAGGAGCCCGGAAGTCAGCGGTCAGAGAGGCGAGTCGGTGGAAAGTCATCCCATAGGAGCGTTTCAGGTGGGAAAGTGGGGGCCACAAGGGCAAACCTCAAAGAGCTAATCCCTCCAGAGACCAAAAGGAGGAGGCCCAGAGGCCTAGGATGGGATGCCCCAGCTGCGGTTTGAAGAATGAGCAGAAGAGCCTTCAAGGTCAAGGTGAGAGAGAAAGTACCAGACAGCAGGGCAAGTTCTGGGCAGGGAAGGCTCATGGACACGTAGAGTGTCAAGACCAGCAGCTGGAGCCGCCTGTCCGCCTGTCCACCATGCTGCCACTGGCTACCTATTTAAATTTAAATGGAGTAGTAAGAATAAAGAAGGTGAAAAAATTCAGTTCCTCAGTTGCACCAGCCACATTTCTGGTGCTCTGGAGCCTCCCGCAGTGGGCAACCCCAACAGAACATTCTCGTCCTTGCAGATGGCCCTGGGCTGGGTGTGTATGCAGGCGCCTTCTCAGGATGGGCCTGCGGGCTTTGCGAAGAGGTACTGAATCTTCGAAGACTGGCACTGGTGCCTAAATTTGCTTATTCCTGAGCTAATGGTCTTTCCAGTAACGCTCCCTGTCTGCCTGTGATAGGACGAAGTAAAAAAGGATGAGCGAACAACCTGAAGGCAGAGAGAGCCAGGGAAAGATACTCTGCCTGGCCTACTCACCCTCTCTTTGCCCACCGGAAGTGTGGGCATGTCCACATGAGTTCATGGAGAAACAGTGGGCATCACGCCACCTCCTGTCTGGAGGAAGGTGACTGCCTCCTTAAGGCAACAGCTCTGCATGGGGACCTTGCCAGTGAACACTGGATGGGGCCAGGAAGACAGGAGGGGGAGCACAAGGCCCTGACTGATCAAGCTCAGTTTTGGGGACTTGTGTCATTTTTCTCTTAAGGGACAAGACTTCAACAGTTTCTCTAAATCAATCAATGTCTTTCAAAAAGGCATCCCTTGGTTTGGTGGAGGTGAGGATTAGATTGACAAAAGATTTTTGCAAAAGCATTTATGACCTGGACTCTGTTTAATCAAATGCACCTGAGTAAAACATGTCTTGACAGTTGCTTTAAAAGTTTTTTCTCTTTTTTTATAGAAAAATTATTCTAATTGGATTTGGCCTGTAGGAGACATGGTCCTGGCAAGCAAAACTCATCACCTGATGAGGGAGACCAGCAGGAAGCAGTTGCAGGCCACAGACTATTCACAGCTGGGCGAAGGCATTTCTCTAGAGGGCTTGCTCAAACTGTCACGGGGACAGTCTGAAACAGGCCATGGCGAACACGTATGTTGCCTATAAAGTACACATGAGAAAAAAGTTTAATCCTATCCCAGGTAGACAGTAAAAACTCACGAAAATATAAAGGAAAAGTGATATAAGACAATGTCGCCCAGCAGCGCAGGTGCTGAAATCCATAAACGAGACAGAAACACTGGAGCGACAAACCAGAAGTGGGAAAGCAACGGTCTGAAACAGGGATGGGAACTAAAATGTACAGTTGACTTAAGTCCATTAAAATTATACACAAGCATTAAAAGGCATGTTGGTATATCAATATTCATCAATTATATAAATACTAAATATTTTAAATCGAGAAAAAGCACAAAGATGAAGATATAGCTACCTAAAAGCTCTTGGTGGCTGGTTAAATACCCAGCCCATGTTTTGCTCTAGTAGACTGTAACTGAAAAAATGCATCACTGAAATTAACCAGCAAATAAAATCCAGAGGCCCCATAATTAACCGTGGATGGGAAAATAATGAAGGGATGTAGGGAAGCACCACATGAGAAATGAGGTGTACTTGCCGCGTTCAAGGCTGAATCGGAACCAAGTCTTACTTCATTTCAGATGTACATGTCCTTGATTGAAAGATTACTTTAGTATCAAATATTTCTGCTCTCTTCTCAAAACGTTTGATCAATTGCAAAATGAAGTCTAATCATGAATTTAATAACCAAGCACAAAAGACCTGGAAACCTACACTACTTATTATGGTGTATGGCTACAGCCTGTACTCACTGTCTTCTAAATTATTATGGAAGCACTCCTAGGTGCACACCAATTATGACTTTGTTGCTCAGGTCCCAAATTAGAGGCCAAGTATCCAGGCCTGCATGTATGCAAAGGTTTCACTCTTCCTGGGTCACGTCCTCCCCCAATAAAAATCCACTCTACCTGTGCCTTGGGGAAGGTCACAAAAGAACATTTTACAATTTTTTTTTCCTTGACATAGGGCATGTGTGCTCACCAGAGAAAGACAAACAGAAAGAAAGTGAGAAATCATCTCCCAGAGAGGATGGCCACACTGCAATCCCTAGGTCTGGGACTTAAACTGCGGTCGACCACGTCAGAGTCCAGTGCCTTAACTTCCACACCACCTGCTGGCCTCCCCCCCACTTTTTTTTTTTTTACTTTTAATTTTGCTACAGAGCATATGTGCTCACCAAAGACAGACAGACAAATAGAAGGAAACTGAGAAAGCAACCTACATGGGGGATGGTCATAACTCAATCCCTTCTCTTCCATCTCCCTATTTTCAGGATTATGCACATGACATCTTTCTCTAGCCACCAAGTTCAGGACTCAAACATGTAGTCAGCTATGTGGGATCTGCCCACTTTAACCACCACACCACTGCTGAATCTCCAAATATCTCTATATCTAAATTTTAATTGTATTTCAGTTCCATCATCCTTTCACAAACACTGAAAAATAAAAATGTTCTAAGATTATTCAGTATTGTAACAGTATAATGTACAGCTCCTCTAATGTGTTAATACGAATGATAACTACAAAAGAATAACATTCCTAAACCTATTCTCTATATGTGGCAATCCCTAACTTGACATTCTTAAAGCAATTACCACAATAAAGATCAACTCAGAAGTAACATCTTTTTTTTTTTAAGAATTATTTTATTTAACTTTTTATTTATTTATTTTAATTTGACCAGAGAGGGACAGAGTGGGAGAGAGAGAGACAGAGAGTAAGTGAGAAAGCAAGCTGCCAGGTCCAGGACTCGAACCACAGTTAACCACGTGGGAGTCCAGTGCCCTTAACCATCACTCGACCAGCCAGACCCAGAAGTAACATCTTTTAAATACATAGTTCGAATTAAATGGGGAAAGTTTTATGTAACAAATACATGCTCTCATAAGAGAACAGAACTATATCCTGCAACGTTAGCCAAAAGCAAAAAGGCCTACAAACCTAATTTGTATTATGGTGCATAGTTGTTAATATTTCCTTAATATTTGTTTATTTATGATGGTATTATTGCAAAATGTCATTCTACCAGGTAGCAGGCCTTCTATACTTAATATTACACTGGGTGCTGACAGGATTAGAGAGCTCAAATTACCCACTTTGATTGATTTTTTAAAAATTACTTCTGGTTCTAATAATGTGATTAAAATCAATACAAAGAGGTCTTCAAATACTTCGTGGAAAAGTGTTTTATGAAAAAACTATGCATGACTGCAATTTTTTGCACCCGAATAAACTTACACTTTAATTCTAGTTCCCACATTGTTTTTTAGAATTATTTAATTTTATTTACTATTTTTAAATAAAAATGTATTTATTTTTTTACTTTATTATTTTTATTTTTAAATCTGCCCTTACTGGGCAGACAGAAAAAAAGAGAAGGGGGAAATTAAGAAGGTAAGCCTCCAGGTCCAGGACTGGAACTGTAGTCAGGCATGTATGAGTCCAGCACCTTAGCCACTATGTCACCTGCTAGCCCTCCCCCACAACATTTTTGAGATCCTCTCTTACAAATTCATGCAGAGAAATTAATAACAGCTATATCTACATAAAGCTCACACTTTGATGAAATTGATTGTCAATCCTCCACTGATTTTTACCTAAGCAAACTGCTTTTTTTTTCCTAAGCACTCGTTGTTTTGACATTTCAGGTCATTGGAGATGGTTCTATTCTATAAAAATATGAGTTTCCTCCACAGAGAACAGAAATAAAGCACCGCCCTGCCAAACCTCAAAACTTCTGTCTCGTACTCAATTCAAGTCCAAAGGGAAATTTTGCCCTGTGTCTGTAACAACCAATTAAGCAGAATGGATTCCACAAACTCAAAGTAAACAGATAAATAAAAAGTATGGATTTAAAAATATTTTAAAACTTCACCAAAAGGCAATTTGGGTTTATTTGTGTTCTAAAATATTTTGTCAGTTATTACACTTCAGTTGAGCTCCAAAACTCTCAAAAATTCACTCAAATCTGGCTTGGATTTGCAGACTCCTTCCTAAAAGAATAATTTTCCCAGAAGTGAGGTTAGGCATATGACATAGTTTTAATTAAATTACTAATAAAACATGCCATTTCAAGCCAAGTAAAATTTTATATTTCCTTTTTAATAAAGATAATTAATAGATAGCTATTAATAATTTAGCCAGGATGCAGCAGGTGGCATAGTAGTTAAGACACTGAACTCTCGCATGGCTGACCACAGTTCAAGTCCCAGACGTGGCAGCTTGAAACATGCCAGGCACATGTACGTGCGTGCCCAGAATCCTGAGAGAAAAATGGAGGAGAAAGGATTGCAGTGTGGCCATCTTCCCTGGGCGGGGGGATTATTTCTTACTTTCTGTCTCTCTGTTTCTGTCTCCCCGGTGACTACACGCGCCCTATAGCAAAACAAAGCAAAGCAAAGCAAAACAAAACACCTTTCATAAATAAACAAATAAGCAAGTCAGACATATAATCAGTGAACTTACATTTACCAACCTGTTTTTCCCTTTTGTAATCCTCAAGAAAAACTTTTTGTAGGCTGTGTTTACAATGAGAAATGTCCCTAATTCATCCTACCCAGTCTAGCTAGTGCCTATACAACACCAGCACGAGTGGCGATTTCCCTCATCCACAACCAATTCATTACATCAGTTGTTTGCTATCATGTGGGCAAGTGACAGCTACTGAAAGTTTGATTTTATAAGCAGCTGTGGCAGGAGATAGAAAACCAATTTCCCCGAAGCACATTGCAAACCCCACCTTATTTTCAAGCAACCGAACAGCCATACATAGAGGAAACCATAATTTCGGTGAGAGGCCAACAGAATCTGGTTGCCACCAATACTGTACTAAAGGAGAAATTTCACTGCCACATCTACCCTTTATAATAGGCAAGCAAATACACCAATATTATATAAAATATTCAAAACTCAGTACTATTTTTAGCTTATTATTAATTATGCAATTTTTGTCTGAAAATGTAAAGACATTGATATTTTCTTGATTCATAAATACAGAAAGTATTTGCAAAGGCGAAATTTTAGAATAATAGATAATAAAACACGTTAAAAACATTTCATGAACAAACATGTTCAAACAAGCTGTGGATAGGAATAAGAGAAAAGAACCATAAGGGACCAGAATGAACAATTTCATGTTTTGTCATCATATCCACAGCATGGGTCCTTAATTTTCCTTTGGGACTCAGCAGAAGGCCAGTCAGACCTCTGCAAAGTGAGCGAGGGCAGCAGGCCTGGTCTCTCTCCTAGCTGTACAGTGCTGGGCTAGGAGGGCCCCATGGAGGACCGGGAGGGTCCTTATATCATCAGGTTCTCCTACAGGATTTTACAGACACTTTTTAGATATAGTTTTGCCAGCTCGTAAATATTCTCTTCTTCATATTTATTTATAAGTAACAAAATGATCCAAGCTCCTTAAATAGGATCATGTAATAGACTATGAAAGCCACAAACTGAAAGGTAATTCTGTGTCACTTCTAGATGCCCACTCACATCAAAAGATATTTCTCACATTTATTTTCCTTTTGGGAGATGTGTTTGTTCAAAAGGAATTACATAACCACCACTAAGTGCACTGAAAAAAAAAAAAAAAAAAAAAACCAAAAAACAAAAACAACAACAAAAACCCGACTCTAACATTCCTCAGCTTCAAGATCATTCGACTTGCTAACCTGGCTCACTCTTTCCTGGCATTACAGAAAGAATTTTTTTTTAAGTTTGAAAACCTTTTGCACACTTGGGCGACAGGAATGCCTACAGCGGCATATGGGTAGTTTGAGTCGGGGGACATAACTGCAAAAGAAAAGAGATTTGTTGTCGCCCAAACTGCCTCGTTCAAATCCAGTTGCCACAGTGGAAAGTGGGCCCATTCGGTTGGTAAGCAGGTGCAGGCCCACCCCAACCACTCATTCCATTTGCAAGACTCATGACACATTTGCTCCAGGCCAGCCAGAGAGGTCGAAGGTCCGCAGCACGCAGCGCTGAAATGTACACAGTCCGCCGGGCCGCTAGCATGGGTCGTCCTGCAGAACACCGCGGGGCAGCGCCCAGCTTGCCCAGCTCAGCGTCTGGTTAAAAGGCAGTGCTGTTTCTCCTGTACCGGGGAAGTTAGCCTTTCTGAGAGTAAACTCCAGAACGTGACAAGCAATCCCCATCCGCAAGGTGTGAGAATGGCAAACAGAAACCGGAACGGTTTGGACAGGGTGGATTCGCAAGGCAGGGTGGCAGTCCTGACTTGCAGGTCCCACGCGGGGGTTTGCTCCTCCGGCTGGTCCCACCACGACGCCCTGCCAACCGCAAGGGTAACCCGGGGATAGGGACAGGGGTGGAGAGCACAGGTCACGAGAACCTCCAGGCAGGCCTCCCTGCACACACCTCCCGAAAGCACGGGCCAAGCCGGCTCTTAAGGTTCGAACTCTCTCCTTCAAGTTTAGGGGTTAGAGTGGACAGAGGGGAGGACATCGTGGCCTGGTGACGGGTGACTTGACTGGGACACGGGCAGGGGAGCAAGCCAGTGCCACAACTGAAGTTAGAGGTCCGGAATCCCACCCCCCAGGGCAAACGCTCGGAGGGGCTGAGGCAGGCTCGGAGCTGGGTGAAGGATTGTGCCCGCCAGGACCCCAAAAGGGCTCTGGCACCCAAGCACACCCCACACGCCTAAAGTGCGCTCCAGCCTTGGCCGGACACGGTTACCTGGGCAACGACCCGGGTGCCCAAACTACACAACACACCACCTCCACCGCCGCCGCCGCTACCCGCAGGGCGCGGGCCCGCGGGCCGCAGAGGGGGCGCCCCCACCCTGAGAGTGCACCGCGCGGGCGCCGGTGCGGGGTCGGCCGACGAACCCCAGCCCAGCCCCGCCGCCCTCCCGCTTACCCTGTCGGGGGCTTGGCGGCCAGGGCGCGCGGCGCGTCCATGGTGCAGGCGCGCCGGGGCGCGGGCGGCGCTCGGGCCGGCCGAGTCAGGCGCTGGCTGCGGCGGCCGCCGCCGCCCTCATTCACTTTTTCCGCGCTGACCCATCGTCCTCCCACGCGGGCCGGCGGAGGACAGCGGCGGCGAGGAGCGGACGGAAGGGGCTGGAGCCGTCCCGGGCGGGCGGGGGCGCCGGCCGCGCGGGGAGGGGCTGGCGCGCGCGGGGCGGGGGTGCCGGAGCAAGGTGCGCCGCGCCCCCGCCCGCCGGCTCCGCCGCGCCCACCGAGCGCCGCCCCCGCCCCGCCCCGCGCGCGCGCCCGGGACCAGGCAGAAGGCACCTGGGCCCCTGGGCGGCACCCCGCGGCCGCGGCGGAGGGCTTCGGCCCGGGCTCCCCCACCCCGGGGAGGAGCGCGCCCCTCTCTGGCGGGGTGGGGAATCCCGAGGCCAGCGCCGGCGCGGGGAGAGGAGCTGGGGGAGGGGAACCGCCTGGCAGCCGCGAGGCGGTGCGAAGGCGAGCCAGGCGGACCAGCGGGAGGACCTCGGTCGGAGCATAAGTGAGTGTCCGACCCAAGAGAACCCTTATCCCGGCAACAGGTATCTAATGAATCATGGCTCAGAGTGGGGTATCTGACCAAGCCAAGTCAGTAGCAACTGGGAACTTGTGAGAAACGGGATTCGGGGCCGCCCGCCGTGCTAAGGGACCGGAAACTGGGTGTTGGAGCGCAGGGCTCTGCCAGAAGGACTCCTCCGCCGTTGGAGCACGCACAAGCCTGCCAGCCTGGTATGCTGGGCGCCACCTCTGCGCATCGTCGCAGTCCCTCTGCACGCTGTGGGCAGAAAGGCCCTCGGAGGCAGACGGTGCTGGGACCCAGAGCGAGCCCGCCAGAGGGCTCAGATCTGCAGACACCTCCTCTCGCTTCCTAACTCCCCCAAAACAACCAAAGAGAAGATCCTGATGGGAGTCCTCCCTAGAAACAGGCCACGCTCTCGTGGTTCTGATGACTAGAAGGAAGGACCAAGAAGATGCAAAACCACAGAGCCTGCACAGTGACCCCCGCTGGAGGCGCTGCTGCCCTTGGGGTTCTGCCATTGGATGAGGTGTCCAAGGGCCTGCTTGACCCTTTCTCTCCTGGCCCAGTTTTCTCATTAATAAAAGGGTAAAGAAATCAGTCCATGTACAAATGGAAGTCCTTGCCGGGGCTCGCAGGTCTGTGGGTGTGGAGTGCGGCTCCCACCCACAACGGGATTCCTTCCTCTCTGCTTGGCTTGGTGCTCCCTGCTCTGCAGCCCAGCCTCATGTCCTCCAGAAGTGCCTGCGGGGCAGAGCCTTCCACCTCAGGGCTTCGGGCCTGGATGCTGTTCCACAGTATTCTCCTCCTGCTCCTTATCCTGCTGGCTCAGCTCAAAAATGAGCCCTTCCCAGGAAAACATTCCTGACTCCTCTGTTTAAAAGCTCCCCTTTGCTCTCAGTCCCCTCATTGCACCATGTCCTGTCTTATTTTTCTTCTGAGCATTTACCACTGACTGTGTGCTTCACTGTGTGTGTGTGTGAGCCGGTGTATGCACTTGGTTACCTGCGTTTAAGTGTGACTTTGTTTATATTGATAACGAAATGTTTATATATATGTTCATATTTATAAATAAAACGTTACTCTTATGTATGAATTATTTAAATATGGGCGTCTACATTGTATATAAGTGGACTACAAATGTATTCACTCACATATATCATTCCACATACATTTTATGTGTTGCTATCAGTCTCCTCCCCTGGAAGGAGATCTTAGTGGACATTGGACTTTGTCTGCTTTCTCATTCATTCACAGCCTCTAGGACAGTGCCTGGCAGGGCGGGGTCAATGCTCCATAAAGAGCACACTGAATGAGCGACACACCTCCTCCCACCTCTGGGTGTGGGTGTCAGAGGGTCCCTCCTTGTTCTGGACAGCCTGTGGGCCATCTGAGAGGGGTGGAGCTGTGTGCTTGGCTAGATACTCTGGTTCCCTGCGGAAGCCCAGCCAATAGGCCAATGTAGCCCCAAGGTCAGGCAGAGGTCACAGGAGGGACTCCTATGGGAACATGGGCAAGAGAAGCACAGAATAACCCAACATCTCCCACGGTGAGCAGAGATGGCAATGGGAGTGCGAAGCAGGTAGCTGGTGAAGTTTTGGAAGACAGGACCCAGAGGAAAGTGGCTAGGAAGAGGCGATGTGCCACCTCCAGGATTAGGTCCAACTTGTTTTAGGCAGGAGCCAGCGCAGGCCTGAACAACCTCAGAATCCAAGAAGGCCCCAAACACCTCAAACCTGGGAATCCAACAGGACCCAGTTTCCAGAAATGGGGTGCAAGGTGAAGACCAGGGAGAACTGTCACAAGGAGGCAGAGAAGGCAGAGTGTCTGGTGGCAGAGTGTCACCATAAGGGCACGCAGCTCCCAGTGCCTTCAGCGTGGAGTCCAAAGGGTGCAGGTCTGGAATTATGAAGTCAGCTGTGGGAGAGACAGGCAGGGCCTGGGGAGGCAGGCAGGGCCTGGGACTCAGCTTCTCTGCACATTGTAACCCAAACGTCCCCTGCTGGTAGGGTCCCAAGAAATCCACCTATGTAGAGTTGTTTTCTAAAATTGTACAGTTCTCCAGATACTTCTGAGTACCTACTGTATACCAGCCTGATAGAGAGGGCTAGGCCAGGAAAACAAATGACAGGCAGGGGTTCAGCTCTTCTAGAGGGAGTGAGTGCCAAAAACCAGAAGGCTGAGAAGGGCTGTGCAGAGAACTGGTCACCAAGGTTGGCCCGACCTAGTCACCAAGGGGGACATTCTCCCTTGTGTGCTTCCTGACCTTTAGTAGATCAAACAGCAGGACAGAATATGAGGGCTCAGTTGAAAGGGAACGGTGTCCTTTACTCACTCTTCCCTACATGTACTTTTAAATGTCCTTGACAAAACCAGCAATATTTCAGATACTACCACTATTTTATGGCATGCAGAGATCCATGGACATGATAAATGTTTAAACATGGTGCTTAAGGGAGAAAGAAAGAAAGAAAGAAAGAAAGGAAGAAAGAGAGAGAAAGAGAGAGAGAAAGAAAGAGAAAGAAAGAAAGAAAGAAAGAAAGAGAGAGAGAGAGAGGGAGGGAGGGAGAGAGGGAGGGAGGGAGGGAGGGAGGGAGGGAGGGAGAGAGAGAGAGAGAGAGAGAGAGAAAGAAAGAAAGAAAGAAAGAAGGAAGGAAGGAAGGAAGGAAGGAAGGAAGGAAGGAAGGAAGGAAGGAAGGAAGGAAGAAAGAAAGGCAGGCAGCCCTGATGTGTAGCATCTGCCAATTTCCATAGTGTAAATACTCCACATTGCTTGATTTTAAACTAGCACAAGCAGTCACTGAACATGAAATTAGATGCGGGCCAGCAGCCGTTCTCTAAGATTCAGCTGTCTCTGCCTGCATCCAAGCTGCATCTTTGCCCCTTTCATGCAAAGTGGCACTGCCACCTGCCCTGCTTCCCAAGGCACCATGCTTGTGTCCTTGTACTGGCTGAATCTGGCAGCCCTGGCTACAGCTCTTGACTACTGGTCAGGCCTTGACCTGAGGTGCAGAAGCTGTCACCAGGGACATTCCTTCCTGTTGTAACCCAGCTTCTTTTGCGCCTGCCTACGTCTCTTCCTGAGTCTCCCTGTTTTTTTGTTTTGTTTTGTTTTGCTTTTGGCAGTCCCACACAGCAGTCACTCCCCATTCTGCTCTAACCCCACCTCCCGGAAACCTCTAATCCACTCTCCTCTCTATGGCTTCACCTATTCTTGACATTTCATATACATGAAATGATACACTATGTGGCCTTGTACAGTGAGTTTATTTATTTATTTATTTATTTTGAGAGGTTTTTGCTACAGGGCGCGTGGGCTCTCCAGAGACAGAGAGAGACAGAGAGAAAGAAAGCAAGAAATCTCCCCCCAGGGGGGATGGCCACGCCGCAATCCCTTCTCCTCCATTCTCCTCTTGGGATCATGTGGGGCATGCACGCACACGCGCCCAGCGTGAGTTTAAGCCACCGGCTCCAAGGCTCGAACCGCGGTTGACTACATGGGAGTTCAGTGACATAGCCATTACGCTAACTGCTGGTCCCTACAATGGGGTTTTTTAATTAGGTTTTTCAAGGTTCATTCACACCATTGCATATATGTTTCATTGTCTGAATAACGTTCCATGGACATTCACACACAAGTTCTTGTGTACACGTACGTTTTCATTGGTCTTAGGTATATAACTAAGAGTGGACTTGCTGGGTCCTAGGGTAACTCCGTGTTTAACCCTTTAAGGAACAGCCAGACTAGTTTCAACGTGGCTATATCATTTTGCAAACCCAACAGCAAAATATGAGGATTGCAGTTTCTCCACAATCTTGACACCTGTTACTGTCTTTGCATCCTAATGTATATAAAGGGATGTCTCATTCTGGATTTTTTTTGTGGGGGGGCTGGTTTTTATTTCTGTCTTTTTAGCTTTTGTTTGCTTGTTTTTTGTTTGGTTTTGATATAGAGCTTGTACACTCAGCAGGGAGAGACAGAAAGAGAGGGAAAGTGAGAAATCACCCCCCAGGGAATGAATATATCATAATCCCTTCTCTATTTTCCTCTCAGGTTCTTGGGCACGTGTGTCTGGATTTTCAAACCAGCCGGTCCAGGACTCAAACAGCATGGCTGGCCATGTGAGATTCAGTGCCTTAATTCTATGCCACCTGCTGGTCCCTTGTTTTGTTTTTTAATTTGGCCAGAGGGCACATGTGGTCTCCAGACAGAGACAGAGAGGTTAGGGGCCCTTGAAAAAGCACCCTCCCATGGGAATGGTCACTCTGCAATCCTTTCTCTCACTCTGCTTTCTTTCAGGATTTTGGGCACATATACACACATGCCCCTAGTGTTGTTCACTGAGTCCAGAACTGGAACTGCATAGTGGATCATGTAAGATCCAGCTGCCTTAACCACCCAGACGGGCCCTCATTGTGTTTTTGATTTACATTTTCCTAATGACTACTGTTGAATATCTTTCTGTGTGTTGATTGGCCATTAATAACCAATATTTTTCTTTGGAGAAATGTTCTTCAAGTCCTCTATCCATTATTTAAAAATGAAGTTATTTATCTTTATATTTTTGAGTTCCAAGAGTTCTTTATATTGTATATTGGGCCTCCAAGTCCCCCATCATCTGTATATGATTTGCGAATATTTTCTCCCATCCATGGGTTGTCTTTTCACACTCTTGGGTCCTTTGAAACAAAAAAAGGTTTGCTTTGATGAAGGTGAAGTAATCTATTTTTTTTTCTTTTGTTGATTGTACTTTTGGGGTTATAGCTAAGAAATCGTCGTCTTCATTTTCTTTTTATAAATCATTGGTAAATGTTTTTCAAAGTGGTAATTTGTGGGTCGGATCACATGCAGGGAAATTTGGAAAGTAGAAGTAATTTATCCTCAGAGATTCTAGGTTCTTGTTCTGCACCCTGCTCTTTGATCAGGAGTTTTTAAAAAGAACTGATTTTAGCTCAATCTATTGCTCCTAGTCAGGGCTAATTGCATTTGAATAGTCACACCACATTAATCCAAGGGACGGAATTCACAAGTCAGTGTCAAGTACTGGCCACAGAAGAGAACACACTGGGGAGGATCCATTCAAAGGAATCCTAAGACCAGGGTAAGAGGGCTTGGGGACCATATTGCTTTTTTGGGGCGTGGGGGCATAGGATGCATGTGCTCACCAGAAAGACACAGAGAGAGACAGTGAGAGAGGGAAAGTGAAAAATCTCTCCCTGGGGTATAACCATACTGCTTTTCAGTCTGAGGGGTTCTTCCATGGAATAGGGATTGAGAGAGATCAGATGGGACCATGATAGAATTAGGCGGGAGATGGCTAGGCCTGGATTTGTCCTGGTAGAGGCCTCCACATAAAGCTCATATATGTTTAGTCTCGAAATCGCAAGTCTGTGAGCTGACACTCTCTACCCCACACTCATTTCTTGTGATTGCCCCCAAGCAGTTACCAGTAGACTTACCTATTACTTTGTGCCTTTCCTTTCCTTCTCTCTCTCTCTCTCTCTCTCTCTCTCTCTCTCTCTCTTTTCTTTTTTTAGAGGGATTTTTTTCTATAGGGCACAGGGCATGTGCGCTCACTGGAGAGACAAAGAGACAGACAGACAGACAGAAAGCGAAAAATCACCCCCCTGGGGGGGGGGCACACCACAATCTTATCTCCTCCATTCTCCTCTTGGGATTTTAGGGACGCACACACACATGTACCCGGCATGAGTTTCAAGCCACTGGATCCAGGACGTGAACCATGGTCGACCATGTGGGAGTCCAGCGATGTAACCATTACGCCATCTGCTAGTCCCCTTTTCTTCTCTTTTAATAATAAATATAACAATCAACTTTGGGTACCTAATAAGCATGTGTTGGCTGAATTATCAACTATATTAATAGTTAACACTGAAGGACAGTTACTAGGTGCCAAGCTCTAAAGTCATCAAAAATCTTAAATATTAGGTGGGCCCCATGGCCTAGAAGTTAAGGAGACTGGATTTTACATGGCTGATTGTAGTTCCAGTGGCTTAAAAACACACAGTGTGTACGTGCACATGCACCCCAAAGTCCTGACAGGATGGAGAAATGGAGACGGGATTGTGGCATAACCATGCTCCACCGGGGAGGGGATGCATTCTCCTTCTTGGCACTCTCTCTCTGGAGAATGCATACTCCCTCTAGCAATTAAACAAGTAATCACTTATATTAAAGAGAACCAAAATGTAAGTACTGCTGCTGTTCTTATCTTACAAATGATTTTTTAAAATGGGCGAAGTAACTTAGGAAGTTTGGCAAGGTTACACAGGGCCAGGATTTGTGCCCAGGCAACCTCACTCAAGGGCTTGTAGAGTTCACTACCCTGCAAACACAATTGCTCTAACTTCTGCCTCTCTTATGAATGATTCAATGCAGACACAGTCTTGGCACTTGGTATGTGTCAACACAAGTGTGCCACACTCACTAACAAGTAGGAAATGGACAGAACGTGTAGGTTTGGCTATCTTGCCACTTCGTCATGAAGCATTTATTTAAGCCACCGTAATAATTTTCCTCTTGGTGAGATCACACTGCAAATTCTGCTTCCCATTCTGGGCTGTCAAGGGAGGCTTCTCTTCACCTCTTAGCCGAGCTGTTTGGTCCGTGAACTTAAGTAACATTGCACCTACACCCTTAACCCACGCAAAGATTATGCAATTGCGTGTAGGATTCCTTGAAGTGTTTTCTGGAAATATGAGCCTCTTCAGAACATGCATCCATGGAATCTTGACTAACGAGGATTTTTCTGATGTTTGGTCTGTCTTTAAAAATTATTTTGCCTTAGAGAACTTGCCTGGTTTTAAGTCAGCTGAAGGTTAAGGGCATGTTAGTCTACAAATAAGATGATATCCTTCCTGTTTGTTCAGTTTCATTCAGTTCTGATATCATTCCAAAAACCAAGGCTGGATTTAGCAGTAGTCCATATTCTGTTTCACGCTGCCCTGTGTATTACAAACTCTGTCACTCAATGTGTTTCAAGAGTGGAGGGATCAGTGATTAGAATGTAACTACATTCCTAAATTTTTGATTTATGGTTTTGAATATGGTACTTTTTGTGCCAACCCTTGGCCTCTTTCCCAGAGTGATAATTTAATCGTTCTAGTGAGTCTATGGGCTATATTTACCGAGAATAGGAAAGAGGAGTTTCTATATTCCTGTATTTTCAATACTCAGTACTAAGGAGGGCTTCCAGCTGACACTCATACTGTGTTTGCCTTCAGTGTCAGGTGGTCCCAGACATTCCAGAATGACAGAGAAAGGAGGCTCTGTCATCTCACAAGGAGCTGAGGGGGACCCGGGCACAAGCTTGCCCTGGGGTTTGAGGGTGGAGATGCACGACAGAAGCTTGAGGACCAGCGGGCCTCTCACCAGCGGAGTGGGGAATTCCTGGTCTCACACGACATCACAGATTGTGACAAGCTCCCACCCCCAGAAACTCTTGTAGCTCCAACAAGTCCAAGACAGAGCAATGTCTGGTATTACACTGTTCAACAGAAATTGCCCAAGACTGGGTGATGAATAAAGAATAGAGGTTTATTGGCTCACAATTCTGGTGACTGGAAAGTCCAAGAGCATGAGGCCAGTGTCTGACTGGTCTCTGGTGCTCAATCACAACCCGGCCAGAGAGAAGCCGATAGGCAGGCACGGAGAGAGAGAGGAAGAGGAAACAGACTTTCTCACTTCCTCTCTGTGTCCCTCCCACACTCCCAGCCAATTGGATGGTGCCACTCACATTGAAGGTGGGTCTTCCTCTTAAAGGTCTCACTACCTTGCGGTGCCATTACATTAGGGACCAAATTCCAAAACATGAATGAGGAACAAAGCACTGTCCAAACCACAGCAGCACCTGCGGCTCTTAACCAGTCCTCTGGGGCAACGAGGGACAGAAAGCTGAAGGAGAGGGACCTGGAGATGCCACCGGGTATGGCGAATATGCTAATCTTTGCCGTACAGGAAGAACATCCTCGAGTGAGTCCAGAGCCACTGGTGGCCTAGAGACCCGTACGGGTAATAGAGTAGAGCAGGGCCATTCTCACTGGCTACTGTAGTTAGAAACCTGTTATGTGCCAAACATGCTCTCCAGGAATATTTTTGAGACCTTCAAGAATCTGCAGATTCATAACGTTGGAAACATTGGTACTGGGCCTCTAGCTTTCTCTAGAACAATATGGAAAGAAAAGCCTCTGCTACTTGTCTATGTCTTTACACAGAGGTTCACCATTGAACTGGCAGAGCTTCACACATGAACAACAAACACAATCTCAACTTTCTTTCCTCCCAGGAGCAACTGCATTCTGCCCCCTGAGTGAGAACCACCACAGCCGAGAGGAGCTGAGGCGGCTGGAGGGGAAGGAGCGTCCTCACTCACAAGCAGCTTCCCTGGGGTGCATCTCACCTGCGCTCAGCCCAGTCACACCTTCCTACTTTCAGAGGGTTTCTGAGCCTTTTTAAAACACGTATGCTGTGAGGATGCTTAGGGAATGAATGTAAATTAATTAAGTTAAAAAAAAGTTTGAGAAAAAAAAAAAAACTAAAAAAAAAAAAACTAAAACTTTTTCTTGAAATTAAAAAAAAATGCACTAAAAATACCTATTTGATGACTGCAGTAAGCTATATAGCCCCAGCTAGGTGCTACTTTACAGTATGTTTGTTCTACTCACTGAGGTTTATGCCTGAAGTCAGATTTGGGTTCATGGATATGTATACATCAGCTGTGCTTGCTACTCAAAATATTTAGATTAATTAATATATTTAGTGATTCAATAAAATGTGGGAGGAAAAAGGCATAGAAAGCAACCATAGATAGCAGAGACAGTGTGGGAGGAGGATGGAGATGGCAGAGGGTGAGAGATAGGGAATCAAGGATGGGGGAAAAAGCAAAATATACAGGAAACAGGAAATCAAAAATTATTTGTTAACGATAATACATGTGTTGATGTGCTTGATTGAGGCAATATACAGTGTATTCTGGATGGAAAATCTCATTCTGTATGTTGTAATGATGTACAGTGAATGAATATAAATAAATAATTTTTTTTAAAGAATGGAAATGCAGACTAGAATAACAAATCAGTGAATGTCACAGGCTACTGTATTTAATTCTCTAATTTCATTTCTTTTCTTTTCTTTTTCTCCCTAAAAGAAAAGCAAGGGGGAATGGTGGGGTCTCGTAGAGGACATGACATCACACACAGGCATGCAAGAACTAAGAAATAGCTCCTTCCCACACTCCCAGATTAAAGATTCACCCCAGGGAACACAGCGTGGACGTGCAGGCACCTCTGGAATCTTTACTCCTCTGTTGGCATGACTTCTGCCTTTTCAACGACTCACTAGAGCATCCCATGCCTTTCTGGCAACTCTCCACCTTGAAGCCCCAGTCCATGTCGAAAGGGCCAAGTATCCTAGGGATATATAAGGGTAGGAGGTTGGACCTCACTCAGCTTCATTCTCAGAGAGAGCTGGAGCCCGGAGCCCATCGATGCTGGGATGTGTCACTGTCAACTTGTGCAGAAGTGGTGGTGGCGGGAGTCACTCCAGAGCCCATGGCTGCTCGGCCATCGAGGCAGGCTGCCTACAGCTGACCACAGGGCTCCTCTGGCAGATGTTTGAGTTTTCCATCCCCAAAGTGCAGCTCTTTCTAGTGACCTTCAGTGCCTGGACCTACAGAGCACCAGAATTTGGGGAAGGGGGCAAGGTCGCCTCTCAGACTCTAGAGGAGAGTGGTCCTAAACTACCTTTTATCCCATAGATTAAAGGGAATGGACTGAAACCATGCAAAGTGCAGTCATTCCTGCTATGGCCACCCTCCCTCCAGGACAAGGGCACCTACTTGTCTTACGTTTGCATAACTAATGAAATAACCAAGTGATTTTTGAGAAGAACCAGGCAAATTTGATCCTTGTTACCTCTATTTGAGCCTTACTACAGGTATCCCCCTCTTCAAAGAAGAGTGCAGAGCACAGGGCCAGCAGGTGGTATAGTAGTTGAGGCACTGAACGCCCACATGGCTGGTGGTGGTTTGAGTCCCAGACCTGGTGATTTGAATCTCATGTCTGGCACATGTGTGTGCATGTCCAGTAGAATGGAGGAGAGGGGATTATGACATGGCCATCCCTCCAGGAAGTGACTTCTCACTTTCTCTCTCTCTCTGTCTCTCCAGTAAGTACACACATCCTATAGCAATGATCGCTTAAAAAAAAAAAAAAAAAAAAGAAAAGAAGAGAACAGAGCAAAACTGCTTGTATGTGGAGGTAGGTCCACACCCACACCTGATGGGCAGTGCCTGGCCTCATTGCCACTGGCGTAAGGGAGGAGCGGCGCTTCCCACTCTCACCTAAGGAGGGGCAGCTGGGCAGTGTCAGGGCCCGCTCCCAGGGCAATATGAGTGATGAACAGGAAGTCAGGAGCCAGGCCCCAATGGAACAGAGAGGCGCTGACAGTGAGGATCAGTGAGGATTCAACAATTTACTTACTAACTCAACTCCCACCAGTGGTGGTAGTCTGACTTAGAGCAAGGTCACAACCCACGCTCCCTGCAGCCCAGCCCCCAAAGAAACTGCAGGGCCCTTCATTAAAAATCAGGAGGACAAGTGTCGCTCACGGTGCTGTTAGGTCATCAAGGAAGTCATGACGTATTTTTCTATGTTTTTCTGTACAAAAATGTGTCATGACTTTCCCGACAACACAATAATACAAGAAGTCTTTTCCTTTATTCCGTGCTCTTTCTCAGTTTGTCTTCGTATTTTCACCTGCTACTTACTGTCATTCTAAGTAAAGAAAAGCTACAAAGTTCCACGGTTAACAGGAATATTTCCAGTCGCCTTTTTATTGTGAACATGTTTTTAATGCAAACAAAACAACTCAACTTGCGTGAGGAATAGCCAAAAGGACACAATTTGTATTTGGCAGCTCCTACGTGACTCTAATAGTGGAAACACTGCACAAAACTAACTGGACAGCTTTTTTCTTTTTTGAAATCGCATCTTGCCATATACAGATTCTATTCGATGAATGAGGGCTGAATGGGAAAGCAGCCCTGGACCGCCCTTTGTCCCTTTTCCTCTGTGCCTTTTTCCTGTCTGGTTACCACATAACGACTCCAGCAAAGGCAGAGCACCAGTGGTTTCAGAAAAGAGATGAACTCCTATTCAAGCAGGATGGTGACATAGCGGTGAAACGTGAAGCTGCCCCAGGTGGGAAGGTTCTGGGTTTGTGCCTGGAGACTTCATTGAGTACCCTGGGCACATGTGTTCCCATAATCCAGGGCTGACTGAAGCCAGGGAGGCATCGCGGCATCAGGACCCTGTTAGGGATGTGTTTCTGTCAGTCTCTGTGTGTGTCTTTCTTACTCATGGAAAAAAAATCAATAAACTTAAAACAGAAATAAAAACAAAAAAATGAAAACTCTTATAGCTTCTCCACATGCCAATGGGGGTTTGGATCTTGTAGGTTGGCCCTGTTACTATACTGGTTAGGGAGGGAGTCCATGGGTTTAGTTCCCATCAAAGTAGGTAAGGGATGAGAGGAGTGACTTAAGTGGATGTTGGTTGCTCTTTGAAGAAAGACCACATCAATACAAAGCTTCAGCATAGACCGGTTAGTAGGAGTTGTGATATTAATAATGGTTATTTCTAGGACCAGCAGATGGCATAATAGCTATGTTGCTGGACTCCCACGTAGTTGACAGTGGTTTGAGTCCTGGATTCGGTGGCTTTAAACTCATGCCGGGCATGTGTGCATGCATAAGTACTCAAAATCCTGAGACGAGTGTGGAGGAGAAGGGATAGCTGCATGGCCATCCCCCCTGGGGGGTGATTTCTCACTTTCTGTCTCTATATCTCTCTCTGTCTTTCTGGTAAGCACACATACCCAATAGCAAAAATCTCTCCTCAGGAAAAAAATTAATCTATCCACTTTAGAATTAAACTTAGTAAATGTGTGTGTGTGTGTGTGTGTGTGTGTGTGTGTGTGTGTGTTGTATAAGAGTATGTGGAGTTGAGTTGAGAGTAAAATAAAAGATGGATTACCCTTTTCCAAAATATAATCTTTTAACCAAGCTATAGGAGTTTAGAGGGAAAGCTCACTAGGCAACGTCCCAAGTTCTGGAACCAGAAAGAATGGAAGCTCACCCCCAGGAGAAGAAACATGCTCTCAGTACTGGAGGTATGAGACTTACTACACCTGCTGGCTACAGTGACTATGGACGGCTGGTCTTAGAACCACCAACAATGCTCAGAAAACCGGGTATGTGCAATGCTTATCCTCTTGGGCTGACTCTGTAGCACGGTGGTTAAGAGTCGTGTATTGGGGGGACCAGCAGTTAGTGTAATGGCTATGTCGCTGGACTCCCATGTAGTCTACCACAGTTCGAGTCCCGTACCCGGTGGCTTAAACTCATGCCGGGCACGTGTGCGTGCGTGCCCAAGATAACGAGAGGAGAATGGAGGAGAGGGGATTGCGACATGGCCATCCCCCCTGGGGGGGTGATTTCTCGCTTTCTATCTCTCTGTTTCTCTCTGTCTGGCAAGCGCACATGCCCTATAGCAAAAACCTCTCCAAAAAAAAAAAGAGTTGTGTATTGGGAGCCTGATCCCACAGGCTCTACTGCAGTTAGAGTCCCAGCCCTGGTGGCTTGAAAAACACACAGCTGAGCTTGTGTGCATGCATGCCCAAAACCCTGATAAAAAGAATGCATGGAGGAAAGGGATTATGATGTGACCAGGCCCCACGGGAGGTGCTTTCTCTCTCCCCCTCTGTCTAGCCAGTACACCTGCTTTCTGGAAATAAAATAAATAAACAAACAAGTGTTTATCCTCTCAGACTATATACAGATACAACAAAAAAGTAGACTAGCATATTTCACTGTGGTTAGTATATATAGAAAAGGGAACAAATAATTGGAAAAACTCTAAATGCCCAAGCAGTTAAATGTTTAATTCTGGACACCTGGATCTTCCTCATTCCTTATGCCTGTGAGTGAAATGTACAGCATGCTAAGAGTAGTCAGTCCCAGGGAACCAGCAGTTAGCGTAATGGCTATGTCGCTGGACTCCCACGTAGTCGACCGCGGTTCGCGTCTCGGACCCGGTGGCTTACAACTCACGCCGGGCGCGTGTGCATGCGTGCCCAAGATCCCGAGAGGAGAATGGAGGAGAAGGGATTGCGGCGTGACCATCCCCCCTGGGGGGTGATTTCTCGCTTTCTGTCTCTCTGTCTCTCTCTGTCTGTCTGGTGAGCGCATGCGCCCTATAGCGAAAAACCTCTCCAAAAAAAAAAAAAAAAAAGAGTAGTCAGTCCCACATTTCAGACTTTCTCTTAACTCCCATTGACCTTAATCACAGGCATAGGGACACTGAGAGTCCCCCTAAAGGATCGCTTGTATTCCAGACATAGGTTCTTTCCCTCATCGTGAGTGGCGATTCAGTTTGACTTGAGGACCCACTCAATCCACTATGAGATGAACTTGAGCAAAAATTTCATTGATTGCCTGACCTCCTATAGATTCATTGAAAGCCCCTACTTTGAATGATAGCCCACAGTGACATTTTGAGTCTCATGGAATTAATGTCAGTTAAGAGTGCATGTCAAGTAGTCCCTGAAATCTCATTATTTCCTTTTCCCTTTTAGTTAGTAAAGGGCAGTAGATCGCCATTGGAGGAAGGCTGGGAGAAAGATTAACAGCATAAATTTTCAGTAGTGTAAGAGTTCCTTCCTTAAGAGAACATGGCCTCCTTTTATTCAAGAAGTTCTGAGTCTGTGGACTGGATCGAGTGGAAAACTGACCGTAGGGCTCCAGATTTGTCCTATGAATGAAATGAAATAATACTGAAAGATTAACTTAATATTCAAAAATATCAATCAATGCATTTCATTAGATTAATAAAATTAAAAATATGAACTGCATGATCATCTCAATTCAGGAAAAAAAGTGTGATAAAATTTATATATCCATTACTGGCTAAAAGAAAATAAAACGCTTAGCAGATAAGAAATGGACGTGAACTTACTCAACTTGATAAAGGACAGCTGAAAAACCTATAGCAAATGTCATACTTAACAGTGAAAGAATGAATGTTTTCTCTGGATTTATGAACAAGGCAAGAATATTTGCTGTAATAACTTCTACTCAGTTGTGTATTGATGTATACAGCCACTCGAATAAAGTAGTAAAAAGACATGAAAGGTATCCAGAGTGAAAAGGAAAAAATAAAATTGTTTTTATTCATAGACATGACATACACAGTTTTTTACATAAAAAAAGAAGTCTGATCGTCTCTTTAAGAAAAGCTACAACTTTGGAGTAGTGTTGTCAAGTGTGCAGGAAAAAAGATTAATATAAACATTAAATCTGTTTCTATATCATAGCAACAATAGGAAACTGGAGTTAATAAGACCATCTAACATAGCATAAGAACATCCCAGCTGTGGTGGAGCAGCCACTGTGCCACACTCTGCAGTGCTGGAAGCCATATGGAAGGCCAGAGTTCAGTTCAGAGTTACCTGTACTTGCCAGGCACATAGGGGTGTAGGTGTGTGTCTGTGAGCCCACCTGGCTGGGAAGACTGGAGGGTGGAACTGTAGTGTGAGACCCTATTCTGGGTGATCTCTCTCTCTTTTTCTCAAGAACACAAATTAATAAACTTTTTTAGAAAGCAAAAAATACAAAATATTTAGAGGAAAATCTTTCAAAAGATGTCCACTTGAACACTGTAAAACATGCTTCGAGAGAAAGAACTTTTAAAGAAAGGCACATACCATGTTTAAAGTCAAAAGATTAATATTGTTAAGATATCAATTTTTGGCCAGCAGGAGGCATGGTGGTTTAGTTGCTAGACCCTACATGGCAAACTCCGTTGACTCCTGGACTAGGTGGCTTGAAAAACACCAGGGGTCTGTGTGTGCGTGCCCCAAATCCTAAGAGGACAATAGAGAAGGGACTGTAGTATGGCCATCCCCCTAGGGTCCTGATTTCTGACTTTCTCTTTCCCTCTCTCTCTGTCTGTCTCTAGTGAGGACATGTGTCGTAAGGCAAAACTCTTAAAAAAAAATAATAAAATCAGATGTTCTCCAATTTATCTATAGATTCATTGAAATCCCGATAAAAATTCCAACAGGCTTTCTTGTAGAAACTGATAAATTAATTCTAAAATTCATACAGAAATATTAAAAGCTGGTATAGCTAAAATACTTTTTTTTTGAGAGATTTTTGCTATAGGGTGTGTGCGCTTGCCAGAAAGACAGAGAGAAACAGAGAAACAGAAAGCAAGAAATCACCCGCCAGGGGGGATGGCCACGCCGTAATCCCTTCTCCTCCATTCTCCTCTCGGGATCTTGGGCACACACACACACGCCTGGCGTGAGTTTAAGCCACCAGGTCCGGGACTTGAACCATGGTCGACTACATGGGAGTCCAGTGACATAGCCATTACGCTAACTGCTGGTCCCAAATACTTTAAGAAAGGAGAATAGACTTGAATCCATTATTGGATCTATAGACTTATCATAAATATATCATTATCAGGGCATTATGGTTAACAAGCTACATGAACATACAGCACTAGCACAAAGCTAGACAAATAGACCAGTGTAACAAAATGCAGAATCCAGAAATGAAACCACACATAAATAAATAACTGATTTTCAGTGAAAGGACAATTCAGTAGAGAAACGATAGATTTTTCAATGAATGATACTGGAACAAGTGAATATTCATTTGAAAAAGGGATTGATTCTAATTTGTGCAATACATAAGATTTAATTTAAAACAGCTTATAAGCCTTATAGATTAAAAAGCTTACAGAAGAAAACACAGGGGAAAACCTCTTTGGCCTTGAGTTAGGCAAAGATTTTTTAGATATGCCACCAAAAACACAATCCATAAGAGGAAAAGTTATAAATTATACTTTATATAATTTAAATAATTCTGTTCATTAAAAGACTTAAAGGATGAAAAGGCAAGCCACAGACTGGGAGAAAATACTTGGCAATGCATATATCTGATAAAGGACTTGTGTTCTTCTAAATACAAGTCTTTTATCAGTGTGTGTGTGTGTGTGTGTGTGTGTGTGTATGTGTGTGGGTGTGTGTATGGTGCTGGGTCCTACATGGTAAACTCCATGGTTCAAGTCCTGGATGCAGTGGCTCAAAAAACACGCTGGGCACATGTATGTGCATGCCCAAAATCCCAAGAGGAGAATATGTGTGTGTTTGTGTGTACATATACATATATGTACATATATACACATATATATGTACTTGTGTGTGTGTGTGTGTGTGTGTGTGTGTATATATATAGAGAGAGAGAGACAGAGAGAGAGAGACTCATTAATAAGTATAACAGCAACCCAATAAAAACAGAGGCAAAAGCTGTGAAGAAATGATGCACAAGAAAAATATAGAACAACAATTGAGCAATGGAAGTGTGTTCAAAATCTCTTAGTCATTAGGAAGGTTAAAAACACAACAAAATGTTAATTCGCAATTACTAGAATAACAAAAGTCAGAGAGAGGCTATACTAAGAGTTGAAGAGGATGTGGAGGAGATAAAATTCTCATCCTCTTCATGTGGGAATGTAAAACCATGCCTCTTATAAGACTGTTAGCATTAGGTCCATGTTCAACACACACTTACTGTGGGATCCCACTGCTCCACCCCTAGCTATTGCCAAGACGATGAAAGCATCTGTGTATACAAAGTCTTACAGACCAGTATTCAGAGCATTCTGATTTGTTATAGCCCCAAAGTGGACACTACCCAAATATGCAATTGATAAATGGCAAAATGAATTACACTATGCTCATACAATGTAATACTACTTACCAATAAAAAAAGAATTAACTATTTATAGTGCAATGTAGAAGAATCTCAGTGTAGTTACTCCAAGCTGAGAAAGCCAGACACAGAGGCAGTACTTACTGAGTAATTCTGTGGACATAAAACTCTAGGAATGGTAGATCAATCCATATTCACAGTGTCAGAAAGCAGATGAGCATCGCCTGGCCATAGCAGCAGGGGAAGTGATTGGCGGTGAAAGGCAGGGCAAAGAGCAATGGAAAAGGAACAATGGGATCTTACACCTGTGTGCAGTGATGGTTCCACAGGGTGTGGATATGTGTCATAACTGACAGTTGACCTATGTGCAGTTTATTGCGTTGTCAATCACACTATTGTAAAGCATTTTAGAAAACATCCTGGGTTGATGATAATATGTGTGACATCTTCAACTGGAGTGGTGGGAAGCATGTTCATGTTGGATAAATTCATTTTATAAGCTGTAGTGATGTACGGTGATTGAATGTATAAAAGAAATGAAAATAATAATAAATAAAGAAAACACCCTATGGACTAAACCAAACCTTTCTGCAAGCCAGATATATCCCTCGCTGCCAGTCTCCAGTGAAAGCAGAATGCTGGAGATGAGAATGTTGCACATTAGAGGTTATTATTCTTCTGACTCTAAGTGAACTGGTTGTCACCTCTAAATCAAAGAACACTAAGGAAAGATGAATCTGACTAAAGCATGTTTTTCCATTCCTTCTGAATTACTGTTAAATTCCTGTACTCATTTGAACAATGACACACTATAAAGAACGGATTCTTTAGCTAACTGGAAATATTAGCTTTATGCTACCTTAAAAAAAAAAGTCTATCGAAATAAGAGAGAGGTTCTCATCCAAGTCCAGGCAGACTTCATGGTCCTCACACCCCCTGTGAGCACAGAGTGTTTCCATTCCTTATCTCTGCTGGCATCGAGCTCACACCTCGCTTTGACACTCCATATATACTTTGCTTAGTACGAATCATGCTATTTTTTATGCTGCTTAGCAGAAATAAGTGATCTAGGATTGGATCCAGGTGAGCTTCTTAGTGGTCCAGAGCCCTGGTGTCTTCAGGTATAAGATGGGTCAAGGACCTTGGGTACATACAAAAATGTAATGTGTGAATGGAACAGCACCGGCGGGAAGGGGCATTCTTTAGTAACTAGTTGAACAACTGGAATATCTGCTGGGTTTTGAGCCCTGATGTGCTCAAAAATTTTCCATTGATTTAAAGTGAAATGAGAACCAAGTTCCTGAATCTTTACTAATATGGAGGAAAACAAATCAGTGGTTTTGGGTTAGTGAAACCCCTAGATGAGGCTGATGCTAAATCCTGATCCATATTTCTTTCTTTTTCTTTCTCTTCCTTCCTTCCTTATTTCTTTCCTTTCTTTCTCTTCCTTCCTTCTTTTCTTTTAATACCTTATTTTACTATTATTATTATTATTATTATTGTTATTGTTATTTTATGAGACTCAAGGGGCAAGTACCCTCAATAGGGTCTTTGAGCCACGATCTGCCCCCAGCCTCTGCCAGCCTGGATCACGTGTTTGCACATATGATGTGCTCTGGGAGGTTCTGGGATGTAAACCCAGGACCTTCCCTGTGTGGGTCCAGCTGTGTTACTACTGCACAACCGCCTGGTCTGCTGATCCACGTGTTTTATCTGCTCTGTGCAGGCTGCTACAGCATCCCATTCCTCAGAGTGCCTGTCCTCAGCCATATGGGGCTCTACACGTCTCATAAAGGTATGTGCCCTTCCCGGAGAATGACCAGGGCTCAGCGTGCAGCACGCACTCAAGACCACTTTCTGCATGGGCTGGTGGTGTCATTTCTGGACTCGCTGCTGATGCCATTCTGGTCTGTTCCAGGCCCGCTACTTGCCACATGAGATCTTCTGAGCACACATCTCAGCATGTGGCTAGATGAGGCAGGTGGCCCCAGTTCACGTGGTCTCAGAGACAATAGTGCTTAGACGTCCTGTGTATGGATTTGCAGGACTTGGCCCTTTGTCTCATCTCTCCACGATGCTTCGGCCCATGACGCTCATGGCTGAGATCTCAAACCTTATTCTTATTTCTGGCTCCTAGCTTTCAACCGACCACAAAGGCTACACTCCCTGGAGTGAGGTGTTGCTGTACTCCCTCTTCTTCTGGAAGTCTAGACTAGGGGAAAGTCCTGCTAGCACAGGGCCCAGGGAAGGCCCCTGCAGCTCCGCCTGGCAGTGGGTGTCCCAGGCTCTCCATCTGGAGTCCTGTTGGCTTCCAGAACAATGGGTCTCTTCACAGATGGGTGAAGACACCTTCAGAGATGGTCAAGTCTAGAGACTCCCAAAATTAAGGTTTTTAGTGACAAGTTCAGAGGGATCACCACTGATGTCCCAGGAGTTTCCACAGTGACACAGAGAAAAGCATTTTAAGGAGGAGAGCCAGAAAGCGCTCAGGTGGGGAGCACGCGCTTTGGTGTAGGATGCTGGTTGTGGGCTCCAAGGATTCTCTGGCTTGTCCTGCATAGCTTCTATGCTAAGTGGCTCTTTAGAGTAGGATCTGGGACATTGTGAAAGGGGGCACAGCTTTGGGCATATACTAGGATCATTGTAGCTCACAGCAGAGGCTCCAGGAGGTGACTGTGGTAGCAACACAGATCCTGGGCAGGGAAGCTGAGTGAGCGGGAGAAAAGAAAGGCAGGTGCCCGACCAACCACAGAGGCTGTAATGGTTCCCCTGAGAACACACGAAAGAGAAAAGAGGGCTACAGGTCCCAGGGCTGACTGGGCAGGGGCTTAAAATGACTCAGGTCATTTTCTGTGCCCTGAGATTGTCCTCTTTGGGACTGCTGGGATCCAGGGACAGAGAAGTGCCCCGTGGGAAATATCTCACCCAGAACTCATGAGACTCAATGAGTCTCCTTCACTGTCTCAAACACATGTCCTTCTATTCATCTGTCACACCTTTTCTTTGCTGATGTTTGGGGTTTTTACCTGACTAGAGCTGCTGGAGATGTCCTTTGTCACCTCTCCCCCATCTGTCCAAGCCAGTGAATCTGTGTCAACTGGCCATTTGCTTATGATGACTTGGACTTCTGGACAGCACCTTCATTCTTTCAACAAAAATGTATCCATGAATGCTTTGTGTGCCAGAAACTCTAGTAAACAAAGGAGACAAAGAGGGATTGAAAATTACCTGTGTTCTGCTGTAGTGAAACGAAGAAAGTTCTTATTATGAATCCTAGTGTTTATTTAGGATTATAGACAAAAAAAAAAAAATAAGAAAACATACACACATACATACAAAAAAAATCCAAGCCAGCCTAGGGCATCTCTACTGGTTAATTTCATAGCTTGCAGATATTTGCACACTGACCTATGCTTGCACAATTTCTTTTGAGAGTTTTTTGCTATAGGGCACGTGTGCTCACCAGACAGACAGAGGAGACAGAGAGACAGAAAGCGAGAAATCACCCCCCCCAGGGGGAATGGCCACACCGCAATCCCTTCTGCTCTCTTCTCCTCTCTGGATCTTGGGCATGCACACACATGCGCCTGGTGTGAGTTTTAAGCCACGGGGTCCGGGACTCGAACTATGGTCGACTACATGAGAGTCCAGCGACATAGCCATTATGCTAATTGCTGGTCCCCACAATTTATTTTTGATCTGTAGCTAAATGTAACTTTGGGAAGTCAAACAAACAAACAAACAAAAACAAAGGAGAAGAGAGTAAGTGCATACCTATCTCCCTGGGCATGGGCTATGGATGATGCTCTGGCAAGGTCAGCCCCTGGCCAGCTGCCACAGGGAGTGGACCACAGGAGTGGGAAGCCAATGGTGTTACCCAGCACATCCCACTCTTAGGAGCTGCAAATGGAGGAAGTTCAGCATGTGGGTTTCTAGGAGGAAGCAAAGCCCAAGTCATGTCGACCATTTTGAATATGGAACCATGAAACCAAGGTCAGCTGAGAAGTAGAATCAAAGGCAAGAGATGATGAAGCTAAAAATTCAGATCTTCAGAGCCAGCAATCAGATGGAAAAGCAGAAACTAAAGTCCAGAGCCATGACTGAGTGAGAAGTTGAGAGCAGAGGGTGAAAGTGATGGACCCCTCTTACCACTGTCCTCATGCTTGGAACAGAGTACCCAAGCCCAGCTGTAGACTGGTGTGTTCCTTCTTAGGAGTGGGTAGGCTGCCATCCTTTGAAAGCAGTGATGACTGGATGAGTCAGTGCAGCTTCTGTTGACATTACCTGTTATCCCTGCTTGGAGACTCCACTGACTATGGGATGCATCATCTAATTTATATTGGCATTAATGAGTGAGGTTGGGGACAGTAATGGAACAGTATAGTAAATGCTGAAACCAAACAACCAAATCAAACTAACAGACCTCCTTCTTCTCTCAAGGTTGTGTCCTCTGACCCTACCAGAGCTCACTTTAGTAACTATTAGGTGCTCAGTGGACCCCATGGTGCCCAGACACAGCCTTTCACAGGCATACGCACCTATTACACTTTCCCTCCCATCTCCACTTCATCACCTGCAAGACCTTGGCTCTATGCCTTGTCCACTCAACAAACTGGACATGTCTGGAGCAGAACACACCACCGAGAGAGAATGAACTCATTTGAATTTTAGACCTTAGAGAAGTCTTGAGTGTTGCTGAGTTCTGACATTTCCTATTTTCCAATGTATTCACTGGCCTGTTCTCCACAAGACCACTTTACAAACTTTTCAATCTCCTAAAACCTACCAAACTGCCCCTCCCTTTCTCATTCTTCACTGGTACGGTGGTTTATTTTAAATATCAATTTGACTGAGCTGGTAGATGCCCATGCTGCTAAAGCATTATTTCTGGAAGATGTCTGTGTGGGTGTTTTTGGGAGAAATTAGCATTTGCATTGGTAGACTAAGTGCAGAAGATCTGCCCCCATCAATGTGGGCAGTCATCATCCAACCCATTGAGGGTAGAATAGAACAAAAAAGGCAGAGGAGACGTGAATTCCCTCTCTCTTCTTGGGTTGGGACAGCCATCTTTTCCTGCCTTCAGACATCGGACATCCTGGGTCTTGTGACTTTGGACGCAACTGTGACTTACATCACTGCCTTCCTCAGCCCTTTGGAGTTGGACTGAATTACTCCACAGATTTCCTACATCTCCAACTTGCAGATGGTTGAGAATCTGAGACTTCTCGGCCTCTATAACCATGTGAGCCAATTTCCATAATAAGTCAGTCTTTCTCTCTCATTCTCTGTCTTTTCATATATATATTGCCTGTCAGTTCTCTTTCTCTGGAGAACAAAGACTAATACAACGGCTGACTTTGGTCATCATTTCATGAAGAAACATAAGCCATCAGAAAAGCAATTTCTAGAATCTCCCATCTGTCAATGGGCCTGCCCTGAGCCCATAAACCTTCCTTCCATCTTATTAGAAAGATAATGGCTTCCAGTTCTCAAGGCCCATCTTTCCTCCCACCAGGGAGGGAAGAGTTGCTTCTGCAACTCTCTCCACTTTTCCTCTCAATCACCATATTTTCTCTTTGTGTTGGAGCATTTCCACCACAAACCGGCATGCTGGAATATTCTCTTCTATGTCCTCTCTCAGACTCCTATAGCCCCCGGCACTTCTGCTGTCTTCTGTGTTCTCCTTCACAGCTCGCTTCCTGGAGGAGCTGCTGTGCCTGCTGCCTTCAGCCCCTCCATCCCTCCCTGCAGGGCCCTCTCCACTCAGGCTGTCCTGCATGTGGGCAGAGCAAAGTGCTCAGTGCTGGACTCCCAGGTAGCTGACCGCAATGTGAGTCCCGGACCCGGCAGCGTAAACTCAAGCTGCGCGCATGTGTGTATGTGCTCAAAATCCCAAGAGGAGAATGGAGGAGAAGGGATTGCAGTGTGGACTTCCCTAGGGGGAGTGATTTCTCACTTTCTGACTCTCCAGTGAGCACATGTGCCCTATAGCAAAAATCTCTCTCTCTCTAAAAAAGAAAAAAAATATACATTTTGAAATATTTTCAAACAATTTGAGACTTACGGATAAGTCAGGAAGAGAGTACAAAGAGTCCTAGTGTAGCGGTCACCCTGCTTCCTCTAAGGTGAATATCTTACGTAACAATGGCACCATTATCAAAACCAGGAAATTGTCCTTGGTATAATGCTATTACTGAAACTACAGAATTTATTTACTAGTTACCAAGTTTTCCACTCTTATTCTTTTTCCATTCTAAGTTTCAAACCCAGGGTCTCAGTCTGTAACGTGTTGTCATGTCACTATAGTTTCCTTCAATCTGTCGCAGCTTCCTTGTTTCTTTTTTAAAAATAGGAATTTGATTTTTGTAGCTTTTTTTTGTTTGTGTTATAATGTCTCATTTACATTTAGATGTTGGACATCTTTGTGGAGTACAATATGGTTTTTAAAAGCATACATGCAGTGTGTGACAATCAAATCAAAGATGGCACCGTATTCATTGTCTTCAATGAAGAAAACTGTTAGGTTGTGCACCTTTGTTTTTACACTACCAGGTTGTTTTTTTTTTTTTTAAAAAAAATCTGTCTGTCAGTGAAAGCTATCCATTCTGCACTATCCTTGGAAGTTAATCATAAGGTGCAAGTTACAAATACCCTGTTTATAAGTCTTGGAGCTTGTTAATAATTGGACAGTAAAGACTGCTAGTCAACATTCTCCCTTAAGCAACAATTAATTGCCTTTTATTTTCTCTTACTTAAAAGGCACATTGATGGGTTCTCCAAGTTTTTTCCTTTTACAGAGCAAATGACTTAATATTTCATTAAATATTGTTCTATAATTATAATTGTGCTTGTGTAGGGATTATGAAACACCTTTGGACAAACAGCTGTTTCCAGATAGACCAATTAAGTTGCAAAGGGAAAAATGCATCAAAAGCATTACAGTGCAGCTGGCCAGAGGTCTGTACTGAAAGTGCCTATCAACAGATCGGTGATACCTAGAATAAGAGAACAGGTGTTCTTCAGTGGTTGGGCCTGGGCCCAGTATTGTTTAACAGCTTTATCAGCGACCTGGGTGAGATGGAATGGAAAGTATGCTTCGTGCATTTGTGGCTGATAGAGAGCCAGGTGAGGACAAACAGGGCTCTGGGTAAGAGGATTATAATTCAAACCACCCTTAGCATAGGTAGCTCCCCAATTCACCAACAAGCATGCACTAGATTCAGTGGGTAAGGAACAGGGTTAAGGGAAAGAATTAGTAAGAAAGCAGAAAACATCTTCTGTTCTTCAGCAGTTTGCTAACTGGCTGGGAACAAAGGGTAAGAACACAGGCAAAGGTAGGAGTCCAAGCGAGTGAGTGCTGTGTGTGTGCAAAGCTAAGAGCCATGGATATTTACAGCTGATCAGTGCACAGAAAGTCACGATGTGATCAGATTGAATGGAGGAGGGTGGGGACAAGGTGTGGATGACCTGACTGCATCTCAAGGTCAGTCTGGGAGGAGTAAATGATTATGCAACAGAATGAAGGGCAGAATTTGGTCAACATCACAAAAAGTAAATGACAAAGGCAAAAATAAACAAATTAACTTTTTGAGGTCATGTAAACATCAATGTAGATTAAAAAGTAAATTATAAACAGAAAATTCTGAACTCGGTGCAAGTAAAGTAGAAAGATAGGAGTCATGATGTGTAGGTGAAATAAATGTCTGCATTTGGAGACGGAAGAGAGGCACCTGGCTTGTGACACAGTCTTTGTTTTATGTGAGGGCCTTCAAAAAGTTCATGGAGAGCATGCATTATGAAAAATATACGCTTGGATTTCAAAACACGTTGCACCAAAATAAACTCGTACTTTAATTCCATCTTTCCATTAACTTTATGAAGTCCCTTCACAGGCACTGCACTTCTTCGAAAGTGAAACAAAAAAGGAAACAAGGAAATAAGTACAGACACATAAATAAGGGATGTGTGTGTGTGTGTGTGTGTGTGTGTGTGTGTGTGTATTGGGATCCCTTTCTGTGCTTTTAAGAATGAGATAAAAATGCATGTATCATAAAATTCACTCTTTTGAAGTCCTCCTTCACATATATATGAGGTAGTAGAAAGCCATAAAAAATAATGAACAAATTAGATGCATTTAGCTTGGAGAGTAGAAAGGCTTCGACACAGAACACAGCAGAAATGTGTACTCCCTCAGTACAAGAATGGAATGAACAATAGTTGCAAAGGGGGATAATGCAGGGTTATCCTCACAGCCTAGTGGTTAAGGGAACAAGATCCCACATGGCCATACATGGTTCAAATCTGAGCTCCAGCAGCTCTAGCCAAGTATATGTGCATGTCCTGAATCTCAGCAGGATGGAGAAGTAGAGGAGAAGGAACTGTGGGGTGACCACACCCCATAGTGGGGTTCTCTCTATTTTGCTAGCTCATGCACACTCTGTTAGTTAAAAAATAAAGTCAGTAATGATGTTCCCTTCTATAAAGACCTTTGAAACTGATCTTTCTGGCAAGGCAGAAATGTGAGTTTATAGAACATTAAGATTATGCCTTAATATCTCTGTTCTGGTGCCTGTCAGTTCTCTGACTGTGCTGTGGTGAGATGTGTAAACTCTCAGAGAGGAACAATCCAGACATAGGGAAACAAATAGTCATTAGCCATTTGGGCCTGTGTAAAATATAAATATTTTCTCAGATTCTGACAAAATAGCCCAATAAGCAGCTGAGTGTCTCTTGTCCTGTTCTTCATCATCGAACAGCAGGGCTGGATGTCGGGTTTTTAATCAGCTGCCGTCATGAAAGCAGATGGCACAAAATGTTGCCACGCTCAGCATCAGCTCTCTTGCCAGCAGGGTGAGACATAGTGGTTGTCAATCTCGAGAAAACCAGTTGGAGAAAAGAAATTTGTGGGAGATCTCCTACACCCTCTATAAAGGCCTTGTGGTCCTGGTGACTTGCCCTGCCATGTCTGACGATGGAGACCCTGCTTTCTTACCTTGAAACGAAAGCCCTTTTCTCAGTTGGATAACCATCTAAACATCCCTGTTCTCCTGCTTTTTATGGAGAGAAAAAAACAGAATGTGGATGGCAGCTGTGAGTAGCATTTCACAGATGGTGCCAACTGATCCACAAAAGCCTTTTGTTTCCAGGTACGCTGCCATCCAACAGGTGTTGAGGGCCCGCGGTCTCCATGTGCTGCACCCTGGGTGCCATCCTCCCTGAAGTTACACAGGGGAGACTGGGGCTGTGTCAAGGTGGACTGGGGGCTCTAACTAGGGCATTAAGCAGCTGTTTCATGTGAAATACACCTAATGTGATGGGAGCACATAGTTCTCTCTCTTTTTTTTTAAATCTGTTTCATCTGTAAAGGCAACTTTCAGTGTTATCTATACAGACGGGCTGTTCAAAAAGATGTCAACATGTGTTAAGAGTGACAAATGAGCCTTCCAGAATTTGCATTGCTCACCTCACATTTGGAATCATCAGCCCTTAAGTCCCACTCTTCCTTTATCGCTCTGTGCAGCCAGTAGTTACAGGGACACAGCACACACCAGCGAGAACAGGCTACATTCCCTCTCCATCACAGATGCCACGGAAATCAGTCAGAGTAATGAAAATAAAAACAATGATTTCCTTGACCACCAATAAAAGGAGAGGACAACTAGAAAACGGGTTGGAGGCATCGTTATAGCAACAAACTGCTCCCACTTTTCAGACTTTACTCATAAAGTGTTAATACTGATTTTGGAGCCTGGTGTAGACCTTTCACCCACAGCCACAGTGCTGTAATTTTTAACTCATTAATGCTAGTCAGTTATGCTTACTTGAAATTTACAAAGAATATTAGGTTATTCCTTTTCAATTTAACATCTGTACTTTGATGTACTTTTAATATCTAATATAATGTCTCACCATCTTTTTATTATTTTTTGTTAAATTTGTTTTATTTTTGCCATAGGGTACATGCACTCACCAGAGAGAGACAGAGGGAAAGTGAGAAATCAGCCTCTGGGGAGATGGCCACACCACAATTTCTTCTCCTCCGTTCTCCTCCTGGAATTTTTGGCATGCATGCAGACATGCCCAGTGTCATTTTTAAGCCACTGAGTCCCAGACTTGAACTGCAGTAGGCCACATGGAAATCCAGTACCTTAACCACCATGCCACCTGCTAGCTCCATCTCTCACCATCTTTGAAAAAACTACTGCAGATTTGAAATGGTTGTGTTATATTAGCATGGCCTGGGCAATGAATTTTCATTAGAGAATCTGTATATGCTATTAAATATGCTGAAATAATACATTAGCATTGAAATAGAATTGCTGCCCAACGATCATAGCCATTTAGTAAGACTTTTTGCATATAGAATAATTTTATTAAATTATCTTAAGGATAATGTATCTATTATGCTTCTCTTATATATGGAAAGACTTTGGGAATGCTAACTTCTCATGGTAGGATTTGTAGTTTTCTTTCTTTTTCTCTTTCTTTCCTTCCTTCCTTCCTTCCTTCCTTCCTTCCTTCCTTCCTTCCTTCTTTTCTCCTTTCTCTCTCTCTCTCTCTCTCTCTCTCTCTCTTTTTCTTTCTTTCTTTGAGAGATTTTTTGCTACAGAGTGCATGTGCTCACTGGAGAGACAGAGAGACAGCAAACAAGAAATCACCCTCCCTCTTCCCCCAGAGGAGACAGCCTGGCTGCAATCTCTACTCCATTCTCTTCTCAGGATTTCGGGCATGTACACTCACACACCCAGCATGAGTTTCAAGGTGCTAGGTACAAGACTCAAACTGTGGTCAGCCACTTGGGAGTCCAGCACCTTAACCACTATGCCATCTGTTGATTCTGCAAAAGATATTTTAAAAACTATTTTATCTCAAATATTAGGTCATCAGAAAGTCGTGACATATTTTTCTAGGCAAAAATGCATCATACTTTTCTTTTTTTTTTTTGGAGAGGTTTTTGCTATAGGGCGCGTGTGCTCGCCAGACAGACAGAGAGAGACAGAGAGACAGAAGGCGAGAAATCACCCCCTGGGGGGATGGCCATGCCGCAATCCCTTCTCCTCCATTCTCCTCTTGGGATCTTGGGCACACATGCACACGCGCCCAGCGTGAGTTTAAGCCACCAGGTCCGGGACTTGAACCACGGTCGACTACGTGGGAGTCCAGCGACATAGCCATTATACTAACTGCTGGTCCCCATCATACTTTTCTGATGACCCAATATATCTGAGCAGATACCTTTGCTTACTGTTTTCCAAATACCAATGAGATGCAAAGAATCTGAATGGCCAAGAAAACTGAAAATAAAATTATAGTAAAAACTTGGTGGTAATGTTTTCTTCATAATCCTTTACATGAATTATCTTATCATGCGAATAAACTATTTTTCTGGAAATATTAGTAGCTGAAAAAGTAGGCAAATCTTTTTACATTGAAAGCAAGAGGTAAAAAAAAAAAGATAGAAAGAAAGAAAAAGAAATGATGCAAGCGATTGTCACTGGCCGCCATTTTGCTTCCACCACTTCTGTCCTCAGTACCCACTGCAGACTGGGAAGATGTTCCCATTTTTAAACCTCCCTAATTCTCAAACCAGTCCCACTTTGGACAATCACCTCCTGTTTTGTGATACACAAGTATAACAAAGCTGTATATTAGAATTGTTACCAAGGAGATCCTTTGTAAATTCTTTTGTTAGGAAATCTTGTGGTATTCACATCACTACGAAGGGATGCTCCATGATGAATTTTTAAATTCAGTTTTTATTTTACATGTGAACTTGTGAATGGGCACAAGTTATAAATTCTGTCTCTCTTCCTTTTGATGGAAGGGAATTGGGGAAGATAACTGACGTAAGATCTCTGGCTTCTCTGATCCAAGATATAGTAATTAAACTCCATTCCTCTTTCTCATGTGCAATTTAGGCACATTTCCAAAGAAAAGAGGAATAGATTTGATTGGTTAAAAATAGTTATTAATTAACTACTGGATTTACATGGATGGATTGTAAAAAAGTGAAAAACATTCACTTGCAAGCTTCTCGCTTCAGTTGTAACTGCTGGGCAAGACTTCCTGTCTCGCTTCCCTTTGATCTGAGTGAGGTGCACAGAAACACCTTCGGCTCAGGGTCCTCCATCAGAGATTCGTATGATCGGCCTCACAGCTACTGAGCACACACGCACTCTGAGTGTCGCTGGATCTGATGTTCCCATGACACATGATACAGTCTGCCCAGGAGCAGGGCTGCTCTCATTTCCAATCCAAGCTATGATACCACCTGCCAAATAAGGGAAAGGGGAGGCAGGCTGAGCCTTGTGAAGGAGGGTGTTGAGTTTCCGTCTGTGAGGAAGGACGTATGGGATCCCTGGTGTCGGGTTTGCCTTGGCCTCCTTCCCTCCCGGAAACTGCAGATACTCAGAGCCTGTGCAACAATTCCTTGTTCCACTAGCGGATCTTTCCTGAGCGCGGAGCAGCTCACATGTGTGGAATGTACTCTGGGTGCCACTCCACATGTCTTTGTGTTTAAATCTGGCTTGTTGTACACCCTGCTGACACCGATTTGCAGCAGAGGGTTATGTGAAGACAGTGGATTGCAATCGTCTACACATTGTGAAAGGCCGAATAAAACCGGAGGGCATGCACTCTGTTTACTGGCAGAAGCAATGGATTGGAAGTTAGAATTCTCCTGGGTGGCACCCAGTTTGTAATGATTAGGGGTGGGGACTGGGAACTGGGGTATATCATTAAAACTTGTGATGCACTTTTCTTTTTTAGGGAGAGATATTTTTTGCTATAAGTCACATGTGCTTGCCAGAGAGAAAGAAAGTGAGAAATCACCCCCCAGGGGGATGGCCATGCCACAGTTCCTTCTCCTCAAGTCTCCTGTTGGGATCTTGGGCACGCGGGAACGTGCTCCTGGTGTGAGTTTTAAGCCGCCGGGTCTGAGACTTGAACCTCAGTCAGTTATGTGAGAGTTCAGTGAGGTAACCATTTCACCATCTATGGTCCCACACTTTTCTTTTTCTTTGTTTTAGTTTTTTCTACAGAGTGTGTGTGCTGGCCAGAGAGAGGCAGAGACAGAGAGAGGGAAAATGGGAAATCACCCCTGAGGAGGGATGGCCATGCCGTAATCCCTTCTCTACTCACCTCCTGGGATTTGGGGCATGCACGCACATGCACGTTGTGTGATTCTCAAGCTGCTAGGTCCAGGATTGAAATGCAATGCTTGCTATGTGGGGTCCAGGGCCTTAGCCTCTATACCACCTGCTGGACCTGATGCACTTTTCTTAAAAAATAAAAAATAAGAATGGGTACCTTACATAATTTTATGAAACAACAAAATTCTGTAGATCGAAAGTTTCTAAACTGAGGTAAGAAACTATTACATGACAAATAATGAGTTCCCTTATGTGGGATTGGACTAAGTGCTCGTGAGAGTCAGAGCAGAAATCTCACAAGCAAGTGTCCCAAGAGGAGGATCTGCCACAAGTCAGGACTGTCTGTGCAAGTCCTCGCTTGCCTGTGTGTGACTGCTTGATCCAGGCTCTTTTCTCCTTGAAATAATTGATTTCAGGTTGGATAAAACCTCAAGAAGCTGTCTTGTCTAAATCCTGGCCTGTATGATAAAATGTGATAAATTCCATAGCTTTCATCTAAAAGACTCAACTGAAGCCTGGCCTGGTAGCCTAATGGCTACCAGATACTATATAGTCATCTGAGGTTCGAATCCCTGCCCTGGCAGCTTGAAAAACAACTGGGCATGTGTGCATGTGTGCCCAAGATGCCAAAATGATGGAAAAACGAAGAAGAAGCTCCCATGGGGGAACTCCCTTTCTCTATCCCTCTGGCAAGCACCATGCCTTCTGGCAATTAAAAAATTTAAAACTGTTTAATTTTTGCGGGGGAGGTTTTGGCTGTAGGGCTCGTGCATGCGCCAGAAAGACACAGAGAGAAAGAGAGACAGAAAGTGAGAAATCACACCCCAGGGGAGATTCCCACGTTGCAATCCCTTCTCTTCCATTCTCCTCTAGGGATCTTGGGCACGCCCACATGCACGCCTGACATGAGTTTAAGCCACCAGGTCTAGGACTCGAATCACGGTCAACTACATGGGAGTCCAGCGACATAGCCATTACACCAACTGCTGATCTCAAAACTTTTTTTATATTTAAAAAGTCCAGGGACTAGCAGGTGATGTGGTGGTTAAGGCACTGGACACTCCCACGTGGCTGACCACACTTTGAATACTGGACCAGGTGGCTTGCTTTCTCACTTTCCCTCTCTCTCTGGTCAAATTAAAATAAGTGAATGAATGAATAAATAATTAAATAATAATAAATAAATAATTATTTTTAAAAAGTCTAAAACAAAAAAATGAATTTGCTTCCTTAAGGTCACCACGCTAATTGGTGTAAGTTGAACTGGATATTTTGGACAACATATCCCGTAGGGTGTAGCTATTGGAAGTTGCTCTTAAGGACCTGCAAGCTACACTGTGATAGTTTAGCAAGTAAAATCAGCACATAACAGATGAACCTTGGTATCTACAGAATTCACTATGAAGTATAGACAGGCCTGAATGAGCGAAAATCCAATATCTGTCAACACTTGTACAGAATAGGTTAATAGCAGCAGCTATAGCCTCTTCATAGAGTCTACAAAACAGGTATTGTGGGGTTAGCCTTGGTCGGCTCTTTCCAGCTCTGTGCAGAAAGGACAGTGTTCTGCCCAGCTAGCTCAGGTCCACAGGAGAAACAATGGCTTCGGGTCATGTCAGCTTCCTAGCCTTTGCCTTCAGACTCCATTCTTCTGGCTATAATTTGTCTTCCACATAGACTTTCTAATAGGAGCAAAGGTACCTCCTTTTAGATATGATTAATATCTCTTCTTGATTGTGATACATCTCATCATAGAAACTTGATATCTAATTTTTACATCAACCCCCAAGGAAGTTTGAGTAATGGGAATCGTTTTCCTTAAACAAATCAGTGTGGGGCACACATACACAAACGCACACAAACTTCTACTTGAAGGGTGCTGATAGGACCTTGAACTGAACCCCGAGAGGACACACCCGACTAGCATCTCCTCCTTCACCACCATCATTTTTTAATTGTGTCAGAGTCATGCCACCTAATTCCAGGCTGGTCCTCTCTGCACGACCAGGAAGTACTAGTGGTGGCTCTTTCTCCCCACAGCCCTCTCCCATTCCCTTTCAGGCAGCACTAATTTATCATGCAATGTTCTCCTTTTTAAAAATTTTGTAAAGAATTATTTATTTATTTAATTTCATTTATTATTATTATTATTATTATTATTATTTTAAATTTGACCAGAGACAAAAAGAGAGAGAGAAAGGGAAAGTGAGAAAGTGAGCCACCAGGTCCGGGACTCAAACCGCAGTCTGCCATGTAGGAATCCAGCGCCTTTATCCTCTACACCATCCTCAGGCTGCCATGGCTCTGGGATGTTGGTGAGTCTCTCAGTGAGTGTCCCATGAGAAGAGAAGTACTTGCCAGCCCAGTTTTTCTGCTGTGTGTGAGTCCCTGATATCCCTGAGCTGGCTGTATAGGGGTGGTTGCTGGGTTTCTGCAATTTGAATGCTGAGCCTGAGAAGATAGACAGTCAAGTCACAATGAAATTCAGGAGCTGGCTTTTGCATATAGCAGGGCATTGGTTCAGTTCATTAAAGGACATTTCACAGCCTATCGGATGACGCTGTGTCATCGGAGAAGATGTTGTTTCTCCAGGTAGCTGCATGTGGGAAAACTTACTTGGGACTTCATTCCACCTTTCCTGTGTTAAATAACCATTTTCTGTAACAGACTGAAACTGACAACCTGGGAGGGGCTACTCTCCAAGTTTCCACACTTCACCTGCTAGGCAGGTTTCAGTAAGTTGGAGGAGCGGGACAAAGACAGCCTTTGTCCATCATCTGCAGTAGTTTCATTTTACTGTTGTTCATTTTGGTATCACCAATTTCTGGCAAAGCTCCAGGATTTCCTAATTGAATTAAAACTTGGTTTACAAGCTTTCTTCAATGTATCAGATTTATAGAAATTGAAACAAGTTGTATTTGAGGCACAAATATGAGCTTCCATTCCATGACAAACAATACAGTCATTGAAAAATAAAGAAAGAAATGGAGAGAGAGAGAGAGCTACCAAGGTACTCGTGTTATTTCCACTATTGGTTTAAACTAGAGCCTTAATCTCAAAGTGGTGCTCCTTTAAGTTATTCCTTTAGATTAGCTTTGTTTCATTAATTCTGTTTATTCATTCCTAACATATTTATTGAGTCTACCGTGTTCCAGAAACTCTTTTAGACATTGTGATTCTCATGCTATGTTAAAAATAGCATCTTGGGGCCAGCAGTTAGCGTAATGGCTATGTCGCTGGACTCCCACGTAGTGGACTGCGGTTCACGTCCCAGATCCGGTGGCTTAAAACTCACGCCGGGCGTGTGTGCGTGTGTGCCCAAAATCCCGAGAGGAGAATGGAGGAGAAGGGATTGTGGCGTGACCATCCCCCCGGGGGGTGATTTCTCGCCTTCTGTCTCTCTCTCTCTCTCTGTCTGTCTGGTGAGCACAAGCGCCCGATAGTGAAAACCTCTCCGGAAAACAAAACAAAACAAAAAAAAAAAAACATCTTGGGCCTGGAGATGGCATGGTGATTAAGGGTCCTACATGGCTGACTACATAGTTCAAACCCTGGATCCTATAGCCTGGGCAAGCACACACTAGGTACACGTGTGTGCATGCCCAAAATCCTGAGAGGAGAATGAAAGAGAAGGGAATTGCAGCATGGCTATCCACCCTGGAAGTGGGTGGGAGTGATTTCTTACTTTCCTTTTCTCTCTCTGTCACTCTCTATCTATCTCCAGTGAATGCATGTGCCCTACGGCAAACAATTTTTTGAAAACAGAAGTATCTTCTGATCTAGTGAGGGAATGTTTACCTAGTTCATCTCTTTGGGGTTCTGCTATTCTGTTTTCAAAGAATAAAGGTCTCATTCATCTAATAAAATATTTGTTTCACTGAACAATTTCTATTTATTATCTAATTAAGTTTTTTTGTTGTTGTTACAATTTTTGTTAGATGGTATACATATTGTCAGGTGTGCAGTTCTTCCTGAATGTTTAGAAAGGGGCATCCCAGAAGATGAAGAGATGGAGCAGAGAACACTTCCAGTGCTCTGGAAGGCCCTGGGGCCCCAGCCTCCCTGTACTCTAGGGCACGCCATGTATTTGCCCTTTGTATTGCCACACAGGAGACATTGTGAGTGCCTCATGATGAATTTATCTAGTCCCGTCTTGATTCCCACTTAGGTTGAGTCAAGTTTTCAGCCATTATGGATAAAACCGAGATGCCCATTCTGAAGCATGTGCTATGGTGGACATGAACATTCGTTTCTCTTAGTGCTCAATCTAAGAATGAAATTGCTGAATTATCAAATAAGCACGTTTAGCTTTAGGAGCTACTGACAGTTTTCCAAAGGGATGTGCCAACCCACATTCCCCTGTGAGCATGAGAGATCAAAGTGAGCCACATTTGCCAGCATTTGGTATTGTCAGACTTTTAAATTGTAACCAATCTGATGTGTTTACAAAGAAGTATCACTGTGGTCCTAACTGCAGTTCCTTAATGACTCATGCTTGTCATAACTGAATATATAAATATTCTGATTTATTTTGGTTTCAGTTAATATGAATCATTGTTCTCGATCAAATCAGAGCTGCGCTAACAGAAAAAGGTGTTTTTTGTTTGTTTGTTTGTTTTGTTTTTGCTTTAAGTGAGATTTTTGCTATAGGGCATGTGTACTTGTCAAAGAGACAAGAAAGACAGAAAAGGAGAAATCACCCCTCCCCCCAGGGATGGCCACACCACAATCCCTTCTCCACTATTCTCCTCCTGGGATCTTGGGTACATACACACAAGTGCCCAACATGAGTTTCAAGCTACCAGGTCTGGACTTGAACCAAGATCAGCCATGTGGGAATCCAACGACATAACCACTACACCATCTGCTGGTCTCCAAAAAAGTGGATTCCTACTTGGAAGAGTGAGGAGAGGACCCTGAGCTGAAATAGTGCCTTAATGTATCCTTGGTAAGGTATCCTTGAGGAGCCACACACAAATAACCACACATTTCCATCCCAGGCATAACCCTTACCAGAACTACGCTGAATCAATTGAATGTCCTCTCAGTTCATTCTTTTTGTTGGCCAACTTCTTCAACATGTGGTCTCTAGATGCAGACTCATTTTTCTGTGTGTCCTTCTAGCCTAAAGCCCTACCTTCAAGGCCCCTCTATTCTCCTGAACCTTCTTCACATATGAAACAAATACTTGAATGAGTTGAGGTCCAGTGGCCCCATCTTTGAATCCTCAGTGTCCTTCACCTCTTTGGCATCTCTCACTGGTGTTGCTCCACTCATTAAAATATGCTCCTCAGGGGCTAGCACATGGCATACTGGTTAAGACTCCCACGTGAACGACAACGGTTTGAGTCCTGTACTTGGTGGATTGAAACTCATGCCAGGCATGTTTGTGTGCATGCCCAGAATCCAAAGAGGAGAATGGAGGAGAAAGAATTTTGGAGTGGCCATGCCCCCTGGGGGTGATTTCTCCCTATCTTCCTCTATGTCTGTCAGGTGAGTAAAAGTGCCCTATAGCAAAAAATCTTTAAATAAATATATGTATGTTCACATATATATGTACATACATACTTATAAGTGCATACACACATGTTTATGCATATTAACATGTATGCATATGTATGTAAATATGTGTGTACATACATATGTATATGTAAAATCTTTAAATATATATCCATGTATCTATAGCTATATACTCTTCAGGTTGATGTGAAGTACAGTGGTTAAGTGCAGTGCATAGGGACCTGGATCCCACATGGTTAACCATGGTTCGACTCCTGGTCCCAGTGGCTCGAAAACGTCCCAGGCGTATGTGCTTTCATGCCCAAAGTCCTGATGGGATTGAGAAATAGAGGACAAAGGACTGTAGGATGACCACGCCTCATTGGGATGCTTTTTCTGTCTCTGATGAGTGGATGGGCCCTCCGTCAATTAAAAACAAAAGGGGAAGAAAAATACACTTCTCAGTCTCCATTCATGAAACCAGGTTTTCCTGAATTTCCTATTCTCTGACCACTACTTTACTTCCTCTATTTGATTACTCCTAGTTCTTTACCAGAGAACTCCTAGAGCCTGGTATTTGGTCCTGCTTTTCCTCTTGGTATCTGTATTTCCACGCTGCTCATCCTTAAATCTGTACTTCAACTCAGACCTATGGGTGATTCTGAAACATCTCATCTAATTATACAAAAATTAACTTCTTTTCAAAAGCATAAGACAATGTAAGTGGCATGCTGGAAGTTTCTATTGGGTAAAAAGCATCTGTTAGCTGGGGTGTCACGATGGCTGTGGGATTTTAACTGGGTCTAAACCTTGAGGTCTGTAGCAAGGCTGGTGTGAGGGAGGACCCGAGGCTGAGAAATGCCATGAGCACAGCCAGAGGGACAAGGTGCTCGGAGGACTTAGAGAGCCTCGTCTGAAAGTCCACACGGGCACCACCGCATGGAGGCTGGAGATAGCGCCACAGTCCCCCTCAACTCAGCCCTCCAGCAGCCCCTCGCAATTCGCCTGTCACGGTTCTCCTGGGCCATGCTCTCCTTCAGTGTCTGGGTTCCTCCCTTCTGTTCTGTGACTGCCTGCTGCTTTTACAGGTAGAGGCCTGGCCCGAGCCTGCCCCGTGGTGGGTGCCTCACCTGGCCTTCTCGGCCACCTTGCTCTCTGGCCCCTGACTTCACGCTTCCTTCCATTTCCATCCCCACCCCGTGAACTCGGTTCATCGTGTTCTCTCCCAGCAGTGACCTTTCCCTCCCTCAGGCGCCTGTCCTCTCTCACACCCTATGGCTGAGGAAGCCCTTCTCCCCGGTCAGCCCAATCCCTGGCTCCCTTATTTTGGCTCTGGCCCGTAGACTGCTTTCCTTCAGTGTTGCCCTGACCAAATAAACAAGACAGGAACTTGGCAAGACTGTGGAATGGTCAACCACCCGGCCTGTAGACCAGGGAGTCTGGACCTAATCTGGAAGAACAGGGAGCACGGAAGATGTCCAGCCGAGGCAGTGACATGATGAGGACCACAGTTCAGGGCACAGAGCGAGAGGAGGCTCCGGGCTACTGTGTGGGCTTGGAAGGACAGGATAGGCTGGTGCCAGTGGACGTGGACAGATTGTAGACACTGGGAAAGGACACGTGCCCGCTTGTAATCTTAGTGACTGGTACAGACAACAGAAACGAGGAACACCAAAAGCATTCTGGCTTTCGCATTTAGGTGCTAATTTATGAATACACCGACTGACCCAGGCTATGAGACAGAGGCTTTGAAATCTCTCTCTGCTTATGCAAATGCAATCACTTTCATATGCACCCTGCCCACCAGCCTCATAGTTTGAATTGTGAATAATGTACCTTTCACAATGAAGTTTGGCTTTTGAAAGTTACCTTGGGGAACCTGCCCCAAAGTGCAGTGGTCCAGCATTGTTTGAACGAGGCCAGATCCCACATGGCTGACCGTGGTTTGAGTCCCCTCCCTAGTGGCTTGAAAAATATACCAGATGCATGTGTGTGTGTGCACCCCGAGTAGTGACGGGGTGGAAAAATGGAGAAGGGATTGCAGTGTGACCATGCTCCATTAGGAGGTAGGTGTTCTTTCTCTCTCTCTGGCACATGCCACCTGGGGGAAAAATTAATAAAAGTTGTCTTGGTGTATTAGCAGATTAGTTCAAAGCTAAAGCACATACAGCTTGTGAGTAAGGAAAACGTCAGGGCAGGCTGGAGCCCAGGAACAGCCACATGGAATGCCAGGTCACGGCTCACTGAACACTGGCCTCAAGGCCTCTTGCTTCAGTCCAAACTGTATCACCTTGAGATCAGGGCTGCAGGTAAAATTTTACTTCAAAATATATTCTTTCTGCTACTAAAAAGAAAAAAAAAATCAATACATTATGCTATATCATTATTACATACATTAAATTTAAAATTCCAGAACAATGGTCAACATGCCTTTCATTTTCTTCCACTTTATTGGCTTTTTCTTGACATAGATGCCATATCGCTACTTTAGAAATGTTTTCCATTATTGCAATTTGCACCTTTTTTATAATAAGAAGAAAATATTCACACATTGGGCTAGCTGGTGGCATGCTGGTTAAAGTAACTGGATCCCACATGGCCAACTGCATGGTTTGAGTCCCAGACCCAGTGGCTTATAAAACACGCTGGGCACATGTGCCTGTGTGCCCAAAATCCGGAAAGGAGGAAAAAATGGAGAATGAGACACTGCAGTGTGACCATCTCCCATGGGAGGTACTTTTTTTTTTTTTTTTTAAGTTTATTCATTTATTTCTTCTATGAGAGAGAGAAAGAGAGAGAGAGAAGTAGAGAGAGAGAGAGAGAGATGAGGGCCTCTCCCACTTGTACAACAGGGTGCTTGCGATACAGTTTACCCTGAGCTTAAGCCCACCAGGAGCACAGGCATGTGTGTGTAATTGGTATGCACATGGAGGTGCTGGGACATGAACCCTGGACCTTCCCACATGGGGCCAGTGTTATTACCACAGTGCCACTGTATGGCCCAGAGTTTGTTGTTTTTCAGAGCAAAAGCCAGTGCCATTCTCTGATTCTTCCAGTAAGAAGCAAGCCAACAAAAATTGTTTTTATCTTATATGCTTGCTGGGGCCTTTGTTTTGTCTTATATGTTTGTTGGGGTCTTTTAAGAAAAATAAAGTGGGGGCCAGCAGGTGGCATGGTGGTTAAGGCACTGGACTCCCACATGACTGATCACGGATTGAGCCCCGGACCTGACAGTTTGACATTCATGCTGAATATGTGCGTGTGTGTCCAAAATCCCAAGAGGAGAATGGAGTAGAAGGGATTGCAGCATGGCCATTCCCACTGAGGGGTGATTTCTCACTTTCTCTCTCTGTTTTTCCAGTGAGCACATGAGCCCTATGGCAAAAACCTATAGAAAAGAAAGTTAATGCTCCCAATAGATCCTCTGCATTTCACATCTTTCATCCTTGTCTCAGCACAGGCATCATGTCCTTAGCTCCCATACAGGGCATCGCATGGTTCTTTTCCTTGTTTATGAAGCTAACATTCTGCCCAGTTAGACGAGGTAAGTGCCCTATGAGGCACTGAGATTGCATTTGTCATTTCCCTTTCCTTATCGTACACAGATAAGCAAACGTGTTGGTGGCTGCTGGCTTCTCCAGGAGGGGAAACACCGTGGTTTGTAGCATTTGGCAATTTCCGTGGTGTACGACTCCCACCATGGCCATTTCGAGCTGCCAATGGAATGGCATCTTTTACTCAAACTCCTAACACAGTGATCACTGCCTCTCACTGCCCAAGCAAGCAGCCGCTAACACAGGACTGACGCGGGCCTATCCACCACCTGGCTAGAGCGCTCAGCTCTCCTGGACCCACCCTCAGCACCTTTGCCTTGGGTGGTTCTTCCACTGCAACGCTCTTTTCTCTTTTTTCTTATGATTAGGTTACTTCTGTTCTTTTATCCAGGCACCATCTCAGAGAGATATTTTGCTAGTATATTTGAAATTGCATTTTCTAGTCCCTCTCCTCTACTTTATTTCCCCCAGTATTCATCACCATGAGACATATTGTTAATGCATTTGCTTATTGTTGTGGGGTATTAGATGCCCCTCAGCCCTCAGATTCCTAGATTATAGTCCTAACTCCTGGTACCTCAAATGTGAACTTTATTTGGAGGAAGGGTCTTTAAAGAGATAATTAAGTTAAAATGAGGTTCTTGGGATGGGCCCTAAACCAATCTGACTGGTGTCTATAAAACGAGGAGATTAGGGGACCAGCAGTTGGCGTTGTGGTTAAGGTGCTAGACTCCCACATGGTTGATTGTGGTTTGAGCCCTGGACCTGGCAGGTTGAGAATCAGGCCAGGTGCATGTGCATGCATGCCCCAAATCCCAAGAGGAGAATGGAAGTGAAGGAATTACAGTGTGGCCATTCCCTCTAGGGAGTAATTGCTCAGTTTCCCTCTCTCTGTCTCTCTCCAGTAAGAGCACATGCTTTATGATAAAAACAAAAAACAAACAAAAACAACAACAACAACAAATAAAAAAGGACAGAAAGAAAAAGAAAAGAAAAAAGAGAGAGGGAGATTAGAATATATACACATACAGAGGGATGGTCATGTGAGGACACAGGGAGAAGGAGCCATGTACAAGCCAGGGAGACAGGCCTCAGGAGAAATCAACACAGATCACACTTCGCTCTCAGACTCCCGGACTCCAGAACTGTGAGATGAGATATTTCTGTTGTTTAAGCCACCCGGTTGGTACTTGGCCATGGCAGACTTAGCAAACTAACAGCACCAGCGATGGTTTTTCTGGCCCTCAGAGAAGCAAGCTCTGCGAGGGCAGGGGCTCACGAGGTCCGGGCTGCATCCCATTGCCTAGAATTGACTGACACGGTAACAAGTGATCTGACAATATTCGCAGAACGAATAATTCGACTCCAATATAAAAACTACACAGTTCTTACAATTTCATCAACCACCCATTGCTCTGTTATAAAACTTACTTTTAAATTTATATTTGGAACTATTATCAAACCAAGGGTCTGATGTAACAATATATGTTATAATCATAGTATACGACAGCAAGTGAAAACGGGAAGGAACCCGCATGGGTACATCCCCTCTTTTATGCTGTCTCTAATTATTTCATCAGGAAGTCTTGCCAGAAATGGAATCTCACAAAGAATTTTATTATAAAAGATGAAGTTTCAAAAAATAGTGATTTTTAAAAATAATTATTCATTTAATTTTATTAATTATTATTATTGTTATTTAATTTGTCCAGAGAGAGAGAGAGAGAAAGTGAGAAAGCAAGCCTCCAGGTCCGGGACATGAATGTGGTTGACCATATGGGAGTCCAGTGCCTTAACCACCATACCACCTGTTGGCCCCATCAAAAATAATGCTTTTTTAAAAAATAATAATAATAAAGGTAATATTTGACCATACCATAAAGTTTTTAAGGCCCAGCCATGGTAGCATATGCCAGATTCTGCTTGTCAGGCTGAGGCCTCAGGGGAAGCCTGGGTTTGATTCCTGGCCGGTCTAAACTGTTGAACAGGGGGGTGTGCACCTGTAGACCCAGCTGCTCTAGAGGATGAGGCAGGAGGATCTCTACATAATAAGGCCCTGTCAAAAAAAAAAAAAATTACCTAACACACACACTGAAATATGTAAACTGCAGACAAGTAAAGTTTAAAGAAAATGAGAAATGAACTAACATACTCGTAAGTAGACATATGGGTCAAGGGCCATAACCTTTTTTCAAAGCTTGGAAAATCACAGTTATGTGTGTTTCCCAAAAGGGTGGAAGCAGCCAGCCATTGCTCTACTGGATTTAAGGTCACTTATCCAGTGGCGGATGCTAGTATTACCAGAAAGGGAATTTTCTGATAGTTCAGATTATCTTCTAATTATTTCATGTTTGTTTCTTTGACTGATAGGGAGGGTTCAGATTTTCCCCTAACTTTTTATTTAACTCTTTTCCAGCAGTGTATTCTATAAGAGTCATATCCTACTTACTGCTAACTGCCCAGTCTCCATAGGGAATTACTCTAAGACAGCGAGAAACATAGAAAGAGAGAGAGCCCTCCCATCACTTCACTAAGTGGGGTGCAGCTTCATAACTTTGGCTGTGCAAGATCTAGACTCTTTTTTTTTTTTAAAAAAAAAAAAAAGTTTATTTCTTTCTTTTGAGAAAGAGAGAGAAAGAGAGAGAGATTCCAACAAGGTCTCGCTCTGTGAAAGTGAGGGCCCTTTCTATAAGGTCCTTCAGAGCTACGGGCCATTAGCACTGCAGTCTTTTACTTCTATTTGACCCCCTCTATAAAATTCCATCTGTCTTGGGTCAGCAGGTGACATGGTGGTTAAAGCACTGGATTCACATATGGCCGACCACAGTTCGAGTCCTGGACCTGGAGGCTTAAAACTCATGCCAGGTGCATGTATGTGTATGTCCCAAATCCTGACAGAAGGGAAGAGAAGGGATTCCTGCCCCCGGAGGATGATTTCTCACTTTCTGCCTCTCTGTTTCTCTGCCTTCCGTAAGTGTACGCGTCCTATAGCAAATATTTCTAAAAAACAAAACAAAACAAAAACAACAACAAAAGACAAACGTATGTGTCTTTTGCTCTTCTATGCTTTATCTGACCTGCCAAGTCTCCACATTCTAATAGGCTTCTACTCAGTGGCCTGCCCTGATCCCAGGGTGGTGGGTGGTGTTGGCAATTGGCATGTGACAGGCAGGGGAGGCTACATTAAGTTCCAGCAGAGTCCACCGGGAAGGCAGAGCCTGCAGGGACTGAGGACAGGGGAGTGACAAGAGGACTGAAAGAGCCACCATCCCACTTGTGGACTACCACTGAGTGAGCCCCACCATGGAGGAGCAGGGGAGACAGGGCTGTGCAAACCACTCAGGTACCACAGAGGACTCCCCACATAGCTCTGCTCAGGGCTCCAGGAAGTACGCCCTTCCCGCTACCTCAGCACTCTCCCCTCCCCTCCATCTGTCCTCGCTGAGAGCCAGCAATTTGGACTCAGTGTTCTGGCCCCTTTCTCCTTTGCCCAGGTCTCTTACTGGCTGATTCTGCTTCCCCTGCTTTCTTCTTATCCACAGGTGTCTACCTCCACCCCGACCCCTGTTGAAAAACTGAGCTAATTGGGAACAAATGTCAGTGAATGCCATCTGTTGGAGTCCATATACAGTTTTCTGGACTGATATTTCTAGTTTTTAAGTTTTTTTTTTTTTTTTTTTTTTTTCCCCATAGGGCATGTGCACTTGCCAGAGAGAGAGAAAGAGAGAAAGAGAGAGAGAGAGACAGTGAGAGGGAAAGTGAGAAATCACCCCTGGGTGAATGGCCACACCTCAGTTTCCTCCTCCATTCTCCTTTTGGGATTTTAGGCATGCACGCACATGTACCCAGTGTGATTTTCAAGCCACCAGGTCCAGGACTCAAACCGTGGTTGGCCATGTGAGAATCCAGTACCTTAGCCACTAGGCTGGACTGTTCTGCTTATGAAATGGTGGCCCCAGGTTGTGAGTTGACCATGGCTCTTCTGGGAGTACTTCAGTGTTTCATTTGCTTCAAATCCTTTTTGAACTTAGTGTGCATACAAGGATACGTTGCACAATTCTATTCATCATTTTTAATATTTAAGAATTAAAAAACGGGCTGCAGTGGGGAAATTCGTGCTCTGCAAGGCTAACCTGCATGAGGAGGCTCCGGGTCTGTGTCCAGAGACCTCCTGACACAGGGCGCCCACGCCCATGATCCGGAGCGGGCTGAAGCTGTGTTCACTGTGGAATAAAGACCTGCAGGGGCTCCCTCATTTATCCAATTCGTGGAAGAAGTAAGTACAATTTTAAAAAAATTAAGAAATAACTTGCTTCATATAATAGTAAATAATCTTCAATGGCTATGAACATTACAGGAGGGGAGGCACACTGGCTTCTGTGTGGATGTACACAAAATAACTGTGGAGTTTAACCAAAAACTCTTAATCAGGTGGGTTAAGTCCTAGAGCCAATGACTGAGACTCAGAAAACTCAAGGTAAAGTGGACCGCTGTGTGACCTCAGAAATAACTCTGTTCCTTCAACAGATCCATTTCAAAGAACAGAAAGAGATAGAAGGGGAACTTATAAATTGAAAGAGATTTTTAGTAGCCTTGTTCGGTAACGTAATGTGCAGGTATTCTTTGGAGCTGATTTAAAAAAAGCTGAGACAAAAGAAATAATGAGAGACATTCGAACACTACCCAGATGTTGGCTAGTATTTAAGAAATAACTTAAGTTTTCGGAGTGATTGTGTTTTTGTTAAATGTGTGTGTTTATCTTTTAGAAAGAATTCTAAAGTATTGGATCATTGGGAAGGTCATGACACATTTTTGCATAGACAAATATAGAAAACTATGTCACGACTTTCCCAACCACCTAATATTTATTTATTTATTTTTTTAATCTTTTTTTTTTTTTTTTTTTTTTGGAGAGGTTTTTGCTATAGGGCGCGTGCGCTCGCCAGACAGACAGAGAGATACAGAGAGACAGAAAGCGAGAAATCACCCCCCAGGAGGATGGTCACGCCGCAATCCCTTCTCCTCCATTCTCCTCTCGGGATCTTGGGCACGCACGCACACGCGCTCGGTGTGAGTTTTAAGCCACCGGGTCCGGGACGTGAACTGCAGTCGACTACGTGGGAGTCCAGCGACATAGCCATTACACTAACTGCTGGTTCCCCCAACCACCTAATATTTACAAATGATCTGATGCTGGGGCTTTGCTCCGACATACTCTGAGTCAAGCACGGATGGAGTGCAGAGTCATGTGCGCCTGAGCTCCGAAGTTGGATGACAAGCACATGAAAGATTATTTTGCAATTATCTGTTCACATCTCCGTGAGTGGTTAAAGTTGGGTGACAAGTACATGGAAGCTCTTTCACAGTTCTCTATTCTATGAAGTTCACGTTAAATGAAAACAAGCAGAAAAGAAAGAAAGGTTTAGGTGAAGATTATGGTATAGGCTGATTGGAATAGGGACTGTGATTCAGGGGCTAAAGGCAAATAAGAATAAAATCAGTAAAATGTTTACATTAAAATAATTACTTATGGGGTCCCGCAGGTGGCGTGGTGGTTAAGGCGCTTGACTCCCATGAGGCTGACTGCGGTTCGAGCCCCAGACCTGGTGGCTTGCTTTCTCACTTTCAATCTCTCTCTCCCTCTCTCTAGTGAGCCCATGAGCCTTGTAGTGAATTTTAAAAAATACTGATAAATAATTTAAAATATAATAATTTGTAGGATTTTCATGTCATTTATAGAAAGCAGGGCTTATATGACTTTTGCATTTACAAACTGTAGGATTATAAATATGGGAGCAAGAGAAGAAAGCAGCAGTGATCACCAGGGATTTGGCTGGTGGGAGGCCCTTGAGGCCGCAACACTTGCCTGGGTCCTGCTCAGTCCTTCTAGAGACTTCCAGAGTCTCCTTTTCCACCGTCCCAGGGGCTTCTGTACGCCTCACTAGTGGGAAATAAGAGACAAAGATGCATCTGCACACTGGGTTGCTATGCCAGCATCAGAGGCTTTCTGCAAGGCAAAATGAATGGTGTGTGTGCGGCACTGTGTACACGCATGGCCTTGGCAATGGTAGCTGTTGCAATGCGCTGGGACCCGTGTGCTGGGTTGCCAGGGGCAGCTAGCTGGGCTGGAAGCAGCTGCCCTGCAAGAACGCAGACACTGAATCAGGCACATTCCACGGAGAGGAGACCAGCCGAGCTGTGCAACATGCTTCCGAGAGGACTGCTGAGAGCCAGCGTTTGCTTCAAAACATATCTCAGAGACCACTTCCACCTACTGGTAACTAGGGTGAAATGCAGGCCGGAAGGCTCTGGCAAGGAGGACAGGACGGCGTCCCGCAGAGAGGGACACTTTTTATTTTTCAAGTGCCAAACAACTACTCCTCTCCCCCAACACACATAATGATCCTTAGAGAGTTTTGGAGCCCACATGAACTCTGGGCTCCTGCTCTAACACAACAATGTATCATCTCTGCAAATTCAGCACCAGGGATGTTCTCACTGGATAGTAATTTTGATTATTAAAACAATACTTTATAGAGACACAATTTGTCCTGGAACATCCATTCATTAAATACCTCTGCACATGAAATTTCTTGTCTTGATTTTCTTTTTTAGGTTTTTGCCATAGGGTGTGTGTGCTCACTGGAGAGAGAGAGGGAGAGAGAGAGAGAGAGAGAGAGAGAGAGAGAGGGAGAGAGAGAGAGAGAGAGAGAGAGAGAGATAGAGAGATAGATATTACTCCTCAAAGGGGATGGCCACACTGCAATCTCTTCTTCACCAGGTTGGGGACTCAAGCCACAGTCAGTCATGTGGGAGTCCATTGCCTCAACTACAACTCCACCTGCTGGCCCCTTGGTTTACTTTATTACCTTTCAAGTGTCATGCCGAAGACTTCTTTGATGAGCTGATCTAAGTGAGAAGAACTCTAGCCCTTCCTATGACAATGTGCAGTCTATATCGTATAGTGCCTAGTTGCATGCACTGTGGCTCTGCAGACCTCTTTCACTCACTCTCTAACCCAACACCCTATCATCAGTTGAAATCCTTCTAACTTAGTCCATTCTGTTACGGTAACAAAATACTTTAGAGAAGGTGATTTATAAATAATAGAAATTTATTTCTCACAGTTTGGGAGGCTAGAAAGTTCAAAATCAAGGCACTGGCAGATTCAGTGTCTGGTGAGAGACTGGTCTGTCTGCTTCCAAGATGGCTTCACACTCTGGAGGGGACTGATGAGATTGCCTCCTTACTAGGAGGAAGGAACAGAAAGGTGAAGTAGTTCTCTAAAGCCTCTTACTCTTTTTATTTCTTGGAGACAGTTAGAGAGAAACAGAAAGAGAGACCCTTGATAAGAACTCATGATGCCACAACTTTCCCCCTCCCCCCACCAAGCCCTTAACTAGCCAGAATCTTGGTGTGCACATGCCTGATAAGTTTCAGGTCAGCTTGGAATCCAAATCCGTGCCTTCCATGTGGTTTTCAGCATGTAGACCTGTATGTTATTGCCTGCATCACTGGCCTCGGCCATCTAAACCCTGTGTTATAAGGGCAAAATCCCACTGATGAGGGCAGAGCCTCCTGGCCTTATCACTTCCCAAGATTCCACCTTCTGATACCGTAGCTCTGGTGATTTGATTTCAATATAGGCATTTTGGAATGACATATATGTTCAAATCATATGCAAATAAAATTTATTTAAAAATCTGAAACAATTGCTACACACAACTTTAAGTATTTTATTGTATATTTTAAATAAGTGATATCCGTCCCTTCTGTGCTTCATAATATGCCTCTTAATCTATGCTTCCATAGAAATCAGGCAGACCTCTCCTACAGTGTGGTAGAGAGGAGTTTTGTATTATCCGCTAAACATTTTTTTTTCCCCACGCTGTGATGAAAATTTTTACCTTCCCCTGGATATTCTTTTGCTGCCCGTATTTCCCAGATCCCTTGCTGTTAGGAAAGACTATGTTATCAGTTTCAATCTGGGGGCTGTTTGAATTTAACATGTGTATTTTCTACCACTGCAGATAGTGGAGTCACCAAGTCAAAGTCACCTGGATAATGAGTCACTGCATGGAGCTACCAGAGAGTTATCTTACTAGCAGCAGACATTTCATGAGTGAAAACGAACTTAGGCTTTAAGTCACTAAAATTGTGTTTGTTATTGAACTCCTTGATTAATATTCTAATGCTGGGTACTAGATTTGGGGTCTCCATTGTCCCAAGAGTTGGTAGACCAGAGAATATATACATCAAATTCTTCGTTTCTCAAGCTGAAATGTTATGCCCTAGTATACATAATAAAAGTCAAACACAGCAGACTCATTGCTAACATAATACTAAATGGGGAAAAACTTAATGCCTTCAGACTAAACAAGACAAGGCTGCTTACCTTCTCCACTCCTTTTCAACATACTACTGACAGTCCTCGCCACTGCAATAAGACAATAGAGCAAAATAAGAGGTATTCAGACAGGAAAAGGAGAAGCTAAACTGTCCCTATTTGGAGATAATATGATTATAAACACAGAAAATCCAAAGAAACCCATAAAAAACCTCCTAGAAGTGAAAAATGAATTCATTTGATACATGACAAATAAATGAATTCAGGATACAAAATCAATATACAAAAATCTAAAGCATCTTTACACACCAACAATGAACAGACTGAGACAGAATTGAAGAAAGTAATCTCATTTATAATAACCACAAAACAAATATAATACATAAAAATGAACCTAAAAAAGAGGTGAGAGACTTCTATAAGGAAAACTAAAAAGCTGACAAAATAAATTGAGTATGATACAAAAAAAAGAAAAACAAAACCCAAAAATAGAAAGACATCCCATGTTCTCAGATTGGAAGAATAAATGTAATCAAAATTTCAGTTTTACCCAAATTAATTTACATATTCAATGTGATTCTGATCTAATTGCCTGTGACATTTTCATATAAATAGAAAAAAAATTATGAAATTTGCCTAAAATGATAAAAGACCCCATATTGCCAAGACAATGCTGCACAAAAAGAATAAAATAGGAGGCACTTTAGTACCTAACTTTAAATTATATTACAAAGTGGTGATAATCAAAACAGTATCATAGTGGCACAAAAATAGATGCATAGACCAATGGAACAGAATAGAGAATCCAGCAACAAACCCCAAATCATACAAATAACTAATATTTGACAAAGGATGCAAGACAATGCAGTGGAGAAAAAGTCCTTTTAGCCAATGATGCTGGAGGAACTGGATATACATCTGCAGAAACATGAAAATGGACCCTAACTCTCAACATTAACAAGTATCAACTCAAAATGTATCACAGATTTAAATATAAAACCTCAAACTATAAAACTAATAGTAGAAAATGTAGGGAAACTCTTGAAGACACTGGAGTAGGCAAAGATTTCTTTAATAAGATCCCTAAAGTACAGGCATTTATCACCAAAATTGACAAGTGGGATTACACTAAACTAAAAGGATTCTTCACAGCAAAGGAAACAATCATTAGAGTGAAAAGACAACCCTTAGAATGGGAGAAAATATTCCTCAGACAAGGGATTGATATTCAGAATACACAGGGAACTCAAACAGCTTGCTCATTAAAAAAACAAATAATTAAATTTAAAAAGTGGGCAAAAGAATTGAATAGACAACTCTCTATGGAAGACTTACAAATGGCAAAAAGGCATATGAAAAAATGTTCAAAATCTCTTATAAAGGAAATGCAAAATAAAGACACAATGAGATATCATTTAAGTCTAGTTAGATTGACTAGAATGAAAAAAAAAAAGAATGACAAGTGCTGGCAAGGCTGTAGTGAAAAGGTAACTCTCTTACACTGTTGGTGGGAATGCAAATTAGTCCAACCTCTGTGAAAAATAATATGGGCTGCCTCAAAAACCTACAAATAGAACTACCATATGACCCAGTAATCCCACTCCTTGGTATTTACCTAAAAGACAGGAAAACACTCAATCAGAAAGACACTTGCACATCATGTTTATTGTATTCACAAGTGCTAAAGCACAGAACCAACCTAGTGTCCAAAAACTGATGACTGAATTGAAAAACTGTGGCATGTATATACTATGGCATATTACTCAGCAATAAGAAACAATGAGATCCTATCGTTTGATTCAAAGTGGATGAATATGGAAGACTTAATGTTGAGCAAAGTAAGCCAGGCTTTGAAAGATATATACTGTATATTCCCATTCAGTTTGACCAAATATCTGCACTATATGGCAGAGAATGAGAGATCTGAAGATATAATAGTAGAGAGAATAAGTGTAAATACCAAAAATTGTAGGGAAGGAGAGTGGATGGTAGAAAGTGGGTGGTAAAGGATGGGTGTGAGGTGCAAAGGGAAGAAACCTTTTACAGACAAAAAAAGTAAAGTTCTCTGTTGAAACAAATATATATGTTGAAAACATCATGATGGAAACTTTATGCAAAATGTGAAATTAACCTGAAAGTAAAAGAAGAAACATTATAGACTAGTGTAACATCAAAGACTTAAAAAAAACATTGAATAAGTTATGCTCTCTCCATCTATGTTGCTCATTGTCTTAGTCCATTTTTGTATTGCTTTCAGAAATACCAGAGACTGGGAACAGCAGATGGCATAATGGTTATGTCACTGGACTCCCATGTAGTCGACCACAGTTAGAGCCCCGGACTGTGGCTTAAAACTCACTTTTAGTGCATGTGCATGCGTGTCCAAGATCCTGAGTGGAGAATGGAGAAAGGATTATGGCATGGCCATCACCCCTGGGGGGTGATTTCTCACTTTCTGTCTCTCTCTCTCTCTGGTGAGAGCACATGCCACAGCAAAAATCTCTTAAAAAAAACAAAAAAAAAAAAAAAAAAAAAAGAAATACCTGAGACTGGGTGAACTATAAAGAAATAGAAGTTAAATAACTTCTGGTGACAAAAATGTCCCAAGGTATCACAAGTGGCAGAAGGTGGAACTTTTAGCAGAACAGAGTATGGTCTGTGTACATGTGGCTTTCACTTGGTTGTTCAGATCTCATTCCCTCAGCTTATCTACCCATCATACCTCAGTCGTGGAGGCTCCACCTTAATCACATTCTCATACCCTAAGGTCTCTTTCAGAACATCATGAAAGAATTAAGTTTTCTCCAAATACTTTTACAACACAATCAGTGTAATCAAGTCCCAGCACATGAATTTCTGGGAAACATTCAATCATCACTCAGTAAGACCAAATTTCAAAATGTGAAACTTTGGGGGACACGCCATGGTTTGAACTGTAACACTTAACATTGCCCTTTTGCCTGAGGAAGACAGAATATTTGAAAAGGAAGGGAGAGGACCTTGCACTTATGCACATAGACCTTAGTTCTCCAGAAGGTAGAACAGAATCTCAAAGGATGAGCTTGGGCAGAGAGGCCCGAGACAGCATTCTGAGTTGCATGTGACCTCAGATGAGGGCCACAGTTTCTCATGTGTTGCTCTCAAAGGAATAATTCAGATGTGTTGTCAGGGTCAGTGTGGGAAGTGCGACTGGGGAGATGGAGACAAGGCCTCATTAAAATTCTTTTGACCTGGGAAGTGTCTGAACTTTCTCTGCAGAGCCCTGCCCACCATCGCGATGCCCTTCTGAAGAGCGACAGTATGTTCCTTTGCAGGTTCCAGGCACATGTAACCAGTCAGCACATTCCTGGGGCGGTTGAGCCTGTGGAGAATGCATCTGGCACTGCAGTAAAAAAAGAACTGTGGTCTCTGCTTTCATGACATTCATGTCCGGTGGGAGACAGACATTCACATACGTTATCAGATGGCAGTACAGGGTCACTGGATTTTTCTATCATACCGCAACTAGCCCCGGTCACACCTGCTGCTCCCCTGTGGTAGCTGCTCTTTCCCTCGTTAATGGGCAGAACCATCCTTTTACCTAGATTTTACTTAAATATCATCACACAAGGCATTCTTGTGTCTTTCCTTTCATCCAGCAGCAACTGACAATTTGATTTTCTATTGCCACTAGAGAAAGAGAGGAGAGAGGAGAGAGGAGAGAGGAGAAGAGAGAGAGAGAGAGAGAGAGAGAGAGAGAGAGAGAGAGAGAGAGAGAAGAAGGCATCTTTCAAGGATGTCATGCCACAATCGCTTCTCTATTTCTCTGTCGTGTCAGAATTTGGGTCATACATATGCATCCAGCATGTTTATTAAGCTCTCAGAGCTGGGATTCAAGCTGTGGTCAGCCACATGGAATCTGGTTTCCTTAACCATTACACATAGTGCTGGCCCAACCTCTTGATCTTTAACATTCTCGTCCCATCTCTGCTGCTGTGAATTTCTGGCAGGTTGACATCTCTCTCTTCCACTTCTCTCCAGTTTGGAGATGCTGTTAAAGTTGAAATCTTAAAAATACCAGGTAGAGGGCCAGCCTGTAGCATGGTAGTTAGGGTGACTGGATCCCAGATGGCCAAATGACAAATGAAAGTTATACATATTTACAGTGTACAACATCATGTTTTGAAATACATATACATTGTGAAATGGCTAAATTGGGCTAATTTCCATATGCATTACTTCACATACTCCGTGTGTGTGTGTGTGTGTGTGTATGATGAGAACATTGAAAATCTACTCTCTTAGCAATCTTCAAGTATACAATACATTGTTATTAACTATAGTCCCCAGGTTGGATAATAGATCTCTTGATCTTATTTTTGCATTCTTTTTATTTTCAAAATTTTGTCAGAGGGTGTGCGCACTCAGTCGAGTGAACCAAAGAGTGAGAGACAAAGTGAGAAAACACCACTCAGCCCCTTACCACTCACCCCATCCTCTACCCCGTCATGGGGAATGGTGAAACTGCAATCCTTTCCCTTCCAGTTCGCCCTTCTTTTGGGATTTTGGGCATGCACACACATGCACCCAGGATATTTCTCATGCTGCCGTGTGGTCTCTATCCACCTTCACCACCATACTAGGGCTGGTCCATTTCTCCTTTCTAATTGAAATTTTTTAGCCTTTGACCAAAATCTTCCCAATCCTCTCCTACCCTACCTTAAACTATGGTAATTACCACTCTACTTTCTGTTTCTGAGTTTGACTTTTTTAGATTTCACATATAAGTGGGATCATGTGGCCTAGTTTAATTCTTTTTTTTAAATAAATAATTATTTTATTTAACTTACTTTATTTATTTATTTATATTTTTATTTTTATTTTATAATTTGACCAGATAGGGAAGAAAGGGGGGGGGGGGGGGATGAGAAAGCAAGCTACCTGGTCTAGGACTTGAACTGCAGTAGGCCATGTGGGAGTCCAGTGCCCTCAACCACCACACCACCTGTTGGCCCCTTGTTTATTTTATTTAACATAATGTCTTTCAGATTCATCCCTATTGTCTCAAATAACAGAATTTCTTTCTTTTTAAAAGCTGAATACGTGGCCAGCAGTTGTGGCATGGTGGTTAAGGTGCTAGGTCCCATAACAGTTTGAGTTCCAGACCCAATGACCTGAAAAACATTCCGGATGTGTGCATATGTGACCCAAATCCTGAGAGAATGGAGGATAAGGAATTGTGGTGTTTCTCATTCTACCTAACTTTCTGTTTCTGTCTCTAGAGAACAAATGTGCCTCAAGGCAAAAATCAAAAAAACAAATAAATAAAAGAATAAAGAAAAGCTGAATATATACATGTTTCATTGCATATATATACACCACATTTTGTTTTACCTATTCATCTGTTTATGAACACTTAGCTTGTTTCCATATCTTAGCTATTGTAAATAATGCTAAAATAAACACAGGGGTGTAAATGTTTTCCAACATACTGATTTTTTTTTTAAAGATATTTTTACCTTAGGACATGTGTGCTCACTGGAAAGAAAGAGAGACAAAAACAGTGAGAGGGAAAGTGAGAAATCACTTCCCCACCCCAAGGGAGGATAGCCATGTTGCAATTCCTTTATCTATGTTCTTCTCCTGAAATCTTGGGGTCGCATTCATATGTGCCTGGCATGAGTTTCAAGCTGCTGGGTCCAGGATTTGAACTGTGGTTAGCCCTGTGGAAGTCCAGTTACATCTGCTAAGCCCCCAACATAATGATTTTTAGTGGTGGGACTGTTGGACTGGACTATATGGTAATCTTACTTTTTTTTTTTTTTTTTCTATTCAACATAGCACTGGAAATCCTAGCCAGAGCAATTAGTCAAGAAAAAGAAATTTAAAAAAATCCAAAGGGATTTTTGGGAAGAAAGAAGTTAGATTGTCTTTACATGCAGTTGACTTGACCTTATATATAGAAAACTATAAAGACTCCATCCAAAAATCATTAAAATAACATCAAGGGGTCTTCACAATGTTCATGGACAATGCATATTATGAAAAAATTATACATAGATTTAAAAGTTATTTGCATTGGGGGTGGCATGTGGCATGGTGGTTAAGTTGCTGGACTCTCACATGACAGATGGCAATTCAAGTCCTGGACTTGGCAGCTTGCTTTCTCTCTCTCTCACTGATCAAATTGAATAATAATAATAATAAATAAATAAAATTAAATAGATAATTCTTTAAAAATTATTTGCACCAAAATACACTCATACTTTATATTTTCTATAAACATTTTGGAGCACTCTCATCAAGTTTCAGATACAAAGTCAACATAGAAAAATCAATAGTGTTTTTATGCACTAACAACAAGCTATCTGAAAAAGACATTAAGAATACAATTCTAGTTAAAACAATCAAAACCAAAAACAATTTACAAATAAATTTATTCAAAGAGGCCAAAGACCTGTACACAGAAAGCTTTTATGAAAATTAGTGAATGAAATTGAAGAGGACACAAATAAATGGAATATCACATGTTTATGGGTTAGAAGAAAAAATATGATTAATATGTCTATGTTAGTTAAAGCCATCATAGGTTCAGTGTAATTCCCATCAAAATCTCAACCACATTTTCCACTGAAACAGAAACAGTCCTAAAATTTATATGGAACCACACTAAGTTTGAATAGCCACATAAAGCTTGAGCAGGAACAAAGTTGAGAACACCACATTTCATGATCTTAAAATATACCACAAAACTATAGTAACCGAAACAGCATGATATTGGCACTAAAAACAGACATATACTAATGTAACAGAATAGAGAGTAAAAACTAAATTCACTCATTTATGGTCAATTGATTTTTGGCAAAAAAAGATGCAAAGATACACACTGTTAAACAATAGTCTCTTTGATAAACGGTGTTGTAAAAACTGGATATCCACATGTGGAAGAAAGAAATTTGGCCCTTATTTCATACTACTTATAAAAATCAATCAAAATGGGTTAAATAATTAATTATAAGACCTAAAACTGTAAAACTTCTAAAAGAAAACATAGAGGAAATATTCTCAACATTGGTCTGGGCAATTATTTCTTGAAGAGGACTGCATATGCCAGACCATAAAAGCAAAAGCAGACAAATGGAATTGCATCAAATTTAAAAGCTTTTTTGGGCCAACCGGTGGCATGGTGGTTAAGGCAACTGGATCCCACATGGCAGATTGTGTGGTTTGAGTCCCAGACCCAATGCCTTGAAAAATCACACCAGATGCATAGACTTGTATGCCCTAAATCCTGAGAGGAGACTAGAGAAGGGATTACAGTGTGATCATCTTCCCTGGAGTGTGCTTTCTCACTACTCACTCCCATCTCTCTATCTCTGTCTCTCTCCCGTGAGAACACATGCACTACAGGAAAAACTAACAACAACAGCAAAAAAGCTTTTGTGTAGCAAAAGAAAAGAGTCAACAAAGTGAAGAAACCACCTACAAAATATGAAAATTGTACTTCTTTGAAGGAGCTCATATCCAAAACATATCCATATAAGAAACTCAGAGCAAAAGCAAGAAAACAACATGATTAAAAATGGGTAAGGGGGAACCAGCAGTTAGCGTAAAGGCTATGTCGCTGGACTCTCACGTAGTCGACCGCGGTTCGCGTCCCGGACCTGGTGGCTTACAACTCACGCCGGGTGCGTGTGCGTACGTGCCCAAGATCCCGAGAGGAGAATGGAGGAGAAGGGATTGCGGCGTGGCCATCCCCCCTGGGGGGTGATTTCTCGCTTTCTGTCTCTATGTCTCTCTCTGTCTGTCTGGCGAGCGCACGCACCCTATAGCGAAAACCTCTCAAAAAAAAAAAAAAATGGGTGAGGGATCTGACTAGGCCTTTCTCAGAAGAAGATATACAAATGGACAGCTGGTATATAAAAATATTTAATATCACTAATTATCAGAAAAATGCATATTAAAACCACAATGAGTAGGTCAATAAGTTGTTTGCAGGTTAAGGCAATGGCTCCCACATGGCTGACTATGTGGTTCAAGACCTGAACCTGGTGACTTAAAAAATCACACCAGATGTGTGTGCATGTATACCCCAAATCCTGAGAGGATACTGGAGAAGAGATTGTGGCATGGCTATCTTATCTAGGGGGTGATTTCTTACTTTCTCTCTGTCTCTCTATCTCTCTCTATATATATCTTTCTGATGAGCACACACATCCTACAGCAAAAAACAAACAAACAAACAGAAGCAAAAACAAAGTAAAAATAAAACCACAATGAAATATTACTGGAAACACGTTTTAGCATCTTTTATAAAAAAGATGAAAGGTGTGTGTTGGTGAGTATGTGGAGAAAGGGCAACCCTTACATCTTGTTGGTGGAAACATAAATTAGTGTAGCCATTATAAAAATAGTATGGAGGTTGTCCCCCCACAAAAGAAAGGGTTTGTAAGGTTGCCGAGTTCTCCTTCAATTTAAAAGTACTGACATTTACTGGAAGTTAATACATCTTTCCTTGTACTAGAAGCATTCTAGATGTCAGGTTTTGCTATTTAATAAACATAAAATGGAGATGTGACATGAGTCCTTTCTCTTTCCAGAATGAGTTTTCAGAATTCTGTAGTCATGATTTCTAAAAATTTGCAATGCGGTCTGAATTCCAAGAAGGTGCTGTAAACCAGAACAAAATATGAAGGCTGTTCAGTGCTTTAAGCACAGGGATATAAACTCTGTGTTAAAGGAACACAACTTAGAAATTCTGAATTGAATGCAACATATTATTAACTTTAGAGCATTTATACAAGTATATGATGTTCATTGAAATATGTTGCTTTGTAATTTGGATAAAAATGTGCTTCCTTTGTGCCTTGGTGTACACATCTGAGCTATGCCCTATTTTTTCAAATGCTCATTTCACCTCTCATTTCTGTGGCTTTCACTGGTATCTGAACAATGGGATTTTTAAAGTTGGGAGGTTGGGTATGGGATGTCCCAAAGGAAGACACATTAGGGATAAAAGATCTGCAAGAAATTTGTCTGGTGAGAAACTCTTCTCCTCCAAAGGTACTTTGTACTCTCCACTTTAATCTAACTGCTCATGCCAGAGGCTGGTTATCATGCACGACTTCTGCTTCCATGTGAGTGCAACAACTATTTGCTGAACACCCACTATGATGAAATCTTTGTGAAATATAGAGACCAGCATGCTACCTGTGGGCGGGAAATTAACTTCAATAACACTTACCCCCTTCAACTATTTCACTTGTTTTCTCATTTAAACCATCTCGATTTACAAGTGAGGAAGGAGGAGCTGGGATAATTTAAGTAACTTGCTCAAAGTCAGGCAAATCCTTGTTGCTCCAGGCTGTAAACTTTGTATATTTGAAATCAAAGCTGAAACTGGAGGGAAAGGAGAAAAAGAGAATTGTCACAGAGAGCAGGAGAGCATCAAGAGCAAGTGAAGTTTGAAAAGCTCACGTGTTTCAGAGAAGGGTTCACCAAGTCTGCTCACCATGGTATACAGGTCAAAGAAGGTCAGTAGTTGAGAGGACCTTGGCTCTCTGAAGACTTTTAAGTGTAGGGTTTCCATCAAGAGATTTGAAGGCAACAGGTAGTGAAGAATTAAGAAGTGAACATACAGGAGTAGGTCCCATAGAGGTTACTTTCCAGTATACACACACACACACACACACACACTCACACATATATATGTATATACACACACACACATATATATACATATACATATATATATATATATATAGTAATAAACAAAAATGAACCAGAAACTTGAGAGTAAAGAATCCAAAGAAGTTATTTTTTTAAAGAATTATTTATTTAATTTTATTTATTTATTCATTTTATTTTATTTTTAAAATTTGATCAGAAAGAGAGAGAGAGAGAATGAGAGAGAGAGGGAAAGTGAGAAAGTAAGCCACCAGGTCCAAGACTCGAACCGTGGTTGGCATGTGGGAGACCAGTGCCCTTATCCACCATGCCACCTGCCAGCCCCTAAAGAAGTTATTTTCTCTTAGGATGAAGAAGTTATTGATGAGTTTATACGGTATAAGAAAAACAATATGAAGACAAAAGAGAAGAAAGATACAGGGAAGGGTGCAATTCACTACCTTGGATGGATTAATGGCCAGAATCACACCCCTTAGCCCAGGGACTCTTCTTCCTAGAGCTCCATCATGTGGGGGAAATGGTGAGCCCAACTGTTCTCTACTGTCAAGTCTTGAAGGGACACAATATTCTGCTTTTTGACAACTGGTGGCCCATGATCACCCCCTAGTTTCAAAGGTATATAGAATGTGCTCTGGCTGGATGTCTAAGACTTGATGAGACAATTTGCCAAGGCAGAAATGCACAGAGATTGGGACATGTATGTGTGTATGGGGGAGTCATAGATGAGATCAGTAGAGAGAGATCACAGGGTGGGATGCTGATGGGAGGGTGAGATTCTAGAAGAAGTGAGCTGAATTAGGTTGGGCTTATCAGGAAGACCACTGCTAAAACTAGAAGAAGGAAGTAGCTAAGTTATCAAGAGAGCTGATAATTTGGGCATCTATTCCAAGTGACTAACAAATGAGATCATTTTATTATAGTAGTAGTAGTGGGATATTTTGCACATGAGAAATAAGATATTTGAAAGGAGAAAATAAAGACAGATGGCCCCATGGGGTAGTGGTTAAACACTGGGCATAGAAAGCTGAATCCCACATGGTTGATCATAGTCTTAATCTCAGCCTTTGTGCATTGAAAAACATGGTAAGTGTGTGTGTGTGTGTGTGTGTGTGTGTGTGTGTCCCAAATTCAGACAGGATGGAGAAACAGTGGAGAAGAGATTGCTACATGACCATGTCCCATTATTTCATCCTCTCTGCTTCTGTCTCTCTTTTCCTGCTGATCACATGCATCATCTGGCAATAAAAAAGAAACTGAAAATGAAAAACAAAATAGTGCTATTTAAGGATAGTAATAACCTAGTATGAAAATAAGAACTAAAGATGGGATTTGAGCTAAACAGTCCTATGTTCTGATCTCAGCACTTCTGATGACTGCTTGCAGAAGTCATTTTCCTTGTACACCTATTGATGAGTTTATATGACATGACAGAAAAGAAGAGAATGACAAATGTCACGTAGCTGCTCTTTGTTTCACAGGAGAGAGGTTTCAGAGACACGGGCAGGTTGGGTAATTACTGAGATTCCTGAACCTTCATTTCATCTGTGAGGAGGGAGCAACTCCCCTCCCTGGTGAATTGGGGTTGTGAAGATGACCTTAAGTTAGGTGAAGCTTGTGAGTGTGAATTCACACTCTATTCATGTTAAATCTTTTTCCTAGGAGAAAACAGTAAATCCAATCAACTTTGCTGAGTAATAAACGCTTTGATGTGCTGCAATTAAGAACATGGTGGAAGATAATTCCACAATATTTTCCTTCAGCCAAAGTGAGCACACACATATACTCACACACAACAAATATTTCTGATTTAAATCTATTGGTTTGCTACCTTTGAGTCATTTTGTTTATTATCTTTTTGAACGAATTACCTAGGTTGAAAGTGTTGATGAAAGCATATAGGCCCTTTAACTAATTGCTGTTCATTTGAATAATTATTTAACGACTTAACATGTTTAATTACCATGCTTCCTTCCAGGCTATAGAAGCAAAGTAATTCTAACAGTACGGAGTATGTTCAGGTAAACCCAATTCTTGCTACAAATAACTAATATTTTTACATGTCAGTGAACTAGACTCTAGTGAAGAGATGTACAACATGTCCAAGTCCACTTGTATGATTTGGATGAATAGGTAATTGTGATGGCCTTTGGTTTCAGTGACTTCATCTATAAAGGGAATCATGTGATAAATCTTGTAAGTAGAAAGAGTCACAAGTGGAGTCACAGGGAGACATTTTGAAAAGTGTGTTGTTAGATGATTTCTCATTGTGCAAATATCAGAGATCTGGATGGTACAGTCTCCTCCCCACCTGGGCTGCATGGATAGCCAATTGCTCCCAGGCTACAAATCTGAACAGCATGTTATTGTACTTAACACTGTAGGCAGCTATAATGCTATAGTAACTGTCTATATACTTAAACATATCCAAACACAGTAAAGCTACAGTAAAAATAAGGTATAAAAGATAAAAAATAGTGCATTTGTATAGTGCATTTACTATGAATAGAACTTGCTGGACTGGGAGTTACTCTGGGTGAGATGGTGAGTGAGTGGCGAGTGGATGTAAAGTCTATGACAGTACTTGACCACAGACTATAAACCTTGTACGCTTAGACCACACTAATTTTTTTTTTTTTTGGAGAAGTTTTTCGCTATAGGGTGTGTGCACTCGCCAGACAGACAGAGAGAGACAGAGAGACAGAAAGAGAGAAATCACCCCGCAGGGGGTGGGCCACACCGCAGTCCCTTCTCCTCTTGGGATCTTGGGCACACGTGCACACGCTCCTGGTGTGAGTTTTAAGCCACAGGGTCCGGGACGCGAACCATGGTCGACTACGTGGGAGTCCAGCGACATACCATTATGCTAACTGCTGGTCCCACCACACTAAATTTTTTAAAAATATTTTTATTTCAACAATAAAGTAATCTTAGCTTATTGTGATTCTTTACTTTGTAAACTTTTTAAATTTTTAAAAGCTTTTTGACCTTCTTATAGTAATACTTACCTTGAAGACATGCTGTACAACTATATAAAAATAAGTTTTTTTTCTTATATACTTATTCTATAGGCTTTTTAATAGTTTTAAAATTTAAATTTTTTTGTTTTGCTTTCTAAACATTTTTTTAAAAAGTTTTTATCAGGATCATTAACATCACCATTTTCCACCTCCACATCTTGTCCTACTGACAGGGCTATGATTAAACAAACAATATGAAATAAGGTCAAGCAAGAGAGAAAATGATGACATCATGGGTATAGCAGACATGACACTACTGCTGGCTCACCATGGAATACTGTTGTACAGAAAACTTTCTTCATAAGTAGGATTATGCTCTAAAATAATGATAAAAGTATAGTATGTTTAATACATAAACCAGTAATACAATCTTTTATTATCATTGTCTAGTATTGTGTACTGTACATAATTGTATTTGCTGTACTTTTGTATGAAAGGCACTGTAGTAGCTTTATGTTTACCAGAATCACCATAAACACATGACTTATGTGTTTTCCTATGATATTACAATGGCTACTGTCATTAGGCAATGGTATTTCTCAGCTCCATTATGACCTTGTGAGAACACCGTCATATACGCCATCTGTTGTTGACTGAAATATCACTATGCAGGCCATGACTTGTGTATTTGTGCTTTTAAAGAAGGAAAGAGACCCAGCCCATTATTAATTGACATAAATCTAAAGAATTCGGTAATGTATATGCTTTAAAATCATGTGTTTCAATGGTTCTGCCCCTATCCTGTTGCCACCCCAGAGTTCAGAGCCTCAGGAAGCTCTCTCTGTGCCCTGGAGGGAGGGAAGGCCAGAGTTGGGCCGACCCACTCCCACGGAGCCAGGCCTTTCTCCTTGACATGACCAAAGGTCTGAAACAGGTGAGCAAGGGGCCTGATAGAGCTCTCCGGTGAAAATGCACTCACACAGAGGGGACTCATCTGGCTGCTGCTGGCTGAGCACTCCTTGCGCAAGGCCTAGAGGCCACTCCGTCTGGGAATGCCCGTGGGCTATTAGTAGGGCACCAGCTTGGGTGGGGTGGCTTTAGGTGGGCCACTTGAAGTAGGAAAGGCTTGGGTGGGTTGGGAGATATGGGACGATAATTTCAATGAACATGGGAAACACTCCCTTTAGAATTATAAGGATCTTTCTCATGGTTTTACATGGGTTGCGGTGGTAATTGTAGTGTATGAATCAAGATCTCACAAGGCCCACTAACTGCTATCTCAGAATTAAACTTGTTCCTATGGGTTACTGTTATTTAATGTCCAAGGGCTTCCTAAAATCATCTTTTAATATCTAAATTATGGTGCATGCTACACTGATGATATGACTCCCACAGTTTGGGAACCACAGGTATATTCCAAGCATTGCCTAAGTTGTCGCATGGATTTTTCTCCTACATAGACTTCGAAAGTAGTTGCTTTGAAAATTTCAGTGAAAAAAGGGACCAGCAAATGGCGTAATGGTTACATTCCTGGACTCCCACGTAGTCAACTGCAGGTTTGAGTCCCAGACCTGGCAGCTTAAAACTCACGCCAGGCTCATGTGCGTGCATGCCCAAAATTCTCAGAAGAGAATGGAGGAGAAGGGATTGTGACTTGCCTATCCCCCAGGGGGGTCATTTCTTGCTTTCTGTCTCTCTTACTCTTTGGCAAGAGCACATGCCCTTTATAAAAAAATCTCTCTTAAAAGAAAGAAAATTTCAGGGAAAGGAAGTGCGATGTTGAAAATGATACTCCTTACCCTGTGAATGTCTCTAAGCACTGGAACTTTTTTCCCCAAAGAATTATTTTAGTTATTATTATTATTATTATTATTATTACTATTATTTAATTTTACCAGAGAAAGACAGAAAGAGAGAGGAGGGAAAGTGAGAACGCAAGCCACTAGGTCCGGGACTCAAACCATGGTTGGCCATATGGGAGTCCAGTGTTTCAGCCACCATCCCATCTGTGGGTCCCTGGAAGGTCTTTGTAAACTGTGCCAACGTTCTCCTCCTGCTAATTTTTCTTGTGTTTCTAGTTTCTTCCTCCGTGGGGTGTATTTGGTTTCTGACACAGCTTTCCCTTGGTTTGGGGACATCTCAAACTTTATTAACAGATATTAGAGTATAGGGGGTTGGTCTTCAAGACTTCTCCCTACAGTTCTCTCTGCCTGTGGTAAACTATTCTCCGCTGTGTTTAGCATATATATTGTAGTGTTCATGGCTCTCCAGGGTACACGCAGATTTCTCACCCTCTCCACGTTCCTTTGTGGATTCAGATCAGAATCTGAGAGTTAGGATAGAAATGCAGTGAGTAAGCCACCATCTCAAAATAAATTTTGAAGCTTTACTGAATGTATTTTCTTTCAACTTATCTCTTTATTTTTTAAAATTGATTTTATTTATTATTATTGTTTTTAAAATTTGCTATAGGGCATGTGTGCTCACCAGACACACAGAGAGAGAGAGAGAGAGAGAGAGAGAGAGAGAGAGAGAGAGAGAGAGAGAGAGAGAAAGAGAGAGAGAGAGAGAGAGAGAGAGAGAGAGAGAGAGAGAGAGAGAGAGAGAGGAAGAGAATCAAGGAGAGAGTGAGAGAAAGTGAGAAAATAAGTTGCCAGGTTTGGGACTCGAACTGTGGTCTATCATGTGGGAGTCCAGAGCCTTAACCACCATACCAACTGCTGGCCCCATCAACTCTTTTAAATATCACAATTTTGGCAAGTGATGTTGTAATCAGCGGCAAAGCTACAGCCTTGACCGATATATTCTACACTCTAATCTGAAGCTGACCAAAGAGACTCAGCATGGATAACAGAGACCTAGTCTTAAGCATCTAGTCTTAAGCATCTCTCACAGGTATGTATTTTATACCTGCCAAGGCAATATGTGCACTTGTCAGAGAGAGACAGAGACACAGAGAGAGAAGGCGAGAGGGAGGGAGGAAGCAACCCTCGATGGCACGAGGTCACTCCACAATCCCTTCTCTTCCGTTTCTCCATTCTGTCAGGATTTTGGGCCCCACAAACAAATGCCTGGCATGGTTTTCAAGCTGCCAGGGCCAGGATTCCAACCATAGCCATATGGGATCCTGCTTCCCTAATAGATTATGAATCTGATATATTAATCAGCCTCCTTTGTGAATTTCCCATGTCTAATTGATTGACCTGTTTACAAATTCTATTCCTAAATATAAGGACTCTTGATTGTTGTGTCTTTGTTTCTGCCAAAAAGCGTATTTTTGTGAATATGGAATGGAAGACTAATAGTGACAAGGCTTGCGGATCAGAGTGACACCATGGGTTCCTACTGCCATCTGGTGGTAGAACTTTCAATGATTCATCACCCTGAGAATCATTCTTGATGTCTTGCATTTCAAAGAGTGGCTTGATTTGTACCTACATTTGTTATCTTCTTAGAAGCCAAGATACAAACAATAATCCTGAAGAATGTACCCATTTGGCCATGGACTTTTTGGCTAATAGATGAGAATCTTCTTTTTTAAAATTTCTTCTTCTTCTTTTTTTTTTTTTTTTTTTTTTTAAGAGGTTTTTGCTATAAGGCATGTACACTCTCCAGAAAGACAGAGAGAGACAGAGAGACAGAAAGCAAGAAATCACCCCCCAGGAGACATGGCCATGCTGCCATCCCTTCTCCTCCATTCTCCTCTAGGGATCTTGGGCACGCACACACACGTTCCTGGCATGAGTTTAAGCCACCAGGTTCGGTACTCGAACCACGGTCGACTACATGGGAGTCCAGCAACATAGCCATTACGCCAGCTGCTGGTTCCAATATATGAGAATCTTCTTGTGGTGAGATCTCTACTCATGTGTTGGAGTTTCTGGGTCTTTCTGAGTCAGCTTTAGTGGCAGAACAAAAGTACGGTAGAAGGAATGGGAGCAGTGGGTGCGGCTTGGAGGCAGGCTGGGGATTTAACCGAAGGCACTTTCTGGGGATGATGGTAGTGTTCTGTCTCATGACAGGGCTTTATGAGACCCCATTGAATGGCATAGTTAAGATTTGTGTATTTCATTGAATGTGAATTTTATCTCCAAAATAATCAAAAGAAAACAATCATACATGAAGATTGAACTCTAGTGAATGATATGCAGAAATTAACTGATGTCTGTGCATTTGAAATACATCAAGAATAATAAGATGGATTGATGGATTGATAGGGGAATGATGGGTGGAGAGGTAAGAGATCAAGCAAGTGGGATATAATATTCACTGTAGAACTGAGAGGATGGATATGTTATATCACATATATTATATACTTATAATATGAAATAATATATAATTAAATATTATTTATTATATATAATATGTAGATCATATACACACACACACACACACACACACACACATATATATATATTTCCCAAAGAAATTCTTTCAACTTTTGTGTATGTCTGAAAAGTTTAATAATACAATGTACAATGTCAGGAAACAAATACTTCCATACTTAATATTCAACACTTTAAACTCGCTTATGTCATTAGTTTTAGCAATCGCTTTCTGAGGTAAACAGTATTATTTGTATTACTATATTAGGAATCTCGGTTTCCTAGAAAAAGGGAATCTGAACTGATAGTTTAACTTCCTAGAAAGTTTAGGGAAGTTAATGAAACCTACACAGCCAATAGGCAACAGAACTCACAGTGCACTGTTCTGTGGGTCTACGTTCTGTCTTTCCATAGCAGTTCCTTGCTCTCTACTGATTAGAGAACGGAGTATCTCTTTTGAGTTAAGGGGAGGCCTGGTGGGTGAAATGGCTGTAAGTTCCTGCCATGGAGTCAGGGACACGGTGTTACCTCGGAAGGAATGGCTCATCAAACAAGGCACGAGCAGCTGAGGGTTTTCAGAGCTCTTCCTGTTTGGCTCTAGACCCACAGCTTGTACGTTCGCTTCAGCACAGGAACGAGCCACCTCTGGCTCTGGATTTTATCTCCAACTCGTTTCACTAAATAGTTGTGCGAATGCTCAATGTTAAGAATTTTGGGGGTGGGACCAGCAGTTGGCGTAATGGCTATGTCGCTGGACTCCCATGTAGTGGACTAGGGTTCGAGTCCCGGACTCGGTGGCTTAAACTAACACCAGGCATGTACGCGTGCATGCCCGAGATCCTGAGAGGGGTATGGAGAAGGGATTGCGGCATGGCCATTCTGCCTGGGAGGGTGATTTCTTGCTTTCTGTCTCTGTTTTTCTGGTGAGAGCATGCGTTCTATAGCAAAAACCTCTCCAAAAAAAAAAAAAAAAAAAGAATTTTCGGGGCCAGCAGGTGGAATAGTGGTTATGGCACTGGATTCCCACATAAGTCATTGTGGTTCGAGTCCCAGACCCAGTGGCTTGGAACTCATGTCAGGCACCTGTGTGTGCATGCCCAAAATCTTGAGAGGAGAATGGTGATTGCAGCATGGTCATCCCTCTTGGGGGGGTGACTTCTCACTTTATCTCATCTCTCTCTATCTTTCTCTGTCTCTCCAGCAAGTGCACTTGTCTATAGTAAAAATCTCTCTTTAAAAAAAAAAGAAAAGAAAAATTTTGATATTGACTTTAGATCCTCTGGGGACCAGCAGATGGCATAATGGCTATGTCGCTGAACTTCCATGTAGTCGACCACAGTTCAAGTCCCGGACTTGGTGGCTTAAACTCATGCTGGGCGCGTGTGTGCCTGCCCAAGATCCCGAGAGGAGAATGGAGGAGAAGGGATTGCGGCGTGGCCATCCCCTCTGGGGGGTGATTTCTTGTTTCTATTTCTCTGTCTCTTTCTGTCTTTCTGGAGAGTGCATGTGCCCTATAGCAAAAACCTCTCCAAAAAATTATTATTATTATTATTATTTCTGAGAGGGAGATAGCCCGAGCAGGGTCTTCATGTTATGATCTACTCTCAGTCTTAGCCAACCCAGATCACAAGCCCACTGTGAACAGGGGTACCTCGGGACGTGAACCTGGGACCTGTCCATGTGAGTATAGCTGCATTTTACCACTGCATCACTGTCTGGCCCCTCTATATGTTGTCTTATAGCTCCCAGCTACAAAGTTGCCGGCTGATGCTGCGTGTGCACTGTGCAACCCTCCCCTGCCCTTGCCTTGGCTACACATGCAAGAAGAAAAGGTGACCTGAGGGACGGCCTTGTCCAGTGGTTGAGGGAGCAGTTTCTCACTGACCAACGGTACAGTTCCGATCCTGATTCCGGCACCTTGAAAAACACGCCAGGCACAGGTGTGCACATACCCGAGGTCCTAACAGGATGGAGAAATGGAGGACAAGGGGTTGCAGCATGACCACGACCCACTGGGGATGCTTCCTTTCTCTCTCTTGTCTCTTACTGGTAAGCACACACACCATATGGCAATATTTAAAAAAAGAAAGAGAAAAAAGAGCACTTGGTGAACACTGAGGCGTGGTCCAGCAGGAGCAGCCTCACCTGTGTGATCTGCCCTCCAGCCCACAGCAGAATCGTATGTGGAGCGGGGGGGGGGGGGGGGGGGGGGGGGGGGGGGGTGGGGGGGGGGGGTGGGGGGGGGTGGGGGGGGGTGGGGGGGGGGGTGGGGGGGCTGACCTGAGATGCCTTCTCCTAGCGCTGGTTCCCCTCCCTTTCCTGGATAATCTTGGCATAGCCCAACAGACCGGTGACCTCAGACAAGAATGTCCCTGCACTGCTTCTACACATTGCTGTCCATCCTGAATCATCCACGTTCTCTCCTCGGAGGATTTCCCAGCACCTGGTTCTCAAAGATGGTTTTGATCAAATTTCTTTGACTTCACATGGGGTTGATTTTTGTAGCCTAAAGGGCTTCTGGCCACTAGGTGTCGCTGCTGGACCACAGAAGCCCAGGAAAGGCGGGTCCAAAAGGAAAAACATCCTGGTTATGTTTTCCAAAGTGTTTCACTTGGAAATACTTAATTTGCTTGTTCAACCTTTTTTCTAAACCACAAAATACCTTTTTTTCTAAACCATAAGGATTGAAAGGCTGATTGAAAGAAGAAACTCTGTCGGACAGTTTTCACCAGCCTGTGGTTCTTCACAAAGAGGCCATTAATTCGACAGATTTTTTTTTTTTTTTTTTTTAAAGATTAGTGTGTTCAGTTTTTAATTCTTTAAAAAACATTTCTGGAGTGAATAAACACACTGAGCATTAATTAAAGTGATATTTTTTTCCCTTAGTAAACACCATGCTAGACCTACTTAACGCTGGAGTCTAAAAAATTAATGAATCGAAGCAGTGAAAAATAAAAGAAAATGACTAAATGATAGTTACTAATAATCCTTAAATAATGACTTGCTTAAATTATTCATCGTCTGTTTTTTGTAGCCTGCTGTGAGCATCACAGTCCTGCTTCAAGCCTTGATTGTGGGCATATCTCACAGGAGTTGGGTTGAGTTAACCCAAAGGGAACAGGAGGGGAAATTTGAGAGGGGGCAGTGCTGATGGTTTGGAAATGGCAGATCTGAAAGAATCCACTGGAACAAAGATCACAACGTACATAGATCCAAATGGAATATTCAGAGTCTTAGAGTGGATACCTTATCTCCTTGGTTTCATTATTTTCTCCTTACAGTCGATTTTACTGGAGCAATGTGTGGGGAAAACGCAACGGGGAATGCATCACAGAGACTACAGGATGAAAAAGCCCACCTGCCTTCTTGGAGCAGGTGGGTTTGGAGAAGATCAGGACACAGCCCCGTGAAATGCCGTGTGGAGCCCATCTGAATGGGATGAGGAGGGAGCAAGCAGGGAAAGGCAAGACTTCACCATTCCAAGGATGCTGGGGAAAATGCAGTTAATTTGCATCCTCCTGCTGTTAACCACAGGAAGAGTATCTGCTCAATGAGACTGAGAGGGGCCTGGGGACCCTCGAAAGCCAGGACTGTCAGTCGGGACCAGATGGACTGGAACGAGACCTGAGACCTCTAAAATCAGAGCTGCACCGCGTCCCTCTCCTCAAGAAAGCTTCAAAAATCCTTTCGGATTCTGATTTCTGTGACTTTTCCTTATGGGGCACCAGAGATATGTCATACCCACAGCTAATAATCAAATTTGCAAATATTGAATAAAGCTTTCTAAAAAAAGAGTTAAAACAAACAAAAAACAAAACATCTCATATACACAGCATCATCCTAAACCTCCTCAAAAGCCAGTGTCTTTGCTGCGTAGACTTGCATGTGGGCAATATTGGCAGAAATGCAAAGGGAAGACTCGTTCTGAGCACACATGGCCTAGGAAGCACATTTTGAAAAATATACTTTCAGGTGAAAACGTCCGTTATATACCTTGTGCCACTGAATTTCCAAAGTGTACCAATTTTTATTTTTTTACTGTGCTTCAAATAAATAGAAAAAAAATAGTTATAATATTGATCTTCAACTTTGCCATTCATGCTTCTATGCATATTAGGCTAGGTATTCCACTTTGAAAGCATGAGAGTGTCTAGGCCTTTGAATGGCATGTGCCATTTCTGGGAAATGTATCTGGAGATTTAAGTATTGGCTTTCTACAAATAACTGGACCCCTTATTTTAAACAGAAGAAATGCATATTGAAGTAGTTTCATGATTTGTTTGGCATTATAGGAAGCAAGATGGTGCTGAGTTTTTAAAAAATGGTTATGTAAGCAGAGCTGAACTGTATCTTCATTCAGGAATATGTATTAAGATCATGGAATGCGTGTTAAGACTATTGGTAGGGGAGAAGGTGGGTTTGGTTAAATGGATCACTTATGGCCCTATTATGATCTATCCCTTCCTTGAAAGTTTTTGAAAAGTGGAAAGATCATTTTGTTGCATTTCCCCATTCTTGTTTTTAAAATTAAGAACATATCCCAAGCCCTATAAATGGCTTATATTGAACTTTTACATTTGAATTAAAGATTGTTAAACATGAAAAAAAAAAAAAGAAAAATATACTTTCAGGTGAAAACTTCCGTTATATAAAAGGAGATAAAGAGGATTATGCAGCCCAAAGGAAAGAAATCCCTTTACTTTATTATTTTCATTTTAATATCTTCAGGTAAGAAAATGAAAGGCTGTAAATCAATACACCTGTAATGAATGTAGGCGGGAGGCATCCATTCTTTGGCACAGTATCCCCTCATGACAGCCTTAGGAAGAAATCCCTCCAGGTCCGCGTGTCAGCATCAACCCCACATTTCATCTTATCGTCTCTGGGAACCTGGAACCGATCGCGCCTCTCCTCACACCACGGGAGAAGCAGCAGATCTGTGATGAAGAACCGCGTTTGGTGGCCACTCACAGCCACAGGAAAACCTGAAATGCCTCGATCTGGCCAATTGCCTTCCTCCTTTTCTTTCCACCTTATCTTTTTTTTTCCTGCCTTTTCTTTAAATTGCCAGTGGGTGCTTGCACTCACCAGCAAGAGAGAGAAAAGCAGAGAAAGAGAAAAGGAAAAAGGACCTCCCAATGAAGTGTGGTCGCATTACAATCCCTCCTTCTCCGTCTCCCCATCCCATCAGGATTTGGGGCACACACATGCAGACACACACACACACACACACACACACACACTCACTCACACATCCCTGGTGTTTTTCTCAAGCTGCTGGAATTCAGACTCCAGTTGGCCATGTGGGATACAGCTCCCTTAACCACTGGGGTATGGGGCTAGCACATAATCTTACCTTTTTGTTTTGTTTTGTTTTTAATAGGCAAGAAGGTGCACGTGCTTGCCCAGCAGGTGGGAGGAGAGGGGAAGAGCTCCTTCCATGGAAATCGTCGCACTGCAACCCTTCTCCTCCATTTCTCCATCCTGTTGGGATTTGGGGCATGCACACACATGCATCCAGCTTGTTTTCCCAGCCACCCAGTCTGGAACTTGAATCACACAGTCAGCCGAGTGCGATCCAGCCATCTTAACCACCATGCCTCCAGTTGGCCCCAATCCTATATTTTGAATCAACTCTTTCAGTTATGTTATCTTGTTCATTAAAAAGAAATTTGCCTATTGTGCTGGCTAACAGTTGTATGTGTCTGCTTATACACCTTACCTTAATACTTTCTGAACTATGGTGAAGTGTATAAATGAAAAGTGAAAAACAAAAGAGAATAAAGGTGCAAAAGTCATGCATAATCAGCAGATGCCAAGCAGTTTACAAATGCTGAAAGATGTGTATGCTTCAGGCTCGGGCACAAGAGCAAAGTGACTGTTTGGCCCTTTCTTCTGTAGCTCCTGGGAGGAGACATTTCGAATAAAGAGAACAGAACAGAGTGTACGAACATTGTTCTGTTTGTGTGGCGGGACAATGTCCCCTTCTGACTGGCAGATTCCACTCCTAGCTCTGAAGCCGGGTGCGCAAATGGCATCTTCTACCAGGCATAGCGCAGACGGAGCATGTGATTGTGTGAGAATCGATGCGGTGTCATGCCAGGAGATGCATTTGGGGTGGTGTGACAGGTAACTCATTTCCCTCCTATAAGCAACTGTCAACCCTGTGAACACTTGTGTATAACTTAGACCTGTCCTGAGGGAACCAGGTATGATAACACTGTCACTTCATACACCTGGACACACAGTCCTCCCCACACCATGGGAGGTATGTGGGCCAGAGAGATGAGGTAACTTGAACAAGATTGGCCAGTTGTTCATGGCGGAGGGGTCAGCCTCCAGGCTCTCGGGGTCTACCTCTCTGTGTTAGGGGTTGCTGAAAACCCATCAAGGGGCAACAGTAAGCATGGATGCAGAAAAGAGTCTTGAGATCCAGTCGAGCCCAGAGTGCTAGAACAGGTAATAGAGATGGACAGTGAGGGGACCAGCAGTTAGCATAATGGCTATGTCGCTGGACTCCCATGTAGTCGACTGTGGTTCGAGTCCTGGACCTGGTGGCTTAAACTCACACCGGGCGCGTTTGCATGCGTGCCCAAGATCCCGAGAGGAGAGTGGAGGAGAAGGGATTGCGGCGTGGCCAATCCCCATGGGGGATGATTTCTCGCTTTCTATCTCTCTGTTTCTCTCTGTCTTTCTGGCGAGCGCACGTGCCCTGTAGCGAAAACCTCTCCAAAAAAAAAAAAAAAAAAAAAAAAAAAAAATGAGGTGGACAGCAAAGTCCCAGATCATCTCAAGAAGATCATTATGCAATTATAAGAACAAAACTCTCGTTAAATTAGGACAAGACAGGGATCGGCAGACAGCATAATAATTACGTCGCTGGACTTCCACATGGCTGACTGCAGTTTGAATTCTGGACCTGGGACTTAAAACTCACACCGGGTGTATGTGCATGCATCCCCCAAACCCTGAGAGGAGTATGGAGGAGAAGGGATTGTGGCATGGCCCTTGGGAGGTGATTTCTCACTTTCTGTCTTTCTATCTCTCTGGTGAGCACATGCTCCCTATAGCAAAAAATTCGTCTTTAAAAAAAATCAGGACAAGACATTAAAGAAATTTGAAAAAGTTTTGCAAACTCATTGCAAGAAAGAAAAAAAAGAAGAAGAAACTCCAAGTATCCAACAGAGTAAAGAAGTGGACATTAAATACCTCACCAAGAACTGGAGCAGGACTGAGACTTGGTGCGTCTGTGTGGTCATTTCTCATTGACTGATGACCCCTGCCTAACACTGCTGTGCATGGCATGTGGCTATATGACCACACTAATGAAATTCAAAACTGATTTTACCCATAGCATTTTCAAATGAGCTCTCTCTTTTTCTTTCCTTTTATAAAGTAACCAATTAAAGATCAGAATATTTCACAGTAAAAATAAATGAAATCGACTCAATCCAGTTGATTGATTTTTATTTATTTATTTATTCCACAAGAGAGAGAAAGAAAGATAGGCACCCTCAATAGGGTCTCGTTGTGATTTACCACGCCCACCCCCCCACCCCAGCCTTTCAGCCAGAGAGGATCACAGGCACACACATTGGCGTGAGAATGTACAGATAGACTGGGAACCAAACTCTGACCTTCCACATGGTCTCCAGCATTGCAGAGCACTGAGTGCCACTGCAGCTCTGTGGCTGGGACAACCGATGACTGTCATTATATTTGATACCGCACGGCAGTGTGACGGTAGTCTGAGCTGGACCATCTTTCACCTGCAATGTGAAAAGTGCTCAGTGGTTATTCCCTGAATGAATGAAGCGTGTAGCACTTGTGATCAGTGAAGTTACATGTCAGCGTTCTAACAAGTGGTGTGGTACCCACCTGAGGCTTGCATGAGGGTGACCATGCTTGAGGTCGGCCTATGCACTCTGCCCTGAACAGGTAAAAGACTGGGGAGCACAACAAATACAGCCGTGAGACCTGGTTACAGCCTGCAATTCTGTATGGATATGGACCCAAAAGTGCAGTTAGCATAGAAAGGAAGGACTGACCTCCCTTGTGGAAATGTGGGAACCAAGAGTTCAGAGAAAGCTGATGATACTTAGCTTGCACCGTCCTGGAGAGGTAGAGCACCCAAGGGTGTCTGGTGGAGTGTGCGTGAGCACGTGCATGTTGGCATAAAGGAAACAGAGGGAAAGGAGGAGAACATGGAGGGAGGTCTGATCAGGGTGCAGGCAGAGCTGGGGGTTTGCAGGGGGCTGGGCCTCGAATGTGTTCAGACTAGAGCCTAGCTCCATGCAATGTTCAGTGAGGGATACAAAGGACTCTCGATGTGAAGGCCGGATCTGTTTTGTGACTCTTGGTGGACTTAGGGCAGATGCTCTAGCAGATATCCTGCAGCACTGGGAAGCTGGGAAGAATCAGGCATCGTTCTGTCCTGAGGAACGTCTCTGGGGACCATAGGACTGGACCTCAGTTTTACGCTTGTGGCTGGTCCTGCTGGGGCCATCAGACCTCCTGGGTTTTCATGTGTGAAATGAACTATTAGGTTGTTGAGAAAGTCAGGATGCAATTTTTGCATAGAAAAATACGTCATGACTTTCTTGACAGCCTAATGCAAAGAGTGGCTTCCAGGCTGGCACAGAGTGTTTAAGGGAGCTGGATCCCACGTTTGACTATGCGGTTCTTCAAAAACACGCCGGGCACTTGTGAACGCATGACCAAAATCCCTACAGGATAGAGAAATGGAGAAGGAATCGCAGTGTGATCATACCCCACTGAGTTGGGCTTTCTTCCTTTCCCTCTCTGTCTCTCTCTCTCTGGCAAGTACACATGCCCTCTGGAAAGAAATAAATGAATATGAACTTCCAATAGTAACAAGATGAAGAATGGCTTGTTGGTGTGGTGATAATTGCCTGGGCTCCCCCTGGAATGCTCGTAGGGGCGCTGGCTCTAAGTGGCACTCAGGAAGTGTTGTTGGGATGCATGAAGGAAGATGTGGTCAAGCCGTGAAAAGAGCCACAGATTAGCTCTAAAAGGGGGTTAGAGGGCCCGGAACAAGGAGATTGTTTTCCCCAAATGCTGAAGTCGGGAAGGTCCAGAGGGCCTCCAATAAACAATGAACGGACTCTGAACAAGACCAGAGTGTCACCAGATGTGAAGGGAAGAAGCTACATTAGAATGTGGTCCATAAACTTATACTTAGAACCTGGACCCCTGGTTTGAAGATTTCTAGGCCCCAGCTAGGCTTCTCATTCAGGAGGGCTAGTGGGTCCAGGAATTTATATTTCTTACAAGCTTCCAGACGATACAAAGCTCGTGTTGGGGGTCTGGGCACATACAGCGAGGGCCGGGGTTTGGGACAAGGGAGGACTCTGTTCATGGTCTTGGCAAGCAGCCCTGTTTAATGTAACATTTTTTTTGGAGAGGTTTTCACTATAGGGCGCGTGCGCTCTCCAGAAGGACAGAGACAGAGAGATAGAAAGCAAGAAATCACCCCCGCCCCCCGGGGGGGGGGGGGGGGGGATGGCCGCGCCGCAATCCTTTCTCCTCCATTCTCCTCCTGGGATCTTGGGCACGCATGCACATGCGCCAGTGTGAGTTTAAGCCACCGGGTCCGGGACTTGAACTGCGGTTGACTGCGTGGGAGTCCAGCGACATAGCCATTATGCTAACTGCTGGTCCCTTAATGTAACTTAATTACATTACATTGGCTTTCGGCTGACATTGGGCTGGGTCTGCTCTGAGGATCCCATTGCTCCCAACTTGCCCAGAGCCCCAGTTGCATACACAAAGAGCTCCCTTCTCGGTGATCGTCTATACACCTGCTCAAGCAGCCTGCCAGGCAGGGTTGTTACTCTCTTACTCAAGACAGAGGCACTTGCTGCCAGGCTGGTGAGTGACCAGCAGCGGGCTGTCTAATTGCCGATTGCTGCAAAATGTCCTGTTGGCTGTCACAATGGACTCACAGCTAGGCCACACATAACAGAGACGTTGCCACTGACACTGGCAAAGGGGCTAGCTGTATTTGCAATATGCGGAATTTGACTAAGGACCAGAGTAACAGGTAATTACAGCACATCTTATCTTTGTGCTGGAGGGCCACACTGCAACAACTGCTAGAAACTGGGACCAGCAGATGGCATAATGGTTCTGTCACTGGACTCCCATGTAGTCAACTGTGGTTTGAGTCCACACGTATTATCTCATTAGATCTTCACAGTGGTCCCTGCAGTAAGTGTCATAGCCTCGCTTTATAGTGTGGAAATTGTGGGTATGCCTGGAGAGCTCATCTAACTTTCTTATAACCACGGGCAGCAGGTTGGAGACTTCCTGAAAAAGCCTGAAGAGTCAGGATATTTCTGGGGATAACCTGGTTTGGAAAACCGTCAGCACATCCTGGCCCAACTGCTCTATCACCTGGCTGAGACGGTTGACATGAATCAGGGCTCACGGTCGCCTCAGTTTCCTTGCAGACAATGCCCAGCCCAGTGCCTAGAAGACTACTTCAATTCCATAAATAGTTCTTTCTAGAAAAATGTAGACATGGGCATCCACGTGTAAGAGGTTGCACAAACACACACTCTCTGGTGCTCTTCTTAAAAAATTGCCAGTGGGATGGGAACCAGCAGTTAGCGTAATGGCTATGTCGTTGGACTCCCACGTAGTCGACCGCGGTTCGCGTCCCGGACCTGGTGGCTTAAAACTCATGCCGGGCACGTGTGCGTGCGTGCCCAAGATCCCGAGAGGAGAATGGAGGAGAAGGGATTGCGGCGTGGCCATCCCCCCTGGGGTGTGATTTCTCGCTTTCTGTCTCTATGTCTCTCTCTGTCTGTCTGGCGAGCGCACGTGCCCTATAGCGAAAAACCTCTCCAAAAAAAAAAAAAAAAATTGCCAGTGGGATATTATTTTTCTTTTCCTCTTTTGTGTTCTCTCTGGAATAAAGGACAAATAGTTAAAAAAAAAAAAATAGCAAATGAAGCAGAGCGTGGGATCCGAGAAGCTAAGAGTGTTGTTCTGCTCTGAGTTGAAAAGGTGCGTGCTGTGACTGTTCTCATCTGCTTGGCAACGTAAGGCAGAACGCTCTCCTAGGCTGGGGTTGCCCCGGTGCCATCCTCAGGCCGTGGGTATTTGGCCGTTGGAGTTCTGTGCCCATTACACTTCTGTAGTTGAAGGCGCAGGAGTGTGGTACAGAGTCAGTCAGGAGCTGGTAGTAACTCACAGAGCTGGAGATAGCTTGGCCCTTGTTAGAGCAGGCCCAACCAACGCTAGGATTTCATCAGAAAGAGAGAATGATAGAAGCTCTGTGTGACACAGTTCTTTCATTCCCAGCATGAAGGGGCAGAGACAACCCAGGGAGTGGTGACACTGATTGGATCCAGGCAGCAGTGTGACATGCACACCAACAACCTGGCTCCCTGGTGCAGCTAGCAATGGGGGAGGGGTGCTCTCCAGAACCAACGTGCCACATGAGGATGGACCAGTAACTAGCTTTCCGAACATGACTCTCAGGACAAAGCCAACAGCAAGAAGAAGAATCAACAAGTGTGAGTTGGGCAATGATCTATTAGCGTTTACACACTGGAGCTTGCATGTTTGGATTGATCCACGTCATGAACTGAAAAGAGTTAATATAGGTGACAACATTGAACAATTTGGACATTTTGCTTAATAATCCTAACTTCCTATTTCTCTTGAAAAATCAGTGATTTGTTGCAGCCAGGGAGAGAGCTCAGCATGCCTCTGTCACTCGGGGCAGGGCTCTTCCTCTCGCCTGTCTTTTCTGTGACTCAGTGCATGAAGTTCCGATTCCCATCTTGGCTTCCTGCCAAATAAGCCGTCAATGAGCATAATTGCTCTTCCAATCGGGGATCTCATTTTTCTCAAACATATCATGCTCAGTTTTTCTCTATGGCGTTAGACTATCCCTGCAAGGCAATGCTTCAATATGAATGAGAACTAGGATTGGTAAAGAAACATTACTTTATCAACATAAATAACTACCTAGGTAGAAAGAACACAGACACCTGTATTGTAAGGGGCTAGTGAAAAAAATTGATTCTAAACCAAAGTATCATTTCATAGTGCTTTTGTTTTTCATGTGAAACCCTCGAATAGCAGATGTTGATGTCTAGTTGAAGCAGTGTTGCTGAGGGATTATGTGACCTTGAACAATACCAACACCTTCACATTATGCTTTCACCTCCTGCAAAACAGACTCTAAAATATCTACTCCTGCCTTATTATACTGATAAATTGGACCACAGGAGGAATTGCTTTACACTCCTGAGGAGCAAGGCAGAGCACATTTTGACGATCTTGATATTATGAATTGGAACATAAACCGAAATGCTATTTATTCTGAAAATCTGAGGTTATTATTTCCTTGGCTACTGAATGACCCTGGTAGCCAAGTGCATCTTATCTTGGGAGGCTAGGGGGAACATGAAAGGATCCCCCTTCCTCTGATACAAAGTCATGTTTCCGAATGCCTGCAATGGCTGCTGATCTTTGTGCCCCAGTCAACGTGGATAGTTTCAGTCAAAGGTAACAGAACGCCAGGCTTTTTGTCTTCTATGGAAAAACATTTGAAAAAGAAAATGTGGGATAAATGGGTGTTATTAAGGCAGAAAGACGATTAGGTTGTCTTTTGTTTTGTCAAATATTTGCTGTTCCTGTTTTTTTGTTTTGTTTTGTTTTGTTTTTCCTGCTAGCACCTATTTGAAATGTATCCAGAGAGACAGATATTCACTGTCACAGATTGAAATGTTTTGGCCTTAACATCTTCCTCTGTTGTTTTTTTGTGTCTTTAGGGTAAAAATGCTTGCAGGGCTGGAGAGAGACACGTGCTTTTTTCTGTGGTTTCTAAATAGGGTAATAGGCTCGGCCTGCCCTGCGGCCAACCTGCCTCGACTTTGAGGGAAATGGCTTCCTCCCAGGCTGTCGGAGATTGCCTGATACTCTTCCCTTCTCCAACCCTCAGCTTGCTCTCCCCTCCCCACTCAGTGGCCTCACTCCTGATTTCACGGAGAAAATAAAATGGATGGGAAGAGGTCCTTGTCATTTCTGCACCATCGAATCTGTCCACCTTGCAGTTGACCCTCTTTTCTGTGGTCACGGTGACTGCCCGGGTCCCTCCCTATCTAATGCCAAGCACACCCGGGTGCTGTGGACCCCACGTCCTCTGGCCTTGTATAGAATTAGAGTCCGCCAATGTTCCCGCTCATGCACCGACTAATGATTTGTTCTCTTTTCACAGACACACAAAGTGTAAAATTGCCCATTTTTTTTTTCCTTCTCTTTGGTTTCTGAAATTCCCCCCCAAAAAACGTTTTTATATTTTCTTTTTAAATTCCCATTGTCTCTTGAATCCACTGCACTCTTGTGTTGTCACCAACACACGGTTGGCAAGGTCACCAGCAAACACTAGGAGCCCAGATCCAAAGATTTGTCCTTGGCCATCCTCAATAGCTCAGTGTCATGTATTGTCTTCACTTGGCTTCCAGTGGCCTTTCTTCTCTGATCACTCTGTCCTCTTTCTGGGGCCAGCAAGTGGCATGATGGTTAAGGCACTGGACTCACATGTGCCCAACCATAATTTGAATCCCAGAGCTGGTGACTTGAAAATCATGCTAGGTGAGCATGCATGTATGCCCCAAATCCCAAGAGGAGAATGGAGAAGAAAGGATTGTGGTGTGTCCAATCCCCTGGGGGGTACTTTCTCACTTTTTCTTTTTCTGTCTCTGTCTCTCTCCAGTGAGCACACATACCCTGACAAAAACCTAAATAAATATTCTCTTTTTCTTTGTTTTATGAGGGACAGAGAAATAGAGAGAGGAGAGAGAAGGGGGGAGAGAGAGAGAGAGAGAGAGAGAGAGAGAGAGAGAGAGAGAGAGAGAGAGAGAGAAAGGAGACAAGCACCCTCAACAGGGTCTCACACTGCAGTCTCCTCCCTAACCCTTCAGCCAGCCAGGGTCACAGGCACACATGCACACATGCACACCCAGTGTGTACAAGTGGTCCAGGAACTGAACCCTGACCGTCTACATGGCTTCCAGATTCGTAGAACATTGTACTGCCACTGCCCCACCTTGGCTGGGTCTCCAGTCACCCTTTAAATACTGAGAAGTCCCAGTAGTGGTGGTGAGCAGATATCACCATCTCTTGGGAGCCTGGAAGTCACATGGGAGGCCCGGGTTCAATTTCTGGGCCAGCAAGAACATGTCAGGTACCTTTTCACTTACCTGTAAGGCGACTAATTGGGAGGGTGCAGAAGGATCATGACACAGCAAGACTCTGTCAAAAACACGTCTCCCGACTTGTACTTTTTTCCTCCCTCTCTCCCCATCTTTCTCCTAAAGGAAAAGCAAACACTGACACAGGCTGCGTTAGGCTCACTTCTTAGTTCTGCTCTTATCATCACCTTTCTCTATGTACTCTCTGTGATTCCTAGGCCATCTCTCACCGCGGTCCCCCAGAATTATGTCCGGCCCTGACTCCCACCCTGAACGCCATGTTTATATGGAGTCTGCATTTCCATCTGGGTGGCTAACAAGCCTGGCAGGGTTCAGGACATGCTCCTCCAAACTGTGGCATCCTGACATACTGATTAATTCAGGTTGAAAAAAGCAGGAGGAGGAAGGTCAGGCTCACCGCCCTTTCCTCCTGAAGCACACCACAGGGCTCTCGTCTCACAGGTGTCCTCCCTGTGCTTGGAGGGAAAGAACATTCTCCTGGAGACGTGAGGACGCAGGGAAGACTATGACAGCAATAAGCTTTATGAAGCCCCTTCGGTTTGTTACCATTAGCGAGTATGTAGCTATAGGGTGTGTGCACTCATCACAGAGAGAGACAAAGACAGAGAGAGGGACAGTGAGAAAGTACCCCCCTCCTGGAGGGATGGACACAGCACAGTCCCTTCTCCTTTCTGGGTCTTGGGCACTCATGCACACGTGCCCGGTGTGTTTATCAAGCTGCTGGGGTTTCCAGGACTCAAACCACAGAGTCAATCATGAGGGAACCAGTTCCTTAACTTTCATACCACCTGCTGGCTCCTAGATTTCACACACATACACACACACACACACATATACACATTTTATATACATGCATAAGTTTACCTCTTTCCTTGGGTCTGCATTTCTGAAGGTTCCCGTGTCACGTAAAACTCACATTAAATACATCTGCATGCTTTTTTTCTTGCTCATCTGTCTTGGTTAATGGGCCTTAGCCACCAGCATGGACCTGTGAAGCTGGCTGTCTCTCTGCCCTCCAGGCTGCTCACGTTTGCCTGTATCTGAACCTGATCTCCCCGCTGGCCCCAGCCCTTGCCTCCCTGGGATTGAGGACAGCAGTGCCCTGTGCCCCTTCACCCTTTCTCACTGGCTGGTTCTGACTTTGGTCCATCTGTAACTTTGCTGCAGGAGAACCATCACGACTTTCTCTTGTACTTAGTCTTGGAGTCCATACTAGATTAACCCCTGAGAAAATCAGTCTTTAACTTTTCCCTTGCAGTGGGTTTAGAATGAAAGTTGATAATAACCTTACCGAGTCTTTACAGACATGGGGCTATGGGAACAAAGAGGAGGATCCCACCAACCCCTGCCCTTGTAGCCAACTGAGAAGATTGTTGTTAGCATAATCATTGTAAAGCCATATCTAGATCTCACTGCTTCTAAAATAGAGTTTAAGAGTTATCTAGAATGACTCCATTTTGCTCCTGCTGCCTTGTTTTATTTTTAAAACTTTTTTTTTTTGAATGAGAATATATATTTGCAAACTATGCATCAGATAAGGGACTAGTACATACAGGAAACTCAAATGCCTTACTCCCCCCTCCCAAAGTAATTAATCCAATTAAAAATGGGCAGATGAACTGAACAGACAACTCTCTAAGGAAGACATATAAATGGTCAAAAAGCATATGAAGAGATGCTCACCATCTCTCATCATAGGGAGATGCAAATATTAAAAAAAACCTTTTTCAGAAGATATGTGTGCTTGCTGGATAGAGACAGAGAGAGGGGAAACTGAGGAAGCACCCCCCAGGGTCCTGGTGTTCCCATAGTCCCTTCCACTCCAGCTCTCCCTTCTTTCAGGAGTTTGAGCACACACACCCACATGCTCAGCAAGTTCCCCAAGCTCATGGGTCTGGAATTTGAACTGCATGGTTGGCCATGGGGAATCTAGCTGCCTAAACACCAGGCCACAGGCTGGCCCACTCAGTCCATATCTTTAAGGCCCTAACAGAGAATTGATAACAGTCATTTTCCTTTATATCACTGAAACTGAAAACTGCCACTCACGCAGCGACTGTCCTTCATGTGCCAGGTCTCCCTGTGATCCTGCCAAACGGCGCCCAGGCCTCCTCATGAGTCTGTCCGAAGACAATGAATAACTTGCCCTTTGCTTTTAGATGTGTCTCATACTGACTTATTCTTCTGCAAAAGTTCTCTATCTCGTCCAGTACAGTGGAGAGCGTTCTAGACCCTGGTCCGCTTTTCCCCCAGTGCTGGCCTCGCTGAAATACATTCCTTTCCTTATTCACCAATGCTTGTCTCTCACGACTGGGTTTTGTCAAGTAGTGCATGATGTGATTTCTGGTGCCCCGGAGCGGGCATTCCTGCCTGTCCTGACATCACCTGCATGATTTTCCTGGGTCCGATAACTTGTCTTCTCACTGGCACCTGCCTCGTTTGAGCCACTCTCCCTGTATCTAGATTCCTTCCACCTACACTAAGGTGACTTCTCAAAGTACCATATCACATGATGTACCTATCACAGGATGTGCTTCCAGAGCTCAAAGCAGCGGCTGCCTGTACTCTGGGTGGAGCCAGGGCCCCGGCTGCATTGCTGACCTCTGCCAGTGCACACTTGCCCGTGCCACCTCACCGTGCTGTTCTCACTGCCTCGGGGTTTTTTGGGCTAGTGCTTTCTCTGCCTGGAACTCTCTTTCCAATTTATCTTCTATCAGTCAGATCTCTGTTCCAAAGTCTATGCTCAGAGTCTCTTTGCCTGATCATCAAGCCACTCTTCAGGCTGGTCTCCCCCTTGTCCTTACCCAGCTTGGCTTTTCTGCCAAGAACCTATGTCCACCTGACTCTGCATTAGGTAATACTCACAGGGACAGGAACTTCATCCATACTCAGTTGTACCCCAGTACCTAGTACTGAGACACAGGAAGCACTCGGTAGTTGTGAAATGAAAGATCATTTCTGGGTGTCATGTTCTTAATTTACCCAAAAATGTGAATGGATTTTCTGAAGCAGACACTGGGTTTGCTTTTCCTCATGAGTCTGGAAATACAGAGACAGTTCTGGAGGAAGTGAAAAGAATACTTAGCTGGGCGGGAGGAAAGGTTCACTGCAGAGCGTAACAATGAACACACAGGGCTGTCTGGTAATTTGCCGGTCTTCCAAGCCCTTGAGCCAGTGATGGCCGGCTCAGCACAAGGAGAGTATGGCTGAGGACCCTAGTAAGAGCCATAACCAGCAGGTCATTGGCACGGGAAATCATGTCCCAGTTCTAATGCCCAGGCAGGATTCTTTGAAGGGCAAAACAGCACCTCTCTCCAGAAGCACCGGAGGGTTCTGGACAGGGAGTTAGTGTGGTGGTCTACACCAGGCACTAAGGAAGAGCACTGTCATTAGGACTGAATGCCATATTTAGAAAATGAGAGCTATCACCACTGGGAACCAAGTCTAAGGTCTGGTTAGCAAACCTAGACGTTTAATACTGATCCTCAGAGTATGAGTGCTTCTTTAGTCCACTTGTCTATTTTAATATGAACCCTAAAGTACCAAGACTGGATCTGCTACTATGGGGTGACTGAGATGCTATCTAGGAGTTCCAGTTTAAGGAGTGGAAGCTTTAAGGGGCCAGGGACCAGGCACAGTTTGAAATTGTTTACATGTATTTTCTATGAAACCTTTTGTAGAAGGCACTTGTTTGTAAACATTTGCAGGACTGGCTTTATAGCCTAGTGGTTAAGGATCCAAATCCTACATGGCTGAGCATGGCTCAAATCCCAACTCTGGTGGTTTAAAAAACAAGCTGGATATATGTGTGTACATGCTAAAAAACCTGATGGGGCCCTGGAGAAAGGGAGATTATGGCATGACTGCACCCCATGGCAGTGGAGTGGGGTGCCCTTCTTTCTTTCTCTTTCCTTGGTGAGTGCATGCACCTTGTGCCAAAAATTAAAAAAAAAAAATGTGAAAATGAGGCATGATTAATAAACACAGGTTTAGGAAGAGAGAATTTGGAATTGACAAATGTTGAGTTCAAGTCTTGGTGCCACGCTGTATTACTGGGTGATGTTGAATTTAACCATGTGGCTTCTTTAAGTCCCAAGATTCTCATCTGTAAAATGGACGTAATCATACCTTAATTTCCTCCACCTCAGAAAAGTAGTTCTGAGGTTCTTTGAAACAGGGATTCTGGTTGCTAGCATGTGTTGTGAGAAAAGCGTTTGATAATCCAAGAAGCCTGGGTGTGTCTGGGTTAGACAAAGGTGACGAGGCGTATGTAGCCTTCCCCTCAGAGACTGTAGTCAGCTAATGTGCTTTTTGAATTTCCATGAAGGGATTTCATATACAGCATTTCTCAAACTTTTGATTGCAAAACCCTCTTTTTGTTCCTGCCACATTTATTAACCTCTCCCAGAAGAGTACTTTATGGAAGCAGGTTGGAAAATGTAGACACAAAGTAATAAAGGAACAAACTCACTGAGTGTGTATTATGTATCTGCAAGTTTTCCTCCAAACCCAACCAGCGTCTTGTTTATGATGCTAACATTTCAGAAGACATATATGGGGTCCTTGTTTCTAAAGGTGATTTGAAGCAAGCTGGGAGGCAGCGCTACATGAAATGAAATGAAAAGCCCTTTATAAAAAGATATATGCAGAAAAGTGTTATTATCTGAGCACTGAGACCCAGCACGCTTTCTGGAGAACTGACCTCTGAAAGAGACTGATCCTCACAGATCCACAAAGCAATGTGAGCAGGTAATAGAAGAAGATGCAAGCCTCACTGATACAGTTACAGATGTCCCAGGACACACTGTAGACTGTTTTGTTACTTTGAAAATCTGGCAAAAAGAATCTGAGATTAAAAACTAAATTTATAGGGACCAGCAGTTAGCGTAGTGGCTATGTCACTGGACTCCCCATGTAGTTGACTGCAGTTCTAGTACTGGACCCGGTGGCTTAAACTCACTCCGGGCGTGTGTGTGTGCATGCCCAAGATCCCGAGGAGAATGGAGGAGAAGGGATTGTGGCGTGGCCATCCCTGCTGGGGGGTGATCTCTCTCTTTCTGTCTCTCTGTCTCTCTCTCTGTGTTTCTGGTGAGCGCACGCACCCTATAGAAAACCTCTCCAAAAAAAGAAGTAAAAAAACCAAAAAAACCAAAAAACTAAATTTATATATATGTCATGTTGCAATCCCTTCTCCTCCACTCTCCTCTTGGGATTTTGGGTGTGCAAGCACACGCACCTGGTGTGAGTTTTTGTTTGCTTTTTTTTTTTTTTTTGGTAAATAGAATTTACTTTAAACCACTTATATCCAGGAACACACATCCCAATCACTTGTGGAGGTTTGTAAACATATTAACTGCCAGGCCTGGGTAAGACGACAGTGAGGTCGGGACCAAGTATGCTTAAAAAGCGCTGGCGTTTCCTCCCAATTTACACATTGACTTTAGGTTGAGCAGGACACTTCGGGTTTTAAGGGCCTCTGTTTGGGGGTGTGGGGACCTTTCTTTGCAGATTTTCTAGTAGTGAAGAACTTGGCCCCTGGCCTTTTCTGTCTTGGGCCTTTTTCCCCAGCGAAGGGGTTCTTTCTTTTCTATCTCTTCAGTGTTGAGCTTCTTCCCTAGGTCTTTACTTGCAGTCTCGGGCTCTGCAGCTTTAGGGGTCTCTGAGGCTGGCAAAATCTTTCTTTTCTTTCCATAAGGTGTGCTTGGACAGAACGCTTCTGCAGAATTCCTTTCTGTGCCGTGGTTTCGCATCTCTACATTTCCTTTAGCTGGGCTTTCTTCTCTTGGTACTAGCTGCGGAATTCCATCTTCAGATTCATCTTTTACTTTAAACTGGGCTGTCGCTTGTTCAGTCTTTCTCTTCTCCTGTTTTGGTTTCATTCCTTTCTGGGGTCCAGAACTATTTACCAGATCACCACCAGGTTTTGGTGCTACGTCATCTTTAGTTAGGACTGATGTAGCCGTGCTACCTTCTTGCATTATCTTTTTGCTTTTATTCTTCTTATTATTATTCTGTTTTTCATATTCTTTTCCTTTGTATTTCTCCTCTGTCATTTTTTTTTCTTCTGAGTAGGAGTGGTTATTCCCTTGGCTCCATCCTGACTGCTGAAAAATGTGGAGAAGATGGGATGAGCAACCAGTTTCTCAGGTTTTACAAACAGGAGTCTCACACTCACGTTTCTCTGGCAATTTTTTCTGAAAGCCTTTTCATGACAGCAACATTTTCAATGAAGTGCTGGGCCTGCATTCCCGGTGACCAATGCATATAACACTGCAAAAACACTCTGAGATGCTTAGGGTGGTTTCATCGACAGAGTTATTGATCTCAAGGGACCAGCAGTTAGTGTAATGACTATGTCACTGGACTCCCATGTAGTCAACCATGGTTTGAGTCCCAGACCCGGTGGCTTAAACTCATGCCGGGCACGTGTGTGTGCGTGCCTAAGATCCCGAGAGGAGAATGGAGGAGAGGGGATTGCAGCACGGCCATCCCCGCTGGGGGGTGATTTCTCGCTTTCTGTCTTTCTGTCTCTGTCTTTCTGGCAAGGGCACATACCATGTAGCAAAAAAAAAAAAAAAAAACAAAAACAAAAACAAAAAAAAAACCCCAAAAAAACAAGAAAAACAAAACAAAAAACAAAACAAAACAAAACAAAAACACCTCTCCAAAAAAAGAAAAAAAAAATTGATCTCATTTGATAAATTTTTGGCCAGAAGGTTCATACTTACTAGAACTTTCTTTCTTTGATATAATACTCCCAATGTGTGATGGCAAGAGCTGCCTGATCCTCTTGTCAGAGAAAAAGTCAAAACTACTCAGGAGGTGAAGTTTGGCTTCATAGGCTTTATTCTCCTTTTTCAAAGTCTGGAAAGGAATAGTAATGAGAGACGATTTTAACTCCATGCTTGTTCAAAAGCTTTCTGTAGAAACGTCCTGTCTTTTCAGAGTCAAATTGGGTTCATCAACAAATTTCTGCTAAACAAATATTTTGATAAACAAACAAACTTCTGCTAAATCTGTTCGAATACCATTAGGCGAGGACCTACCCTTCCTTCAACAGCTCCAGTGAGGTGGGGACTGTAGGAATTGAGGGGGAGGCCACAGGTGCACCCAAAGCAGATGCTGGGGTGGCAGCTGAGACCACCATAGTGTCCTCACCTTGGCAGATGTGCATGTGGAACTCTAGTGTGAGTTCTAAACTGCTGGGTGTGGGACTCGAACCATGCTTGGTCATGTGAGAATCCAGAGCCTTCACCATTATGCTACGTGCTAGCCCCATAAATAGCTATTTTTTAACAATAAATAAAATAGCTGTAGTGTACTGATTAAGCATGGATCCTACGTGGCTGACCACAGTTGGAATCTGGCCCCTAAGGAAGGCATTAGAGTTACTGCTGCCCCTCTCTCTTCTGTGCAGAAGAGTCTAGGAGGATGAATTGTGGAGTGGAGGTAGCCATCTCTCAACTGCATAGTGACCTCAAAATTTACTAGCTAGGAGACCCTGGATGAATTAAATAATTTCCTGAAGTCTTAGTTTCTTTATCTGTAAAGCAGAGGTGATTTCATTGAGGTAGTGCTGTCCTTCCTTCAGTTGGCACAAATCAGAAGGGATTCTAGGCTCAAGAAGAAGATTGACAATGCTGACATTTTGGGGTTGAATAATTTGTTGTTGCAGGGACTGTTACGTGCATTGTGGGATGTTCCCAGGGCTGCTAGATGCCAGTAGCACCCACTCCCCAGTTGTGACAACCAAAAATTTTTCCTGACATTGTCACATGTTTCCTAGTGGGAGTAAAATAGCCCATGGTTGAAAACACTGCTCTACATAAAGATTAGAAGCAAGGCATTTACGGGACCTTGTTTTCCGAACCAATTGATTCAAGGGCCAAAGACCATACAGGCCTGGAGTTTCTGAGACTACAAGAACAAATGTTTTCACTGCAGAGCTTATTTCAGTGAGAGTACTTTAAAGTGTTGTAACCATATCAATATAAAACAGAATGTCCTTGAATAAATAGCAGTTGATTCTATTTGTCAAGTTAAGAGAATGACTTCTCTTAACCTGACATCACTGGTATGCTCATGAGCACGGGTTTCTCTCCCACAGGCATGAGGGTAAACGAAAAAGGGGGATTCGGGGGCCGGCAGATGATGTGGTGAAGGCAGTGGACTCTGCAACACTGACCGCAGTTTGAGTCCTGGACCTGGTGGCTTGAAAAATCACGCATGAAAGTATTTGTACCTAAAATCCTGAGAGATGAGTGGAGAAGAAGGGATTGTGCTGTGGCCATTCAGCTTGGGGGTGATCTCTTACCCTCTCTCTCTCTCTCTCCATCTCTGTCTCTCTGGTGAGCAATGTGCCATATGAAAAATATAAAGAAAGAAAGAAAAAGATTTTGAGTATTTCCAACATAAAGTAATGACAAATGGATGAGACGATGAATAATAACTGATTTAATCATTGCATTTTGAGTTCTTATACTGAAAAATCACACTGTGATTCACAAATATGGATTATTATTATATGTCAGTGAAAAAAATTAATAAAATTAAATAAAATATATAGAAAAAGGAAAAAAAAAAAACCAAAAAACAAGGGTATTCAATGACAGTCCTTGGAAACTTTCTTCTTATAGTGAAGAAAGTTTACAGCGTTGTTTTGGTTCCCAGTGTTAGCTCCTGTTATTTGATGCTGTTGCCCTGACGTACAAAACACTAAATGTGCTCTCTAAAGCATCGGTCATGTTGTAGCTGATTGAAGAGATGAGCGCTCCTGTGCTGGAAAACGTTGTGTGGCTCTGATCTGTCTGTCTGGCTACATCTCCCTTGTGGAGGTTTCAGTCACCATCACCTCCCACCTAGATATGGGTTTTCATGCTGAGTGAGGTGCCTTAATCACTAACCAGACTGTCTGTCCCCCACACTGTAGTGAGGGTGATCTTCCTAAAGTGCAACCCTTCACTACTACTCTGCTCACATGCCTTCTACAACTGTCCATTGCCCTCTCTGTGAAACTCACGTTTTGGGGGAGTGGCATGGAAAACTCTAGAACTCTTCCTGGTTTACACTTGGCCTCATCTTTTACAATTTCCTGCCTCAGCACAGGTGCTCCATCTAGTCTGTAGGATACAAGGACTAACCTGAATATGCTCTTTTTCCCCATTTGGCCTCTCACCTTGAAGTGAGAGGCAAATAGAGCCTCTCTATTGGAACTTTTCTTTTCTTTCTTACCTCCTCCCCTTGCAGGTATTAACTTACACATCACTTCCTTCAAAAAGCTTCCTTTCAAGGGGAACCAGCAGTTAGCGTAATGGCTATGTCGCTGGACTCCCATGTAGTCGACCGCGGTTCACGTCCCCAACCCGGTGGCTTAAAACTCACACCAGACGCATGTGCGTGCATGCCCAAGATCCCGAGAGGAGAATGGAGGAGAAGGGATTGCGGTGTGACCATCCCCCATGGGGAATGATTTCTTGCTTTCTGTCTTTATGTCTCTTTCTGTCTGTATGATGAGCACACGCGCTCTATAGTGAAAACCTCTCCAAAAAGAAAACAACAACAACAACAACAAACAACAACAACAAAAACGCTTTCTTTCATTTCCTGGTAGCCTAGAATAGGCCCAGTAAACATTTCCTAGTGAAGAAAATAGGCAAGTAAAAAGAGAGCCAGAAGAGAAGAGGTCACAGAGTTGCCCATGTTCTTAACACAAGTTAATGGAGTTGAGGGGCTCAAGTAGGAAATAACCCACAGTGTTGAATATAGCAGGAAACCAGACAGAAAATTCCTACTGCACCTGTTAATTAGAAGCATCAGGAAGAATCGTTTCAGTACAATGATCTGAAAGGAATTCAGATTGTAGAGGATTGGGGTAGGATTAGGAATGAAGGAAATATCTTTAGGAAGGGCAGGCTGACTGCTTTAGTCAGCTTTATGTTTCTATTACAATATGCCTTAGACTATGTAATCATATATCATAAAAGTTTATTACTCGTGGTTCTGGAGACTGAGAAGTCCAAGATCAAGGTGATGGCGGACTGGATGTCTGGTGAAGGCTGTTCTCTGCTTCCAAACTGAAGTCTTTTATTGCTGGGTCCTCACCTTGTGAAATAGCAAGCCAGCTTCCCTCATCTTCATATTAAAAAGACACTCTCTCATGCATGAGGGCAGAATCCTCATGAACTAAACATCTTGTAAAGTCCACCCTGCTCCATACTATTGCATTGGGGATTAGGCCTCAACTTGAATTTAAGGGGACACCAACATTCAGACCACAGCATTGGTTCTCATAGATTTTGGGTCGGAAGGTGAGAAGAGAGACTGTGGACACTGAAAGCTGCAGATTTAAGGACAAGGAAGGAGAGTTGCATGTGTAGAAAGGGAGTAGACATGAGAAGGAGTGAATGAAGTCATGGTAACGCAATAACAGTCATCCTTTCTGGTCTTACCACAAACTTGGCTTGCTATCTTATATCTCTAGACTAATGGATAAAGTTAACAGAACCAACATAATTTATATAAAAGATAGAAGAATAAGAGAGGGGCAAAATCATACCATTGTGCATATATGAATAAATGCATAAATGTAAGACCAGTTCTCTTTGGGTTGATACAGTGAAATACCTTCAACTGGGTAATTTAGAAACAAAGGAAATTCATTGCTCCCAGTTCTGGAGGTCAGCAAGTCCAAGATCAAGATGCAGCAGATTCTGCATCTGGCAAGAGCCTGTTTCCCATAGACAGTGCCTGTCACTGTGTCCTCACAGGGTGAAGGGGTGAGGACACAAGTCATGCTTCTCACAAATCATTTCATTTCACAGATCAAGTCTGTAATAGATATTATTTCTGCAATGTTATTTTAAAATGTATTCTCAATACCATCTCCACTTACAACATATCCATGACAAGTTTTTAACATTATTTCACATTTACTCTGTGCTCAGTTTTCTGTCACATGGGAGTCTTTTTGCAATAGGCTTTTTTCAGCTGGATCTAGACTAGGTCCAGCCATCACAGTAAACGTAATGTGTTCTGTGGCACTTTATTCCCCATTGACGTGTAGTAGGATCTAGAAGTTTGCCTTACTGCTGAGTCATTTCTTCTGGCAAGAAAATTTCCTTGTTGGGGTCATGTCCCTGTCCCACTGAGAGGCACATGGTCTGCCTATTCATTTTGGTGATGATGACAAAAGTAGTGGGTTCAGGTGGGGTCACTACGATGATCCAAAATAAGGTCTCCATCACTCTTTCACATGATAGTTTCAGCAGTCACGGATAATTGTAGCCCAGATTCATTACAGGATTTAAAAACAGGGATCTTCCAAGTCCTACATTCCATCCTGCATGTCTGATGCAGAATTCTTATATCAAATAACTTTCCTCCACAATTATTTGAATACTCTGTAATCAGTTTGTTCAGGATCAGCAAGATAGTTGTTTTGCTTCCTTTGTATAGTCATGAATTGTTGCCCTAGCAACCTGAAATCAGGACCATATGGTTTTGGATTTTGTGTTTGGTCTATTGTATGTTTTTACGAATTTGAGTATTTTTAAAAAAATTTTTGCTATAGGATGTGTGTGAAAATGAGAGAGAGAGAGAGTAAAATAATCACCCCTTGGGGGCATGGCTACATCACAATCCCTTTTCCTCTACTCTCCACTTGGGATTTTGGGCACATATGCACATGTGCCTGGCATGATTTTCAAGCTGATGGGTCTGGGTCTTGAACCGCAAAGCTGGCCATGTGAGATCCAGCACCTTAACCTCCACACCCACCTGCTGGCCCCAAATAGAGTATAATTTGTATATTACTGGTGTGTCTTAATACATTGTGGTTATTCTTTTCTTGGAAGGTGCGCATTGTCTCTTTGAGCCCCTTCAGGATGATGTCTCATTTTTTTTCAGTAGAATCTTTGGAGAGTTTGATAACTTTCTTGCTTTCTGTTATGACAAGCTCTCTCAGGTTTTTTTTTTCTTCATTTCTGGCACTGCTCATTCCTCCCAGGTCCCTGGTTTCTGTGGGTGGAAAGTATATTTATAGATAACAATCTGGGCGTTGGGGGTTTCTCACAAATGCTGGATTATCATTGCTTCTAGGACTTTCCATAGACAGAGCTAAGAAATAGGCAGAGAAAGAGAAAAAAAATCTGGAGTTCTTCCTAATATTTATCGAAACCTATCATCATAAGGATTTTACTAGACTTTCTTTTTTTTTTTATTAAATATGATACGGGGTGTGTGCACTCACAAGAGGGGAAGAGAGAGAGAGAAAGTAAAATAGTACCCTCTGGGGGGGATGGGCATGTTATAGTCCCTTTTCCTTTTGGGATTTTGGGCACATGCACACACCTGGCCTGTTCCTCAAGCCTGCAGACCTGATACTCAGACTGTGCTGTTGGCTTCATGGGATCCGGCCGTCTTAATCACCATGCATCAGCTAGTCCGAGACTTCTCTGACATTATGCTAGACTCTGTTTCTATTTCAACATTAATTTCTAACAATTGATATAGTTACTTTACTTTATCTATCTATCTATCCAATGTTTAAACAGTTCACAGAAAATATGTATTCTGAAGAAAACTATGAATGTCTTTAAATGTTTTTTTTTTTTTAATTGTCATAGGGAGCTTGGACTCACGAGAGAGAGAAGAGAGAGAGAAAGAATTCTCCAATGGGGCATGGTCACACTGCAATCCCTTCTCCATTTCTCCACTTTGCTGGTATTTTGGACATACACACATGCCCAGAATGTTCAAGTCATTGGGACCAGGATTTGCATGATGGTTAGCCCTGAGGGATCCGACCCCTAGGCTATGGGGCCAGCCCTCAAAATTTTTTTGAAGCAAAAAAAAATATATATATACACACACACACACACACACACATATATGTGTGTGTGTGTGTGTGTGTGTGTGTATTTGCTATAGGGCATGTGCACTCACAGAGAGACAGACAGACAGAAAGCAAGAAATCACCACCCCCTACACAGGGAGAATGACCATGCCACAGTCCCTTCTTCTCTATTCTCTTCTCAGGATATTAGGCATACATGCACTTGCTCCCAACATGAGTTTCAAACTGGGACTCGAACCGTGGTCAACCACGTAGGAGTCCAGCATCTTAACGATGATGTCATCTGCTGGTTCTCCAAAAAATAAGCTTATATTTTATTTTGATTCTGCATGAACTTTTTGCAGTACGCTCACATTAGTGTATTCATAAACATGCCAACAAAACTACTAATAAAATAGCTGGCGAACGTAGTTTAAGATTTTTCCTTCTGCTAGATCTTCTTGTTCTTATGCCATATTCCACTGAGGTTGAGATTATATAGTCAGATAAAGTGCTTTTAAGTCATTAGAAATAATCCTGCTCAGTATAGCCATACCACCAACCTGAATTATAGTCAGCTTCCACTTACTTTGTTTTATGTTTTTTGTTTAGTTTTTAGAGATTGTTTTCTCTTATATATTTAGACTTGGCTTTTGGTTTTATAAAATATTTACACCATTCTAAGTCAAAACTAAAACAAAGCACACTTGGAAGTCTGGCTTCTTTTCCTGGCTTCTCCTTCTGTGCTCCCACTGCCTTAAAGACGTCTCTATTTGGTTTAGTTTTGGCCTATCTGTATTGTTTTTAATCTCTGAAGAGCATGTGTGTATGAGTGTATTATAGTATATGCAATGTATACCACATAGCATACAGAAACACGTGTGGATATCCACATCTCTTCTACAAAAGATAGCATGCCACATGCATCTTTCTGTCCCTTTACAACATACAGTAGGGCAGCCACTGTGTAGCCGCACATCACAGTGGCCCTCCTCAGTGCTCCTTGTGGGCAGACGTGGGTTTCAACCAAATCCTCTGGTCATGGTCATGGACATGGGCATGGCTTCAGCTCTTTGTGATTATTTACCAGGCTGTGATGCTGAGCAGGACCTGTGCATCAGTTCACACTCTGCTAGTGTGTATTTATGACAGTTCCCCAGACAGAGGAGCCACAGAGTAAATGTGCTGGAGGAGAGGCTGTTGACTTTGACTTTGCTCCTGGGGCTGTTACTCTCTCTACCAGCTAAACTCTTTTCCAGGAGGCTACTTAGGCTCAAAGTCGACCTTTCCACTGTTTTTAAACCAGTTTACATTTTACATTTGTATATAAACACACATATATGTATATGTTTATGCATCTGTATATGTCATATATATGCAAACACACACACAATCTCCCTCTGGTATATGTCTGTGTATGTATGCAGCCACGCACCACATACTAGCATTTCAGGCTGTAATGGAGAATGTATACAGTGCTAATCCCATAAGATCAGAATAGCCTACACCGTTTAGATAGCCTAGGTGTGTAGCAGGATGTACCATCTGAGTTTGCGTAAGTACATTCTATGATGTTCAAAAGACAAACCCCCTAAAGATGTGTTTCTCAGAACATATCCCCACTGTTGGGCCAGCCCTGTATGTCCGTGGTGAAACGCAGTGCATTGGGAAGCGATACCACGTGGCTGAGTGTGATCTGTATCCTGGCCCCTGCTATTTGAAAAGCATGCTGGGTATGTGCATGTGCGTATGCCCCAAATCCTACTGGGATGGATAAATGGGGCAAGTGGGATTGAGGCATATCTATGTCTCATTGTGTGTGTGTGGGGGGGGCATATTTTCTGTCCCTTTCTCGTGTTCTCTGGCAATTAAATATAAAGCAAATATATCCCCATGTTTAAGTGACACATAACTCTATATGAAGGATCTTTAAAGAGTTCATGGAAAATGTCTATTACGATAAAACTGTGCAGGGATTTCAAAATTTCTTTTGCACCAAAATTAACTCATACTTTAATGTCATTTTTTTAATGAATTTTTAAAAGTACCTATATAGTGAGCCCTCTGTTCATTTCAACCAACTGCTGAGTAATAACGTTTCACTGATAGGACCAGCAGGTGGGACAATGGTTAAAGTGCTGGACTCCCACATGGCCTACTGTGGTTTGAGTACTGGACCTCGTGGCTTGCTTTCTCACTTTCTCTCTCTCTCCATCTCTCTCTGGTGAGCATTCACACCCTTTAGCAAATTTTAAAAAATAATAAAATAAAATAAATAATGAAAAAGAATGTTTCGTTATCACTGATGTGTACCATGTAGCAAGGCCCATGATGGTTAATCTGCACTGAACACATACAGTCTTCTAGTTCTTGTCATTATTCCCTGAGCAATACGGTGACAGCTAATTACATCGTGTCGCCATTGTATCCTAGGCAATCCAGAGACCAGTGAACACGGGAGGAGGTGGGTAGGTTATATGCTAGGACTACCGTGTTTTATATAAGAAATTAAACATCTGAGCATTGAGTACTCACAGGGGTCCTAGAGTCATCCCCTGTGGATACCGAGAGATAACTGCACGTGCATTTGCACAAAATCTCCCTGGCTAGAGCTTCCTGGTTGTGTCCAGGTAATCCTAACAAAACAGACTTAGGCTCCATTTAAAAGCCAGGGACACCTGTTTTCTTTTACTTTTTCTTTCTTTCTTTCTTTCTTTCTTTCTTTCTTTCTTTCTTTCTTTTTTTCTTTTTTTCTTTTTTTTTTTTTTTTTTTTAAATAGTGAAGTTTAAGGACAGGACAATCAAATCTTGTAAAAACATTTTTTCTTTTCTTATTTTTAGAGAATTGCTGGATTTGTAAGCCTGGAATGCAATCCCCATGCGATTCTGAGACCAGGCAAGCAGTAACCTGGCAACGGAACTGCAAGGGCTGGCAGAGTTCCACCCTCCCAACTGCAGCCCCTCTTACCTCCCTGTAGGCACCAAAGGGAGGACTGTGAAGCAGGGAGCACTCGTGGTGCTGAACAGAAGACCCAAGACTGAGTGCCCTGTGCAATCTTCCACACCTTAGATGCTGTTTCTGCCCCTCTCCCTCCACCCCGTGGAGCTCTTCTCTGTGCTGTGTTTATCAGGAGACACTCAGGGCTCCCTTCTGTGGTGAAGTGACAGATACCTTGTCGTCCACCAAGTCAGCATGTCGCCTTGAGCTGTGGGACTTGTCCCTCAGAGAATCATCTGTTTCACACCTAAAGATGATCTGCTTAAGAGTTTCTAACTTGATCTCAGCAAACTTGCAGTTCTCCAGAAACCACATAGTTTTTTTCTATCTAGAAGCTAATGACTTGTGGTTTCTGTATAGCAACAAAGTTCTGTCCGTGACAGTTTGGGCCACATGCCTTGACCTAGACTGCAGTAGCATTGCCTCGCCCAGGCTGCTTATTTTTATCGTCTCTCTCAATGAGTCTGACGTCCTGTGTATTGGGAAAGAAGCTCCTGATGTTGCTCGGTATCTCCCACCTGGACACAGGTGAGTGAATCAGTACCAACAATGTCAGAAAAGATACCACAGAATCCAAAACTAGGGGACCCACAGGGATAGACTTAAGAAAAGAGGGCACATTTAAATGGAGGAGAAGGATTAGCTCAGGAATAGCGTTACTGGTACTAAGGTAAGAGCTGCTTCACGGCAGAATGCTGGACTATGAGGAGACTTCGGAAAGGCTATGAAGAACTGGCCCTGTAGCATCGTGGCTGAGTGCCATATATTGGAAGCAGACTTGACTGACTGCAGTTCAAATTCTGGTCCAGGGGGCTTGAAAAGTACTCTGGGTGCCTATATGCGTGCAAGAGCAACATCCTGGTGGGAAAAAGTGGATGAAAGGGATTGTGGTGTAATTGTGCCCCACCAGTGGGTGCTTTCCCTCTTCTTCCCTCTCTTTCTCTCTCGGGAAAGTTCATGTGCCCTCTAGCAATTAAAAAAAAATTAAAGTATGAGTTTAGTTTGATGCAAAAAATTTGAAATCTGTGCAGCGTTCTTTAATAATAAACAGTTTTTCATGGACTTTTTGAAGAGCTCTTGGGATGAGAACCTGGATGGCAGGAGGGAATGGATCTGTAGCACAGTGGTTAAGTTCTGGTCCTGGCAGCTTACACACTGTACCGTGCATGTGCCAAGGATCCAGACAGGATGGAGAATTGGAGGAAACGAATTATAGCATAACCTGGCCTTGTTGGGGAGTGCATTCTCACTCTCTTGAAAGCATAAAACTTCTGGCATTTTTAAAAAAAAGAAGAAGAAAGAAAAGAAAAGAAAATACATATATTAACTGGGGGCCAGCAGATGGTTTAGTGATTATGTTGCTAGACTTCCACATGGCTGACCATGGTTCAAGTCTTGGACCTGGTGACTTAAAACTCACACAGGGCACATGTGCCTGTGTGCCAAAGATCTCAGAAAGAGAATGGAGGAGAAGGGATTGTGGCATGCCCACTTCCTTTGGAGAATGATTTCTCACTTTCCCTCTCACTGTGACTCTGTCTCTCTCTCTCTCTGGCAAGCACACATGCCCTAAGGCAAAAAACTCTACCAAAAAATTAATAAGATCTAACCTCCCCAAAAACCCACTTCTTAGACTAGAAGAGGAGGTTGTTGTGTGGGGAGCATTATATTCCTCACTAGGTACTGATCTTTAAAAGATTACAGACTGAAAATGTGGACTAGGGGTGTGCAGAAGGATATATTCTTTGAATTTTTTTCCCCATTCTGATGATAGTAATAATATGGATTACATTATTATAAATTCGGGGCAGTTTTTGATCTGGAGGTAAGACTACGGTTCATTTCGGTATCTTACCAGTGACCTTCTTGTCAGGTCACAGAATGCCAATCAATGACCACTCTCACTGGCAGATGGTTTATGAAGTTATTTTCTTCCTTAGAATTTGCTAAATGTACTCCCACTCTCACCTCCAAAGCAACCTAGTTATAAGCCTGGAGAAAACTCGTAGACTGTAGAGATGGGTGGGGGAGTCCTCAGCTGGAGCTTTCCCTGTCCTATAGTGGTTTATGTCAAGGTTTGTCCAAAAGTGCAGGGGCTGAGAATAGCTCAGCAGTGGCCAAATTAAATGAAGGACTGAGTAGGAACAAATAACCAAACTCCTTTTTGTTTGACTCAACATCCAACACAGAAGACTCTGTGTGATAGTCAGATGTGTGTGAGTGTTTCTCTGTGCCCACACAGCAAGCCATCAGCTCTGCAGTGGACCCTAGCTGGAGATCCTTTAATCTAGCTCAGTTTTGCCGCTCTCTACCTGGAGATAGTGCCAGATACCAGAGGTGGAGGACTCCATCCCACAGGACTGCACCCCAGTTTCAGGTGCAAATGACAAGTCAAGGCCTCCAAAACTCCTGACTCACAGGCTGCAAGCTGGGGTTCCTAAGGCCTCCTGTTTGGTTTGATTAATTTGCTAGAATGACTCACAGAATTCCTGGAAATACTTGCTTACATTGACCACTTTATTATAAAGGATGGTTTAAAGGATACAAATAACCAGATGAATCGATGCATAGGGCAAGGTCCTGAAGGGTCCCCAAATCAGGAACTTCCATTCTCGCGGTGCTGGGGTGTGCCACCCTCCCGGCACAAGGAGAGATTTTGTTCACCTTCCTGTAAACTTCCATGTGCTCAGCTGTTCAGAAGCTCTCCGAACCTTGTTTTGGAGTTTTTTTGCAAACACTTCATCACATAGGCATTATCGGAGCATGGACAACTGTGTGAATCGTGATTGGACAGAAGGGTAAGAGCTCATGTTAGTAACCTGAGTGGGGACGCCCAGTCAGGTCTGTCTGTCCAGATTCTCCTTGGCTTCTCTATGCAACATTTTGTTCTCCTGAACATGGGGCAGGATTCCTCTGGAATGAGCATCTTTTGACTCATTGTCAGAAAGGTGGAGATGGGGGTATGTGGGAGATCCATTTCTATGATTTGCCTTTGGGCTGGTTTCTATGGCCTGCTTTGGTAGAAAAAGAAATAGTCAAAAGGAGGGCAGAAGATCAGATCACCTTTCACCTCTATCTCTCTGAAGTTGCCTCAGGACCTGAGTACAGAAATTCAAATACTAAAGAGCCATGAACTGTGGGTGAAAAACCAGACACACACACACACACACACACAGACACACACACACACACACACACACACACACGGGGTGAAGGAGGTATCAGAATGCTTGTGAAAAAGTGTTCCCATTGAATCCCGTTTGAACAAGAATCTATCCTATTATGCCTGTCTAACAAAACGCTCCATCTTGGAACCTGAGCTCCCGGGTCTCCTATCACCCTGGCCTGCTCTTGGGGTGCTAGGATAATCCTACCAAGTCACTTCAGCCAGAAACTCCTCATCTTTGATGTCTCCTCTTTGTAATTTTCCAACCACTGTCCCATGCTCCTCTTTGGTTGTAAATCTCTACTCGGTCCATTGCAGTTGGAGCTGAGGACAGGTCCTCCCCCTGACTGTTAGGCTCATTGCAGTGGTTTCTCTATTTATTGGCATGGCTCCTCTTGAATAAAGGCTTCTTCACTATCTTTAACAAGTGTTGGGATAAACTTTTATTTAACAATGGAGAAAAACGTAACATTAGCAACTAGTGTTACATGATGCCTAATACAATTAAGATAGAAGAGCTGATGGGTAGAAAAAAATAATGCTAATTTATTGAGCCTCTCCTGTATGCAGTGAGAGTTGCTAATATGCATTTGATAACTCTTCATGTGACTCCTCCAAGGAAAGCCTTCTCCACCATATGACTGAGGTAGTGTGAACAGCCCCTTGTCCATCCAGGCCAGTGCTCAAAGCACAGGCCAAATTCTAGGGGAGGCACAAGGGGCGAGTGGCATTGAAGGACCCAGCGCCTCTGATGAGAGATGTGGAAGGGAGAGTGTGGTTTCCTGAAGCCCCCATTCTCTAAGGCTGGTGACTCTGAGTCACCTGGAGAGCCTTCAAAACTGATTTCTGGGGCCTGAAAGGTGGCATGGTGGTTAAGGTGCTAGATTCCCACATGGTCAACCCTGGATCAGGTCCCGGACCAGATGACTTGTTTTCTTACTTTCTCTCTCTCTCTGATCAAGTTAAACAACAACAGCAACAAGAATAATGATAATACAATTAAATAAAAAATTCTCAACAACAACAGAAAAGAACATATCTCTGAACCCAGCCTCCAGAGATTCTGATTCAGTCTGTCTAGGCTGAGAGAACTTGCATATCTAGCAGGTTGTGATCTGAGAGAGCACTTGAAAAAACACTGCCTCAGAACAGAGAATAAGGGAATGACAGGGACACAAGCTACTCAGTGCCCAGAGTGATGAAGGAGGAAGGAAGCTTCTGCCAAGAGGACAAAAACAGAATTATTAAAATGTGACTTAGTGATTTTCTAAAACACAGAAATGGGGCCGGCAGGTGGAGTGGTGGTTAAAGGCACTTAACTCCCACATGACCAATGGCAGTTTAAGTCCGGGACCTGGCAGCTTGCTTTCTCACTTTCTGTCTCTCATGCTCACTATTTCTCTCTGGTCAAAATAAATAAATAAATAAATAAATAAATAAATAAATAAATAAATAAATAAATGAAGTTAAAATGAAATGTAAAATAATTATTTAAAAACAAAACAAAACAAAACAAAACACAGAGCTAGTACCCTGGGATTGTCCAGTCATGTAAAGATGGCTGTAACTGCATGCTTTTTGTTTTTTCCCTCATTTTTATTCTCTGTTATGACCTGAAATGTCAAAGAAATGTCTATTTCTTGGCAGGCCAGAGACAGTCTCTTGGATTGAACGGTAGTTTGAGTCTGGAGAAGACTGTGGGTTGAGTGTCCCTCAAAATTCATGTGTTGGAACCTGGATGTACTATGAAGGCATGAAGAGTAAACAGCATCTTCTCGGGCTGGCCCCAGAGCTGGAGGTTAAGGGAGCCGGCTCCCACACAGCCAGCTGTAGTCTGAGTCCTGGCCCTGGCAACTTGAGAAACACGCCGGATACATGTGACTGCCTGCTCCAAATCCCGACAGGATGGAAACATGGAAGAAAACCGATTGCAGCATGGCCTTAGCCTATAGAGGGGTGTTTTCTCGCTCTCTCTCTCACTGTCTCTGGCAAGTGCATGCACCTTCTGGTAATTTAAAAAAAGGAAAGTATTGAAAGTCGATGGGGCCTTTGGGAAGAGGTTAGGATTAAGGCCTTGGGGCAGGCCCCCAGGATGGAGTTCTGGTAGTTTCTAAGGAGATGGAATGACTGACACTGAGACTCATGGACACAGATGTTCTGCTCCTATCCTCAGGATGAGATACTCAGGCCTCAGCAAGAGCCACACAGATGCAGCCCCTGGACGGCAGACCTCCAAACCATAAGTTGAATAAAATTTTGTTTTTATAAATCATGCAATTTCAGGTATTTTCTGTTACCGGCAACAGAAGGGACAAGAACAGGAAGATCTGTGGCAGAGCTGCTGGTAGTCTGTGGCCACCGCTGGTCTCTCTCAGGAGCTGACACTTCAGTTTGGAGTTTTCCAGTGGCTATGCTTCTCCCTGAGAGTAGGGTATGAGTCCTCGTCTTTCTGAGGGCCCCAGAAAAGGAAGAGCTCTCAGAATTTCCTGTGTGCTTATTTTAAGCCTGGAGCAAGCGGTGAGGAGCCCTCTCTAAAGTGCTACCCCAGGAACCCAATCGAAATTCACATCGTGTTCCAGACCCATTAGCTCTCAGATCCCATGTCCTTCTGGAGGTGAAATCAGATCATGGACGTCTGGGCAGGCAGCACTGGCTGAGTGAAAAGTATCCTTTGTTAACTAGGCCTTTCTTTAAAGGTCAGTTAATGAAACTTTTCAGTCCTGTGCTTCGATTGCAGCGTTGGCCCTCCTCCCTGTGAAGTCTCATTCATTTCTGGGTTGAGGCCCAGCGGCCTTCAGGTGGTCCCTCCACACAAAGAAGGGCAGTGTCTATGTGCTGGTACCTCGACAGTCAATCACAGGTTAATCTAAGTATCTCCTTGAAGAACTGTTGGCTTATCAAGAGAATATATGTATATTTTTTAAAGACTTGGCTTTTTAAAAGATCAAGAGTATTTATATCATACCTATTTGAATAAAAGACTTAAGGCAAATCACGCTAAAGAAATCATTACCTTGGGAAGAGAAAGATGAGACAGGTGCCTTTGAAAGGAGAGCCTGGAAGAGAGGCCACTGGTGTAGCTGGCACTGAACTGTGCCTTCCTGGTGGTTCCTGTGAAGGTGGAGACATACAGGAGGTCGCCCTTCTCCTGTTTTATTAAAAGATGTTACAGAAGGTTGTTGATCACTGGGGGAGCCAGTTATTTCAGCTCCAGTACAGATGATTTCTTTAAGACTTTAGACAAGATGCAGTGAACCACAGAGTAATCAATATATTGACATCTTTTTTAAAAAGAAGAAAAAAATTTTCAGATTTTCTGCCTTAAAAAAGGAGCTGAGGGAGACCAGCAGCTGGCGTAATGGCTATGTCGCTGGACTCCCATGTAGTCAAAAGCTGTTTGAGTCCGGGACCCGGTGGCTTAAACTCACGCTGAGCGTGTGTGCGTGTGTGCCCAAGATCCCGAGAGGAGAATGGAGGAGAAGGGATTGCAGCGTGGCCATTTCCCCTGGGGGGTGATTTCTCGTTTTCTGCCTCTCTGTCTCTCTCTTTCTGGAGAGTGCACATGCCCTATAGCATAAACCTCTCTCTCAAAAAAAAAAAAAAAAAAAGGAGTTGAAGAGAGGTCATTGTGGGGGGGAGGGTTGCAGTGGACCACAGGGAAAAGGCCCTGGTGTATAGCTATAACCTTCCTGGGTGTCCAACACACATGTGTGTGCCAAGACTGGGGATGGAAGAACCCTGTTGGAGGTCCCCCTCAACTTGTCTTCATGGAAGTAAAAAAGTAAATAAACTTAAAAAGAAGTGGAGGGGCCAGCCACAGCGATGCTGGTGCTGAACTCACATGGGAAGATTCTGGGTTCCTTTCTCGTGGTCTCCCTGTGTGTGCTGGGTTTGCCCGTCTTTCTGTGGACTGACCAGGCTGGCTGAGACTGGGGTAGATCACACCATCTACACTAGGTGATTGTTGCTGTCTCCCTCTCTCTCCTGAAAGAAAGAAACAAATACAGAAATAGAGCTGAAGGGGACCAGCAGTTGGCGTAATGGCTATGTCGCTGGACCCCATGTAGTTAACCACAGTTCAAGTCCCAAACCCTGTGGCTTAAACTCATGCCAGGCACATGTGCATGCATGTCCAAGATCCCAAGAGGAGAATGGAGGAGAAGGGATTGCGGCGTGGCCATCCCCCTGAAGGGTGATTTCTCACTTTTGGTATTTTCTGTCTTTCTGGTATGTGCACACATCCTATAGCAAAAAAAACAAAACAAAACAAACAAACAACAACAACAAAAAAAAACAAAAAAAACCCCACAAAAAAACCAACAAACAAACAAAAACAAAAAAACTCTAAAAAAAATAGAGCCGAGGACCCTGTGTTACAGCATCACATGACAGTCATGTGTGTGCAGAGTGTACGTAGGTGAGTGTGCGAGTGCGCAGGCATGCATGCATTTTGAGGAGAATTTAGCAGCTTATGTAGTTTCAGTTTTCTGTTTTCCTCAGCCAGGCAGGCTTAAATCACTGAGGACTTTCAGGATGGCTGGATTGGTGAGTGGAGTCTCTGTCTGCCCTCTCTGTAGCAGTTGTGTCTACTACGCTTTTTAAAAAATGAAAACAAAAACAAAAATAAAAACAGAACTTAGGTTTTAATGGTTGAAATGGAGCTCCTTGACTTGAACCTGAAGGACGTAAACAGACACACACACGTCCTTGATTGTGCAGGCCTGGGCATCATGTGATGCACTGGACAGCTGAGACTGAGGCCATGGCCACGCAGCCAAGGCCATGGGCCTTCAGGTCTGAGGGTCATGCAGTGGTGACTATCCTTCCAGTGCTTCTGTGTGCGCAGATACGCACCGAACCCTCAAGGGCAGACCTATGGGCTGCTCAGCACTGAAGGAGCTGGGTCTTGTTGGGTCTTCTGAGTATGCAGGTTCTTCTGAGTTTGCAGTCTTCACTTTGGGGTGAGGTGGCCAGAGGAATCACCATTTTGTTTTTACTTAGCTCCATGGATATCTAGGCCACACTTATAAGAAAAAAGATAATTTGTTGCTTACTGAAATTTCAATTTTCTGGGGAGTCCTGTGTTTTCATTTGCTAAGTGTGGTAATCCTACCCAGCAGCTGTCCTTACTCCTATGTTCTGAGAAACTCAAGGAGCTCTTTCCCATTACTTCCCAAGCTTATGCTTTAGGAATAACAGATCCCATCTGTCTGTCTACAGTTAGGTTTGGTGCTGCCGAAGCATGGCAGGCAGGCAAGGACAGCAGGCAGCGGTCAGCAGTGGCCTTGATGATAGGATCAGCTAACTTGGAGGCACGAATCCACCTTGTGAGGAGTGGATTCTTGAAAGATAAGTTGATTTCTTTGTCATTTAATGGATTAAGTATAAACACTGTAATCACTGTAGCCATTCAAGTAGAACCTGTACAAGAGAAATATTTAAATAAATAATCACCTGGTCTTTTGCTCAGAGTCCTGGTTTGTGGGGTTACATGGCATATGGGAAGCGGCCAGTAAAGGGCCAGCGCAGGGTGATATATTCTGGAGGGAGAAGGTGAATGCATAGGTGATTCTACATTTTGATTCTCTTCTTATCATCTTGGGATCACAATGAAAATATTTTCACCAGGGGTAATCCAATAGTCACTTGAGCCTCTAAACCCTCAGGTCTTCATACCTCCTTTCCTCTGGCCCCTTCACGTACAGCATTTCCAGGGACCTCTGGGACATGAGATTTACATCTGCATCTTCAGATTTCATCTGGTGAGTTATTTGCAATTGCAATGCTACTGCTTCACTTCCGCTGGACGAGAGAACACTAACACTAACTGCCCACTAACTGCAGGGACTTCCACTGTATTTCTTGACATTTTCTATTCGTGATATAAATGAAACTTTTGACTACAGTAAAGATGTTGGTCTAGACATTATTTTATAAACCTCAATTGAATATTACAGCTGAAACAGTGGTCCTCTAGACCCACAGGCTCAACCTCTCTCTTAGGTCTCTGTCTCCTCTTACTCATATCCAGACATAAGAAGTGCTGAGACCCTCCGGAGTTGCAGGATCTAGGACTGCTTAGCAAAAATTCACCATCCCTCTTGATTAACAGTTTTAAAATCATCCAGACCTTAGTATGCAGAAATTAACAAGAACTGCCAGTTGCCTCCTCTCTGTTATAGGAAGGAGTGGGCGTTTCCATATGTAAGGTCCTGAAATGACTTCTCTGTTCTGCTGGCTAAAAGTTTGTGAAAATTCATGCTGCGAAGTACACGAATGGCAAAGGGAGGCTGTGAGGCAGGCTGTGGCTCATACAGAGATGACAATCTATTATTAATATTATTTGCTCCAACTGTGAGTTAATGCAGTCGAGAACGGGCAAACACAGCCACTCTGGCACACATTTATTTTATGGGATGATGTGAAATTGTCTCCTAAATAGATGAGCAGCTGTTTCAGATTATTCTGTGAATCACAGTAATTTTGGTAATTAGGAAAAAATACTCTGATTTTTTTTTTTCTTTGCTAAACCTCCAAACGGCTGATACTCTCTGACCTCGGAGGAAAGCTCTGTTCTCCCATCTGCAGATAACCCAGAGAGTGATTAATTAAGCCCAATTAATACAGTCATTTCGAAAATGGCTACTAGGATAGCTCATTATTGAGGCTGTTGAAAGGACAGCACTCTTTTCCTTCCTGTTTCCCCACCAAATATGAAAGTCGAGTGTGGTGGAGAATGTGCTGTCCTGGGGTTTCAGTTTTATGGAATTTATGTTTGCTTTCGCATCCATTCTGGCGGTAAAGGTGAGATCTCTCAGGTGGGGTCCCGATGTGCAGCCAGTTGCATGCATGGAGAGAGGCTGATGACCTTAGGGTCATTGGCAAAGAGCTCTGTCCCTGCCCTGGTTCTGTTACTCTCATCTCTCTGTTGAGCCTTATCCAACTGTCATTTCAAATTATTTATCTTGCTTCAGGCCTATATTTCTTTGTTGCCTGCTTCTAGTGATCTTGGAGAAGCCATTGAACTTCCCAGAACCTCAGTTTGTCCACGTGTGGATAGCAACAGAAGCACTGTCACCACCATGAACCTGGGCAAGAGAGTACTTTGGGAACCCGAGCTCTTTGAGCACACAGGCTGGGGGGTGATCTGGATGTGCTGCTGTCTAGAGTCGGTATCAGGAGCAACTGCCATCCCATGGCAGCTCTGAGTCTTCTTTTTGGTGTGGCAGAAACTATACACAGAGATAGCTGTGAGGAAAAAGATGTAAATTGGGTTTGTTTGTATGCCACGGAAGGCTATAGCTCTGGGTTTCTGAATTCCGATTTCCCAAGATGAATAGCAGCTAATGGATGTGAACCTTATAGCTACACCTCAATTTAAATTCAGTCATCAAGTGCCTAATTTCTAAAAGTTTATTTTCACACTTCTATTAGAATGCTATCTGGGAAGGCAGGAGGCAGAACTGAATGCGTTTCCTTTGAGGTGAAACCTCCTATGTGGGGATTTCAGGTGGACCCATTTATTATCACAATGGCTGACCGTTCCCACGTGCTGATGGCATAGCAATTGCAATCATTTTACCCTTGGGTCTTTGATTTATAATTTCATTTTTTTTCTGACTTGTAAAAGTTATACCCTCATGTATTGAGACTGACATTTCGTAGCAATTCTGGCGTGGCCCTGCAGAGTATTTATGACTCGGGGTACCCTGGAAGCCACAGTGGTTACACTGTTCCCAGGCACATTTGTCCGTCTGGCTTTGATTTGTGCCACATACTTGCCCAAGGAAAAATGAACCATCTCGGTGGGAAAATGACCACAGAGTGGTCTGCAAATAAACCTTTCACATATATTGAAATTCATTGCATTGTTTTTCGAGAGTGCTAGACTGAGAATTATAAATAGATTTTTAAAAACTTCATTTCATAAAAGAACACCCATGAATTGGCTTTTCCAGTTGTTCAGCTAAGCTCTGGGCCAGAATTAGTACAGGAGATAATAATGCTTATCATTTTTGAAGTATTCAACATAGATTACAACCAATTTTCAAAAGACCTCTATAAAATAGGTATTAATATTCCCAGTTTACAGATGGGTAAACAAGCCAGCGTGTATTCAGTAAAATGTCTAAAGCTAAAATCAGTTCTTCTATCAGAAAGAATCCAGATCAAAGCAGTCTGACTCACAGCCATGCACCAGTCCCAGAACTTCTGTCATCTTCCCTCTGTCTTGGGTAGTGGGCTCAAGATAGACAGGGGAATTCATTGACCTTATAAATCCAGAAGTAGCAAGTGGTGAACTTCTGAACATCTCAAGGCTGGTCGTTAGGAACTAAAATTGTACAAAAGTTTATGCTATTTAATGACCTCCCACCTCATTATCCCAATGTTATACCTCTAGGTTACAATTCAGTGATTCTTCATTACTCTAGCCACACTCAGCCCACTCTGGACAGTGGGACATGTTTATGACAAATAGGAGGTCTGGACTGCAGAAGTGATCTTGCTTCCACCAGGAATTTATACATACACAGGGATCATTGCCACTTTTCTTCTCTCCTTGTAAATTTCTGACATCTCCTGATGCATAGCATCTACCCATTGGCATTAGAATAGCTGATATATCTGGTCTTCTTAAAAAGCTTCCTATCAAGGCTACTGATTAGAAAAAAATTTTAATCAGTATGATATACTGGACTCACTTGGGGTGAGTTATCAAGAGTCGCATCTACAATCGTGTGCTTATGAATACCCAGCACATTCGTAAGATGGTGGTAATCTTAAATGGTCTACCATGAATTTACTGGAGCCCAATCGCAAATGGAAAATGGGAATGCCATGCAGCTGTCAACCAAAAATGAAGGCTGAAGCATAATAATCAAAAAAGTGATTTATCTGAGCCAGAGCATAGGACGCATCACCTGGATGAGCCAAATTCTCGTTTCCCAGTGATGTATTCATCCAAATGGCACCAAGGAAGCTGGTCTATGTAACAAAGGAAAGGGCAAGAAGAAGAGAGGTTACGAGTTCTTTGTCAAGAGTTTACATTGATTCATTTAAAAGAACACAGGCTTCTGATTGGCTATACCTTATTCTTCACATCAGGAACTTAAGAAAACTGGGGATCCTATTGTAAAGTCTACAACCTTTTTTTTTGTTTATTTTTTTGGAGAGGTTTTCGCTATAGGGTGCGTGCACTCGCCAGACAGAGAGAGACATAGAGACAGAAAGTGAGAAATCACCCCCCAGGGGGCATGGTCATGCCCATGCCACAATCCCTTCTCCTCTATTCTCCTCTCGGGATCTTGGGCACACACGCACACATGCCCGGCATGAGTTTTAAGCCACCAGGTCCAGGACGCGAACCGCGGTCGACTACGTGGGAGTCCAGCGACATAGCCATTACGCTAACTGCTGGTTCCCTAAAGTCTACGAACCTTTTGTAGTACCACAGCTTGTTTACTGTGGACTAAAACATGCCTTTTGGGGTAATAATCCTCATGAGTGCGAGGTGTTCTCAGTCTCAGGCTCAGGCTTTACTAAGGTTCCTTAAGATTTAGTTAGACCTGTATTCTATAGATTGCTCCGGACTGCTTTTTTTTTTTTTTTTTTTTTTTTTCCCCCCGCCATGTTCTCAGAATACTATTTCTTAAGCTCATGCGCATATGCTTTCTGTGAAATACCCTTTCCTCCTATCTTTACCTGCAAAATCTATCATCCTTTATGACCTAATTTAAATGTCATCTTCTTCATGAAATTTTTCTAACCATTTCACTCCATAAAATGAAGTTATTTATATATTGTTCTGTATTTTTCACTAGATCACAAGGCCCTCTCAGACACAGTTTAATGTTTATCTTAGTTCATTGCTTGGCATTTAGTGGGTAAAAAAAATTTTTTTTTAAATTATGGAGGTTACATGAAAGGGTTAGATGAAGTATGGTCTGACCGTGAGTACCCCAGTTCTGCCCTCCAGATCTGAATAATTGGAGGGCAGCTCAGCTCAAAGCAGAGACTTTCATGTTTTGCATTTCTTGAAGTATTCAATTCAACAGGAATTGCTATAACTAGCTGAAACTCTATATGGTTCTTATGGCATCCTGCTTCTATGACTACTCATCAGATATCTGGGACAGACTTGTCAGGCAGTTCATCTCCTTTCCCATGATGGCAGACCGGGCCTTTCTACAGCTTTTTCCTTGATGTGACTAGGAATTGGAATCCCCTGCATGCACATAATTGAAATCTTAGGTTTGCCCAGAGCCAAGACCACCGTGCTGTGACATTGTGAATTAACTATTGGAAACTAAGACATTCTTGCCTCTGGAGCTATCATTTAGTGTTTGCCTTAGGAATTTCCTGTAAACAAATTTCTACAGGAAAAGATTTTGCACTTCTGGGCAAATAGGTACTCTCCCAATACTACTTAATAAATATTTCACTTATCAGGCAATAATTTACTTACCAAGATAGGCTTAGGCAATAATTTACTTACCAAGATAGGCTTAAAATGCTTATTTCACTGTGTTCTCTAATCTTCATTTATTTTTATTTTTTTTTTTTGAGAGGTTTTGCCATAGGGTGTGTACACTTGCCAGAAAGACAGAAGCAGAGAGACAGAAAGTGAGAAATCACCCCCCAGGGAGGATGGCCACGCTGCAATCCCTTCTCCTCCATTCTCCTCTTGGGATCTTGGGCATGCACACACACGTGCATGCACATGCACCTGGCATGAGTTTAAGCCACCAGGTCCGGGACTCAAACCATGGTCGACTACATGAGAGTCTAGCAACATAGCCATTATGCCAACTGCTGATCCCATAATCTTAAATTATGAGCAAGTCCTTTTTTCCTTCAGTTCCCCACGTTGAAAGACCTACCCAAACCATTTGAGGACAGATTCCCCAGACCTTTCAATGTTCCCTCCTAAAATACCTCTAAGACTCTGGCAGGCTGGTTTTTCCCCACTGCATTTGAACTGATAAACTTGACTTTGCTTCATGAACGATTCATTCTGATGGTCTTTCTGTCAAGTCAGTAGCAGACTGTGATAAAGCCAGCATCATATTGAGTGAAAGATACTGTTCCAGACAATGGAATCTGAAGCTGTTCTGCTGGGATGCCCTCCTGACTTTGGGCAAGTTACTTGCTCTGGTTGAACTTCAGTTTCATCACATGAATAATGGAGGAATGGAATAACTTACCTTTGCCCTCTAGCTGTTCATAAGCCATTCCTGTGTTTATGTTGACCCTCTCTTGTTCCCTGATGTTTTCTGGAAAAGGGAAGTAGTAGCTAGTGCAGAGGGAAAGAAAAGTTATCTATTAATTGCTATTATACTAGTTTAAGATATACTGGATAATTGTCCAGTGAAGGCTTCCTCATATGCCTTGACATTTTTGAAGAATGAGCTAGTTCATTTATGTGACATTTCTGAGTAAATGAATAAAAGTTTATACTATGGTTTGAATGGGTCCTTCAAAGTTCATGTGTTGGAACTTACGAAAGGGGCCTTTAGAAGGTGATTAGGTCATGAGGGCTTTGCCCCCATGAATGGATAAATGCCATTATTGCAGAATGAGTTCCTTATGAAAGGCTGAGTTTGGTTCTCTTCTATTTTCCCTTTGCCCATGTGATGTCTTTTGTCATGGCATGACACAGTAAGAAGGCTCTCATCAGATAGGAATACTTGATTGTAAACTTCCTAGCCTCCAGAACCATTATAAATTACCCAGTCTTTTAATATTCTCATATAGCATCACTGAGTGTACTAAGGTATGTATCCTACTTCAAACATCTTTGAAAATACTAACCATTTAACTAAGGGTTTGCCCCATTTTCTAGTGGTTAAGGGAGTGCTATCCCACATGACTGACTGTGAGATTTGAGTCTCATTCCTGACAACTCACTGCGTATGTGTGCATGAATCCTCCAAATCCTGACAGGATGGAGAAATTGAAAAGTGGGGCTGGCAGTAGGAGCATGTCCCATTGGGGGATGCTTTCTCCCTCTTTCTCTTATTTCTCTCTCTGGAAATTAAAAAAATTAACCATTTAAAAATAACAACTTTCCTAAATTCTTTCATAAAAATCTTCCTAAAGATACAATTTTATTCTTCCCAAAGCAGAAGATAATGACTTTTGCAAGTTACCGTTACATAGAATATTGGGTAAACCTAAGATGGCGTGGCTATGTTAAAGAAAACAATGGAATACTTTCAGTACTATTTGTAAAGATAAAATGTCAGAAATATATTTTCACATAAAGAGTTCCAGAAAGTATATTTCAGGCATACATAAGAATTAGAATGAAGGGGGGCAGCTAATGACTTAGTGGTTAAGGTGCTGGACTCCCTTATGGCTGACCACAGTTCCAGTACTAGTCCTGGCAGTGTGAAAAATTACACCAGGCGCATGTGCGTGCATGTCCAAAAATCTCACATGGAGAATGGAGAAGGGATCGTGGTGTGGCCATCCTCTGGGTGTGTGTGTGTGTGTGTGGAGTGATTTCTTACTTTCTCTTTCATGGTCTCTCTGTCTCTTTCTGGTGAGTGCATGTTCCCTATGCCAAAGCCTTAAAAATATTAGAATTGATGAGAGTCAATAGAAGATATGTGGTAATAGAAGAGTGAAAACAGAAAAGTGCCTATTACACGGGAAGTGCACATGACATGATCTTATTTTTATAAAAATATCAATATACGAGGGGATTTGAAAATGTGCATGGAAAAATTGAATTAAAGTAGAGTTTATTTTGGCACAAATATGTTTGAAATTGATGTATAGGTTTTTTTCCCCTCATGGTATACATTTTCTATGAACATTTTTAAGATTCTTCATGTACAGAAATTCCTGGAAAGTTGTATTATACAACTACTCTCTCAAGGTGATTTAAACATTTCTTCTTTGTGCTACTCTATATTTTGTTGGTTCTCAGCAATGGCAATATATTACTTTTAGAATAAAGAACAAACAGAATGTTATAATGGAGTGCCATCAGCCTGACACATGACCAAGGCTGTTAAGAGGCTGGTGAGTGGGACCAGCAGTTAGCATAATGGTTATGTTGCTGGACTCCCACGTAGTCGACCGCGGTTCGCGTCCTGGACCCGGTGGCTTGAAACTCACGCCGGGCATGTATGCGTGCGTGCCCAAGATCCCAAGAGGAGAATGGAGGAGAAGGGATTGCGGCGTGGCCATCACCCCTGAGGGGGGTGATTTCTCGCTTTCTGTCTCTCTGTTTCTCTCTGTCTGTCTGGCGAGCGCATGCGCCCTATAGCAAAAACCTCTCCAAAAAAAAAAAAAAAAAAAAAAGAGGCTGGTGAGTAGGGCAAGATTCACTGCCTTGGCATAGTGAAGCCAAGTGGAAATGGAGACCATGGGAGGGGTCACAAGGTCCTAGTCATGGGCTGCAGGAAGAAGAGTGTGATCTTAAGGCTATGGCTTCTTCATAACTCAGGTGGGCCAGGACCCACAGGTAGGAATAAGTGCAGATGTTTAATATATTAGTGAAGGAAAAACTTAAATTAGGGAAGATTTGCTCAGCTGAGTGATGAGTTTATGTGACAAGAGTGATGCTCTTGCAGTCTGTCAGAGGGATGCTTCTAAGCAGTTCAGACATCACTATGTTCCTGAAAGCAGATGTTGACAGCCACTTTTGTTATTGGTTGTTTTCTGAAATTTTGTGCTATGTGTTTTCCATTTATTATCCCTTATACTCTTTCTCTCTCTCTCTCTTAAATTGCTAGAGGGTATGTGCACTTGCCAGAAAGATACAAAGAGACTGGGGCAGGGGGGAGAAGCCACTCCTCAGTAGGGTATGGTCATGTTGCAACCCCTCTTCCTCTATTTATACATCCTGTTGGATTTTGGGCACACACACACACACACACACACACACACACATACTTAAAACATGTTTTTTAAGTTGCTGGGTCCAGGATTGGAACCATGGTCACCCATGTGAAATCTGGCTTTCATAACTACCGGGCTATAGGATGGACCTTCTTTGTTTCTTTTTTTTTTTTTTTTTTTTTTTTTTTCCCAATTATGCTCATGGATCCCTCTTGGTGTCTCTAAGTCTGAGGACTTTCTGGAATCTTATTCACTAATGCATTTGTCTATCTGCTGGTGAAACTTTCTAACTTTATGATAAAGAAAAACTTAGAAACAGTTCTTGAGTCTCATCAGTCCTGCCAAAATCTTATTCAGGCCAAGTTGTGCAATGGGACCATCACATTTATCACTGTCAGCCTTTCTCACCACCACTTTTGACTGGTGCTCACCATATTCGCAGGCTGAGAGAATAAATTCTTGTTTACTGACAATGCTGCATTTCCCCCAAACCTCCTAGGTTATACTCCTGAAGTACTTCTTGTGACACAATATGAACTTTCTTGATAAAATACAGTTAAGAAAACTAAGGTTTTGGGTGAAAATTATAGAAACATTTAAAAATAATTTTATGGTCACTAAAATAAAATGACACTACAGCTTAATTTATTATTATACTTTTTGAGAGCTTCCTGTGTACTAATATTTAGGTACTTTCTCTGAAACCCTGGCAAGAAGTAAGAGTTAGGAGCTCTGGTTTTCTCTGTCTCATCTGTGGCTAGTGAAGAGTAGAGTCAGACTTGAATCCAGGTGATTTGCCATAAAAATCATGCTCTTGAATTTTATATTATGCTTTTGCTAAATGAAGAGACCAGTAATGGGCCAGCCTCCTAGTGCAGCAGTTGAACCTTGTGCATAGGGAGTGGGATCCCATGTGACAATTGCGGTTACAGTCCTGGACCCAGCAGCTTAAGAAACATGTGGGGCCTGCATTCCTTAAGTCCCAATGGGATGGAGAAATGGAGGGAAAGGGATTGTGGCGTTATCATGTCCTGGTGAGGGGCACTTTCTCTCTCTTTCTCTCTGAGAAGTGCATGCGCTCTCCAAAAAAAAAAAAAAAAAAAAAAAAAGGAAAGAAAAAAAATCAGTAATGATGTGTGAAAGAAGTATGCGTGGATATGGCATATGGCACCATTAGTTTCTATTTGCTAATCCTTGGTCACTGGAAGCACTAGTATTTCCACCCACATCTAAAGTAAAACATTTGTGGGACCAGCAGGTGGCATGGTGGTTGAGGTGCTGGACCCCCATGTGGTTGACTGCAGTTCAAGTTCTGGGTCTGGTAACTTGAAACTCATGCCCAGTGCATATGCGTGTGTTCCCAAAATCCTGAGAAGAGACTGGAGGAGAAAGGATTGGGGAATGACCATCCTCCCGGGAAGGTGATTTCTTGCTTTCTATCTCTCTGTCTCCCTCGCAAGCACATATGCCCTATAGAAAAAAATATTCTCAAAAAAATTTTGTATGGTTTTGGTTACAGATAAATGCATATTAGCCAAGATGCTTGTCTATGTTTGTTTCTCTGTTTAAATGTCCATGCCTTGAACTTGCACAATTCAAAAAATTTGAAAGTCTTCTCCTCCAGAGAAGTAGAAGATCTTTGTTCTTGAAAGGAAAATGTTTTAGGACATTTTTCTTCAGACCCTGGTGTTACTTTATCCACACTTAAGCCATAATAACTGGGGTTCTGTGATTTCTTCTTTCAGCCCTTTATAGCTATTATCCACTTAATCTGCAAAGTAACCTACCCAGTTGAATACTATTATTGTCCCCATTTTGAGAGTAAGGAGACTGAGTCACAGGGAAGTTATAACCCAACTGAAGGCACATATCTGCAAGTGGTTCCACACAGTGAGTGAGCCTGTGGGGTTTCCTCCAGAAATGCAGCAGAGTGATAGTAAGTAGATTTTTAAAGCATATACAAGGGATCTTTAAAAAGTCCATGGGAAATAAGTTTTATGAAATAACTGCACATGAGTTTCAAACTTTTTTTTATCAAAATAAACTTGTACTTTAATTTCATGTTTTCACAAACTTTTTGAAGTTCCCTGAAATATTCCCAAGGCCAAAGAAATTGGATGAGAAGACAATAGTCGCACCACTTGTTTGGTAGCAAAGGATAAGAGGAAACAACCATCAATGCCTCCAGACCCTGGACTCAGAGTCAGCAGAGGGGGAGCCCTGTAGGAAGCTGACTTTTGTTCATAACACAGTGTATGGAACTGGAAGGAAACAAAGTCATGCAAAACTAGGGACTGGAAGTTGGGTCTGAAATAATGTTTTTTTTTTTTTTTTTTTTGAATGTTGTATAATAAGTACTTAGATCTCTGGTATCTCTTCTCTCTTTTTTTGGGGGGGGGGGATGTTTTTGCTATAGGGTGTGTGTGCTTGCCAGAAGGACAGAGAGAGACAGAGAGACAGAAAGTGAGAAATCACCCTCCGGGGGGATGACCACACTGCAATCCCTTCTCCTCCATTCTCCTCTCTGGATCTTGGGCATGCATGCATACACACCAGGTGTGAGTTTAAGCCACTGGGTCTGGGACTCGAACCGTGCTCGATTACATGGGAGTTCAGCGACATAGCCATTACACTAACTGCTGGTCCCTGGTATCTCTTTTCTTGAAGAGCTCTAACCTTAGCAGAATACTTGCTTTTACTCTCTGTAACAGAAAAATCAGAATTCTGGGCTGGAGTCCCAAGGCACATGTGAAGGCAGAGGCACTGCTATGAAATAAGAGAAGATTAAGGAAAAAATCTATAGAAAACAATGTGATGGTCCCATTCTGAAAAAATTTAGCACCTAGGTTTACAACCCTCCGCCGTCTGCCTGTAGAAGATTGATGTTCTTTCCTGAAAAGTTCAGCTAACAAAAAAATATGCAGTTATTGACAGATGTCACCCATTGAAATGGTCAAACCAGGTCTTTCTTTGGTGCATAAATCCTATCCACACAGAGAATGTTTGAGTGAACTTTTTATCCTCACCCATAAATATAGGCAAGCAGGAAAGGATATGAAGATATTTTCAGAAAATTTTTACCTTAGAAGACCTAAATTAAAAATAGAAAAGAATATAGCAAACATAACAAAAGAAAGAAACTAAATTTTGGGTATGTAGAGAATAAAAAAAATTGGGAAAAAAACTATATTCTCAGAGAGATCAGAGAAAATATAACATCAATGGCACATCAACAGGAAGTTATTAAAAATTTCATAGAACAAAAAATTTCTGGAAATTAAAATATATTAGCAGTAACAAATTAAGTATAAGTGTTGGATGATAGAGATGAAGATACTTTTGTCCGCTAAAATAGAACTAACAGACAAAGAGATATTCAATAAGTAAGAAAAGAAAAGAAAATAATAATTAGAATATCATTTCTAAAGATCCAGCATCTAAATAATAGATGTTCCAAAAAAGGATGAGAGAGAAAATAAAAAGCAAATCATTCAAAAAAATATTAATTAAATTTCCCAAACTGAAATAAATGAGTATCTAACTTGACATCTCTGCCTGAATGCACAGTATAAAGAATGAAAATAGATCCATACCAAGTAAAAATGCCAAAATTACAGAATGAAGGAGACAAAATATTATAAAATCTTCTTGACACACACAGTAACATCTTCACTAACTCACACACAGTTAATTTTCATGGAATCAAGACAAGAGACCAGAATACATAAGACTAGCTTGGGAAACTAATACCAGGAATGATGAGAAATTCCATTAACATTCAGAGGGAAAGTGACTTCCAAATTAGAATTTTATACTACATCTGATAGTCAACCAAGTATGGCAGTAGAATAAAGACAGATTCAGGTATATATGTCTCCATAATTTTAACTTTCACCTCTTGTCAAGAAGGTACTAGGGAATACATTCCTCCACATTATTGAGGAATGTAAACAATAATGATAGGCTCCAAAGAAAGAAAGGAACTACAGTTTTTGACTGTATTTGGCTGCTTGGGCCGCCATAGCAAAATGCCATAGACAGGGTGGCTTAAACAATGGAAATATATTTTTCTCACAATTCTACAGGCTAGAAGTCCCAGAAAAAGGTTTAGCAAGGTCAGTTTCTAGTGAAGGTTATCTTCCTGGCTTGACAGATGTTAAAATGTTGCTGCTATTGCTTGCTCAGCAGATCACTTCCTTCTTGCTATTTTCTCACATGGAAATTTTCTTGCAGTAGTTGCATGCAGAAAAAGATAGAGAGTAAACTCTCTGGTGTCTCTTTTTTAATAAGGACACTAATCCTATAGGATTAAGGCTCTACCCTTATAACCTCACTTAACCTTAATTACTTCCATACTCCAAATGCAACCACATTGGGAATTAGAGCATAAACATATCAATTTAGGAGAAGACGCATTATGCTCAGCACATCCTACTCCTAGTCACCCCCTCCCCATTCAATTTATGACCTTATTGCATGCAAAATACTTTTATTTCATTCCAACAGCCCCCAAATCCCAGCATCACTTCTAAATTTTGGAGTTCAAAATTTTGTCTAAATTAAGTAGGGTTGACATTCCAGGTACAATTTATCTTTTCTTATGTTTGCTTTCTATACTGTTTACCCCCACATTTTATTGAGACGCGAAAGACCCTAATCAATCCAAATACCCTCATAGCAAACACAGGTGATACACACATTTCCATGAACGCAAGTCTAACTTTACGCATCCTATAAAGTAGCACCTAGCTGGGGCTACATATCCTACTGCAGTCATTGAATAGATATATATTTTTTTCCTGAATCTTTTTTTTTTTTGTAACTCAATTTACATTCCTTCCCTAAGCATCATCACAGCATACAAAATGCGATCTCCCATCCAGTACACACTGCATAGTGACTCAATCATGCACATTACAAAAAAATTTTCCATTACTAGTTCCTAGAATTATTTCCACCCCTCTTTCTAACCCTCTGTCCCTTCCCACCCTCCTCTCACACCACCTCCGGTGTCTACAATTGTCCTTCATTCCCTTCCCAACCACATTGTATTGATCACACAATTTCCTACATAATCTAACTACTTTCAATGGTGAGTTCACTCATTACTACTTAGAAAACTAGTATTAACTTAACTCAAAGAAGCGCCAAGGAACTTTGCTTAAAGCCAGGAAACAGGTTAGGATTCTGTTCAAATGGTAGGTGCATGAACCTATCAGTCTCATGTACTTTTATCTTCTGTTCTGGTTCAATTTTCCCAATTAAATTCTGGAATATAATATTCAACTCCAGACTTGTCCCTATGATTAAGTTGGCCAGTTTCTTAGCTTTTGGACTCTTATTTCCATGTGTCTGTGTTTAATTTTCTTGATACAGCACACCCCTGAGAACTTCTTGGAGATCTGGTCTGGTGCTGGTAAATTCTTTCAGGTTTTGCTTATCTGAGAATGTTCTTGTCTTTTCTTCCCACCTGAAAGATAATCTTGCCGGGTACAGTATTCTTGGCTGAAATTGCTTCTCTCATAACACTTTAAATATATTTTCCCATTCTCTCCTCGCTCGCATTGTTTCCGATGAGAGATCTGCTGTTAGCCTGATGGGATGTCCTTTGTAGGTAACTTGATGTTTTTCTCTTGCCAACCTTAGTATCTTGTCTTTGTCTGCGGTTTTGGTCAACCTGGCTATAATGTGTCTTGGAGAAGATCTTCTTGGGTTGATTCTATTTGGGGTCCTTTGTATTTCCTGGGACTGGATCTTCGAATACCTCTCTAGGTTTGGAAAGTTTTCTTGCAGGATTTCATGGAATAGATTATCAATGCCCTTATGGGTCCCTTCACCTTCTGGAATGCCAATTATCCGGATATTTGGACTTTTGATGGTATCCAGTACTTCTCACATATCATTCTCAAATTTTTGGGCCATTTTCTCAGTCTTCGTGGTGGATTTTTCTAGGCCAGCCATTTTCTCTTCTACATGTGAGATTCTATTTTCTGAATGATCTAGTCTGCTTTTAATACTTTCAAGGGAGATTTTGACTTCTTGTATTATAGACTTCATCTCTAGCAGTTCCGTTTGAGTCTTTTGTAAAGTGTGTAATTCCTCTTTTAGATCTTGCAAGAATTTCCTCATCTCCTGGAACTCGTCAACTTCTTTCTCCTTTCTCTTTAGCAGTTCATTGTCTCTCTTCTCTTCCATCTCTGTTAGCTTCAACATTATGAATGCTCTAAATTCCTTATCAGATATTTCCATGACTTTCACTGAACTGCTTGTGGATGGAGGAGAGTTACTCTTTTCCCGTGGAGGAGAGATATTTTCTCGTTTTCCCATATTTCTCGTGATCCGGCGGTGATTTCTTGTCATCTGATGGATGGTGTGTTTCTTTCAAATTCTTGAAGTTCATTCTGAATGTTCAGGAGCAAGCAGACAGGTGATCTAGAATCTGTTTGCCGTTCTGTTGTGATCGCTGGTGCAGCAGATTCAGTAGATATTGGGAAATATTTTAACCCTATTAGTATTTGGATGTTTAGCTACAGTGCTCTTAGATCCGTCTAGTTCACAGCGGCCATGCGGAATCTTCTTCTGAAGGAAGGGCTCAACTCTCCTGCCTAGTTCACAGGGGCCATGCGGAATCTTCTTCTGAAGGAAGGGCTCAACTCTCCTGCCACACTAGCTTTGCTTGCTGGAGGCTGAATTAGGAGTAGAAAATCTTCATTTCTCCTGTCCCCTGAAATACCTAGTTCACAGGGGCCATGCGGAATCTTCTTCTGAAGGAAGGGCTCAACTCTCCTGCCACACTAGCTTTGCTTGCTGGAGGCTGAATTATGAGTAGAAAATCTTCATTTCTCCTGTCCCCTGAAATACCTAGTTTTTCCAGGTACAATTTATCTTGAGGCAAAATTTCTCTCTAGCTGTAACCTATAAAATCAGACAAGTTAAGTGCTTCCAAAAAGCAACAGCACAACAAGTATGAGACAGAAATTTCTATTCCCAGAGGGGTTAATTAGAAAAAAAAAGAGTGACAAATCTCAAACAAGTAACGGGCCTAGTGAGCAAAATTATATTGTCTTTATGCTCAAGAATAACCCTCTTTTGTTTGATGCTCTTCACTCTAGATCTACTGAGGTGGCAGTATCACTCTGGTAACTTTCCAGGGCAGCCATGCCCCTTTGAATAAGTGGACCTACAGCCTTGCCTCTAAAGAATTAAGTTGTGTCATCTTGCTCTGTTCCCACCAAACTAAAGAAGTTCCATACTGTAAAACTGGGGAGGAAACAGCTCTTCCTCCTAGGTCTGTGGTGGAAGAGGTAGCCTTGATGATCTCTGAATTGATTTCCAGGTCATTCTTTTTTTCCTTGAAGGATATCATATGTCCATGGATAAATAGCTTATTGTCCTGTCTT